>CM065479.1:39598510-40798510 GCA_032873175.1 Leptopilina drosophilae
CAGCTCACCAGGTTCAGATTTGTAGAAGTTAAGGGGGGGGACATTGTCATTTTTTGCAATTTTTTCAAAAAAATTTAATTTCTTTCCCTTCTATTTCGCAAATATGTAGGCCAATCGTGTTCGCTATAATTTTCCTGTAATCTGCACTTAAAACTAAAGATCCCTGCTGAATTTCAGCTCACCAGGTTCAGATTTGTAGAAGTTAAGGGGGGGGACAGGGTCATTTTTTACAATTTTTTCAAAAAAATTTAATTTCTTTCTCTTCTATTTCACAAATATGTAGGCCAATCGTGTTCGCCAGAATTTTCCTGTAATCTCCACTTAAAACTAAAGATCCCTACAGAATTTCAGCTCACCAGGTTCAGAGTGGTAGACGTGAAGGGGGGGACATGGTCATTTTTTACAATTTTTTCAAAAAATTTAATTTCTTTCTCTTCTATTTCGCAAACATGTAGACCTATCGTGTTCGCTATACATTTCCTGTAATCTGCACTTAAAACTAAGGATCCCTGCGAATTTCAGCTCACCAGGTTCAGATTTGTAGAAGTTAAGGGGGGGACAGGGTCATTTTTGCACTTTTTTTGAAAAAATTTAATTTCTTTCCCTTCTATTTCGCAAATATGTAGACCTATCATGTTTGCTATAATTTTCCAGTAATCTGCACTTAAAACTAAAAATCCCTGCGGAATTTCAGATCACCCTGTTCAGATTTGTAGAATTTAAGGGGGGGGACAGGGTCATTTTTTACAATTTTTTCAAAAAAATTTAATTTCTTTCCCTTCTATTTCGCAAATATGTAGGCCAATCGTGTTCGCTATAATTTTCCTGTAATATGCACTTAAAACTGAAGATACGTGCTAAATTTCAGCTCGCCAGGTTAAGATTTGTAGAAGTTAAGGGGGGGACATGGTCATTTTTTACAATTTTTTCAAAAAATATTTAATTTATTTCCCTTATATTTCGCAAATATTTATGCTAAACGTGTTCGATATCATTTTCCTGTAATCTGCACTTAAAACTAAAGATCCCTGCTGAATCTCAGCTCACCAGGTTCAGATTTGTAGAAGTTAAGGGGGGGACAGGGTCATTTTTTACAAATTTTTCAAAAAAATTTAATTTCTTTCTCTTCTATTTCGCAAATATGTAGGCCAATCGTGTTCGCTATAATTTTCCTGTAATCTGCACTTAAAACTGAAGATCCCTGCTGAATTTCAGCTCACCAGGTTCAGATTTGTAGATGTTAAGGGGGGGGACAGGGTCATTTTTTGCAATTTTTTTGAAAAAATTTAATTTCTTTCCCTTCTATTTCGCAAATATGTAGACCAATCGTGTTCGCTATAGTTTTCCCGTAATCTGCACTTAAAACTGAAGATCCCTACTGAATTTCAGCTCACCAGGTTAAGATTTGTAGATGTTAAGGGGGGGACAGGGTCTTTTTTTGCAATTTTTGTAAAAAAATTTAATTTCTTTCCCTTCTATTTCGCAAATATGTAGACCGATCGTGTTCGCTATATTTTTCCTGTAATCTGCACTTAAAACTAAAGATCCCTGCCGAATTTCAGCCCACCATGTTCAGATTTGTAGAAGTTAAGGGGGGGGGACATGGTCATTTTTTGCAATTTTTGTAAAAAAATTTAATTTCTTTCCCTTCTATTTCGCAAATATGTAGACCGATCGTGTTCGCTATATTTTTCCTGTAATCTGCACTTAAAACTAAAGATCCCTGCTAATTTTTAGCTGACCATGTTCAGATTTGTAGAAGTTGAGGGGGGGGACATGGTCATTTTTTGCAATTTTTTTTAAAAAATTTAATTTCTTTCCCTTCTATTTCGCAAATATGTAGACCAATCGTGTTCGCTATAATTTTCCCGTAATCTGCATGTAAAACTAAAGATCCTTACAGAATTTCAGCTCACCAGGTTAAGATTTGTAGAAGTTAAGGGGGGGACATGGTCATTTTTTGCAAATTTTTCAAAAAAATTTAATTTCTTTCCCTCCTATTTCGCAAATATGTAGGCCAATCGTGTTCGCTATAATTTTCCTGTAATCTGCACTTAAAACAGAAGATCCCTGCTGAATTTCAGCACACCAGGTTTAGATTTGTAGAAGTTAAGGGGGGACAGGTTCAATTTTTGCAATTTTTTTAAAAAAATTTAATTTTTTTCCCTTCTATTTCGCAAATATGTAGGCAAATCGTGTTCGCTATAATTTTCCTGTAATCTGCACTTAAAACTGAAGATTCCTGCTGAATTTCAGCTCACCAGGTTCAGATTTGTAGAAGTTAAGGGGGGACAGGGTCATTTTTTGCAATTTTTTCAAAATAATTTAATTTCTTTTCCTTCTATTTCGCAAATATGTAGGCCAATCGTGTTCGCTATAATTTTCCTGTAATCTGCACTTAAAACTGAAGATCCCTGCTGAATTTCAGCACACCAGGTTCAGATTTGTAGAAGTTAAGGGGGGGGACATGGTCATTTTATGCAATTTTTTCAAAAAAATTTAATTTCTTTCCCTTCTATTTCGCAAATATGTAGGCCAATCGTGTTCGCTAAATTTTACTGTAAACTGCACGTAAAACTGAAGATCCCTGCGGCATTTCAGCTCACGAGGTTCAGATTTGTAGAAGTTAAAGGGGGGGGACATGGTCATTTATTACAATTTTTTTTTTAAAAAATTTAATTTCTTTCCCTTCTATTTCGCAAATATGTAGGCCAATCGTGTTCGCTATAATTTTCCTGTAATCTGCACTTAAAACTGAAGATCCCTACCGAATTTCAGCCCACCCGGTTCAGATTTGTAGAAGTTAAGGGGGGGGACAGGGTCATTTTTTGCAATTTTTTCCAAAAAATTTAATTTCTTTCCCTTCTATTTCGCAAATATGTTGGCCAATCGTGTTCGCTATAATTTTCCTGTAATCTGCACTTAAAACTGAAGATCCCTGCTAAATTTCAGCTCACCAGGTTCTGAATTGTAGAAGTTATGGGGGGGGAACAGGGTCATTTTTTACAATTTTATCAAAAAAATTAATTTATTTACCTTCTATTTCGCAAATATGTAGGCCAATCGTGTTCGCTATAATTTTCCTGTAATCTGCACTTAAAACTGAAGATCCCTGCTGAATTTCAGCTCACCAGGTTCAGATTTGTAGAAGTTAAGGGGGGGGACAGGGTCATTTTTTGCAATTTTTTCAAAAAAATTTAATTTCTTTCCCTTCTATTTCGCAAATATGTAGGCCAATCGTGTTCGCTATATTTTTCCTGTAATCTGCACTTAAAACTGAAGATCCCTGCTAAATTTCAGCTCACCAGGTTCAGATTTGTTGAAGTTATTGGGGGGGAAAAGGTTCATTTTTTACAATTTTTTTAAAAAAATTTAATTTCTTTCCCTTCTATTTCGCAAATATGTAGGCCAATCGTGTTCGCTATAATTTTCCTGTAATCTGCACTTAAAACTAAAGATCCCTGCTGAATTTCAGCTCACCAGGTTCAGATTTGTAGAAGTTAAGGGGGGGGAACAGGGTCATTTTTTGCAATTTTTTCGAAAAAATTTAATTTCTTTCCCTTCTATTTCGCAAATATGTAGGCCAATCGTGTTCGCTATATTTTTCCTGTAATCTGCACTTAAAACTGAAGATCCCTGCTAAATTTCAGCTCACCAGGTTCAGATTTGTAGAAGTTAAGGGGGGGGGACAGGGTCATTTTTTGCAATTTTTTCAAAAAAATTTAATTTCTTTCCCTTCTATTTCGCAAATATGTAGGCCAATCGTGTTCGCTATAATTTTCCTGTAATCTGCACTTAAAACTGAAGATCCCTGCTGAATTTCAGCTCACCAGGTTCAGATTTGTAGAATTTAAAGGAGGGGGGCATGGTCATTTTTTGCAAATTTTTCGAAAAAATTTAATTTCTTTCCCTTCTATTTCGCAAATATGTAGGCCAATCGTGTTCGCTATACTTTTCCTGTAATCTGCACTTAAAACTGAAGATCCCTGCTAAATTTCAGCTCACCAGGTTCAGATTTGTAGAAGTTAAGGGGGGGGACATTGTCATTTTTTACAATTTTTTTTTAAAAAATTTAATTTCTTTCCCTTCTATTTTGCAAATATGTAGGCCAATCGTGTTCGCTATATTTTTCCTGTAATCTGCACTTAAAACTGAAGATCCCTGCTGAATTTCAGCTCACCAGGTTCAGATTTGTAGAAGTTAAGGGGGGGACAGGGTCATTTTTTACAATTTTTTAAATAAAATTTAATTTCTTTCCCTTCTATTTCGCAAATATGTAGGCCAATCGTGTTCGCTATATTTTTCCTGTAATCTGCACTTAAAACTGAAGATCCCTGCTGAATTTCAGCTCACCAGGTTCAGATTTGTAGAAGTTAAGGGGGGGACAGGGTCATATTTTACAATTTTTTTTTTAAATTTAATTTCTTTCCCTTCTATTTCGCAAATATGTAGGTTAATCGTGTTCGCTATAATTTTCCTGTAATCTGCACTTAAAACTGAAGATCCCTGCTAAATTTCAGCTCACCAGGTTCAGATTTGTAGAAGTTAAGGGGGGGGGAACAAGGTCATTTTTTGCAATTTTTTTCGAAAAAAAAAATTTAATTTCTTTCCTTCTATTTCGCAAATATGTAGGCCAATCGTGTTCGCTATATTTTTCCTGTAATCTGCACTTAAAACTGAAGATCCCTGCTAAATTTCAGCTCACCAGGTTCAGATTTGTAGAAGTTAAGGGAGGGGGCAGGGTCATTTTTTACAATTTTTTAAATAAAATTTAATTTCTTTCCCTTCTATTTCGCAAATATGTAGGCCAATCGTGTTCGCTATAATTTTCCTGTAATCTGCACTTAAAACTGAAGATCCCTGCTGAATTTCAGCTCACCAGGTTCAGATTTGTAGAAGTTAAGGGGGGGGACAGGGTCATTTTTTGCAATTTTTTCAAAAAAATTTAATTTCTTTCCCTTCTATTTCGCAAATATGTAGGCAAATCGTGTTTGCTATTATTTTCCTGTAATCTGCACTTAAAACTGAAGATCCCTGCTGAATTTCAGCTCACCAGGTTCAGATTTGTAGAAGTTAAGGGGGGGGACAGGGTCATTTTTTGCAATTTTTTTAAAAAAATTTAATTTCTTTCCCTTCTATTTCGCAAATATGTAGGCTAATCGTGTTCGCTATAATTTTCCTGTAATCTGCACTTAAAACTGAAGATCCCTGCTAAATTTCAGCTCACCAGGTTCAGATTTGTAGAAGTTAAGGGGGGGGAACAGGGTCATTTTTTGCAATTTTTTCGAAAAAAATTAATTTTTTCTTTCCCTTCTATTTCCCAAATATGTAGGCCAATCGTGTTCGCTATAATTTTCCTGTAATCTCCACTTAAAACTGAAGATCCCTGCTGAATTTCAGCTCACCAGGTTCAGATTTGTAGAAGTTAAGGGGGGGGGACAGGGTCTTTTTTGCAATTTTTTCGAAAAAAATTTAATTTCTTTTCCTTCTATTTCGCAAATATGTAGGCCAATCGTGTTCGCTATAATTTTCCTGTAATCTGCACTTAAAACTGAAGATCCCTGCTGAATTTCAGCTCACCAGGTTCAGATTTGTAGAAGTTAAGGGGGGGGACAGGGTCATTTTTTACAATTTTTTTTTTAAAAAAAAATTTAATTTCTTTCCCTTCTATTTCTCCAATATGTAGTCCAATAGTGTTCGCTATATTTTTCCTGTAATCTGCACTTAAAACTGAAGATCCCTGCTGAATTTCAGCTCACCCAGTTCAGATTTGTAGAAGTTAAGGGGGGGGGAACAGGGTCATTTTTTGCAATTTTTTCAAAAAAATTTAATTTCTTTCCCTTCTATTTCGCAAATATGTAGGTCAATCGTGTTCGCTATACTTTTCCTGTAATCTGCACTTAAAACTGAAGATCCCTGCTAAATTTCAGCTCACCAGGTTCAGATTTGTAGAAGTTAAGGGAGGGGGCAGAGTCATTTATTGCAATTTTTTAGAAAAAAAATTAATTTCTTTCCCTTCTATTTCGCAAATATGTAGGCCAATCGTGTTCGCTATATTTTTCCTGTAATCTGCACTTAAAACTGAAGATCCCTGCTGAATTTCAGCTCACCAGGTTCAGATTTGTAGAAGTTAAGGGGGGGGACAGGGTCATTTTTTGCAATTTTTTTGAAAAAATTTAATTTCTTTCCCTTCTATTTCGCAAATATGTAGACCAATCGTGTTCGCTATAATTTTCCCGTAATCTGCACTTAAAACTGAAGATCCCTACTGAATTTCAGCTCACCAGGTTAAGATTTGTAGAAGTTAAGGGGGGGAAAGGGTCATTTTTTGCAATTTTTTTTAAAAAAATTTAATTTCTTTCCCTTCTATTTCGCAAATATGTAGACCAATCGTGTTCGCTATAATTTTCCCGTAATCTGCACTTAAAACTGAAGATCCCTGCTAAATTTCAGCTCACCAGGTTCAGATTTGTAGAAGTTAAGGGGGGGATCAGGGTCATTTTTTGCAATTTTTTCGAAAAAATTTAATTTCTTTCCCTTCTATTTCGCAAATATGTAGGCCAATCGTGTTCGCTATATTTTTCCTGTAATCTGCACTTAAAACTGAAGATCCCTGCTGAATTTCAGCTCACCAGGTTCAGATTTGTAGAAGTAAAGGGTGGGGGGGCAGAGTCATTTTTAACAATTTTTATAATAAAATTTAATTTCTTTCCCTTTTATTTCGCAAATATGTAGGCCAATCGTGTTCGCTATATTTTTCCTGTAATCTGCACTTAAAACTGAAGATCCCTGCTAAATTTCAGCTCACCAGGTTCAGATTTGTAGAAGTTAAGGGGGGGAACAGGGTCATTTTTTACAATTTTTTCAAAAAAATTTAATTTCTTTCTCTTCTATTTCACAAATATGTAGGCCAATCGTGTTCGCCAGAATTTTCCTGTAATCTGCACTTAAAACTGAAGATCCCTGCTGAATTTCAGCTCACCAGGTTCAGATTTGTAGAAGTTAAGGGGAGGGACACGGTCATTTTTTACAATTTTTTTTTAAAAAATTTAATTTCTTTCCCTTCTATTTCGCAAATATGTAAGCCAATCGTGTTCGCTATAATTTTCCTGTAATCTGCACTTAAAACTGAAGATCCCTGCTAAATTTCAGCTCACCTGGGTCAGATTTGTAGAAGTTAAGGGGGGGGACAGGGTCATTTCTTACAATTTTTTTAAAAAAAATTTAATTTCTTTCCCTTCTATTTCGCAAATATGTAGGCCAATCGTGTTCGCTATATTTTTCCTGTAATCTGCACTTAAAACTGAAGATCCCTGCTGAATTTCAGCTCACCAGGTTCAGATTTGTAGAAGTTAAGGGGGGACAGGGTCATTTTTTGCAATTTTTTTAAAAAATTTAATTTCTTTTCCTTCTATTTCGCAAATATGTAGGTCAATCGTGTTCGCTATAATTTTCCTGTAATCTGCACTTAAAACTGAAGATCCCTGCTAAATTTCAGCTCACCAGGTTCAGATTTGTAGAAGATAAGGGGGGGGACAGGGTCATTTTTTACAATTTTTTTAAAAAAATTTAATTTCTTTCCCTTCTATTTCGCAAATATGTAGGCCAATCGTGTTCGCTATATTTTCCCTGTAATCTGCACTTAAAAATGAAGATCCCTGCTAAATTTCAGCTCACCAGGTTCAGATTTGTAGAAGTTAAGGGGTGGGGGGCAGGGTCATTTTTTGCAATTTTTTCAAAAAAATTTAATTTCTTTCCCTTCTATTTCGCAAATATGTAGGCCAATCGTGTTCGCTATATTTTTCCTGTAATCTGCACTTAAAACTGAAGATCCCTACCGAATTTCAGCTCACCCGGTTCAGATTTGTAGAAGTTAAGGGGGGGGAACAGGGTCATTTTTTGCAATTTTTTCGAAAAAAATTTAATTTCTTTCCCTTCTATTTCGCAAATATGTAGGCCAATCGTGTTCGCTATATTTTTCCTGTAATCTGCACTTAAAACTGAAGATCCCTGCTAAATTTCAGCTCACCCGGTTCAGATTTGTAGAAGTTAAGGGGGGACAGTGTCATTTTTTTCAATTTTTTTCAAAAAAATTTAATTTCTTTCCCTTCTATTTCGCAAATATGTAGGCCAATCGTGTTCGCTATATTTTTCCTGTAATCTGCACTTAAAACTGAAGATCCCTGCTGAATTTCAGCTCACCAGGTTCAGATTTGTAGAAGTTAAGGGGGGGGAACAGGGTTTAATTAAATTTCTTTCCCTTCAATTTCGCAAATATGTAGGTCAATCGTGTTCGCTATAATTTTCCTGTAATCTGCACTTAAAACTGAAGATCCCTGCTAAATTTCAGCTCACCAGGTTCAGATTTGTAGAAGTTCAGGGGGGGGGAACAGGGTCATTTTTTGCAATTTTTTCGAAAAAAAATTAATTTCTTTCCCTTCTATTTCGCAAATATGTAGGCCAATTGTGTTCGCTATATTTTTCCTGTAATCTGCACTTAAAACTGAAGATCCCTGCTAAATTTCAGCTCACCAGGTTCAGATTTGTAGAAGTTAAGGGGGGGGACAGGGTCATTTTTTGCAATTTTTTCAAAAAAAATTAATTTATTTCCCTTCTATTTCGCAAATATGTAGGCCAATCGTGTTCGCTATATTTTTCCTGTAATCTGCACTTAAAACTGAAGATCCCTGCTAAATTTCAGCTCACCAGGTTCAGATTTGTAGAAGTTAAGGGGGGGATCATGGTCATTTTTTACAATTTTTTTAAAAAAATTTAATTTCTTTCCCTTCTATTTCGCAAATATGTAGGTCAATCGTGTTCGCTATAATTTTCCTGTAATCTGCACTTAAAACTGAAGATCCCTGCCGAATTTCAGCTTACCCGGTTCAGATTTGTAGAAGTTAAGGGGGGGGCAAGGTCATTTTTTGCAATTTTTTCGAAAAAATTTAATTTCTTTCCCTTCTATTTCGCAAATATGTAGGCCAATCGTGTTCGCTATATTTTTCCTGTAATCTGCACTTAAAACTGAAGATCTCTGCTAAATTTTAGCTCACCAGGTTCAGATTTGTAGAAGTTAAGGGAGGGGGCAGGGTCATTTTTTACAATTTTTTAAATAAAATTTAATTTCTTTCCCTTCTATTTCGCAAATATGTAGGCCAATCGTGTTCGCTTTAATTTTCCTGTAATCTGCACTTAAAACTAAAGATCCCTACCGAATTTCAGCCCACCCGGTTCAGATTTGTAGAAGTTCAGGGGGGGGAACAGGGTCATTTTTTGCAATTTTTTCGAAAAAAAATTAATTTCTTTCCCTTCTATTTCGCAAATATGTAGGCCAATCGTGTTCGCTATATTTTTCCTGTAATCTGCACTTAAAACTGAAGATCTCTGCTAAATTTCAGCTCACCAGGTTCAGATTTGTAGAAGTTAAGGGGGGGGACACGGTCATTTTTTACAATTTTTTTTAAAAAAATTTAATTTCTTTCCCTTCTATTTCGCAAATATGTAGGCCAATCGTGTTCGCTATAATTTTCCTGTAATCTGCACTTAAAACTGAAGATCCCTGCCGAATTTCAGCTTACCCGGTTCAGATTTGTAGAAGTTAAGGGGGGGGAACAGGGTCATTTTTTGCAATTTTTTCGAAAAAAAAAATTTATTTCCCTTCTATTTCGCAAATATGTAGGCCAATCGTGTTCGCTATATTTTTTCTGTAATCTGCACTTAAAACTGAAGATCCCTGCTAAAT
Source organism: Leptopilina drosophilae (assembly GCA_032873175.1). NCBI lineage: Eukaryota > Metazoa > Arthropoda > Insecta > Hymenoptera > Figitidae > Leptopilina > Leptopilina drosophilae. Next base: position 39,608,253 of record CM065479.1, read on the forward strand.
TTCAGCTCACCAGGTTCAGATTTGTAGAAGTTAAGGGGGGGACAGGGTCATATTTTACAATTTTTTTTTTTAAATTTAATTTCTTTCCCTTCTATTTCGCAAATATGTAGGCCAATCGTGTTCGCTATAATTTTCCTGTAATCTGCACTTAAAACTAAAGATCCCTGCTAAATTTCAGCTCACCAGGTTCAGATTTGTAGAAGTTAAGGGGGGTGGGGGACAGGGTCATTTTTTGCAATTTTTTCGAAAAAAATTAATTTATTTCCCTTCTATTTTGCAAATATGTAGGCCAATCGTGTTCGCTATATCTTTCCTGTAATCTGCACTTAAAACTGAAGATCACTCCCGAATTTCAGCCCACCCGGTTCAGATTTGTAGAAGTTCAGGGGGGGGAACAGGGTCATTTTTTGCAATTTTTTCGAAAAAAAATTAATTTATTTCCCTCCTATTTCGCAAATATGTAGGCCAATCGTGTTCGCTATATTTTTTCTGTAATCTGCACTTAAAACTGAAGATCCCTGCTAAATTTCAGCTCACCAGGTTCAGATTTGTAGAAGTTAAGGGGGGGATCAGTGTCATTTTTTACAATTTTTTAAATAAAATTTAATTTCTTTCCCTTCTATTTCGCAAAAATGTAGTCCAATCGTGTTCGCTATATTTTTCCTATAATCTGCACTTAAAACTGAAGATCCCTGCTGAATTTCAGCTCACCAGGTTCAGATTTGTAGAAGTTAAGGGGGGGACAGGGTCATATTTTACAATTTTTTTTTTTAAATTTAATTTCTTTCCCTTCTATTTCGCAAATATGTAGGCCAATCGTGTTCGCTATAATTTTCCTGTAATCTGCACTTAAAACTAAAGATCCCTACCGAATTGCAGCCCACCCGGTTCAGATTTGTAGAAGTTCAGGGGGGGGAACAGGGTCATTTTTTGCAATTTTTTTGAAAAAAAATTAATTTCTTTCCCTTCTATTTCGCAAATATGTAGGCCAATCGTGTTCGCTATATTTTTCCTGTAATCTGCACTTAAAACTGAAGATCTCTGCTAAATTTCAGCTCACCAGGTTCAGATTTGTAGAAGTTAAGTGGGGGGACACGGTCATTTTTTACAATTTTTTTTAAAAAAATTTAATTTCTTTCCCTTCTATTTCGCAAATATGTAGGCCAATCCTGTTCGCTATAATTTTCCTGTAATCTGCACTTAAAACTAAAGTTCTATACCGAATTTTAGCCCACCCGGTTCAGATTTGTAGAAGTTAAGAGGGGGGACAGGGTCATTTTTTACAATTTTTTCAAAAAAATTTAATTTCTTTCTCTTCTATTTCACAAATATGTAGGCCAATCGTGTTCGCCAGAATTTTCCTGTAATCTCCACTTAAAACTAAAGATCCCTACCGAATTTCAGGCCACCCGGTTCAGATTTGTAGAAGTTAAGGGGGGGACACGGTCATTTTTTACAATTTTTTTAAAAAAAATTTAATTTCTTTTCCTTCTATTTCGCAAATATGTAGGCCAATCGTGTTCGCTATATTTTTCTTGTAATCTACACTTAAAACTAAAGATCCCTGCTGAATTTCAGCTCACCAGGTTCAGATTTGTAGAAGTTCAGGGGGGGGGAAACAGGGTCATTTTTTGCAATTTTTTCGAAAAAAAATTAATTTATTTCCCTCCTATTTCGCAAATATGTAGGCCAATCGTGTTCGCTATATTTTTTCTGTAATCTGCACTTAAAACTGAAGATCCCTGCTAAATTTCAGCTCACCAGGTTCAGATTTGTAGAAGTTAAGGGGGGGATCAGTGTCATTTTTTACAATTTTTTTTTTAAATTTAATTTCTTTCCCTTCTATTTCGCAAAAATGTAGTCCAATCGTGTTCGCTATATTTTTCCTATAATCTGCACTTAAAACTGAAGATCCCTGCTGAATTTCAGCTCACCAGGTTCAGATTTGTAGAAGTTAAGGGGGGGACAGGGTCATTTTTTACAATTTTTAAAATAAAATTTAATTTCTTTCCCTTCTATTTCGCAAATATGTAGGCCAATCGTGTTCGCTATACTTTTCCTGTTATCTGCACTTAAAACTGAAGATCTCTGCTAAATTTCAGCTCACCAGGTTCAGATTTGTAGAAGTTAAGGGGGGGGACAGGGTCATTTTTTGCAATTTTTTCAAAAAAAATTAATTTATTTCCCTTCTATTTTGCAAATCTGTAGGCCAATCGTGTTCGCTATATTTTTTCTGTAATCTGCACTTAAAACTGAAGATCCCTGCTAAATTTCAGCTCACCAGGTTCAGATTTGTAGAAGTTAAGGGGGGGATCATGGTCATTTTTTACAATTTTTTTAAAAAAATTTAATTTCTTTCCCTTCTATTTCGCAAATATGTAGGTCAATCGTGTTCGCTATAATTTTCCTGTAATCTGCACTTAAAACTGAAGATCCCTGCCGAATTTCAGCTTACCCGGTTCAGATTTGTAGAAGTTAAGGGGGGGGCAGGGTCATTTTTTACAATTTTTAAAATAAAATTTAATTTCTTTCCCTTCTATTTCGCAAATATGTAGGCCAATCGTGTTCGCTATATTTTTCCTGTAATCTGCACTTAAAACTGAAGATCTCTGCTAAATTTCAGCTCACCAGGTTCAGATTTGTAGAAGTTAAGGGGGGGGACACGGTCATTTTTTACAATTTTTTTTAAAAAAATTTAATTTCTTTCCCTTCTATTTCGCAAATATGTAGGCTAATCGTGTTCGCTATAATTTTCCTGTAATCTGCACTTAAAACTGAAGATCCCTGCCGAATTTCAGCTTACCCGGTTCAGATTTGTAGAAGTTAAGGGAGGGGGCAGGGTCATTTTTTACAATTTTTTAAATAAAATTTAATTTCTTTCCCTTCTATTTCGCAAATATGTAGGCCAATCGTGTTCGCTTTAATTTTCCTGTAATCTGCACTTAAAACTAAAGATCCCTACCGAATTTCAGCCCACCCGGTTCAGATTTGTAGAAGTTCAGGGGGGGGAACAGGGTCATTTTTTACAATTTTTTTTAAAAAAATTTAATTTCTTTCCCTTCTATTTCGCAAATATGTAGGCCAATCGTGTTCGCTATAATTTTCCTGTAATCTGCACTTAAAACTAAAGTTCTATACCGAATTTTAGCCCACCCGGTTCAGATTTGTAGAAGTTAAGGGGGGGGGACAAGGCCATTTTTTGCAATTTTTTCGAAAAAAAAAATTTATTTCCCTTCTATTTCGCAAATATGTAAATCAATCGTGTTCGCTATACTTTTCCTGTAATCTGCACTTAAAACTGAAGATCCCTGCTAAATTTCAGCTCACCAGGTTCAGATTTGTAGAAGTTAAGGGGGGGATCATGGTCATTTTTTACAATTTTTTTAAAAAAATTTAATTTCTTTCCCTTCTATTTCGCAAATATGTAGGTCAATCGTGTTCGCTATAATTTTCCTGTAATCTGCACTTAAAACTGAAGATCCCTGCCGAATTTCAGCTTACCCGGTTCAGATTTGTAGAAGTTAAGGGGGGGGCAGGGTCATTTTTTACAATTTTTAAAATAAAATTTAATTTCTTTCCCTTCTATTTCGCAAATATGTAGGCCAATCGTGTTCGCTATATTTTTCCTGTAATCTGCACTTAAAACTGAAGATCTCTGCTAAATTTCAGCTCACCAGGTTCAGATTTGTAGAAGTTAAGGGGGGGGACACGGTCATTTTTTACAATTTTTTTTAAAAAAATTTAATTTCTTTCCCTTCTATTTCGCAAATATGTAGGCCAATCGTGTTCGCTATAATTTTCCTGTAATCTGCACTTAAAACTGAAGATCCCTGCCGAATTTCAGCTTACCCGGTTCAGATTTGTAGAAGTTAAGGGAGGGGGCAGGGTCATTTTTTACAATTTTTTAAATAAAATTTAATTTCTTTCCCTTCTATTTCGCAAATATGTAGGACAATCGTGTTCGCTTTAATTTTCCTGTAATCTGCACTTAAAACTAAAGATCCCTACCGAATTTCAGCCCACCCGGTTCAGATTTGTAGAAGTTCAGGGGGGGGAACAGGGTCATTTTTTGCAATTTTTTCGAAAAAAAATTAATTTCTTTCCCTTCTATTTCGCAAATATGTAGGCCAATCGTGTTCGCTATATTTTTCCTGTAATCTGCACTTAAAACTGAAGATCTCTGCTAAATTTCAGCTCACCAGGTTCAGATTTGTAGAAGTTAAGGGGGGGGACACGGTCATTTTTTACAATTTTTTTTAAAAAAATTTAATTTCTTTCCCTTCTATTTCGCAAATATGTAGGCCAATCGTGTTCGCTATAATTTTCCTGTAATCTGCACTTAAAACTAAAGTTCTATACCGAATTTTAGCCCACCCGGTTCAGATTTGTAGAAGTTAAGGGGGGGGAACAAGGTCATTTTTTGCAATTTTTTCGAAAAAAAAAATTTATTTCCCTTCTATTTCGCAAATATGTAAATCAATCGTGTTCGCTATACTTTTCCTGTAATCTGCACTTAAAACTGAAGATCCCTGCTAAATTTCAGCTCACCAGGTTCAGATTTGTAGAAGTTAAGGGGGGGATCATGGTCATTTTTTACAATTTTTTTTAAAAAATTTAATTTCTTTCCCTTCTATTTCGCAAATATGTAGGTCAATCGTGTTCGCTATAATTTTCCTGTAATCTGCACTTAAAACTGAAGATCCCTGCCGAATTTCAGCTTACCCGGTTCAGATTTGTAGAAGTTAAGGGGGGGGGCAGGGTCATTTTTTACAATTTTTTTAAAAAAAATTTAATTTCTTTCCCTTCTATTTCGCAAATATGTAGGCCAATCGTGTTCGCTATATTTTTCCTGTAATCTGCACTTAAAACTGAAGATCCCTGCTGAATTTCAGCTCACCAGGTTCAGATTTGTAGAAGTTAATGGGGGGACAGGGTCATTTTTTACAATTTTTTTAAAAAAATTTAATTTCTTTCTCTTCTATTTCGCAAATATGTAGGCCAATCGTGTTCGCTATAATTTTCCTGTAATCTGCACTTAAAACTAAAGATCTATACCGAATTTCAGCCCACCCGGTTCAGATTTGTAGAAGTTAAGGGGGGGAACAAGGTCATTTTTTGCAATTTTTTCGAAAAAAAAAATTTATTTCCCTTCTATTTCGCAAATATGTAGGTCAATCGTGTTCGCTATACTTTTCCTGTAATCTGCACTTAAAACTGAAGATCCCTGCTAAATTTCAGCTCACCAGGTTCAGATTTGTAGAAGTTAAGGGAGGGGACAGGGTCATATTTTACAATTTTTTTTTTTAAATTTAATTTCTTTCCCTTTTATTTCGCAAATATGTAGGCCAATCGTGTTCGCCAGAATTTTCCTGTAATCTGCACTTAAAACTAAAGATCCCCACCGAATTTCAGCCCACTCGGTTCAGATTTGTAGTAGTTAAGGGGGGTGGGGGACAGGGTCATTTTTTGCAATTTTTTCGAAAAAAATTAATTTATTTCCCTTCTATTTTGCAAATATGTAGGCCAATCGTGTTCGCTATATCTTTCCTGTAATCTGCACTTAAAACTGAAGATCACTACCGAATTTCAGCCCACCCGGTTCAGATTTGTAGAAGTTCAGGGGGGGGAACAGGGTCATTTTTTGCAATTTTTTCGAAAAAAAATTAATTTATTTCCCTCCTATTTCGCAAATATGTAGGCCAATCGTGTTCGCTATATTTTTTCTGTAATCTGCACTTAAAACTGAAGATCCCTGCTAAATTTCAGCTCACCAGGTTCAGATTTGTAGAAGTTAAGGGGGGGATCAGTGTCATTTTTTACAATTTTTTTTTTAAATTTAATTTCTTTCCCTTCTATTTCGCAAAAATGTAGTCCAATCGTGTTCGCTATATTTTTCCTATAATCTGCACTTAAAACTGAAGATCCCTGCTGAATTTCAGCTCACCAGGTTCAGATTTGTAGAAGTTAAGGGGGGGGACACGGTCATTTTTTACAATTTTTTTTAAAAAAATTTAATTTCTTTCCCTTCTATTTCGCAAATATGTAGGCCAATCGTGTTCGCTATAATTTTCCTGTAATCTGCACTTAAAACTAAAGTTCTATACCGAATTTTAGCCCACCCGGTTCAGATTTGTAGAAGTTAAGGGGGGGGAACAAGGTCATTTTTTGCAATTTTTTCGAAAAAAAAAATTTATTTCCCTTCTATTTCGCAAATATGTAAATCAATCGTGTTCGCTATACTTTTCCTGTAATCTGCACTTAAAACTGAAGATCCCTGCTAAATTTCAGCTCACCAGGTTCAGATTTGTAGAAGTTAAGGGGGGGATCATGGTCATTTTTTACAATTTTTTTAAAAAAATTTAATTTCTTTCCCTTCTATTTCGCAAATATGTAGGTCAATCGTGTTCGCTATAATTTTCCTGTAATCTGCACTTAAAACTGAAGATCCCTGCCGAATTTCAGCTTACCCGGTTCAGATTTGTAGAAGTTAAGGGGGGGGGCAAGGGTCATTTCTTACAATATTTTTAAAAAAATTTAATTTCTTTCCCTTCTATTTCGCAAATATGTAGGCCAATCGTGTTCGCTATATTTTTCCTGTAATCTGCACTTAAAACTGAAGATCCCTGCTGAATTTCAGCTCACCAGGTTCAGATTTGTAGAAGTTAATGGGGGGACAGGGTCATTTTTTACAATTTTTTTAAAAAAATTTAATTTCTTTCTCTTCTATTTCGCAAATATGTAGGCCAATCGTGTTCGCTATAATTTTCCTGTAATCTGCACTTAAAACTAAAGATCTATACCGAATTTCAGCCCACCCGGTTCAGATTTGTAGAAGTTAAGGGGGGGAACAAGGTCATTTTTTGCAATTTTTTCGAAAAAAAAAATTTATTTCCCTTCTATTTCGCAAATATGTAGGTCAATCGTGTTCGCTATACTTTTCCTGTAATCTGCACTTAAAACTGAAGATCCCTGCTAAATTTCAGCTCACCAGGTTCAGATTTGTAGAAGTTAAGGGAGGGGACAGGGTCATATTTTAAAATTTTTTTTTTTTAAATTTAATTTCTTTCCCTTTTATTTCGCAAATATGTAGGCCAATCGTGTTCGCCAGAATTTTCCTGTAATCTGCACTTAAAACTAAAGATCCCCACCGAATTTCAGCCCACTCGGTTCAGATTTGTAGTAGTTAAGGGGGGTGGGGGACAGGGTCATTTTTTGCAATTTTTTCGAAAAAAATTAATTTATTTCCCTTCTATTTTGCAAATATGTAGGCCAATCGTGTTCGCTATATCTTTCCTGTAATCTGCACTTAAAACTGAAGATCCCTACCGAATTTCAGCCCACCCGGTTCAGATTTGTAGAAGTTCAGGGGGGGGAACAGGGTCATTTTTTGCAATTTTTTCGAAAAAAAATTAATTTATTTCCCTCCTATTTCGCAAATATGTAGGCCAATCGTGTTCGCTATATTTTTTCTGTAATCTGCACTTAAAACTGAAGATCCCTGCTAAATTTCAGCTCACCAGGTTCAGATTTGTAGAAGTTAAGGGGGGGATCAGTGTCATTTTTTACAATTTTTTTTTTAAATTTAATTTCTTTCCCTTCTATTTCGCAAAAATGTAGTCCAATCGTGTTCGCTATATTTTTCCTATAATCTGCACTTAAAACTGAAGATCCCTGCTGAATTTCAGCTCACCAGGTTCAGATTTGTAGAAGTTAAGGGGGGGACAGGGTCATTTTTTACAATTTTTAAAATAAAATTTAATTTCTTTCCCTTCTATTTCGCAAATATGTAGGCCAATCGTGTTCGCTATACTTTTCCTGTAATCTGCACTTAAAACTGAAGATCCCTGCTAAATTTCAGCTCACCAGGTTCAGATTTGTAGAAGTTATTGGGGGGACAGGGTCATTTTTTACAATTTTTTTAAAAAAATTTAATTTCTTTCTCTTCTATTTCGCAAATATGTAGGCCAATCGTGTTCGCTATAATTTTCCTGTAATCTGCACTTAAAACTGAAGATCCCTGCCGAATTTCAGCTTACCCGGTTCAGATTTGTAGAAGTTAAGGGGGGGGGCAGGGTCATTTTTTACAATTTTTTTTAAAAAAATTTAATTTCTTTCCCTTCTATTTCGCAAATATGTAGGCCAATCGTGTTCGCTATATCTTTCCTGTAATCTGCACTTAAAACTGAAGATCCCTACCGAATTTCAGCCCACCCGGTTCAGATTTGTAGAAGTTAAGGGGGGGGACACGGTCATTTTTTACAATTTTTTTTAAAAAAATTTAATTTCTTTCCCTTCTATTTCGCAAATATGTAGGCCAATCGTGTTCGCTATAATTTTCCTGTAATCTGCACTTAAAACTAAAGTTCTATACCGAATTTTAGCCCACCCGGTTCAGATTTGTAGAAGTTAAGGGGGGGGAACAAGGTCATTTTTTGCAATTTTTTCGAAAAAAAAAATTTATTTCCCTTCTATTTCGCAAATATGTAAATCAATCGTGTTCGCTATACTTTTCCTGTAATCTGCACTTAAAACTGAAGATCCCTGCTAAATTTCAGCTCACCAGGTTCAGATTTGTAGAAGTTAAGGGGGGGACAGGGTCATTTTTTACAATTTTTTTAAAAAAATTTAATTTCTTTCTCTTCTATTGCGCAAATATGTAGGCCAATCGTGTTCGCTATAATTTTCCTGTAATCTGCACTTAAAACTAAAGATCTATACCGAATTTCAGCCCACCCGGTTCAGATTTGTAGAAGTTAAGGGGGGGAACAAGGTCATTTTTTGCAATTTTTTCGAAAAAAAAAATTTATTTCCCTTCTATTTCGCAAATATGTAGGTCAATCGTGTTCGCTATACTTTTCCTGTAATCTGCACTTAAAACTGAAGATCCCTGCTAAATTTCAGCTCACCAGGTTCAGATTTGTAGAAGTTAAGGGAGGGGACAGGGTCATATTTTACAATTTTTTTTTTTTAAATTTAATTTCTTTCCCTTTTATTTCGCAAATATGTAGGCCAATCGTGTTCGCCAGAATTTTCCTGTAATCTGCACTTAAAACTAAAGATCCCCACCGAATTTCAGCCCACTCGGTTCAGATTTGTAGTAGTTAAGGGGGGTGGGGGACAGGGTCATTTTTTGCAATTTTTTCGAAAAAAATTAATTTATTTCCCTTGTATTTTGCAAATATGTAGGCCAATCGTGTTCGCTATATCTTTCCTGTAATCTGCACTTAAAACTGAAGATCCCTGCCGAATTTCAGCTTACCCGGTTCAGATTTGTAGAAGTTAAGGGGAGTGGGGGACAGGGTCATTTTTTGCAATTTTTTCGAAAAAAATTAATTTATTTCTCTTCTACTTCGCATATATGTAGGCCAATCGTGTTCGGTATATTTTTCCTGTAATCTGCACTTAAAACTGAAGATCCCTGCTGAATTTCAGCTCACCAGGTTGAGATTTGTAGAAGTTAGGGGGGTAGCAGTGTCATTTTATGCAATTTTTTTGACAAAATTTAATTTCCTTCCCTTCCCTTTCGCAAATATGTAAGCCAGTCGGGTTCGCTATATTTTTTCTGTAATCTGCACTTAAAACTGAAGATCCCTACCGAATTTCAGCTCACAAGATTGAGATTTGTAGAAGTTAAGGGGGGGACAGCCTATTTTGCGTGGCTGGGACGGACACACGAGTGATTTCATAAGGGTTCCGTCAGTACACCTACGGCGTACGGAACCCCAATAAACCAAAAGAAAACATTCCGTCCAAAAATGGGAATAAGGCTCGTAAATTAGCAGCCCCTAAAACTAAAACTAACGTTTCAGCTATCCAATTAACTTCCGCACTACCAATTGACGCAAGCGCTTTACTGTGTCGCAATTTCCTTTGGCATGGTATTCTGGGTCCACACTGACACCTCGCTTCAGATTGCAAGAATGAAATGATAACCTTTTGTTATAAATGTGGTAGACTCGGAGTGAAAGCTTCCGACTGTCCAACACCACAATGTCAAACAAAAAAGAAATCGGGAAACGGGAAAAGAGCCCAGTGAACCTAGTTTTCACTGGGCATACAATCTCTGATCCACCTCTGTCAGCTAGTGCTGCCCACGATACCAAGACTAGTCTCGGTCTCGTATCGTATCGTCTCGGTTTTTCGAGACGATACCGAGACGATACTAGTTTTGAATGAATCCAAACGATACCGATACTATATGTCACAAGACCGAGACTATCGACGAGATTTTTAAAGTTATAAAAAATATTTATTGTTTACAAATTTAATGAATTTTAAATGCTTTCTCTCATAAAAATAGCATTGTGCCGTCTGTTTTCCTTCCAGCTATCTGACGTCATTCTCGAAGGCGAAATATCTCGATGTAGTGAAACAGCTCAAAATTCTTCATTTACTAAGATGTAGTTTTATTTATTTTTTTATTGAATTTTTATAATTAATGTTGTCAAATATTCATATTTAACCATTTTTTATATTAGAATTTTTAACTAGTGTTTTAAAAAATAATAGATTTGCGTATTAATTAAAAAATTCATGAATTTAAACATCGCGCCTAAAGTAATAAACAAATTTTCCTTTCAAGAGCGCCACTATCATAGTTGGTACACTGAAAAAAATATATTTATGGTACTGTCATAAATATAGCCAATTCTCAAATATTATATTGGTGAATATTGAACTGACATACAGTATTGCTGTTTCAGCCATACATCCTAACCATACATGTATGTCAAAATTAACCACCAATTAACCATTAACCATTCACTTTAAAAACCGAAACCCAAATTCTTTGAAAACAAAACCGTAACCGAAATACCGAAACCGAATTATTTTTAGAAAAATACCGAAATGAAGAAACCGAAACAGTTAAAATTTCGGTTGCCATTGACTTTAAATTTTTAAAGTGAATAATTTTTTTGTAACCGTAATTTTAACGGTTTCGGTTTTCTATTTTCGGTATTCTTAAAAAAAAAAATCGGTTTTGGTATTACGGTTACGGTTTTGCTTTCAAAGAATTAGGGTTTCTGTATTTGGGTTACGGTTTCTTAAGAATTTAGGTTTTTTGGTTTAAAGGTTTCGGTTTCTCGGTTGTTTTCCCAGGACAAAATATGAATGAAAATATTTGGGTGCATTTTAATTACTTAGAATGAAATATGAGTATTAATTACTCATTATTTTTTTATAAATTTCTTTAATATTTTATAAGATGGCCATAGCGTTGTCAAGGAGAAATTTTTTGAAAGAACGTTTTTCTCCCTAACTTCTGTATTATTTAACCTAATTACCTAAAAAATTAGTACTCTAGTGTAGTTTTACAGGTTGATCACACATAATTAATTTTAAAAAATCTTTTTCTAATTTATTTTCAAAAAAATTTTGTTTTATTTTCATTAATTATTTGTAATCTGCAAATTTGGTTCCTCTACTTATTATTTACAATATAAGACGTACCATAGTTCAATATTTCTTTTTCATTAACTTTTTTGTACCAAAAGATTTTAATTTTCGTGTAATATTCAGATTTACTTTTATATTAAAAATCGAAAAAACGAAATTTAGGTTTTGAAATAAAGGGTTTTAAATTTTTATAATACGGGTTTCGGTTTACAGTTTTCTGTTTCAGATAATTTTTTTTTCGGTTTCGGTTTCTAGTTTTTGGTTTTTTAAAAATTTCTGTTTTTTCGGTTATCGGTTACGCTTGCCATCCCTGAAATTGACATTATCTTTTTTTTAGTGTATGGTTTGTTTCAGTATAGATTGTAATACTTACAGGAATTGTTAATTCTATAAATAAAAATTTGTTTTGTTTCCGATAGTTTTTCGATAGTTTATCTATAAAATAAAAAACTAAAAAATTTGATTTGGATTTTTCAATGCATGTACTTCGACTTAACTAAAGTCTCGCGAGACAGCGAGACGATATCGAGACTATATTTGGCGATACCGATACCGATACTTAAAATTACAATATTTAACGAGACCGAGACGATACTACATAAAATCTCGTATCGTCTCGTCTCGTGGGCAGCACTACTGTCAGCGACCATGATCGACGAATTTTGTTCTTCGCAGTCGCCTGGATCTGGGGGAAGGGGTACAAGCGGAGCTACCAATTATCGATTCTGACTGCTCTGCTTTAAACATTAGTAATTTAAACGAACGATTCTTTGTAAAAATTAAAATCGGGTATTCAGAACTAAACGCACTTATAGATAGCGGATCGTCTAGATCTATATTAAATGAAAACGGCGTAAAATTGGCTGAACAATTAGGTCTAAATATAGAACAATCCAAATTCTCACTTTCACTCTCACTTTCACTTTCACTCAAAAAATTCTCACTTTCAATTTCACTTTCACTCCAAAAATGTAGCGATAGTTTTCCCAAATGGCACTTTCCAGTCAACAATAGGACAGTATACTTACCGTGTGAGATAGGCACCGTAAATAAAGAACTTTCTTTTGTGATAGTAAACGACTTCAATTACGAATGCATTCTCGATATGTACGCTATTAGAGTATTCAAGTTATTACTGTACGGTAGTACTTATACGGTCAGAATTATTCCCGATATTGAAAAGTTCGCCCCAGTAATTGATCTACTTTGTTCACCTGAAAGATCAGAAGGCGAAGACTGTTCTTGCCCTTAAGGAACTCACGAGTGAACAAATCGATTTAGTCGAAAAATTCTTAACATTATTAGGCCAGTCGTTGGGTCGAAAAAGTGCACAAAAATGCAACAACAAATGTTTTTGTAGTTTATTGTAGTTTGGAGGCTCCACATAGGAGCCCCACAGTTTGCTCTCGATTATCAGTTGCGAAAAATAGTGTAAACAATCGTCAAAGTTTGCAAAACGTGGTTTTTCAATGACCGACGATTCGGGTTACATTTTAGAGGAAAAAGTTGTTATTGAAAGTTGTAAAGTTTGGGAATAGCTTTCCAATGACTGGTCATACGTTAGAAAATATTAATTAGTTTAGTTGCAAATAAATTTAAACCATTAAAAATAGCACTTTTTTAATTGTTTAATTACTTTGTTAATAATTATCGAATTTCTTTATGATTCACCAAGATTATTCTCCTTGCGAAGCTGAATAAATCACAAAAAAATTCAACTCGATCGGACAAATAGTTTATGCATAATTCCATTTGTTAACTAAAAACATGTAATTTTTCAACGGAATTTCTACACTTTTGGACCTACGAATTTCATTTTTTTATTTTTTAAAGTACACTTGAGGAGTCAAACTTTCATCCCACTTAAATGGAAATTCGATATTTTTTATTTAAATGCATAATAATGGATTGTAAAAAAGGGTACGTTTTTTAGTCATAAACAAATGGAATAACTCAGCAAATTTTCACTTTATCGATTTGGTCTAAAGGGCATTAAATTTCATTCGTTATCACAAATATTTTCCAATAAAAAATCCGACTTAGCTTTAAGGGGGGGGGGATTAGTTTTTTATTTTCAAAAAATTTCTGACTAGTTAATAATTAATATTTTTTAATGAAATTTGCACCACCTACAGTTTAATACATGTATTTTATGAAAACAAATTGATTGTTATATTTTATGCTTTTATTTTTCATTTATATCAAGTAAAAATACATACATAGATTTTTTAACTCTTGGATGGCGGAGTGGGGGAACTCAGTGGCGCGCGGTTTTCGACGCTACAACTGAAATCAGCCGTTCAAATTTACAAAAATGGTAATATCTTAGTTAATTATTTACCGATTTTAATTTTTCTTTTTTTAATTTGATGTATTTTTTTATGCTGAATCCGAGAATGATTTTATATTTTATCAAAATACAATATTTTTTGTAACAATAAAAAAAAATTTTTTTAACAACAAATGATTATTGTTATTTATCACATTTAACAAAAAATTCTTTTTGTACATATTATTCCATTAAAATGAAAGTTATATTATCACAAAAAGAAATTAAAATTATATGTATATAAGTGTGTAGCATCATCATCTTTGTACATTTTGTGAATAAAACCGGCGTGCATGTGTGCACGTGATGCTACTAGCTTATATATAATCATTTAACAATTGTTTTTCATTTAATATTATTTTAAACTCAATGGAATAATATGTACAAAAAGAATTTTTTGTTAAATGTGATAAATAACAATAATCATTTGTTGTTAAAAAATTTTTTTTTATTATTACAAAAAATATTGTATTTTGATAAAATATAAAATCATTCTCGGATTCAGCATAAAAAATACATCAAATTCAAAAAAGAAAAATTAAAATCGGTAAATAATTAACTAAGATATTACCATTTTTGTAAATTTGAACGGCTGATTTCAGTTGTAGCGTCGAAAACCGCGCGCCACTGAGTTCCCCCACTCCGCCATCCAAGAGTTAAAAAAACTATATATGTGGTTTTACTTGATATAAATGAAAAATAAAAGCATAAAATATAACAATCAATTTGTTTTCATAAAATACATGTATTAAACTGTAGGTGGTGCAAATTTCATTAAAAAATATTAATTATTAACTAGTCAGAAATTTTTTGAAAATAAAAAACTAACTCCCCCCCCTTAAAGCTAAGTCGGATTTTTTATTGGAAAATATTTGTGATAACAAATGAAATTTAATGCCCTTTAGACCAAATCGATAAAGTGAAAATTTGCTGAGTTATTCCATTTGTTTATGACTAAAAAACGTACCCTTTTTTAACATCCATTATTATGCATTTAAATAAAAAATATCGAATTTCCATTTAAGTGGGATGAAAGTTTGACTCCTCAAGTGTACTTTAAAAAATAATAAAATGAAATTCGTAGGTCCAAAAGTGTAGTAATTCCGTTGAAAAATTACATGTTTTTAGTTAACAAATGGAATTATGCATAAACTATTTGTCCGATCGAGTTGAATTTTTTTGGGATTTATTCAGCTTCGCAAGGAGAATAATCTTGGTGAATTATAAACAAATTCGATAATTATTAACAAAGTAATTAAACAATTAAAAAAGTGCTTTTTTTAATGGTTTAAATTCATTTGCAACTAAACTTATTAATATTTTCTAACGTATGACCAGTCATTGGAAAGCTATTCCCAAGCTTTACAACTTTCAATAACAACTTTTTCCTCTAAAATGTAACCCGAATCGTCGGTCATTGAAAAACCACGTTTTGCAAACTTTGACGATTGTTTACACTATTTTTCGCAACTGATAATCGAGAGCAAACTGTGGGGCTCCTATGTGGAGCCTCCAAACTACAATAAACTACAAAAACATTTCAGGTTGCATTTTTGTGCACTTTTTCGACCCAACGACTGGCCTATATATGCATAATCTTCCAATAAATTAGGTAGAACACATTTACTAGAACATAAAATCAACGTTGGAGACCATCCTCCAATTAGAGCTAAGTTCGTTAGACGTTCCCCCGCTATAATGGTATAAATGAACAAGTTAATTGACAAGTTAATTCCACTCGATATCATAGAAGCTTCCAAAAGCGGTTGGAACTCAAGAATAGTAATGGTGCGAAAACCTAATAGTACCTAACGACTTTGCATAGATTATAGAGACGTAATTAAAGTCTCTAAAAAGGATGCGTATCCTTCCAGTAAAACGGAAGCGAAGAAACCTATCGGCGAAATGGGCCACCGCGTAGTTGAGCAGCCATGGTTCATGGTAGGCGCTGATATCATGGGTCCCTATACTCCTTCATCCTCTCAACATCAGTATATCTTAATATTTCAAGATTTCTTCACACGGTGGATCGAAGTAGTACCTCTTCGAAAAGCAACAGACTTTTATCAAGGCCTTTAAGGATGTCGTCATTAATCGTTGGGGAAGCCCCTCATTTCTCTTTACCGATAATGGCACTGAATTTTCCAATACATCGGTAGAAGAGCTCTGTAAAACCTATAAAATACGCGCTAGTAAAACTCCTAAATATCCTTCAAATGGAAAAGAAAAGAACTGGTCAGAAACGGATTTGTAAAGAATTAAAAACTTCGCATTCTTATTAATTCTTACTGGGAGACATCTTGACGATGCTAGAAATAAAAATCTGCGCAAATGCCACATGATTTTGTAACTTTAATTTAAAATATCTCCGTTAGTCGTTTTTTGTTATACATTCTTATTGTACCCAACGCCTCATATTATTATTATTAAGAAATGAGGGTTGTGAATCTATGACCTTTCAGGTCATACCACTAACGCTTGGGTAATCCCTTTACGTTCCCCATAGCAGTCCCTATATCCGAAGTCCTTTCCACAGCAGGAGGACTTCGGCCAGGTTTCTGGTAGCAATAACGGTCTCCCCCAGAAAGAAGAAGCCCGTAATGCGTTCCCGCTCCTTCACAAGTGCGGGGCAGTAGCACAACATGTGTATCGAGGTTTCGTGTTCCTCTGCACACCTACGGCACTTCGGGTCGTTTACAATCCCCATTTTGTGCCGATGATAGCGCAGATCACCATGGCCAGTTAATAGCCCTGTTATGATCTTTGCCTCTTTCCTATTTAATTTGCGGAATTCCGTTTTCCTCATAGGGTCAATACTAGTTCCCATGAGTACCTTGGCTTGTTTACAGCCCTTAGTTGCCCGCCACTCCCTTTGGTGTTCCGCAGCTATCCACTGTTTAATTCCCAGTGTCAGGCATTTATTGGAAACACTAATGGGCGGTTCGGGCCCAATAAGTTGTTTTCTAGCCCCTTCTTTGGCTAGCTCATCCGCCCTATCGTTTCCCGCGAATCCACTGTGACCAGGGATCCAGAGAAGGGTAACGCGGTTAGTTTCAGCTAGTTTGTTAAGTGCCTCATGACAGTCACCGACCAGCCGTGATGTTGATACGTATCGTTTCAAGGAGAAAATAGCTGCCTTGCTATCCGAAAGAATAAAAATATCTTTGTCGCGACAATTTTTCAAGGCTTCAACAGCACCATAAAGTATCGCCACAATTTCGGCTTGTAACACAGTAACAGTGGTCCCTAACTTAAAAGAGTGTCCCACTTGAGAGGTTACATGATAGATTCCTGCACCAACTCCATTCCCGCCTTTTGATCCATCTGTGTACCAGACTTCACAGTCTGCTGGAATATTTGTCAGTCCATTTATCCAATCTTCTCTACTAGGTATATTAATCTTATACTTTTTGTCGAAGAGGTACGAAGGGACAGTTCTGTCCCTAATCATACTTAGGAGGGGGCTTCTCACCAATTTCTTTGGGAGACGCCATCTACCCACCTCCCTGCAGCCCACAGGACCGCTCAACCTCAGGGCAGCCTTAGCCGCCGCTGCTTTAATTGTAAGGTGTAAGGGTTCTAGCACCAAGAGGGCACCAAGGGCAGCAGTAGGAGCTGTACGCACCGCCCCCGTTATTCCTCTAAGTACCATCCCCCTTAACCTTTCCAATTCTGCTTGTGATGTTTTTAATTCAACTCTACTCAACCAGACCACGCAAGCATACGTCAGCCTAGGGAGCAGAATTGCTTCATAGATCCACAATAGTGTATCCGGTTTAAGACCCCAGCTACTGCCTATGGCCCTTCTACATTGCCACAGAGCAGCTGTAAGTTTCTTGCACTTCTCCTCCAGGTGCTTTTTCCAAAGCAGTTTACTATCCAGGATTACTCCTAAATATTTTGCCTGCTCTGTATATTGGATCTCTTTTCCGGACAGCGTAAGTGAGCACGAGGCTTTCCACTTATACCGTCTGGTAAAGATAACCGCTTCCGTTTTCCCCGGATTTACAGATAAACCCACCCTCTTACACCATTTGTCTACCTGGTTTAAAGCCTTTAGGGCCACTTCGAGTACAACGTCGAGATGGGGACCGCGGACGATTAACAAAATGTCATCCGCATACCCAATCGCATGGTATCCTGCTTCGGTCACAGTTCTCAGTAGTTCATCCACCACCAAGGACCAGAGCAAGGGTGAAAGAACACCTCCTTGGGGGCATCCAGAGTTAACTGTCCCTTTCAGGACTGAGTCTCCTTTAGTTGATAAGAGGTTTCTGTTTCTTAACATGTGACAGGTCCAATCAACCACTCCTGTAAGAATATTAAAAGCTGTCATAGCTCTACTTATGGATTCCGGAGAGGCCTGACTAAAAGCCCCTTCTATGTCCATAAAAACACCTACAGCAAAACCCTGACTCTGCAGTTGCCCATCAATTAGGTCAACTGCTCTCGCCAGAGCTGTCTCCGTAGAGCATCCTGCTCTATACGCATATTGATCCTTTTGTAGCGGGAATCGCTCCAAAATCTCACTGCGGATATATCTATCCACCAACCATTCAACTAGTTTTAGAATAAAGGATGTAAGGCTAATGGGACGGAAATCCTTCGGTGAGGTATACCCATTCTTGCCCGCTTTAGGTATGAATACGACTTTCGTACCCCTCCACGCTGTCGGGACATATCCCAGAGTCAGACTCGCTCTCGCAAGCCTCGTCCATCGCTCTTTGCAAGAGAACAGGGTAGACGCCATCAGGACCGGGAGACTTGTAGGGACTAAAAGATTCCGCAGCCCATCTGATCCTCTCGGCATTCACGATCCTGTTAGCCAGCTGCCTTCGCGGCCGATACTCAGCCTGTGGAAGGTTTGTTGGCGACCCAGGGTCATGTCCGCCCTCCTCCGACCTTGAAAAGCCCGGAAAGTGTACCTGGACCAGATAAGCCAAGGTCTCATCGTCCGACTCAGAGAAAGTCCCATCCGGCAATAATAAAGTGCCCAAAATTGCATCAGGGTTCTTGGCAAGCAGCTTATCCAATCTGGCTGCCTCTTTCCCTTTTTCGATGCTGGAAGAGAAAGCATTCCAACTGGCTTGTTTTGCTTTCCTTATTTCATTTCTATAGTCGTCTCTCATTTTTGTAAAGTCAGACCAACCGTTAGTCGTGCGCCTTTTCTTGGCACGCTTAAAGAGTCTCCTAGTTTCTTTCCTGAGATATTCTAATCTCTCGTTCCACCAGCACACCTCTTTTCCCGAAAATACTTTTGTCGGTTTGCAGCTACCTTCATAAGCTGCCATAATAGCCTTTGTTAAATCATTGGCCGCCTCATCTAGGGTTTGACAATCTCTTATCTTACCCGGTAAACCAGAAAGTGTCCTTCGAAGTTCTGAGTTGTAGCTAGCCCAATCCGTCTTTCTGGGATTACGAATCCACTTAGTTTCGGATCGGACCGCAGACTCTACCTCGAAGACTATCTGTGAATGGTCAGAAAGTGAAGGTTCATTAGAAACTCTCCATCTTCTTACCTTATTTACAATGCTTTTGGAGCAGTTAGTGATATCAATCACTTCCTGCCTAATCGCATTGCTAAAAGTCGGGGCCGAACCCCTATTAAGAATATCTAAGTCTGTTCCGATTAAATATTCCAGTAGCTCCTGTCCTCTCTGATTGTCCTTTGAGCTCCCCCACACCGTATGTTGTGAGTTTGCATCGCAGCCCAACAGCAGAGGAAGTCCCTTTTCCATACAGTAGTCCACCAACCTACAAACTTCAATTGGCGGATTATTTTTATTATCATACGGAAAATATGCCGATCCAACGACCGTCTTACCTATACCCTCCAGGTTAGTTACCACCACCATTAGGTCCCCTGAGCACAGGTCCAATAGTGGAGTTGCGTTAACGCCCTTAGTAAGAATGCACGCCCTGGGTTTGGCAGCTCTGCAGTCCCTGTAACAGATTACACCAGCCCCACCAAGCCCCCTAATGACACCTCTTACTAACCATGGTTCTTGGATTAGTGAGATGCCTGTGTGCATCTTAGCCAAGCCCCTCATCAGTACTGCTGAGGCGCCTTTGCTATGATGCAAGTTAATCTGAGTAGCGGTAAGCTTACAAACAGTGAATTATGTTTGCTCTTCACCCACCTCTACATTGTTTGAGCCATCACGATCAGGGACAGTGACCTTAAAGGTTATCCGCCCGAAGTGATAGTGAGGCCTAAATTCGAGGGCCTCTATAGCCCTCGCCTGACTTTCAGGGACCTGAGCAACAAGAAGAAAACTCTTGTCACCCCTATTAGCCACCTGAGACCCATCGACATTCAGCATACGCCAAGTCGATGTCTTCAACGTGGGGTTTAAGGCCTCCAAATGTTGCAAGACCGTCCGCGCGTCCGCCGTTTCTCCCGGGAACCACGCAGTAGCCTTTACCATTCTTTGGAGCATTTCAACCCCACCAATCTTCAGCTTCGCTCCCTCCCAGGGCTCATGGTCTGACACACATTTCGTCAGCCATTCCTTAGCCTTCGGGTTGGAAGCGATGAATATAAAGACTCCTCCTCTGCAGAAGGAAGCCTCAAAGCGCGGCCACCTTTCGACCGGCTCTTTGCAGGTGAGCGTCACAACGGTCTTCCCAAGAAGTCCAAACTGCTCATCTGTAAGCGCCACGTCTGGATAACCCTCGCTACAGACCACCATCGTAAGAGGATTTGCCCTTTGAGCCATTGTTAGCCCAACATTGTACCCCTCTCTCCTGGTACTCTGCTGGACCGACTTTGGTCTCTTTACCCTCTCTTTTTCCAGGGGTGACGCATCCTGACCACTCTTTCTCTTCGAGCCAGTAGCAACATCCGAGGAAACAGAGTTGGTTACACCGGCTTTAAGCCGTTCTTTTCTTAACCGTTTCTTTTCAGAACCGTTAAGGCGCTTCCTTTTGGTTAGAGGCCTTTCCACAGCCCCTGAGCCTCCACCCTCACCTAAGACCACATTACCATCAGATCCCGAAGGACCCGAAGGAACAGCCAAAGAGGAAGGGGAGGACTGATCCACGACCTCAGGGTTCAAGACCGTCACATCCACAGCCTCCAAGGAGGTTGTAGACGCAGCCACTGAAACCCTTTAGTCACCCAAATTTAATTTGTTAAATTGATTCTCCATTTGAAGTCCCACGAGTAGCAAGAGAAAAGAAAGTCCGCTCCTGCAGAGCCCCGCTTGCAGAAGTAAGGCTAGTACCACAGGAAGGTCGCCCGGTGTTCCGGAGCCGCCGTTTAAGACACCTCTGTTCACATCACGCCAAGACCAGCCGCCCGCCGGAAGCCCAACCAGGTCGCTCCCCCGAACCTTTACGGGATCACTAACTGACCAGTGCAATTCCGACAAACGGACGGGCAGCCAGTCCGTCGTGAGCGACAGATTTGGTAACCCTAGTGCCATTCATCCATCTACACGGCAGAAACATCTTGAATTGGGGGACCGTTTCTTAGTTGGAGCCCCGCAGACAGTACACCCCTCCGCTTCCAGTGGTGATCATTTCTGATCGCCCAAAGGTTGCTTCCTCACCATTCTCATCCCTCTACTCCATGGAGCTGGTCCATTGGGCGGTCCCTCCCTTCTGAGGAGCAGGCCGCCGAATACAACCAACGAGGGCTAGAACGGGGTCCAGGGGTACTCTCCGATTAGGCTTTTAAGCCACCCCACCAGCTACAAGGTCCTACGGTCCCTAGGGGTGCACGCTTCATATGTGACGCTCCACGGTGAAAGGGACCTTAGCTGCAATAGACAAATTTTACAGAAAAGGCATTTATAGTAGAACCACTCTGATTGGTCAAGGCGTTCCAATGAAATTCAGCCCCACTACTCATTACACATTGATAGTTGTCCATGTTACACGAAGTGCACGAATTGTACGTGCATGGCCAGTGTAGTAGTGTTAGTAAGTAGAGGGGCAGATTTTCTGAATAACCACGTGTAAACATTGAACAAGCTCATTTTTAAACATTAATAACAAGAAAACCTGTAAGTAAAAATTATTTTTTACTTTTGCATATGAAAGAACAACTCAAAAACTATAGAATGATATAAGTAACTCTAAATTAATTTTTTTGCAGCTAAGGTCCCTTTCACTGTGGGGCGTCACATATTACTATTATAAAAATTTACCATAATAGTTATGACAAGATATATAAATTATATGTGACATCTTCTAAAAAAACTTTGATTACAATCAATAAATTTTATTCTATAAAACTAAAAGCATTATATTCTTTAGTTGAAGAATAAGAAATCGTCAAAACCCAGAAACCAATTTGTTGGTCATAAACACCGTTTTCTCGGACGCGGTCACATATAACAAAAATTTAATGACATTTTAGATTTTAAAAAAATTTATTTTAGGAAATAAATTATATTTTTCAGGAACCAAAACCAGGTATATACATAATTTTTGGCGATACTACATTTAAAGCAAAATTTTGGAAATTTTTTTTAAGAATGAGTATTTGATTTGACGTTTATAATTTTCAAACAGCAGAGATTTGCAAAAAAGCTCTAATACCACCTTTATCAAACGCAGAAACTGTTTTTGTAATCAGCGAACTCAAATAGTATAATTATTTTCTCAGAAAATAACAACTTTTTATTTTAATTCAGTTTAAAACTACTTTTTTGTGTAAATGAGCTCACTATATATTATAGATTGCAAATGACCCTTACAGAAATATCCCTAATGAGGTTGAACTTTGTTAACTTTAGATATATTATTTAATAAAAATAAATAACTGCGTAATAAATCGGACACACTATTTAGAAATGTAAAGTTAAAAAATGGAGCATCATAAACTAAAAATTTTAAAGCGTATTTTTCTTTCTTAAAATTAATGTTATGTAAATTTAAAAAATTTGATTCTCTCAATAAGAATTAGCATGGAGTCTGTACAGTTCGAATTTCGAGTTGATGTCAAATTGAAGATTTTATACACTATTCTACATTACAATATTTTATTCAATACTTTATAACAATCAAATGTAATTAAAAAATGTTGAATAAATTATTTAATTTTTACACAATATTTTTAATTAAAGGATACAGCTTCTTAAGTAAAATAATCTGCAGAAAATCTGCGGACATGCCTTTCATTTTCAACAAACTAAAAAATTTAAGAAATATATTAAATTTATTTTAAATTTGAAACTAAAGTCGAAATTGTTACTAAAAACATTTTTTCTTTCAATCTAGTCATTTGATAGCATTAAAGAGGTCCTTTACAAACTATGTCACACGTTTCGGGGTGGGGGAAGTATATGGTTTTGTAATGTTATGTGATGCAGAAAGAGAGGGCTTAGTCAGAGATAATGAGACGTCACACAATAGCTGTATTAAAATTATGCAGAATTTGTTGAAAATAAAAATGTTTATCTAACAGAGTAATTACAAATTTCAATTTAACAATTTCCCTGACAATTTATTAACATTATAATTACTTTTCTTGACAAAATTATTTTTATAGGAAAATATTAAAGTTTACGGAAAATTAGTAAAATTTATAAATTTTTATAATTTTTAATTTTACAATTATATCCCTTCCTGAATTTAATTATTTTATATAATTTTCAACTAAACTACATCTTCAATTACTTTGAACAATTTTCTAAAATTTTATCTAGAATTTAATTATTTAAATACATAAAATTCAATTGTGTTCGATAATTTCAATTGTTCATTTTTTTAAAGTTTTTAAAATATAATATTTTTAAAAAAGTATAATGAAAAATCCTTATAACTTTATTTTTAAATATGATTTTTTCTCTAAAATATTACAAATAATTCTAAAATTTTATTTATTTCCAATTTTCGGAATTGTTTAAATTGAATTAAATATAATACTTTCAAATGTGAGTATTTAAATTAATGTATATTAATAAAAGTACATTACCCTAATAGAACCTCTAAAATATACAGAAAAAATTTAAAATAGAGCTACGAGAAAGAAACTTTTTAACCTAACATACTGTAAAAATTTTGTTTAAAATATAACATCTCTTAATTTGAAGATTAAAAATGTTGACTCGAGTTTTATTATCAGGAGCTTAAAAACCATTAAATATCAAGTGTTAAGATAGTTTTTAATTTTGTATTTTCGACTTATAATTCGTAATCATCGATCCCAAAAGCCTCTGATATTTTATGCAAATCTTATTGATATTGAATTTTTTCGTCTGCCATATTGCATCCGCCATTTTAAATTTCGCAATTTCTACTACAGATTCGTTATCAGAAACCCTGAAAACCTCTAAGTATGTAATATGTTTTTATTTCGAATTTTGCACTTCAGATTCAGAGTCTCAGAAATGTGTTGTTGTTGTTTTGAAATCGTTGTTTTCAAAATTGACTGAGATATACAGTCTTAAGGGGACATTCCAGTTCAAAATGTTTAAAAAATCGATTTTTTTATTTTATTTTCGGATTTCTTATAGTGTCAAGAATACTCTCCTAAAATATTATTTCAAAATTCGAAGCAAAATAAAAGTTAGGGGAGAGTCTCCAGTTGTGAGACAGTCAATTTTTTTAACATGCAATATTAAAAAGCCGATTAGTTTTTATAAAAACATTTCTTTTTATATGAGTTAACTTTTTCGTGTACGCCGTAACGGATATATAAACTGTTTTTGTTAAATACCAACACTGGGTGTGATAATCGACAAAAAAGCGTTTTTTCAATAAATGCAAAGTACATTTTTCCAAGTTAATTAATTGGAAAAGGTAAATGTAATGCATTTTCTTTTAGTGTTTTCTCTATATTTTGTGATGCAATATTGCAGTGTTTCAATCTACGGTTAAAAATAATTTAATTTTCCTTTTTCAAAATAGCGCCAATTTCTGGGTGTGATACACAGCATATCACCAGTTGTGAGACAGTCTCGACAGCCATTTGGGGAGCATAAAAATACGACTTTGCAGGCATACTATTTAAATAATGTTTTGATTTTTTTCTAGTATTTTTGGGCATGTCAAGTTGAAGAAAGTCAATTGATTCAGAAGAAATCAATTTTAATGCTCTTGTGGAAGCTATTTAATTGTGTTTATTTAATAGTCATATTTTGGCGAATAAATATTATTATTTAGTATATAATAATACATATTATTATTATATTTAAAAATTTCTACTAAGCATAACGTTTTATATCAAACTTATTTAAGTTTAACCATTTTTAATGAGTGTCTCGCAATTAGACACATTTTTTTTTTTAAAAAGCGATGTGCTCCGAAAATGTATCGTAAAATTTCTTGAGTTCATCGAAACACTTTACTTTCTTTTAATAAAAGTTGCATATTTCTGTTACCTCTCGAACAGTGTATTTTATTTACAATTTCGTTTACCCGTTTACAATTTACGGGTCAAAAATAAAACCCGTCTCACAACTGAAGATTCTCCCCTATACATTTTTATTCTTCGCCATGTTTTCTTATTTGCATTTTTTAAAAAAGACAAACAAAAATGTATTTGGTGTTGCTAATCACAAATTAGTTATAAAATTTTCAATATTCAAAATGTCGGATCCAATATGGCGAAAAAGAGAATTTTTATATTTTAATTTTTTTTTGTTTAATTTTTTTTCATGCACCATATTGCATCCGATATTTTTAATTTTGGAAAAATTATATCATATTCGTTATCAGCGACCCCAAAAACCCCCCGTAACGATTTTCAAGAAAATTCAATGATTTCGAAACTTATGAATAAAAACTTTGAATCCTTTTTTCTCGAAATGTACTTTTTTGAACTAGTAAAAGTGATAGCTCGAGTTCTACTGAACCAATTTTAAAAAATCAACCTGCGTTTGATTCATTATCATCATGACTAGGGGTGGAACCTCAAAAACTGGATAATTTGTGGCTCCTTTTTTTTCTATAAGAGAAATTCTGAATAAAAACATGTGTTTTTTCATGTTTTGAGGAAAAAGTGCTTTAAAAAAAGAAGGGGAGGAAAATTTTATTTTTTTGAGGTTCCACCTCTGGAGAAATATCTAACGAGGAGAATGTCGTTTTTTTCATGTCTCTATCTGTTTTAGAACTTTTGGAATCGTTTTCACCAGGGGCTGGATGCTATAATGTGTTACGCGCTATGTTAAGTAAATGCGCGTAACACGTTATAGCATCCAGCCCCTCAATTGCATTCAGGCAACGTATAGATTCAGTTAAGTTTGACTTCCTACAGTTCAAAAAGAAATTTTTATCTATATTCTTTAAACTTAACTGATTTTCTTTTCCCATATAAAAAATATTTAAAAAATTGTTCATTTCATAGTTTTTAAATCGTATTTTATTTCATGAGAAATTTTAAATATTATGAAAAATTAATATACATCATATTAAAAAAATTAAAAGGTTTAACAAAGAAATTAATTAATTTGATTTTTTCTTTAACGTGCGACAGGATAATTGAATAAAATAAATAAATACATATTAATATTTATTAGCATCTTATCCCATCACTGTTACACGTCCCGTGAATATATTAACTCCAATTCATCAATTACAACCAAACCACTCTCAAGTGAGGCAAACCACCAAGACCAACGTTGATGCAATAACGTTGAGACAAAGATCGAGAGAAATACACACTATTTATCCACGACGCCATTATTAACAATTCCTGGGGAAGATAATAAATAAAACCCTAAACAACATCACGATTTAATTCACAATATACGCAATAGAGCTTTATTTAACCACCAAGAATATACAAAAAATACTCGCGTCAAACATCACACTTAAGTACACGCCGGTAAAACTGCTCAACTGAGACGCCGGCATTCCTGTCCTTGTCCTGAGGTCAATCATGTTGATACATCCTTCCTTGTCCCTCTAACGATGGAAAAATCACCTCTTAATTCGTCCCTGGCCGCTATCAATCGTGGAAATTCGTCACAACGCCTTATTTTCATCACATACAGTGAGCCGCAACCAGAATCAAATCAACTTTGGAAATTTAAGAAAGAGATACCAACTAACAATTCCGACAAAAACAAACCGCTAATGTCCCAGTAACAAATGCCTTGTTACAAACGACTTCTGTACATAAGCTAACGCGTCTATAACGCGTCTTTTTGAAAATTTTTGAGCTGTTTTTGCTTTCTCCAAAAAACCATTAGATAATTCAACTCCCACATGAATGACCTGGCAAACATTAAAATCAAATATTAAAAAAATATTAAACACAATATAATTAGGAACGGATGATAAAACAATATTAAATTAAAAATGTACTATCAATGATATTAATTTAGTTTTGTGTCAACTGGAAACTTAAGTTTGAAAATCGTAATATTTAGTGTCAGTCACAAAATCATTACAAAAAAGAAATATTTACAATTTATTCTTATTATTATTTATTGATAAATAAATATTTATCTTATACTCTTTTACTTATCAGTTTTATGAGATTAATATGTATAACTTTGTATAGCTGAACACGCCTTCTTTTAAGATTAATCATTATAAACAACAAGAAAACTCTTCTAAAATATAACTTTAACACATCAGATATTTCATCAATGAACGGTTACACCAACTAAAATTCTACTTCATAATAAAAGTAATAAAGTTATACGCCAAGTGCGAAGAGAATTTGTAAAATTCAAGAACGGGCCCCAAGGTGGATATTGGTCGATTTAATGTTTTATAATTAGGATATCTTGTAGAGAAGATGGGCACTTAATTGTACAACTGTCGGTGTTACATTTCTCATTAAGTTGTACAAAGTCTGTAGTCTGGAAAAAAGTATAAATTTAATTTTTATTTTTTTGTCGTTATAAATAATAACAAAATAAACAGGGTCAACAATTATTAGTACATTCCAGTAAGAATTCCGTAGTAGTGTTCAAAAATTAAAATTTACAACTTTTATTTTTTCACATTTTCGTATGTTTGACTGAATTGAAAGAACTCAGCAAAGCACTCGACGAGTTGTCGTACCAATCTTCGAAGGGTTTTAGTTTCTACTAACATGTTTGAAGAGGTGTCTACTAATTAGGAATTTAATTTGAATAAGAAAAATTAATAATTAGTGACCATTAACTACTACATTAAGAAAATGTTACTATTTGAATAAGTAAATGACTTTTCCCATCAAATACTATTTTTAACTAATTCAGATGTACAGAACAGAATTTGTCAATTTGTAGTATGACATCCACTTTCAAAAAAGAAACCATACGAATTCCCATGTAAAACCGTATGGAAAATTGCGACACGATTTTAAATGATAAATATACCTTAAATAACCTAAAAAAGCCTTTATTTCTTTAAGAAAAAATCCCATATAAAATCTATTTTTATTTGCCAACTAGATATAATTTTTCCATATTCCTATTGAAAATTTCTACATGGGATATTACATATTACCCGTTTTTGCTTAATGCCCGTATAGAATTTTGGAAAGCAACAACATACCCCAAACATTCCTAAAACTCAAGAAGAAATATTTTTGTTTATAAATATGAATTTGTTATTTATATTCAAAGTGATTTCTAAAACATTTCTAGAATTCAAAAATAAAAAAATTTGATTTATAAATCTCAATTTGCCCTAATGGATAAGGACTTTCTATGTCTCAGTGACCGCTGATGTGAAATTTCAGTTTTATTGATACTTTTACTGTACCCTTTATATTGAACATATATATTTTATTTTCTCTATGTTAAAAATGTCAATACATATTATGAATTTTTCAAATTTAAAACCTTAAAATATCAATGTAGAAATTGTTTGCAAACTGATTTATTTTAGAAAATTTGTAATAGATATCAAATTCATGACTCTAAACTTGTTAATAAAATTAATGTAATTTAAAATTTTTAAATATCAACCGTTATTAATACCAACTAATTGTTAATTATCTCCGTAATATAAAAAATAAATTAACATTTTGACTCATGCTGTTTCTGCACAAAATAAAATGAAAAACACAGAAATTTTATTAAATCCAGTAAAATATCAAAGCGTAATGAAATATTTAATAAAATTTATTTAAAATATCAAATTTGGATAATTTTTAGTAAAAATTTTTAAATAATAAATTAATTAAATTTTCCATTAATATCAAATTAAAATAAAAAGTAAAATATAGTTTATTTTTGGAGTAGAAATATAAACTAAAAGGTCGGTGCATTTAGTTTTGGTGCAGGATGCAAAACTAAAAGGTAATACAAAGGTATTTAGTTTTATTGCGCGTTTTGAATCTAAAAGGAAACTAAACTTTCAAAGCCAACCCTAGGGATGGCTTAAAAACTATAAAAACATAAACATAATTTACTTTTGATGCGCAGGAATCAAAACTAAAACGTCTTTGAATTATGTTTTCGTTCTGTTAACGACACTAAAAAGTCGTATAATACCTACACGGAGAGAAATGTGATACGAATAATGTTAGATACATGTTCATTCGCTTTTCGCATAGACATCTGTACCTAATTTTGCCAAGGCCGGTCCAATTAAATCCCCGTCTATTTCCTGGTTTTTCAAGTTTAGTAGACATATTTTTAAATACATTATTAGAAACTAAAACCCTTCGAAGACGAGTACGACAGCTAGTTTAAATAAAAATACATTAAATTGAATACAATATTAGAAATACATTATTATTATTATTATTACATTTAAATACATTATTAGAAACTAAAACCCTTCGAAGACGAGTACGACAGCTAGTTTAAATAAAAATTAAGATAATTCATTAAAAAATTTGCAGAAAAAATACCAATAAACTACGTTTATTTCCTCTATATATTCCATACTTATATCTTTTACACTTACATAATTTGCATATGTTTCTAAAAGTTTAATATCCATTTTTAGAGTACAATTTTTTGCGCATTCTTGACTTTTTTCTGCAAACCAAAATTTAAGGAAATATTTATTTCATGCATGTATAATGAAAAAGAATAAGTTAGAAACATACATTAAATGCTTTTGATGCTCTAGTTTTCTCCATTTCGTACTGCTTTTCTAAAATTCATAAATCTTCAACTTTCTCTTTATTTTTGTCAACTGTCGAGAGACTCTAAACAAAAATTAAAAAAGAATCCTTATCTCGTTTTGTACTTTGTATTATTACTCATTATTGTCATAATAGATATAATGTATTAGTCACTAAAGAATGCCCGTTCCGGGTTGTCGAATGGAACACATAAATAGAAGGATCTACGCTACCCTCGATAGTCATAATCTGAATTTCAAATTTAAAACTTGAGGTAAATCTTCCAAGCTCACTATACCGCGGAATAAAGAATTATTCTGTGGTACGCTTTGAAGAAAATTAAAAAGTTTTCAACGAGGAGTATAACAAAACAACATTAAAGTAGTAACCACCCACGTCGAAAAATTCCGTAGAAGTACCCCCCTGGAATTTCTATGGAACTTGTCCACGGAATTTCTGTGGAGATTCCATTGAAATTCTTCAAATTTTTAATTATAATATTATTTTAATACTTCTATGTTTACATAATAAACTTTGTAGAACATTTTTATTCCTTGCTGATTAATAATAAAACAAAAGAATTCTTTAAGGTTGGGATGCCAAAAAAACCGATGTGACACAATTCAAGTGAAATAAGAAAATAAATAAATTTATAAATTAATGTAAGTAGTTAAATATTAATCATTGCTTATATTTATTCAATTAAAAGCATTTATTTAGAGCGTCAGAATTATTTTACAATCATCATGGTTATGATAATGGTATATATCACAATGGTTATGAACTAATAAAAAAATTAATATTATTTATATATTTTTAACTAAATAAACTAATTTTTAATAAATATTATTTGTACAATAATATAAACATATATTTATTACTATAATTATTAAATAATAATTATAGTAATAAATATATGTTTATTTATGTAGTATTTAAATAAATACTACATAAATAATATTAATATTTTATAAAATAATTCTGACACACTAAATAAATGTTTTTAATTAAATAAATATAATTTATGATGAATAAGTTACTATTTACATTAATTTATAAATTTATTTATTAACTTATGTCACTTGAATTGTGACATCGATTTTTTAGAATTCAAACCTAAAAAAATTCGTTTGTTTTAATATTAATCAGCAATGACTAAAAATATTCTACAAAACTTATTTTGAAATAGCAATGTTAAAGTAATATTAAAAATGAAAATTTGAAGAATTTCTATGTAATCTCCACGGAAATTCCATGAAGAAGTTCCACAGAAATTCCAGGGAGGTACTTCCATGGAATTTTTTAACGTGGGCAGGACCAAGCTTCTTTTGGACAGAAGAAAGAGCAACTTACATGTTACAACTTGTCATTTTTAGACGAAAACAGTCGAGAATAATGAATCTCCCGTTCAACCTGTTATTCCACCATAACATTTAAATGTACACCCTGCTGTGTATTAGGGTGCGATTCCATGTGAGCAGAATACTTTAACCGAAAGCAGAGAATCATAAGAATAAAAAAACAACAGTATCTGCCCATCTCTTTTGTACTCATGATTTTCGGCTTTCGGTCGACGTATTCTGCTCACATGGGATCTCATCCTTATAAACAGACAGATTAAAGTTTTCCTGTTTTCGAACCATCTGTAGGATTTCGGAAACTGTTCTTCTATATATATATATATATATATATAAAATCAAAAATTTAATAAACTTACAGTGACGAATGTTCCTTGTTCATTGTCCTAACTTCCATTACTGCTTAGAGTGGACATTTTATTATTTTATATTCCGCATTGTTATATTTATCTATTACTCAATCAGAGTTTTCACAAAAATTTTATTTTCTTTTTCTCTGACTTTCCTTTAATTTTCAGACAATATTTTGATTCAGTTTAAAAATTATTATTAAAAAAAATTTTCAACTACTTCTTTTTAAAATAACTATTTAATCGTCATTATTTTTCTATTAAAATTTTTAATTAAACAAAAGTAAATAATTGTTATGAAACAAGAAGTAATCGATAACTCCGAGTCTTCGACTTGGAGTAATAAATATTTTGTGCAAGGCCTGTATGAAAAACATTACTTTACATGCTTGTAAAGTAGATGCAAAATAGTACTTTGCTGCACTAGTAGGACAAAGTGCTTAAAGAATGATTAAAAGCAGGATTGTGCAGTGACGCGTTACTCGAAATCTTTAACGTGTAATATATGGTTTTTTAGAGAGGTAAAATACTATTTTACAGTTGTTGCACAAAGTATTGTGTGCAACACGTACGAAAGAAGATTTTCCGATCTCGTGCAAATTTCTGCCCTTGCTTCGCTCGGAGCAGCAAACTTCGCACTCGTCGGGAAACAGCTTCTTTTTGTACTTGTACCCTAAAAACCTTCGAGTAACAAGTTTTGGACAATTTCGATTAACTATTTTACATTTTTAGGTATTATTCACCTTTTATGTACTTTTGCCTTTTACACTGAATTTCATAACTTCAATCTAACTTTACAAAAAATCTGTCCATTTTTTTGGATTTTGCCATTAAGATTTTTTGTTCAGAATGTCAAAAACTACAAATCTACAAAATTCCAAGAAATTCCACCGAGACATTTTTACAATGTATTTTGTGCAGGGTCCTTTGAGACCATTTAATATAAAATTATTGAATTCTATTAAAGAATTAAGTTAAAATATTTAAATTTGAGACCATTTAAAATAAAATTATTTTTAATGTTTTTTAATAAAATTTGCCTTTAAATAAATTATTTTCAATTATTTTGAGAATTTTATTCCCAAATTTAAAATTTACAAAGAAATTTACACACGACTTTATCAAAACTTTTGAGAATAATTGAAATGTTAAAATTTTTTTTGCTATTTTTGAAAATAATTGAAGCTGTTCTATAAATTTTATTTTAATTTTTGAAAATAACTGGTTTTCGGAAATGAATTTTTATATTTTTAAAGATAATAAAAATGTGGACAAGAATTTTTAACAAAATTTGAACTTCAAATGAATTGAATTGAATTATTTAAATGAAAACATTCTAAGTTAATATTTATTTAAAAAATTGTAAACGTAACTCTCCTAAACTTGAATTAATTGTTTTAATATTTAAGTAAAATTGTATAACTTTAGAAAACAATAATTTTTCAGAATTCCGATCAAAAGTCCCTGACATTTCTAGGTTTTTTCAAAGTTTATAAAATTCCCTGACAGAAACCTTGAAGGTTTCTGCAGATTGCATGGCAACCCTGGTAAAATTTAATTAACTCTTTCTGTTTAAGGTATAAATTTAAAAAAATTGTTGGTTGAATCCGTTTCAAATCAAGCAAGCCGACTAACTTTCAATTTGTAGAATTACCTGTCGATGAAATATGTTATTTTATATGTAAAATAAAGAGACGTATTTTTTTATTTTTCGTAAAAATGCTTATTAACGAAGTTAGCCACATTTGAACTTTGAGCGGTAAAACCCTAAAAAACAGGGAAAAAATGGTTTTACTTGTAACTATTTTCTACTGCGTGTTAATAAATTTTTCTTCTTGATTCTTTTTGGGGGTCTTCTTCTCTTTGAAACCCCGTTTAAAATTTATAAAAAACTTCAAAATTAAAAAAATGGAGGCATATTTTAAAAAAACTTAATTTTCTCGAAAACACCCCTTCTTTTTTGCTCAAATTTTTAGAGTAACTTCGTATTAATATAAAGAAGAAATTAAATGAGTTTCAAGTGGGCTAAACGATATTTGTTCTTAGAAGAATTTTTTTTGAAAAAATTTTTTAAGTTTAAAATTATTGAAATATTTGTTGAAACAAAGAACAATAACAAATGAAAGTTTGCAAAGCTTCGCTTCGCCTACAGTTTATTCCTAAAAAGTCAACATTTAAACATTACCAACTGCTAGCACAAGTTACGAACGATATTTTTCATAACAAGGTGCAAAAAAGTGCCCTTTTTAGCACCGCGATTTAAAAAAGATTTTTCATAACAAAAATTGTTGTTAATGTTTACTTAAGTGACAAATATTTTGACACGCTAAGGAAATTGACGTAAGTATTACTTATTTCTAATTATATATTAATTTTATTTTTCTGATAATTATAATAATTAACGTCAGTTTTCTATTTCTATAATTATCAGAAAAATAAAATTAATATATAATTAGAAATAAATAATACTTACGTCAACTTCCTCATGAAACGGTTTTTCAATAGTCAAAATTAAAATTTTTAAAAATTATTTTAAATAAAAATAAATTATGAATTTATAAATTAATATTTAATAGAAATTAAAAATAGAATAAAGAAAGAATGAGAAATGAAATTTCAACTAAATTTAAAGTGTAAGAAATTCAAAATAAGGTCAATAGAGTACAAATGTACTGTTATATTTAAAAACTCATGGTAAAAGCACAGCTGATTCAAGGCCAAGGTTGAAAAAAAGATAAGAAATTTTCATACTTGAAGAATTAAAAATCATTTCAAGACAAGATAAATTTCATGCACAATTTATATAGAGTTTAATATAATGATAATTTTTCAAATAGAATTGCATATTTTGTTTTATAAAATTAGTATGAACTTTAGTAATTATAAATATGTTATTAATTATTTAAATAGGTTTTTATAAATAAAGTAGAAAAAAAATTTATATTGATGAATATTAAAAAAAATTAAAATATATTATAACAAAAAGTTAAATTGATAAAAGTAGGGTAAATGTGGGTATTATCGCGGATGTGGGTATTATCGCGGTATTTTGTATTTTAATGAATATTTCAAATAATATTAAAAATTGTTGACATTAAAAAATCACTCCTTGAACCTGACAACTTAGACATTATAATATGCATCATATTTTTTATTTTTTTGTAGTAATAAATTTATTAAAAATGTTTTAAAATTAGTTGTCTGGAAGAAGTTCAAAATGGCTCACCTTGGTTTGAGATTCAACTCTGCAGTGGTGTCAAAAATTATTGTTTTTATATTATATAAAACTCTAAGAGATGATTCTTTTTTTATATTTTGGTAAATTTATTGTTATTCTACATAAAAAAAAATTTTTCAGTTAAAAAGCTGATTTTTATTAAATATTTACAATCCCGATAATGGAGACATCCTTTTTCTAACATGTGGGTATTTTCGCGGCTCCTATCATAACCCTTGAAAATAAGGTTAGCAGTGTGTCTCTAATGTTTAAAACGTTGAAATTATAGCCGATATTATTTTTCCTTGTTTTAATTTATATTTTAATAAAAGTACTTTGTATATATTTTTAAGAATTAATTTTTAACTAAATAAATGTTGTAATTAATATTGTTTTTCCATTTTGCACAGTAAGTGTTAAACACAGTTAGACACAACAAAAAATTCGTTTATTTGAACGTTCAGAATTTTAGTAAATCTTATAACAGTTATAAAATATAAGCAAGAAAATAAAGAGTAATGGGAGGGATAAAAAATTTAAATTAAATTAAGTGAGATCTGTATACTTAAGTAAAAAATTTTTAATATCAGTAAAAAAGGAGCAATAGTGTCAAAAGAAAATTGACTATTCTTTAGAAATGTTTGATAATATTTGCCTTAGAATATTTGATCAGAGTATTATATTATATTATATTATGGGACTAATTAAATAATTATAATAAAACCAAGTATCTTTCTTCTTATGATACTAGTTTACTATTATTGAATTCGTCCATTTATTATAAGGCATACAATTTTTTAATTTAAATTCTTTCGATTTTTATATTTTTATTTTTAAAAACTATTATTATTCCTTTTACTTTTTTTACATTTACTATATTTTAATTAAGTAACTATTACAAAAATCCAAAAAACAATAAATAAATTATCCGCGAAATTTACCTCGCGATAATTGACACATCCACGATATTTGACACGCGAAAATACCCTCAAGTCATACTAAGTCCCGCGAGATTACCCCCTGTCTAAGGCATGAAATGAACATTTCAGTGCTTTTAGCCAAATAAACCATTATTTTTGGTAAGTTTAATGTCAGAAGTCACCAATATATATAAAGAGAGAACTCTTAATGTTAAACAAATAAAAATGTAAAATATCAACCCTCAAAAACTACCCCTTGTACAGTTAAAACCATATAGAAAAGGAAAAAACTATTTTAATCACAGAAAATATTTTTATAAATAAAATATTGACTTTTCATTTACTAATACATATGAGATGTCATATTTACCCTTACAAACAACCCCAACAACAACAACAACAACAAAAAGCAACCCCTTTTATATTTTAAATAAATCCAGTAAACCAGATAAATGAACAGTTTAAACAGTGAAAGACTTTTGAAAATCGACTGGAAGTAATTATTTAATCTTCCGTGATTTTCAGTGCAATGTTCAAAATAAAAAAGTACCCTTATGAAAAAAACAACCCCTTAAGATTTATAGTGAAAAAAGTAAAAAATCCATTTCAACCAAAGGAAACTATTAAAAATAGTAAACAGTTTATTATGTTTGTAGTTGTTAAAGAAACTACCTCCTACATGTAACAAAAATAAAATATTATTTTAAATATTCGACGCTATTTATAATAAACATCCCTCTAAGTATTAGGCTCATAGAAAGAAAATAACTCATTGAAGATATTGCATGTCTTTAGGGTTGTGAAAACTCTCAAATGTTTTGTTTCAATCTTATTATATTGTTCAAAAACATGCCTGCATTCGCTAGAAAAACATTTTCTACCCAGAGTACGCCACGTGGAGGCTGCAGGTACAAGATTTTGTACTCCTTTTCTTGTTAAAAAAAAATCTCACCTATTTACATATCTCACCTATTTACATATATACAAGTTGCACTTAATAGCAAATCTTATTTTAAGGACTTTGCTGCAATGCATCCAAAAAAACTATTTATTGACAGGGTTGTTTCTGTTTCCTGCATCTAACACGCTGTCCAAAAGATCCGTCCAAGGGTATTTCACGTGTTCTTCGTGACGAGCATATCCGGAGTACCATAAAACACTTGCAACGTGAGCACAAGTACCTAAAGTTCTTGCACCCGACTTACAAGTGCAATAGTAACCACGGATAGGTTGCTGCTGTTCACCTCTATTTTCTTCAAGATCATAAAGTATCCATAGCTGATGTCGCGTAGCATTTCGAAATCTGGAATAAATGCGCATTCTTATTAAACCAGGTTCATTCATCAAAGCATCTAGTTGTAATTCTTCATTACCATCTCTATGGACTTTATCCTGAATATAAGATGGTGCCAAGTTTACTTGGTATACCCCGAATGTCAAGTGACGCAAATACTCCATAGAAAGATGAGGAAAATATGGAAGATCGTTTTCGTTTAAATGCACCCACTGTGCGTTTCTTCGGAAAAGTTCCTCTTCTTCAACCCTTGTTTTTAATTCATTTGCTGTTTCAGCTTTTAATAACATTTCTGTTGCTAATTCAACTGTAGCTACTTCCATTTCTATTAAACCACGATATTTATTTATTATCGCGCCAGCAATGCGATAAAAATCACCAAGATGTGGAACATGTGTCATTGATATGGGTTTACCAAATATTTTAAAAATAGATTGCAAGTGCCCGTTTCGCGATTCTACTAACCATATTATTTTTGTGATTAACCGAGCTTCGTTCGCATCCTCAGTAGAGAATTGTCGTTCATTACGACCCAACAACGGTGGCATTTTGGGTATTAAACCCATCCGTTCAAGAAAAGGAATCGCATCGCGATACCCTCTATCAACAATAATTATATCGCCTTCGTCTAACCATTCTCTGATTTGAACACCATCTCTTTCACATTCTTGTATTAAAATGTTGGCGTCGTTATTTCGTGCGTCTGAAAAGTATGGTCCGTGAATGTCAAGAATGTATCCATTCGTTGACACCAAAAGAATGGGCTTAACAAGATGACAACTCTTGTGAAGATTAAACGATTGTCGTAAAGCTTGAAAATTGCTAGATTTCCCAATTTTTGCGTAAGTACCGTCGATGATGACAATTGCTTTACGATTTTCTGGTGTCGGATTGTATAATGTATTTGCAAAATCAGGTACATATCTCTCTATGAATTCTTGTCTCGTTATTGCGTTAAGTCCAATGTTTTGAGGAACAAATGATTCCATTAAAAATATTCTTACTTTACTAACAGCCATACTAACACTTTGTCTGCTGGGATAATTAAAAACAACTGAAAGAAATTCATCTGGTAGACCTTGCCGCATTTTGCATAAAAATACTAAAAGGTCTTTCTTTGAAATATATCTCTGACCTGGTACCAGTTGCGCTGGATCGAATAGAGAATATAAATCTCGAAATTGTTCCTTAGTTATTAAAGAAAATGATTTGAACTGATCGTCCGAAAAATCGCTTTCATCTACGAATTTTTTTTCGAATTTTTTTTCACAGAACCGCTGAGACCATTTAAAAACTTTAATAACTGAGGACCTTTAATACAATAAAATCTATTCATAAAACGAAGATGTTGCATGAGATCTGCAGGGATGAAACCGTGTTCATCTAAATGCTCTGGACAACACCTAACATTTTCTTGAACGTAAATGTCTTTCAGGACAAAAATGTTAACACGACATTCGTCTGAAAGTCGTACTACATTATCTATCCGATTGCAAATAAGGCACGTATGGCTCGATGTTTGCGTTAAGACATTAAGTCTTAAACAAGATGGATTATTTTCATTTTCATTAACTTCAATATTAATAAGTCGCTTGCATGTTATGCATACACGTGTATTAATACCAATTGCAAGCGGTGGAAAGCCTCTTTCTTCTCGCCAACGAATTGCAATTTCGCTCTTATCAACATTTTCTTCTCCTTCAATAGATGACATTTGTCTAGGTTGAAAAACTGCATTACAAACATAGCAACGCATTTTGTTTATATTATTATTTACTTCAAGGTAGGAACACCAGTGCAATTATCGAAATGTACAATAGTATAAAGTAAGTATTGCAAAATACCCGCAATCTGAAACAACGATGCTATGCTAATATCTTTGAAAAATCAATCAAACTCTAAAAATGTGTTTAAATAATGTACTCTACAATATTTTAAACAATGATTAACATATTCTTAATCCAGATATTGTAGGATATACAGTAAGCTGGTAACAAATGTTGCCTTTCAAGCGATGTCATGAGCTGATGAAAGAAATCATATATGTGACGCTCCAAAGCGAAAGGGACCATCTTCAAAATAATATCAGGCGCAGTCTTCCGTGCGCAGAACACAACACAAAGACGGAGCCATATGATATTAGGAAGATTGTATGTACTGCTTATGCTATACTTACTTTATACTATTGTACATATCGATATTCGCACTGGTGTTCCTACCCTTTCACCATTTGGCGTCATTCACACGAAAACACATATGGGTGATTCTCCGCGTAGTGCACAATTCAATGTCCCTCGTATTTTTTAAGAAATTAGTTGCACATATTGCAATGAATTGAATGAGAAAATCTAATTTCTGTGTTTACAAACAAAAGCCAATAGTCGTTTATATTTAAAAATTTATAATTTTGCTTTAAAAGCTGTTTTAAGGTACCAAAACGTCATGGTCTGGCCTGTCCCCAGTACGATGTATATAAAAAAAATTGTTATTTTTAATAAAATACAGTAATTAATCTAAAAACTATTCATAGTTTCGTATTGTTTATGTTCATAGAATTGTGAAAAACAATGAACTTGCGAAAAAAATTTATTTAAAACAATTTTTTTTTATGTTAATTCTTGTCCCTCGTTTTTGCGTCATGGTCTGGCCTTTTTATAAAATTGTATTATTTACATAAAAATCAAATCGAAACTTTACTCAATATTAGAAAAACGCAACAACAAACTCTCCTAAGTAAATTACTAAGAGAGAAACTAATTTGAGAATTAATTGTTTAATTTTTTACACATTAAAAGCACCAAACTTGCATAGGGAATCACAGAATCGTCATGGTCTGGCTTCACATAATTCTCAATAAAATTAATAATTATTAATATTTTACGTCAATTAGAGTGTAGTAGTATTAGATCAGTGAATATAAATGACGTAAATATGAAACAGAATGAAAATCGCAAATAAATTGTTTAAAAAATAACTTTTTCTTGAGCGTCATGGTCTGGCCTTCTTGTCATGGTACGGCTTTTCTGTATTAAACTGCGTGTAACAACAGAGTGAACTGAATAACACCAACAGAGTGAAGTAAAGCAAATTGTTTTAATCGTTGAAGTTTAGCAATGTAATAAATAATTATATAAATTTCCATAAATTACCGCATAATTTTTCATAAATTACCGCATAAATTACCATAAATTTCCCAAAAAAATTTTTTTAAATTTTAATTCCATTTTATAATCTACTCTTAATTACAGCATAAATTTCCATAATTCACTATATAAATTTCCATAAATTACCGGATAAATTTCCATAAATTTCCCAAAAAAATTTTTTTTAATTTTAATTCCATTTTATAATCTACTCTTAATTACAGCATAAATTTCCATAAATCTCTATATAAATTTCCATAAATTACCGGATAAATTTCCATAAATTCCCGAAAATTTTTTTTCTTTTAAACTTTGACAAAAAAAGAATCTTAAACAACCTTCCTAATTTTTCGTGTAGAATTGATTAGCATACATAGTTTTTCAAAAAATGTTACTGTTTTCATAATTTGTTTAAACAATAATTGTTAAACAATTGTAATTTGCAAAATAACATATACAGATAATTATTATTCCATTTGCCTGTAAATATAACAGGTGCTTTCATTTTACTATGGCTGAATAGTATAGCCGCAAAATATATACGCAGATATATAAAAATTATTTGTTTAAAAAATAGAAAAATTGTAAATATTTTGTCCGGCCCATCACTGATACTTCATTCATAAACACTATATTTGAAGATTCTATATCGACTTTTACTCAATTTGAAAAAAAAATTAGTAATAGTAATAACTAAATCGTGCGCTACGTGGAGAATCACCCATATATAGTCAATACAGTTTAAAGGCAAGAATTACATACTATAAGATTTTTAAACATAATAAACTGTTTACTATTTTTAATAGTTTTCTTTGGTTGAAATGGATTTTTTACTTTTTTCACTATAAATCTTAAGGGGTTGTTTTTTTCATAAGGGTACTTTTTTATTTTGAACATTGCACTGAAAATCACGGAAGATTAAATAATTACTTCCAGTCGATTTTCAAAAGTCTTTCTCTGTTTAAACTGTTCATTTATCTGGTTTACTGGATTTATTTAAAATATAAAAGGGGTTGCTTTTTGTTGTTGTTGTTGTTGTTGTTGTTGTTGTTGTTGTTGGGGTTGTTTGTAAGGGTAAATATGACATCTCATATGTATTAGTAAATGAAAAGTCAATATTTTATTTATAAAAATATTTTCTGTGATTAAAATAGTTTTTTCCTTTTCTATATGGTTTTAACTGTACAAGGGGTAGTTTTTGAGGGTTGATATTTTACATTTTTATTTGTTTAACATTAAGAGTTCTCTCTTTATGTATATTGGTGACTTCTGACATTAAACTTACCAAAAATAATGGTTTATTTGGCTAAAAGCACTGAAATGTTCATTTCATGCCTTAGACAGGGGGTACTTTCACCCCCTGTTTTCAGCCAAACAAGTGAAGTTTTGAGTTTAACAAAATTTTATCTTTAATTAGGACACTTAGAACTACTAATTCTGAAAATTTGAACAAAATTAACGGTAAGCCAATTCCAATGCATTTTGTGCGGGGTCCTTTAGATATGGAAATAAATGACAGTTACGCAATAGTATTGTTGTGGGTAAACGGTAGATAATTTGGAGACAAGAGAAAGAGAAAAAATATCTCTGTCCTTTCGAGAAAAAGTAGTCTCTAAAACAGCGCGCTACGCGCGCCCTATTTTCTCTTCCTTTTTCTATGGCAACTTTGTGAAAATGATTAATTTAAAACGTCATATTTATATTTTTAGGATATAAAAAGTTCTACGAAACACAACATACCTATAATTACAAAACTTTACAGTAAATTGATATATAGACATTTAAAAATAGTTATACTGAAAATCAGCAATGTAATGTAACATAATTAAAAGTACATAAAAATGCCATCTATTTTGATAAATATTTATGAAAACTGAACAGTATAATAATACTGAAGTTTGTAAGTTTACACACTGCAACCCACACAGTATTAGAGAGTTCGTCAGTGCGCTGATTCAATTATTTGATATAATCGCTCAATTATTATAATATTTAAAATAAGTTTAAAACGTGTAATTATTTTTAGAAATGGTTAAGTGAGAGAAATAAATGGTTAAGACTACTATTTTGTTAGTATGCCGCAACTATTTTTTTTCACTGTAGAATTTTTTGACAATTTAGTATTCCAAAATGTTCAAATCATACCTGATAATATTTCATTGTTTCTAAATTTTATTTAAAATAAAAGTTAACAATATTAGTTAAGTACTTTCCTATAAAAATGAACGTTTGCTTTCTTATTACATTACTTAACATATTCTAAATCAAAATAAATTAATATAACATCACCTCCAAATAAATAATATAACGATAAAATATTTAATCTTAATCTAATTATAAAATTAAAAAATAAACATTTAATATACATATATATTAAATTGTCTATTTATCAACTAAACAAATTATTTCATATTTAATTTTTTAATGTATATTCTTTTTAATAAACTTTAATTAAAAAGTAACTATAAAAAAATCTTTTTTTAGCAGAGAAACCAAAAATCATTATTTTTGTAACTGTTATTGTAGTATATAACAATTTAAATTTTGTTTTATTAATCGGAGATTAATAAAACCATTAAGTAAAACTAAAGTACAATATAAGGTCATGTTATATTAATTTAATCTAATTTAGAACACGTGTAGTATCGATCACGAAACCATTTTTTTCCCACCTATCCTTAATTTACTTTATATTTTCTTCATTAATTAAGCTTAATGCATCAAAATTAAAATAAAATAATTTTAATAATAATTAGATTAGAAAAAAATACAGCCTATTTAAAATAGTGACGCACGGACGCTTTTACGTGGAAAAGCAAAGTATAGTTACAAAATATAAATTCTCTAAGAATAGTGACTATATATGAAAACAGAATATTATTAATAGTTTAACACAAATTATTCCAAAATTTCCAAAAAGACATAGTTTTTTATATTTTTGTAAATTCTTTGATTTCCTAAATAAACTTTTATTGATGAAAAAGAACGTACTCTAGACAACGCTACGTATAATTGTCCATGATTGAAAACATATTTTCTTAAATCTATTGCAATTTTGTAAAAAGTTTGTCCCTAAAACTTATTTATAGTCATAGCAAATGCTAATTTAATAGGAAATTGCTTTCTTTTAAATGTAAACGGATAAACTTTATCACAATGTAATTAACATGGTGCAAAAAAACAATATTTCCAGCTTTGTCACCTGTTAATATTTGACATTTAATAACATTATTTAATAGATCTAAAATCAACAATCTTAAACCATTACATAGTCCTTCATTAATACTCATATTTCTAATTAGCATTACAACTGAATGTATTCGTAAATGTAATTCATGTGGTGGTAAACCAGATGGTGAAAGTGTATTTAAATATTCTGTTAAGATAATTTCACTGAAATTGCCATTATCATAATTTTCTGTAGAATCGACACTTTTATATATATTTTTTCTTTATCGTTATTTAATAATGCTACAACTCTTTCGTTTATTTTATTCACATCCACATTTCTAGAAACTAAAATTGCATAACTTGATAATTCTTCAAATATAGACTTTTTAAACAAATCATTATATATATATATATATATATATCTTGATCAATATCTATTTGACCTTTTTTAATAATTGATTCCGGTAATAGAATATTATCATGTAGGTCATTAATTTCATCATTTCCTACTTTTAACAAAACATTTATAAACTCAAATTCTTCACGTAATGCTCTCATATTTTGAGATAATGAAAATTTATGAAAACAACTCCATAATAAACTATTTTTTATAGATAAACTAATAATTTCGCTTCTGATACTTCGCTTTTTTATTGGCAAGACTTGTCTAAAATCGACAACAATCTTTTGTTGAACATTTAATTTTTCATTTCTTTCTTTACCCATAACACTTTCTTCTTGACAATTAATAACATGATTCTCATGAAATAATTTTTCATTATATTCTATATCCATTAATCCCTTAAAATCAGTTAACTTGTGACCATCTTTTGCAAGCAAAAATTTTATA
This sequence comes from Leptopilina drosophilae, assembly GCA_032873175.1. NCBI lineage: Eukaryota > Metazoa > Arthropoda > Insecta > Hymenoptera > Figitidae > Leptopilina > Leptopilina drosophilae. Next base: position 39,652,252 of record CM065479.1, read on the forward strand.
TTTATATAAGCTTTACGAAAAGCCTCATTTTCTTTACAGGTTCTTTTATATTCTTCAGACATTTTATGATATAATTCATCCCAAATTTGATTAGAGTACACTGGACGACAATGAATTAAAATTCTAACAAATAATTGACGAAGCATCTGTGGCATCATCCAGACAACAGCTTCGTTCAAACAATTTTTCCACTCATTATCGTCATCAATAAACCCTAAAGCTTAACAAGCAGATGTGAATGTCATATGTACTGTTCCATCAACTGTTTTCAAAGTGTCAAAAGAAGTTGCCCTATTCCTTGTAAGCAATAACATTCTGAGATAAAACAATTTAACATCCAAAGAATTAACAGAATATATTCTTCTCAACATTTTTTCACTACGTTCTCTAACTTTCCATTGTAGAGACTTCTGAACCCATGTATTCAGTGTTCTGGTATTGGTGAATAATAATACTGATGTGCATTTCTATCACGCTTGTTTAACTCAAAGTAATGTATTAACTTTGTTTTCTTATCTAAATCAAAAGAAACAATGTCACTTTTTCCTTCACGAAATAATAACATATTATTCATTTGCTAAATATATAGGTAAACGGTTAATACTATGACTTTTTTCCCAAAGATTTACTCGATATTCTCCATACTGCTTCAACAGGTCCAACATATCTATTTTCTTCATAGTGATTTATTTCATCATGATTAATTACAGATTCGCTGTTATTATTAATTATAAGGATCGAAGCATCATCATGGCCTTTATAAATATATTTGTACTTTCACATTAATATGACAATTGAATAATTTAGAAAGACTTGGACTATAGGAAACAACATAACGATTATCAGCAATCATCTTCAAATATAGTTTATTCATCAAAAGATCTAGGAAAGTTTTTAGAAGATTTTCCATCAACTACACACTAGTCGCCACAAGGACCGTGAATATTATGTTGCATTATAATTTTGTGCAACTGATTATCAACATTTTCATGTAGAATCTCGCCTGAAATATAACGATCAACAGTTTCTGATGTTAATAATTTCGAATTGTCTTTCAATATAACCAGTAAATGAATGTGAGACAAACCACGTTTTTAAAATTCAATAACATAAACATATGATTTAACTTCACCAAATAATTTATCGTTAACAATAGTATTTATAAGGTGTTTAACTTTCAAGTAAAAACCCCTAACTACTAAATCAGGTCGATCAGAAGCCGATTGATGAGGTAATAAATTTTCTACAATTTCTTTCCATTTTAGATTGCATGTCATTGTTATGAATAAATCTGGCTTTTTAATCCCTTGATTTTTGTTTCCATCACAGCTTACACTATTTGTTACAATTTTTCGAACACAACTATTAACAACTTCTTAAATGTTTAATTCCTTTCGTTTTTTTAATATCTTTATTTATATTGTTTTAAAATTTCAATGTCTTTTTTATTTCCTAACTACCCATCGCATATACACCTTTACTTGATACTTCCACTTTCTAGACTTTATCAATACTGTTATAATAAATTGGGAAATGTAGCAAATAATCATTTGTAAACATTAAATATAAATGATTTCTCATTGCTGCATGGTTATATACATCATTTTCAGGTTTAATATTACAATAAATTGCAGTAGCAAATGCAATCGCGTATACACCGGAATCAACAAAATTAGGCTGTTGTTGAGCTACTGGAAAAACTGTAGTAGGTTGAAATGGGTATAATCTATTTAAACATTATATTTGATCTTTGTTTAAGCCTTTTTTGTTATGACTATCATAAATGTTTAATTCATTTCCATCATAATATGTACAAATCCAATGTCCATTGTCGAAAGGGCCACTAAACAGAATTTGAATATGGGACTGATTTTTTTTATATATAAATATGTTGTGTTTTGCATTTGTAATATACCACCTGATTCAATTTCCAACAATTCTTGAAACTTATACATGTGACTTTCATTTAACATTTTTTCTTCCTTCCGAATTATACTTACATCACTGTCACTTAATTTTAAAAAACTATGCTTTGAATAACGATTCATTTTTATAATCAATTTTTAAATTTAAATATAATTAAAAAACTCAAATATTTTTAAAAATTGTGTCTCTATTTCAGTCTCTGTATATGTATCTCTATATTTATAAATCTTTTAATCTCTTTATCTATATATGTATTTATCTCTTTTTCTCTTAATCTATTTATCTTTTTATCTATTTGTCTTTATCTGTTTTACCTATTTACCTCTTTATATCTTTACCTCTTAATCTGTTAATGTATTTATCTCTTTCTTTTTTTATTATATGTTTATTAAAAATTGCAACTTTAACGTTTTTATCCAAACACATTTTTTTCTTATTTCAATATTTTTCTCATTATAATAACACGTTTGATCACTTTTTAACAACATAAATAATTCATTATGATTCACATTAAATTATAGCCAAATTTATTTTATACTTTTACTTACTTAAATAACCTTAAACACTTTATTCACCCAATTTTTACATAATTTAAGAATTTGAACAGTTTCTATAACTAAGAACTGCTTTATTTACTTTAAATTATTAATTTTATACTTTTAATCACTTTAGTAACTTTAAACACTTTATTGACCAAATTTTTACATGATGTAAGAATTTTAACACTTTTACTAACTATTATGTAACTATAAACTACTTTATTTACTAATTTTTATTTACCTGTCTTTCTTTTTAATTTCTTTAGTTTTCACTTTTATATTTTAATCACTTTTTTATTTCACTTCTTAAAAGGAAAATAAAAGGGCGATGTCGAAGTTAGTCTCGTGAGCATACTAACTCGAAACTATGTCCCGAGCAACACTCACAGCGGGTTTGCTCGGGACCCAGTTTCGAGTAAGTGGGTCGAATGAGGGGACGACTACTTCTCCTCATGGGACTATCTTGGACGCTGCCCTAAAAGGGCAGCCCTCACAGCGAGGTTGCTCAGGACTCAGTTTCGAGTAAGTCTGCTGAATAGGGGAAGGCTACTTTCCCTCGCGGGACTATCTTAGACTGCCCAATAAGAAGGCAAAAGGCATCCTTCAGCGTAGGCAGGTAGAGATTTGTTTTCTCTCTCCTGAGAATGCTATAACAATAAGAGTTTTCCTTTTCCTTCAAAATTTAACGCTTTGCTTTCCTTCTCGCACCTTACGAAATCACATAAGTTTCCTTTTCCGTTTAAATTTAACGCTTTTCTTTCTTTCTCACACCAAAGGAAATCGCAAAGGAACTTCTCCTATCGTGCCTATCGTTAAAATTTAACGCATTGTCGTCTCCCTTTCACTTAAGAAAAGTAGATAAAATAGAATATGTGTTTCCTTTACTTCTACCTAATTTGCATACTGTTCGTTTTATATAAGGATTTAAATATTATTGATGGAAAGAATATGCCGCGCTATGAATTTCCGTGAATAGGAAGAGAGATAGCCTCGCGAAACGGAATTCGCGCGGATTTTAGGTATTAACCGAAAAGATATAAGGACGAGTAAACTATCGAAAATTCTAGAGAGTTCTAGAATATTCCACAGCGTCCCCAAAAGGGTATATGAACAGCGAAATTGAAGGTCTCGCTTTCTTATTTCAACTACACAATTCACAAAGGTACGTGAGTATTATTATAACTCCATACTCGTGACACCCAGGAATTCGTTGTTTTACAACTTACTATTTGGTGTTGTAAGTATTAATTACAATATACACATATTATTTAAACAATAATACTGACACTATTATAATATTGTATAACAAAGGAATTCGTTGTTTTACAACTTACGACCTAAACTTTACAATATATAACACATATAAATATAAAAAAATACTCAGTAATTCGTTGTTTTACAACTTACGACCTAGTAATTGAATAAAAATTATAAACAAAGTCAAGTTCTGGTAGTAGTGTTGTGGAATTTACCAAGATATTGGTTTACTACCTCATAATCTGAAACCTTAAGGGGAAACAAAAGCAAATCGTAAGCTTATTGAATATTCTTATGAGCTGCATTCATATAGTAATAGGCTATATCGATGTGGCAGTTTAAAAGATTCAATAAATATTGATCCCAGACCTCCAAATTATTATTTATAATAGGTAATAATTAATTCATTTGAATTAATTATTTTAGTTAATTTTTCAGAGAAATAAATAGATTTATAAGATTTATTTTAACTTTTATTTGTAGATTTGTCAAATTGGAAAATTTTACATATTGTTATTATTGATATTATTAAGTAAAGGAGGAATACTACAAAGTTCAATGAACATTATTATTTATTTTTATTTTGTTTATTGTTGAGACAATTCATATAGACCATATCAACAGAACTTACAAAATTTTTTATTTACATAAACTATATCATAAGAAAAGATTTCTTTATAGTTAAAAAATTGTGTTAATTTAATTTTTATTTATTAATTTATATTTTATAATTTTATCCAACGAAAGGAATATAACAAAATTATCTTATTTAGTAGTGGATAATTTAGAAAGAATAAAAGCTGAGTTATCGAATAATTATTGGAGCAGATTCCTCTAACTTGGTTACAATGCGACAAATTTTCTCAAAAATAAAATATAATATTGAAGAGAGATTTGAATTACATAATTTCATTCATATAATCTATTACTATATGTTGTCAAAACAAGATCTTATCAGTTGATATAGTAAGGCGCGTGCCTCGTTGTTGGAGGATCTTTAAATTTTGGAAATAATGTCCCTTCAAAATACAAAAGCATTCTTTCTATTCAGATTACATAAGAATAAGAAATATTTAATACACATGTATAAAATATTTCTCTTGTTAGAAACACGTGGGTTTTCAGAAGTTTACCGTGCATTGGGCTTTTAAATCTAAATAAAGGTAAAATATATAGGTATATACTTCCCTCGGTCTGTTAACTAATACACGCATGTTTCACTCAGCGTGTCAAAATATCTGTCACTAAACTAAACATTAACAACAATTTTGGTTATGAAAAATCTTTTTCATAACGCGGTGCTAAAAGGGGGACTTTTTTAAACATTGTTATGAAAAATATCGTTCGTAACTTGTGCGAGCAGTTTATAATTTTTAAATGAGGATTTTTTTGAAATAAACTGTAGGCGAAGCGAAGCTTTGCACACTTTTATTTAATATTGTTCTTTGTTTTAAACAAATAACTTTAATAATTTTAAACTTAAAAAAAAAATTTCGAAAAAAAATTCTTCTAAGTACAAATATTGTTTATCCCACTTGAAACTCATGTAATTTCTTTTTTATATTAATATGAAGTTACTTTTAAAATTTAAGAAAAGAAGGTGGTGTTCTCCAGAAAATTAAGTTTATTTTTTTGAAAATCTGCCGCCATTTTTTTAATCTTGAAGTTTTTTATAAATTTTAAACAGGGGTTCGAAGAGAAGAAGACCCCCAATAAGAATCAAGAAGAAAAATTTACTAACACAGTAGAAAAAAAATTACAAGTAAAACCATTTTTTTCACCGTTTTTAGGGTTTTACTGCTCAAAGTTCAAATGTGGCTAACTTCGTTACAAAACATTTTTACGAAAAATAAAAAAATACGTCTCTTTTTATTTTTCATATAAAATTACTGAAAACCCTACTACCCTACTGAAAAAAACACGTATATTTATGCATGTAAAGACACGTGTATTTATACATGTTATAATACATACGAATTTGAAACATGATAAAGACGTGTATTTATACGTGTATTTACACATGTGTTTACACATCTATTTATAATTGTATTTTTTAAACTTATTAAAATTATAATTGCTTTTTTATTTATTTTCTTAGTATAGATAATTGTTTAAAAAATTTATATTTTTCATAATTTATTCATAACATTTGTCAATACATTCTTTATTTACTTAAACTCTTTATTAAAATTGTTAATCTATAACATTTATCTTCTAGCACTTAGAGAATTGCATTTTTATCGTAATTAGGAAATTAGTTATTCTAATTACACTGAGATAACGATTTATTTGATTCAAAAATATTGAGTTTATATTAAACTAAAAATATTTTTACTATACAGTCAAACAAATTTAAGTTTAATTCAAATATAGTTTTTGGTTCATTTATAGAAATAATATATTTAATTCAATCAGAATTGATTTTTGATTTAAAATGATTTATTATCAACTTTTATGTTTGAATCAAACATACAATTTTTAAACTCATTTTTTGTTTAACCCAAAAAAGAAAATGTGTTTAAATTAAACATAATTATTCAAACAAAAATTATTTTTGAATCAAAGCAGTCAATATTGTCCACATATTAGAATTAAGCTTACAAACTAATTGCAATAAAACAAAATCACTTAAAATTATTAATTTACTTGAAAAGAGTATAATGTTATCTCAGTGTAGTAAAAATAAACATTAAATATTAAATTGTCATTTCAAGAATTGTTTAAACAAATAATTGTTGTTATTGACTAATTTTTGAAATACAGCATTTAAAAATAAATACTTTTTGCACTTTTTGTAGTAAACGAAACTGAGTAGTACAACGTAAAAATGTTTTAGTAATTGAAAAATTAAAAAAATTGTTTATACAAATAGTTGTTACTATTAACTAATTCGCACTTTTGCGAATAGTTTTTTTTGCTAAAAAACATTTTTTCGAAAATTGTCAATTTTGCGAAAATTACTGTAGTAAACTTGTACGCATATGTAGATTCACTATATAAATTTTCGCAAAAGTGCCAAATCGCATAATTGACAATTGAAGCGTTGGATGCAACAAGGGCGTATAACAAAAAACGATGAACGGAGATATTTCAATTTAAAGTTTTAAACTTTAATTGCTCAAAAACTGTACATTCCAACCAAATAAACTTCTTTTTAATTAATTAGTCTTTTATTAAGCAATCAAATGCACTTTTAAAATTAAGAGAAATTCGCAATGAACTATTTAATGATAATGTTTTTCAAAACTAATTTATACGCCCTTTTTGCACCCAGCCACTCGCATAACGACACAATGTTTAATGCTTTTACTTCATATAGATCATTTAATTCATATTCATGTAAAGAATAAGATTTTTGATTATTCATTTTAATGCCAAGAATTTTATTGTAAGGCAACATATTTTTGAACAAGAGATTGAACATTTAATAAAAGTGCGATTTTTGCAGCTTTCTATCCATTTCGAGATATATTTTGACGTTCACATAAAAAGGGCTTATATTGTCGGATTTAGTTTTCGAGATAATTACAATTTAATAACTTCGGAGCAAAATCTGATTTTTTTTATTTTTTATCATCAATCTACATGTTTTGACAAGTTGAATCATGCTGTTTTCATTAATGTGTCGATAATTTAACTGTTTGATTTGATTAATTCATTAAAAAAATAAAAAGTGCCCATTTTGTCGGTCATTTTCAAAAGCAATCTGTATTTTAAAAATGGAGGTATGGAAAAATAAAAACTTTTTAATTTTTCATCTTAGACGTGTCTTATACTGTGAACAATTTTTATCTGAATAACTTCTTAGAATAACCAGAGATATTAATGTTAGTATTTTTTTGTAATTATATCAAAATGAAAATTTGTATATTGCGTCAATTTTTTATAATAGAGACTGTCAAAAAATTTTAAAGAACTTTAATATCTATTATTTTTCTTCAAATGGTACAATAAAATTTTACCTAATCATTAATCTGGTAAAAAATGGTTTTATAATAAAAAAATCGGACAAGTGCGAGTTGCACTCGCACTAAGATCGAGGGTTCCGTACACAAATATTCAAACAAAATTTTGTTAAAATTATTTTAACAATTCTTTTAAAAATAAAAACAAATTAAACAAAATGGTAATATACTATAATAAGATAAGAATAAATATTTTTATTATTTTATTTTATTAATAAATTTTTATATTTCTCTGTAATCATACTTATGTTCACCAATCAAGTTCGCTATAATTTTCCAGTAATCTGCACTTAAAACTGAAGATTTTTGCTGAATTTCAGCTCACCAGGTTCTGAATTGTAGAAGTTAAGGGGGGGACATGGTCATTTTTTGCAATTTTTTCAAAAAAATTTAATTTCTTTCCCTTCTATTTCGCAAATATGTAGGTCAATCGTGTTCGCTATATTTTTCCTGTAATCTGCACTTAAAACTGAAGATTCCTGCTGAATTTCAGCTCACCAGGTTCAGATTTGTAGAAGTTAAGAGAGGGACAGGGTCATTTTTTGCAATTTTTTCGAAAAAATTTAATTTCTTTCCCTTCTATTTCGCAAATATGTAGGTCAATCGTGTGCGCTATATTTTTCCTGTAATCTGCACTTAAAACTGAAGATCCCTGCAGAATTTCAGCTCACCAGGTTCAGATTTGTAGAAGTTAAGGGGGGGACAAGGTCATTTTTTGCAATTTTTCAAAAAAATTTAACTTCTTTCCCTTCTATTTCGCAAATATGTAGGTCAATCGTGTGCGCTATATTTTTCCTGTAATCTGCACGTAAAACTGAAGATCCCTGCCGAATTTCAGCCCACCAGGTTGAGATTTGTAGAAGTTAAGGGGGGGACAGGGTCATTTTTTGCAATTTTTTCAAAAAAATTTAATTTCTTTCCCTTCTATTTCGCAAATATGTAGGTCAATCGTGTGCGCTATATTTTTCCTGTAATCTGCACGTAAAACTGAAGATCCCTACTGAATTTCAGCTCAGCAGGTTGAGATTTGTAGAAGTTAAGGGCGGGCAGGGTCATTTTTAGCAATTTTTTTTGACAAAATTTAATTTCTTTCCCATCTCTTTCGCAAATATGTAGGCCAATCGGGTTCGCTATATTTTTCCTGTAATCTGCACTTAAAACTGAAGATCCCTACCGAATTTCAGCTCACAAGGTTGAGATTTGTAGAAGTTGAGAGGGGGGACAGCCCATTTTGCGTGGCTGGGACGGACACACGAGTGATTTCATAAGGGTTCCGTCAGTACACCTACGGTGTACGGAACCCTAAAAACTGTTCTTTTTAGAAAAAGGTTCATATTGTCGATTTTTTGTATTTTCAAAATTAAGAGGGGGGATGGTTTTAAAAATTGAAAATCTGTTTCCTTTTATCTTTAAGGTGTCCTGAACAATAACTTCCAAAAAGAGAACCAAAGGTACAACAATTAGTTGATATCGCAATCTTTATTTCCGTTTTTCCTTAACTCAGCGAATTTTTAACCAAAAAAGTTCTAAGACCACTCAAAATTTTCCAATCTTTGCCAGAAATGCGCCCGTATAGATAACTCTTATAATGCCAAAATGGTCAATTTTCATGTGAACATCCACATATGATTATAACAATATATCTAGTTATTTTTTGGCTAAACTCGTTGAAAGCTCTTCGACTTATCGTATTCGCAATAACGGGATCCACACAAACATACATAAATAAATACATCCAGTCAATTGTTCAGTGTCTTATATAGGTGAGTTTTCTGAAAGTGCTATTTTTGAACTTTAATTTATAATTTATTTTTTTGTGAAATTGAGATGCCTTAATTTGGTTTCAAAGTTTTGAAATTATATTATTAAATTTTTTAAAATTTCTATGCATAACAAAATACTAATTCACTTCTAAGACTATGAATAACATGCAGAAAGCACTCACTATTTATATAAAATTCAAACAATAAGCATTTTAATATTTAGGAATCCTAACAAATAAGCATTCTCAATTTTAGAAATTCAAAAAATGGAAAATCCTAAATATTGAAACTTGGAACAAATGAGTATTCGGAATTTTTGGAATTTAAACAAATAAACATTCGAACTTTTAATAATTCAAACGAATAGACATTCGAACTTCGAATAATTCTTATAATTGAACTTTTGCAAAATCTTACAAAACACATTCGAATATTTAGCTATTCAACAGAAAGTCATTCTGAATTTTTAAATTCTAACAAATGGTTATTTTAATTTTAAAAATTTATGGCAAAATAAGTCGTCTCATAAAATTATATGAGTTTTTCTGTTGAAATATTTTTACTTCAAACTCAAAACTGTGAATTTAAGTTGCAAAAAATTAATTTTTTGAAATATTAAAGTGTTTTATTCCTTTCAAAAGATTGACTTTGTTGTTACATTTAATTATTTTTATTTGATATTTTATTTTTTAAGCATAAAAATATCATTATTCATCGTAAAATTATATTAACGTAAAACTAAAGACTAAATTGCTTTATTTTTACTAACCAAGTAGCACGCTGTATCAACTCAGTGTCATGGCGATATCTATCGGAAATATTCCTGCACGGTTAAAAAGTACGTCAATCTTTCATTAAAAGTGCTTGACTTTTGGATAGGACACAAAATACAAGGCGGTATTATATACTTTTTATTAGAAAATATAAGAAAGTGCTGGAATTCTTCTAGTGCTAGTATGGTCCATACATAGAGTACGTGAAAGATTAGTTGACTGCTCTTGAAAATTCTGTAGAGCATTTTTATGAAACGCATGGGAGCAAATGTTTTTGGCCCATTGGAAAAAGGGTTGCCATTTTCAATCAAGTGGACAAATAAATGGCTTTTAGTTCCAGTCGGCTGCTATCTAAAAGCACCTATTTTGTGTCTGAGGAATGAAAAATATTTTTTACAATTTTTTGAAAATGTAATATCGAAAGTAAAAAATAATTTTATATGTAATCTTGCTTAAAATTTCTTTCTCAATACCCTCCATGACAATATTAGCTGCACTTGAGGATATTGGGGAACCCATTGGTAAGCCAAATATTTGTTCATAAAATTCTACTTGAAATTGACAGTATGCAGAATTTAAGCATAAATTTAAAGCTTCAAGAAAATCATCCTGTGAGAGGTTTGTATGTTTTTCAATTTCTGACCATTTGCTTTTGATAGTGTTATTGATAAGTGTCCAAGATATGTTTGTGGGTGATTCTCCAGAAATACTCCTTTTTGTGAGTTACAAACAGAAAAAAAAATTATTATTTATGGATTAATACAGTCAATTATATTGAGATTTCAAAAATCTACCACCTCTATAGCATGATTATGCTAACTTTTTGCTTTTAAAGTATATATTTTAAATTAAAATTTACAAAAAAATTAAGAGGTTAAAATTTAACGCCAGCGTTTTTTATTTATTTAATTTATTTTTTATTTTATATATTTTTCTGTTCACAAAAAATTATTTAATAATCATAATTTATTAATATTATCAATAAATTTTATAGATTTTGAAATACTTACAGTTATCAAACATCTCTTTTAACAATTGGCAAAAATTATTTTTCATACATTTCAGGTTCACTTTTCACTGGCAGTTTGTAAACAATCGACAATCATATCAATTTTTAATTTTTATTAAAAAAAGTGAGAAGATTGACGGGTGAGAGGAATGACAATTTCAACATTTTTTAAATTTATTTAATTGACAAATAATTTTCCTCCAACTTAGAATGCCCTATCATGTTTATAAAGGATAACTTTATGTGAAAAAAATTTGTGATCAATTTATATTTATTAATATTGTTTTTATTAGGGGTGAGAGGAATGACGCTTTAGGTTGTGAATCTCTGCTTATGTCTCAATTTTTATTTTTTTAACGCAAAATAATGACATTTTTTAAAAAGTAACTTAAGAAATGAATATTAGAGATGTTAATTTAGATATTGATCACAATAAATAATCAATATCTCTGCCCACAGCAAAAATATTGGATAATATTTAACGAGTGAGAGGAATGACGCGGTATACTACATGACAAATTTCATTTTCTATATTTAAAAAAAACTACACGACATATTTTATTTATATTTCAGAAAATTATTCTTAAATATCATAACTTTTAGAAAAAATTGTTAAAGTACTTATTTTCATGTTTTAAATAATTGTTTTACGTATTAAAAAAATGAAAAACACTTAGATGACAGGTTAGAAAATCAATTTTGAGGTGGTAAAATATTTTAAAAATGTATTAAACAATAAAATTTCACAACTTTTTCTTGCAGAACATTTAGAAAAAGTGATAAAATAGGGAAATATGACTTTGTATTTTTCCAAATGATTATAATTATTTAAAAAATCTTGACTACATGCAAAATGTGTTTTTTTGAAGAATCACCCTTGTATACATGGAAACAACATCGCGTGAAAAGATAATAGAATTTGGTGGAATAAAAATATTATTAATTTTATTTTTAAAATCCCAGCTATCTTTAATATAGTGGTTATTATCAGTATTTAAAGATTTTTTTAAAATGTTTGAGAAAAGTTTTGATAAATTATATATTGGATTGCCTACAAAAGATGTAATTGGTCTCATAGGAATGTTATTTTTATGTAACTTTGGTAGTCCATAAAATTTTGGAGCAACACCATTTGTGCAATTAAGAAAATTATATGTATTTTTTTCAAAGTATTTTTTATTTAAAAAGAATTTTAAAAGATTTCGCAAACAATTTTGAATTGAGAATGTAGGATCAGAATTCAATTTTTTGTAAGTATTAGTTAAAAGATTGAGGGTTTTCGAGATATAATCATTTTTTGTTATAATGACAGTATTATTACATTTATCGGCAGTGGTTATAATAATATCTTTATTAGACTTTAAAAATTTGTTTGTTTCATTAATATTTTTAATTAGATTTTTTTGTGTGCAATTAAGGTATGATTTGTTAAAAATTAAATTTTGTAACCAATAAGACACATTCCCTCTAATTGTATTTTTAGTATCAGAGAGAATATCTTTCATGCCGTATTCTATATTTCAAAATTATATTAGGAATTGGTATTTGCTTTGAGGAATATGGAAATCCAAAGTTACCTCCTAGTGATAAAATATTAGAGACATTTTTAGGAATATTTAATGAAGTTAAATTTTCAATCCAATTTTCGTTAGTTTTAATTTTAATAATTTGTTGACTTTTTATTTTTTCTATTTTAAGTTTTGAAAAAATTTTTAGTTTTGATTGATATTTATTAAGATTTTTATATGTTTTTTATGTTAAAAAAATGTAAATTTTTATATAAGTATTTAATTTCACTTGATATGTCAGATATTTATAATTTTAAGACTTTTCTTCCAAAGAAGTAGGTAATTTTTTCCAAATCGTCACGGCATGATTTTGAGAAAGAACGAAAATGTAAAAAGGTGTTATTAATAATATGACTTGGCAAGATATATAAATTTTTACATACATAAAGAAATTTTATTTGGTTCTTCCTTCTAGTAATTTTGTAGTTTAGTTTAATCCAGTCTCTGATCTCATTTAATGTGTGTCGTCCGAACTGTTGGAAAACTCGTTCGCAAAACTCCTTATTCATGTTGATTAGTGTAGAGTCTTATTACTTTTAAGGCCAGTATATAATAATCATTTTTGTTTGTTTGACCGTATTAAATATTCATTTGTAAGATAATGAAAAAGGCCTATTTTACGGTTTTTAAAGATGACATTTATTATTTTAATCCCAACTAGTTTCAAGCCATATATGGCTCCTCATCAGGGGATGAATATTTTACAAATACATAATTCAAAAACAAGACAGCACACAAAAGATTTCAAAAAGGATTAAATTTTTTAATTATCTGAAATAAAAATTTTAAAAAAATATATAGAATTAAAAATTGAAATATTTATTTTAAGGTTATATTTTAATTTGTAAAAAAGAAAGCAAAAAAGGCTTCTTACCCTTTAAAAAACATTACATGCTTATATTTTTTTCTAAAGGGTAAGATGCCATTTTTGCTTATATTTAATACGGTCAAACAAACAAAAATTACTAATAAATATTACAATTTTGTTTCTACTTATAAATTGCACTTTATCTGAATCCGAAAATAAACAATATGTCAATTTATACATATAAAAAAGCAATTTTATTAATATACAAGGTATACATAATCTCAAAAAGTGACATTTACTTATATTTGAATGGATTTCAAGTAAACATAAAAGCTTTTCATGAAAGTTGCTTGAAAAACTATTATTGACTTTATAATATTATTAACATAACTTGAAATATATTAAATTTTTTTAAATGATTCGAAATTATACACGGAAAACTGCACTGAGTAAAATTGCGTACATGAAGGAAAAAAGTTCAGAAATATGTGCTTGTATTAAATTGGTAAAGGAATAAATCCATATTGTGCAAAAGAAGAATTATATTTTCTATTATTTGCTTTATATAAAAAACATTTGCATTAAAAAGTAAACACTACATTTAAAAATGAAATTAAGTTTGGCGAAATCTTTCAATTATACGTTCTATATTAGAGTAAAAGTTTTTATAACAATTGAGGGCTCAGATCAAAGAACCGACGCTTGTAAACGCACAGAACATTGCGAAGCGTCGGTTCTTCGATCCGAACCCTCAATTATTATCTTTCAGCATTTTAATAAAGAATTGTTTTCTAGAATATGTAATTACAAGTTTTTAAATTTTTATAAAAAAGAAACCGAAATTTTAGTTTAGTTTAAGAACAAAAAAAAGTTTGTTTCATAATAGCCCCAACTGAGGTGCTGTTTTTATATAAACTTTAAGTTTTTATAATTCAGATAAACAATTTTTTTTACATCGACACTTACAGAAAATCTTCAGAGAGATGTACACAACATAACCAAATAGTTTTAAAAAAATTTGCACATAACTTAAAATTTCGGTAAAGCAAAGAATAAAAACCCTACTGAAAAAAAAACACGTGTAAAAACATGTGTTTTTACATGTATAAGGGTCATTCTCACAATCGGGACAAATGACCCGTACATTGGATTTTTTTAAATAAATAATAATAATTTTTCAAAACTTTTACCTCCTTATAATAGCATTCATCATGATTTAATCGGATCCTATGAAAAATAAATAAAATTTTTTTAATATTTAGAGATACACGTGTTTATATAGTATAAAAACTCCCCTCCGTTACCGATGGAATATTTCCATTATACAGTACCTAAATTACAGACTTTATTAATCATTCAAAATGGCGGATCCAATATGGCGGGCACTTTTTTGAAACATTCATCGGATTTGCTTGAAACTCGTTACTCGGGGGTTTTCGGGGTCGATAATTACGAATTTTAAGTCAGTTTTTAAAAATTAAAAATGGCGGATCTAATATGGCGGACACATTTTTTGAAAAATTCATCGGATTTGCTTGAAACTTGTTACTGGGTGGTTTATGGGGTCGCTGATTACGAATCCGATATCAGTTTTTAAAAATACAAAATGATGAATTAAATATGGCGGACACTTTTATAAAAAATTAATTGAATTTGCTTGAAACTTACTCAGGGGTTTTCGGGGTCGCTAATTACGAATCCCATATTAGTTATCCAAAATCCAAAATGGCGGATCCAGTATGGTGGACACTTTTTTGAAACATTCATCGGATTCGGTTGAAACTCGTTTTTAGGGGATTTTTGGGGTCTATAATTACGAATTTCAAGTCAGTTTTTGAAAATTAATTATGATTTGGATTCGCTTTAAATCTGTTGCTCTAGGCTTTTCGCAATCGCTTAATCTGATCTGAAGCCCTTTTAACTCCATAACTTCAGAATTCTGGCATATCCTCAAAAATGTGTTTGCCATATTGGATCCGCCATTTGGAATATTCAAAAACTGACTTGAAATTCGTAATTATCGACTCCAAAAACCGCCGAGAAACGAGTTTTAACCGAATCCGATGAATGTTTCAAAAAACATACACATGGTGTCCACCATATTGGATCCGTCATTTTGGATTTTTGAAAACTGATATCGGATTCGTAATCAGCGACCCTGAAAACCCCCGAGTAATGAGTTTCATGCAAATCCGATAAATTTTTCAAAAAAGTGTCCGACATATTGAATCCACCATTTTGGATTTGTAAAAACTGATATCGGATTCGTAATCAGCGACCACGAAAACCCCCGAGTAACAAATTTCATGTAATTTCTATCAATTTTTAAAATATTTTAGTTGCGATAAATTTTCAACAAAAATTCTGAATAAAAATCATTAATTTTTAATAATAATATTAATAAAGATTGTAACCACGTATTTTATAGGTTTATTAAGATCCCCCTTTTGCCACAGGATTAATAATAAAAGTGATTTTTCAACTTTTTTTTAATAAAATTTCAATTTTGAAATTGTTCCTTTCTAGAGATTGACCCATAAATAGACGTGTATTTATATGTATTTATAATTTTTGTAATATTTGTTTATACTAAAATATACATTAAAGTTTCGCTTTTAAATAAATATGTGACGCGCTTTGAAGAAAGGTAGGCAGCAAACGAATTTTAGGTTAGGGTGGTGTTAGATTTCTCTGGATTAAAAGTGTATTTTTAAATTTGAAACTAATTTTTATTGAATATTTTGAATGTAATGAAGACTTTAAGATGAATAATTTTAAATTAATAATTGATTTTCTTTTTGTATTTTTACATAAAGAATTAAAAACATAACATCCATTTTTTTGCTTCTTAGGTACATTTCTTAGTAGGATATGGATTTTGAACAATTTTATGGTTCTTTATACTAATTCTCTAAGTGTTAGAAGAAAAATGTTATACATTAACAATTTTAATAAAGAGTTTAAACAAATAAACAATGTATTGACAAATGTTATGAATAAATTAAGAAAAATATAAATTTTTTAAACAATTATCTATACTAAGAAAATAAATAAAAAAGCAATTATAATTTTAATAAGTTTAAAAAATACAATTATAATACCTTATACTAAAATCTATAACAGGTTAAATCCATTCCAAATCAGGCAAGCCGACTAACTTCAATTCGTAGAATTACCTGTCAATGAAATATGTAATTTTATATGAAAAATAAAGAGACACGTATTTTTTTATTTTTCGTAAAAATGTTTTATAACGAAGTTAGCCACATTTGAACTTCGAGCAGTAAAACCCTAAAAAACGGTGAAAAAATGGTTTAACTTGTAATTTTTTTTCTACTGTGTGTTAGTAAATTTGTCTTCTTAATTCTTATTAGGGGTCTTCTTCTCTTCGAACCCCTGTTTAAAATTTATAAAAAACTTCAAGATTAAAAAAATGGCGGTAGATTTTCAAAAAAAAAATAAACTTAATTTTCTGGAGAACACCACCTTTTTTTTCTTAAATTTTAAAAGTAACTTCGTATTACACCCTGATGCTTTAATGCCTTCCTTCCGATTTTGACGGCATTTTAAAAAGTCGTGACATTCAAGTTTGTTCATACGTCATGAATTAACAACATTTTTATAGATATGCCACAACTTTTTAAAATGCCGCCAAAATCGGAAGGAAGGCATTAAAGCATCAGGGTGTAATATAAAAAATAAATTACATGAGTTTCAAGTGGGCTAAACAATATTTGTACTTAGAAGAATTTTTTTTCGAAATTTTTTTTTAATTTAAAATTATTAAAGTTATTTGTTTAAAACAAAGTACAATAAGAAATGAAAGTTTGCAAAGATTCGCTTCGCCTACAGTTTATTTCGAAAAAAGTCCTCATTCAAAAATTACCAACTGCTCGCACAAGTTTTAATTGAATTCATGAATAATTAAAATCTTTTGATTAGTTTCTTTAAAGTTTTTTAAAAAAATGTTTTTTTGTAATTTTAATTAAAAATTTAAATAATTGAATTTTATTAAAATGTATTGATACTAATGGAATGTCTGCAAAGAATTTTACTAATTACAAAAGCATTTGAAAATTTGAGGAGAATTTAAAAAAATTTCAATATAATTAACTTTTCGTGAAGAATTTAATGACTCTTGAAAATAATTAAATTGTTAAAATTCCTGGCATTTTCAAAGTAAAAAATTTGTTTTTTTATTACACAAGAATAAAAAGATAGGAACTTTTACTATATTTCCAAAGCTAACAATTTACTTTATTGCAATAATTTTTTTGGATCCTATAAATTTAATATGAAAGAGTGTAAGAATAAAATTTTATTCCTTAATGAATAATATTTATGTAATTAATTATTATTATTACTATTAGTACAATTATTATAATAAAGTATAGGGGAATAGGTTCGGTTGTGGGCATGGTTTCGTTTTTGACTCATAATGTGTTTCCTTGTAGATATTAAGCAAACATATGTATATGTATTTAAAGCTAGGGACCTTAGCTAACTACTCTTGAAGAAAATAAATTGATTCTGTTGACTAGAAAATTTTTATTAAAAATTTAATAAATTGGTCATTTTTCTATCAAAAAAAATTTTGGTTCGGTTGTGGGAACTTTTGAAAAATCTATTAAAAATGCAAAAAAATTAATTAAGTAACCATTCATTAACTACATAAGGATGATTTCTTTCAATTTTGATAATACATGCTCCCCATGTAAGGGCATATAAGATTTCTTACACTGAACGTGAACTGCCCAGTTACTACAATTACTATAACTGCGAACGATGTACGGACATCAAAGTCTCATTATATTAATTTCTATGCTGCACCACAAAACTCTTAAAATTCATAAAACACTATTAAATGTAGTAAGGAATTACTTATGATTAAGTCAACAACGATATTTCACGATTTATCAAAAATAAGAGTGGTGTCCACAACCGAATCAATTTAGATGCCCACAACCACACTTGACGATCATTTTAAATCATCAAAAAATTTTTACTTGTGAACATTTTTGTGATGCTTGTTATTGGATCATAAAATATAACATATTTACTGTGTAAATACGCTTTGAACTTATTATTTTAATTAATTCACTTCGATTTGTTGAACATTTAACAATGTGTAAAAATACATTTTTGTTATATTGAACGTGTCGAAAAATTAATTTATATATTAATGTTAAAATTGTTATAAAGAATTTAAGTATAAATACATTATATAAAGGTAATTTGTAGATATGACTTTTATCAAGAAATTCATGTGAAACTAAGTTAAAATTAGTTCGAAGAAAGGCACTATGTACATAGGACTTTCTGTTTTCAGCCTTTTCATGCCAATTTACTGATAGAACTATGTACATAGGCCCAAGGATCAGTTTTTCTATGCCGTGAGAGACCCAATTTACTTATATTTCTGTAGATAGGACCGCTGATCTGTAAATAGTGACTTTCTTGTTCAGTATATCCCCGAAATTGCTGTAGATAGGCTGCTATTTAAGATCTAATTATCTTCAAAACTAATTAATATTTTCAATTGTGGATTGTAAAATGAATTTTTTATTTTTATTATGAATCCAACGGTATAAAAAACTCATTTTTCGTCAAAAATGTAGATAGTGACTTTCTTCATCAGTACGGCAGTACAGCACCTAAATTAATTAAGAAGCATAAAACAGATTAAAAAATGTCATTTCTGCGGAAGAAGTTACAAATCTTCTTCTTCCTGTTAAAGAGATGATAAAAAAAATTATCTTATTTTTCCTCTGGACTTTAATCGATGTTCAAATTTTCTGTTTAAAACATATGGGAATCAAAATATCCTAGAGTCAGCCTAAGAATATACAAAAGATATTTCTCCTCTTATTTCGATGCTAACAGAATTAAAGACTCTTACAATTGATCGTCGATTAAAACATCGACTAACTAGGATAATAAATTCCAGAAGTTTGCTCCAGCGACGAAATGAAATTCAAACTATTTTAAAAAAACTTTGATGTTCTCATTTTTAATGAATCGTGGCTCACATCGGAGGATAAAATACATTTTCCTGGCTTCATCACTTATCAAAAGGATAGGACCTACTCAAGAGGAGGAGGTATCGCTACTTTCGTTCGATAAAACTTAGCTTTTTTTGAAATAAATAATTTTAAAATTCTTGATCGTACAGTTGAATTTTGTGGAATATGTATAAATAATGTTAAACCTGCTCTTGACTTGATTGTTTGTTATAATGCTCCTGGTTTCGCATTAACCCAGAATGACTGGTATAAAATAATAAAAAATGTAAATAAAAAAACAGTACTTTATTCTTGGTCAGTTTCAATGCGCACCATACAAATTGGAATTGTTCCCATGCCGACAGTAATGGTAAATTTTTTAAATAATGCCACATTAAATTCCAATTTAATTTTGGTTAATAAGGACTCTTCTACACATAAAAACTCATATAAAAATACAAAATCTAATATTGATCTCGTTTTTTCATCACGAGACATTTTGGACAGAAGTCATTTTGGGGTTTATGAAGAGACTTGGGGTTCTGATCATTATCCAATTAATATTTTATTTAATGTTGAGAAATCTAGATATAAAAAGAAAACATTTAAATTAAGCTCTATTGGCACAAATTGGGTAAAGTTTGACAATGTCTTAGAACCATCATATGAAGAGTTTTTTCTGTGTCTTTTAATATTTGTATATTTATTTATTTGTTTTGAATTAACTGATTCTTACAAAATTGACAATTAAATAAAATAAAATTAATTTAATAAAGAATACAGAAAGGATCGCCTCCGAAGAGCTCACACATCCACTTAATTCATTCGTTAACAGTTTGTGTTGGAAATCTTAAGTATAAATCTAACTATATTTTTAATCGATTTAATGTTTGGGTTTTCAAAAATATCAAACAATGTTTCTTTTATTATGATAATGTCTTGATTTAAATATAAGATCAAATTTTCTGGCAAATTTTTTAAAAATTCGTAGGGTATTTTATTGGGTCCCGGCGATTTACCGTTTTTACACTTCCTTAGACTCAAAATAACCTCTTTTATTGTGATTTCTAAGTCTAAGAAGGGGTGAAAATCATTGTTATCTAATATTGAAACTGCAGATGGGCTCAATGGTGGGAAGAGTAATCTGAGATAGTCTTCCAATATTTGCATTTCTATATAATCTACTCTTATACCTCTAACCTGTGCCCTATTTATCACCTCCCAAAAACATTTAGAATTTTTAAAATTTTTTAATTCGATCAACAAAGAGTCCTTATAGTTGTTTTTTTTAATTGTTATCTTTTTAAAATACTCCCTCTTTTTATCCACATATCCCGCAATATTTTCCCGATTATATTTATTTCTTTTACATATTTTTAATAAATTGTTTAATTCTTTTTTAATTTTATATGAAAGGTAGATTATATTTTCCTGATATTTTTCTTTATTTTCTTCACTACATTTCAGATAAGACAATTCGTTAGTACATTCTAATATTTTGTTTTTGTTTACATTGTCGAGGAGAGTTATAGCTATTGGAAAGTGATCAGAACCCGTTGTGATTTTCAAAACCTCAAAATCTTTAATAATTTTTAATGACGATATATTAACCAATTCTAAATCTAAAATTGACTTACAACTTTTGTTTAAAAAAGTGCATTGAGCGAGATTATCACTCAGAGATCTGCCATTCAAAACAAAAAATACATTCTTTTCGAAGGAATCTACCAATACTGTTCCTCTTTTGTTTTCTTCTAAAATTAGACTGTATCTATTATTAGAAATACATGAGTTGTTGCCTGTTAAGACTTCTTCCTGTAATTAATTTAATTCTCCTATTTTACTATTAAAATCTCCTCCTATAATAACGCAACTTTTTGGAAATCTTATTAAAACATCATAAACTTTTTCACTCAAATCATTTAGAGATAAATTAATATCCTTTGCAGGATTTAAATACACCGAACTAATTATTAATTCATAAATAAAACTATTCACTTTTACAAATATTATGTTCTCTGATTTATAAATTGTTTCCGTTTTGTAGATGTCAGAATGAGTGATGAGTAATCCTCCTTTTGCTCTTCCCCTCGATGAATCCTCTCATGGCTTCACTGTATACTGTGTGACTCATATTATTTTGGTTTAAATAACCGAACTGTGGTGAAAATTCTAGCCATGTCTCGTGTACACAAATAATATCTTTAATAGTACAGCAATCTAAATGCCCTTCAAATTAGAGAAGCCTCTTGAGATCCAAAAAATAATCCGTGTTGGTTCATTTGCAGCGTTATTTTTACTGTTCATTGTTTTGTGAGGTTGTCGTTTTTTGTAGAAATTTCACGTAGAAAAGGCTTTAAACTTCCATTTCCTTTTACTTTTTTTGGTTTTTTAAAGTTTCCTTTTCTATTGGAGTCTGATTTTGGGGTTCTTACTATTTTCGTGGATCCCGTTGAGCCAATAGATATTATTGATTCCTCTCCTTCAGAGTGGTAATTTTCTTGCTTTTTTCGGGAAGCATTTCTTGTAGAGTTTGTAGATCATAATATTTATTATCCATGCAAAGACGCGTGCCTTTGATTTTTGAAGGTTTTTCATTTATTAATAGTCTCGATTGGAAGGTTTTTAACTCATTTCGAATTTCTCTTTGTTCTGGTGTGTGGTCATTGGAAATCGAAATATTTTTGGAACGTAGTATGTTTGCATGTACAAAGATCACCCTTATATATTTGGTACTAGAAAATAAAATCAAAACTGGTCTTTTTCCTCTAATCCTACCAATTCTCATAATGCTTTCATAGCCTTCAAGAGGAATAATAATTTCGACTTTTTCAAGAATATCATTAACTGTTGCTTGAAGATTTTGGTTATTGTCATCATTATCTTCAATATTATGAAGAATTATGTTTTTTGCCCTCTCTTTTCTTTCCAGGAGCGGGACTCTGAGTTAGCGCCACTATAATAGCGCTCACTATAATAGCGCCACTATAATAGCACGCACTATAATAACGCCACTACAATAGCGCTCACTATAATAGTGCCATAGCGCAACTATAATAATAATAATACTATGATAACACTATTATAGTGGAGCTATGGTACTATTATAGTGAGCGCTATTATAGTGGCGCTATTATAGTGGCGCTATTATAGTGAGCACTATTATAGTGGCGCTATTATAGTGAGCACTATTATAGTGGCGTTATTATAGTGAGCACTATTATATTCGCGCTATGGCACTATTATAGTGCGCTATTATAGTGGCGTTATTAAAGTGCGTGCTATTAAAGTGGCGTTATTATAGTGCGTGCTTTTATAGTAACACTATTATAGTGAGCGCTATTTTAGTAGCGTTATTATAGTGCGTGCTTTTATAGTGGCGCTATTATAGTGAGCACTATGGCACTATTATAGTGAGCGCTATTATAGTGGCGCTATGGCACTATTATAGTGAGCGCTATTATAGTGGCGTTATTATAGTGCGTGCTATTATAGTGGCGCTATTATAGTGAGCGATATTATAGTGGCGCTATTATAGTGGCGCTATTATAGTACGCGCTATTATAGTGGCGCTATTATAGTACGCGCTATTATAGTGGCGCTATTATAATGTGCGCTATTATAGTGGCGCTATAATAGTATAATGGCGCTATGGCACTATTATAGTGAGCGCTATTATAGTGAGCACTATTATAGTGGCGCTATGTCACTATTATAGTGTGCGCTATTATAGTGCCGCTATTATAGTGCGCGCTAACTCAGAGTCCCGCTCCAGGTATTTTAATTTATTTTCCATTAGATCAAATTTTTTCTAGTTTTCCACATTTATTTTCCAAGGAATCACACTTCGACTTGCAGACACGTATTTCTGCTTTAATTTCTTCATCTGCTTTTTTCAAAATATATATATCTTCTTTTATATTATTTACCACTGACTTAGTTCTTTTAACATCTTCATGCATTGATTTCATTAATTCCTTTAGTTCACTTTTATCCGTCATTTTAAATTGTAATTAAAACTATTAAAATGAATAAAGATTTATTTAAGATATTTAATTATTTGTTACATTGAGAAAGAAGACTTCAGACCTAGGACTAAAATCAACAGTCGAGACGAAGTACAGGAAATCAAAGTTAAAACATGAAATATTTTTCCGTCTAAGCACAAAATTTCAGTCAACCTGCGAAAAGTCCAGAGTGAGAAAATCTATTTCTAGAAGTGGAAGAAGAAAGGCCAAGCTTAGGAAACATCGTTACTCTCAACACAGAACCGGAAAAAAGGAATTTTACCGTAAAATCAAGCAACCTACTTTGAAGTCATCCTAAAATCAAGGCGCTGGACGCAGAGCCGAGATTCAGGTGCCCATCCAAAAGACTGGTACCGTCTTCCGAATAGCAGAGTGCAACTGGAACCTGTGAATGGATCATCGAACATTTATTAACTTCGAAAATTGTAAAGTGGTACTTGACTCTATGCAAAGATTATTTATTTATTTTTTTCTCTTTTTCGGGACGCTTAATAAATTTCGCTTTCTAAGTAAGGGGGATGTAACGATGGGTTGTGTATTAGTATTTAGAGAATTAGATTACGTCACATACACAACCATCGTAGTCGCTTTCAGCGTGAGAGCTATGAGAGAGTGACGATCGCGCACGAAACTTGCGTCGCCTGCCTCAGCTTTCCCCACCACTCGCTCTCTTACCGTCGCGGCAGAGCTCACCTATATACCTCGCTGCACGATCCCAGATCGTCAGATAGTCTTCCGCCTTGGCCCCAGGTGCTCTTCGGGCCTAACAGGAACGGTCTCTCTTACCTTGTAGGTATTTGTCTCAATTAGAGGTGCTCTTCTGTGAGGCAAATACCATGAAGGGAAATGTTCTTTCAGCCCAGGTGCTCTTAGGCCGAACGAACTTTCTCTCTCGCTATCTTCGTATTCTTGGCAACTGACCAGGGGTGCTCTCGTGGAAAGTTGACAAGTACGCCTAGTTAATTAATTTCCTTTCCTAGTATTTCATATTCACTCGATACCGCGCTTACGGCAAGGATTTCGGCAGCATCCGGAATTTGAATTAACCCCTATGTGTTTCTTGGTTAATTCCTAGAAGTGCGCGCGCGCCTAGATATTCGTCAGACTCGGGTAACGTGGAAACCTATTCTAGAACTGTCTAGCGAATATGAATAAAATCCCTTTATCGGAAATTTAAAATGAAACGCGTAATTATTTGAAACTAAAAATGCAATGCGATCAAAATGTCGACTTAACTCCGCGAGAGCCGAATATTCAAGAATTAATATTGTTTATTTAATATTAATGTGAAAGAATTGATCAATTATCCGAATCAATCTCAAAATAATTCTTATTAAGCTCTTGAGTTTCATATGTATCGACAGCACAGCCATCCTGAATACAGAAACCTGCTTTTTCAGAAAATATTTTTTCGAAATCAATTAATAATTTAAAATTATCAAAGAACTCAGAAAAAATTGGTTAGCATGGTGGGATACGAGCCCACGACCTTTCTATTGCCGGTAGACTGCTCTGACCACTGAGCTACATGCACCCCAAGATTCTCCGAGTTCCCTGATATATACTATACCTCCCTGCATTATTTCATGATAATGTAGGGAGTTTCTTGAAGATGATAAACCTAATTTTTCAATTACATAGGCTAATTATAGTTTAGGGAGTGAATTTATCATTCGGAAATTATTAATATTAATGTGAAAGAATTGATCAATTATCCGAATCAATCTCAAAATAATTCTTATTAAGCTCTTGAGTTTCATATGTATCGACAGCACAGCCATCCTGAATACAGAAACCTGCTTTTTCAGAAAATATTTTTTCGAAATCAATTAATAATTTAAAATTATCAAAGAACTCAGAAAAAATTAGTTAGCATGGTGGGATACGAGCCCACGACCTTTCTATTGCCGGTAGACTGCTCTGACCACTGAGCTACATGCACCCCAAGATTCTCCGAGTTCCCTGATATATACTATACCTCCCTGCATTATTTCATGATAATGTAGGGAGTTTCTTGAAGATGATAAACCTAATTTTTCAATTACATAGGCTAATTATAGTTTAGGGAGTGAATTTATCATTCGGAAATTATTAATATTAATGTGAAAGAATTGATCAATTATCCGAATCAATCTCAAAATAATTCTTATTAAGCTCTTGAGTTTCATATGTATCGACAGCACAGCCATCCTGAATACAGAAACCTGCTTTTTCAGAAAATATTTTTTCGAAATCAATTAATAATTTAAAATTATCAAAGAACTCAGAAAAAATTAGTTAGCATGGTGGGATACGAGCCCACGACCTTTCTATTGCCGGTAGACTGCTCTGACCACTGAGCTACATGCACCCCAAGATTCTCCGAGTTCCCTGATATATACTATACCTCCCTGCATTATTTCATGATAATGTAGGGAGTTTCTTGAAGATGATAAACCTAATTTTTCAATTACATAGGCTAATTATAGTTTAGGGAGTGAATTTATCATTCGGAAATTATTAATATTAATGTGAAAGAATTGATCAATTATCCGAATCAATCTCAAAATAATTCTTATTAAGCTCTTGAGTTTCATATGTATCGACAGCACAGCCATCCTGAATACAGAAACCTGCTTTTTCAGAAAATATTTTTTCGAAATCAATTAATAATTTAAAATTATCAAAGAACTCAGAAAAAATTGGTTAGCATGGTGGGATACGAGCCCACGACCTTTCTATTGCCGGTAGACTGCTCTGACCACTGAGCTACATGCACCCCAAGATTCTCCGAGTTCCCTGATATATACTATACCTCCCTGCATTATTTCATGATAATGTAGGGAGTTTCTTGAAGATGATAAACCTAATTTTTCAATTACATAGGCTAATTATAGTTTAGGGAGTGAATTTATCATTCGGAAATTATTAATATTAATGTGAAAGAATTGATCAATTATCCGAATCAATCTCAAAATAATTCTTATTAAGCTCTTGAGTTTCATATGTATCGACAGCACAGCCATCCTGAATACAGAAACCTGCTTTTTCAGAAAATATTTTTTCGAAATCAATTAATAATTTAAAATTATCAAAGAACTCAGAAAAAATTAGTTAGCATGGTGGGATACGAGCCCACGACCTTTCTATTGCCGGTAGACTGCTCTGACCACTGAGCTACATGCACCCCAAGATTCTCCGAGTTCCCTGATATATACTATACCTCCCTGCATTATTTCATGATAATGTAGGGAGTTTCTTGAAGATGATAAACCTAATTTTTCAATTACATAGGCTAATTATAGTTAAAAATTAGGTTTATCATCTTCAAGAAACTCCCTACATTATCATGAAATAATGCAGGGAGGTATAGTATATATCAGGGAACTTGGAGAATCTTGTGGTGCATGTAGCTCAGTGGTCAGAGCAGTCTACCGGCAATAGAAAGGTCGTGGGCTCGTATCCCACCATGCTAACCAATTTTTTCTGAGTTCTTTGATAATTTTAAATTATTAATTGATTTCGAAAAAATATTTTCTGAAAAAGCAGGTTTCTGTATTCAGGATGGCTGTGCTGTCGATACATATGAAACTCAAGAGCTTAATAAGAATTATTTTGAGATTGATTCGGATAATTGATCAATTCTTTCACATTAATATTAATAATTTCCGAATGATAAATTCACTCCCTAAACTATAATTAGCCTATGTAATTGAAAAATTAGGTTTATCATCTTCAAGAAACTCCCTACATTATCATGAAATAATGCAGGGAGGTATAGTATATATCAGGGAACTCGGAGAATCTTGGGGTGCATGTAGCTCAGTGGTCAGAGCAGTCTACCGGCAATAGAAAGGTCGTGGGCTCGTATCCCACAATGCTAACCAATTTTTTCTGAGTTCTTTGATAATTTTAAATTATTAATTGATTTCGAAAAAATATTTTCTGAAAAAGCAGGTTTCTGTATTCAGGATGGCTGTGCTGTCGATACATATGAAACTCAAGAGCTTAATAAGAATTATTTTGAGATTGATTCGGATAATTGATCAATTCTTTCACATTAATATTAATAATTTCCGAATGATAAATTCACTCCCTAAACTATTGTTTATTTAAATTGGTTTCTAATGTTAACTAAAGTATTTTTTTTGACGAGTAATATTTGTTAAGTTACTTTACATACTATATTAAGTTTCATTATTTTATATATTTATACTTTCGTTCTTATATTTCTTATTTAAATTTGTTTGTTAAATATTTTCTTTTGTTTAAAATATATTTACTTTCGAAGGTTTAAATTTAGACTCGTTATTGACTACACCTCTCTTCGAATTCACAGCAGAAATCATTATTACGTAATACTTAACCTAATATTTAGTATTTATTAATTAAAGAAACTACGATAGGTAGAACTTCGGACTCCATCCGGCGAGCGAATTCCGTAGCAAATAAAATTCAGATCATTACATGGCGCCCGAACAGGGACTAAAGTTTTATTTTTATTAGTAATGTACTAAAAAAATAGAATTTTTTTTTCCTAGAAAAGTACAGAACAAAGAAAATTGTTTTTTTTTCTTTCTAAGTAGTTAAAGAAAAGGAATTATAACATTGCATTTTTTTTCTCTCGTAAGTATGTTTGTCAAATTTGTTAATTATGCTGTGATTTCGATTAGAGATTTTTAGTTCACTCGATTGCCGCGAAGTATATCACATGACAATAGAGTAGAGTGGGGGTAAAAAGGTCAGCTGTTATAATCACATCTTTTCCTGCAAATGCTTATTCATTCATTACCACTCGTGCAACACGGTTTATTGTTAAGCAAGAAAGAAGAAGATGGAAGGACGACTTAGTGACATCGAAGTGTATTATTTATTTGTGGGAGCAGTACAATGGTTTCCAACTATTCAATTATCTGACATTCTGGTGAAACTAAAGGAACTACAGCAGAAGCATCAAATCTCGGATCGGCAACTAAAGTGCATATTTCCTGATTTAATCCTTGGTATACCGTTAGAAGAGATAAAGTACACTTTTAGCCAGCTGGATATAGGATTCCAGTCACATTTTAAGGAGATGTTCTTTAAGACAAGCTACCCTATAACTTCACCGTTAAAGACAGCTAAAAAATCCATCGTAGTGTGCATCACAGAAGAAAAACCCTACGATAGTTCTAAACATTGTTGGCGCTGTGGCGAACCAGGTCATAAACGAAAAAATTGTGGCCGCAGACCAATAAAATTCTGTTCAAGGTGTGGTAAACCGAATATTTTAATTAGAGATTGTTGCAACGAGAATAGTGTGAATTAACCTTCCTAAACAAAATTTCCTTCTTTCTCGCACTTACCATTTTTAATTGAATTTCCTTTTCCACGAACCAAGGAAAATGATCATTTCATTTCTGTAACCTCAGTTTTCCACATTCAATTCACTCAGTTATCAAATTTACTCAGGAGAATACTATCGAAGACTAGAAAGGAATTTCTAAGAATCGCAACATTGGAGAATTCCTATACACACTTCATAGTAAAGCACTGTAGAAAGAAGACTTCAGACCTAGGACTAAAATCAACAGTCGAGACGAAGTACAGGAAATCAAAGTTAAAACGAAGTGGGGACTTTATGACTACCAGTAAGTTATTACTGCAAACTGAAGACTAGTGAACAGTTGTGTTAAACGAAGTTTCGTTATGTATTTCGAAGAAATTAAATTTCGCTACAGAAGCATAAGTTTTAAGGATGGTATATTCTATTTTTCTTAGCTCTTCGATGCTTTGACGAAGAAAAAGTCAACTCAGTTTCCGGAATTTCACAAAACCTCGGCAACATTATGTAAAGAAAGTGAAGTGAAAAGAATATCAACATGAAATATTTTTCCGTCTAAGCACAAAATTTCAGTCAACTTGCGAAAAGTCCAGAGTGAGAAAATCTATTTCTAGAAGTGGAAGAAGAAAGGCCAAGCTTAGGAAACATCGTTACTCTCAACACAGAACCGGAAAAAAGGAATTTTACCGTAAAATCAAGCAACCTACTTTGAAGTCATCCTAAAATCAAGGCGCTGGACGCAGAGCCGAGATTCAGGTGCCCATCCAAAAGACTGGTACCGTCTTCCGAATAGCAGAGTGCAACTGGAACCTGTGAATGGATCATCGAACATTTATCAACTTCGAAAATTGTAAAGTGGTACTTGACTCTATGCAAAGATTATTTATTTATTTTTTTCTCTTTTTCGGGACGCTCAATAAATTTCGCTTTCTAAGTAAGGGGGATGTAACGATGGGTTGTGTATTAGTATTGTTACGTCAAAACGAGAAACCTTTATAAATATACCTAACGCTCCTCGTTTTAAATTAGTTTCATAAATGAATCTAATTTGGGATGAGGATAAGTCAATGAGCCTACTAAATGTTGTGAGAGAATAATTTATTTAAAAACCAACAAGAAAGAAAAGAGTTGACAAAAATACAATGAGTACAAAATTATGAATCTTACTTAAAGAATAACGATTACTTGTGATGTGATGATTATCTTGTAATCCAATCTTGAGTGGTGATGAGCACTAGACGAAAAGGGACCGCCTAATTGTAGTCCTTAATGGTGGAGTATTTGTGCTGGTGTTTACACTAATGAGATAGTGTATTGTATTCCGAAAAATATCTGCTAGTCCCAGACAGTTGTCGCCTCCTAAGCAAATTTCGATATTTCGAAATTTGGAATGTTCACTTGTTGACGATTAGATGAATACTGCTGATTTCCAAAAAATTACTCTCTGATCTAACCAGAAATTGTCTCCCTTTTTATATAAAACGTTCCTCATAAGTGCAATGATTTAAAATCAGGCACGTGTTGATATTGGTTTAAGTGGGAGTAACGGGCGACTCCCCCGTCCCTCGTAGATTTGGGAATTGTGTAGAAAACTGCTCTCGGCGACTGATGATTTTCCTCCCGCTTACTGTGGGGTTGCTTTCTAGGAAACATGCACGTGTCAATATTTGTGGCGATAACGAGCGACTTCCTCGTCCCTCGTAGATTTGGGAATTGTGTAGAAAACTGCTCTCGGCGACTGATGATTTTCCTCCCGCTTCCTCTCCGTTTACTTTCTAGGAAACATACACGTGTCAATATTTGTTAATGTAAGTGGCGATAACGGTCGACTGTCGTCCCTCGTAGATTTGGGAAATGTGTAGAAAAACTGCTAGGCTGAGGGGGGAACAGGTAATTTTCCTCTTGCTTGTTCGTCGCTTGTTTACATAATCTTCTCTCTCTAATATTATCTTCACACGCTTGTCAAAATTTGTTGGAAAGGTCATGTTTTTGATGCGGTATCATTATTCTTTTTACATGAACTAAAATATTACTCTTTTCTTGTATATTTGTTACAATTTGTATTTTGTTTTAAAATATATAATAACCATTGCCATATGTTAAAAATATGCAGAATACAATAATATAAAATACATAAAATATATTAATAATATAATATGAGTAGAATACAATAAGAAAATACATGCATAAATATTATATTGAAATTAGTAAATTAACCAGAAGTTACGGACGTAACAGTATTTAGAGAATTAGATTATGTCACATACACAACCATCGTAGTCGCTTTCAGCGTGAGAGCTATGAGAGAGTGACGACCGCGCACGAAACTTGCGTCGCCTGCCTCAGCTTTCCCCACCACTCGCTCTCTTACCGTCGCGACAGAGCTCACCTATATACCTCGCTGCACGATCCCAGATCGTCAGATAGTCTTCCGCCTTGGCCCCAGGTGCTCTTCGGGCCTAACAGGAACGGTCTCTCTTACCTTGTAGGTATTTGTCTCAGTTAGAGGTGCTCTTCTGTGAGGCAAATACCATGAAGGGAAATGTTCTTTCTGCCCAGGTGCTCTTAGACCGAACGAACTTTCTCTCTCGCTATCTTCGTAGTCTTGGCAACTGACCAGGGGTGCTCTCGTGGAGAGTTGACAAGTACGCCTAGTTAATTAATTTCCTTTCCTAGTATTTCATATTCACTCGTTACCGCGCTTACGGCAAGGATTTCGGCAGCATCCGGAATTTGAATTAACCCCTATGTGTTTCTTGGTTAATTCCTAGAAGTGCGCGCGCGCCTAGATATTCGTCAGACTCGGGTAACGTGGAAACCTATTCTAGAACTGTCTAGCAAATATGAATAAAATCCCTTTATCGGAAATTTAAAATGAAACGCGTAAATATTTGAAACTAAAAATGCAATGCGATCAAAATGTCGACTTAACTCCGCGAGAACCGAATATTCAAGAATTAATATTGTTTATTTAAATTGGTTTCTAATGTTAACTAAAGTATTTTTTTTGACGAGTAATATTTGTTAAGTTACTTTACATACTATATTAAGTTTCATTATTTTATATATTTATACTTTCGTTCTTATATTTCTTATTTAAATTTGTTTGTTAAATATTTTCTTTTGTTTAAAATATATTTACTTTCGAAGGTTTAAATTTAGACTCGTTATTGACTACACCTCTCTTCGAATTCACAGCAGATATCTATATTACGTAATACTTAACCTAATATTTAGTATTTATTAATTAAAGAAACTACGATAGGTACCCGGACTCCATCCGGCGAGCGAATTCCGTAGCAAATAAAATTCAGATCATTACAAGATATAAAGAATTATATAAAAAATGGTGTTAGTTATAAACTAATTCAATATAGGAAATAATAACGCATTATATAAATTTAAAAGTATTCCATACCAAAAATTCTAACACATTACACCTTTATAATTATAAAGGTTTCAACAACTTTAAAAAATTTTAACAGATTGGCTAAAACACATAACTGTGTACTGTTGGGGGTGATCTAGGGTACAAGATTTAAAGCCGTATTTATTTTTAAACACTTCTATTTATCTGAAATAACTGTTGTTTGTTTTTTCGAAACGGTTTATTAATCCGGGGAATGTTGTTAAAACAAAACAGTTTTTCTTTTTTCTCTAGAAGGCGCAGAACTTAATTTGATATTAACATTTTATAAACAAATTATATAAAAAACTATTGAAAACAACTTTTTAAAAAATAAATTTTTTTTAAATACTTGGTTTCTTGAAGAAGAAAAACCATTTTGGTATTTTAAAATCGGTCAACTAAGTTTCAAGAAAAATATTTTTTTATTTAAGACTATGAAAAAACTAAATTGTTAATAACATTAACAAACAAATTTTTTTGTTCTAAAATTTTCAGGGTCTTTTTTTACTCTAGAAGAGTAAAAAAAATATTTTAGATAAAAAATAAAATTATTTTTTTAAAGTGATCCATTTGAGAAATTCTGATCCAGCTTGTAGCATAATGATACTATCGTGTAACATAAAAATCTTACTATCTATTTCTCTCAGTGTATTATGTCTCTAATGTTTAGAAGGTTGCAAAGAACCAGATTTATTTACTTCTTCCTCAAATTAAAATTTGTTTTCAATAATTTTGCAAAAAATAAAAATAATTAGTAACATTTTAATTCTTTAAGTCCAGTTTTGATTTTTATAACTCTTACTAATTGAGCTGGATGAATGATACCAGGGTCACCAAATACTTCTGGTTCCTCCGGGGGGTGGGGTCGACGACCATCGCTGCGCATAACTTAGTTCTCGTAAAGCTCGGGAACGTTTGTGTTACAGGTGGGGCCCGTCTTTTGGATGCCCCGCCCCGGTCCCCATGGTGGTGCTCCGAACGGAGGTATCTTAAACGAGTCTCCAAGTCTTATCCTTAGATAGAGGCTCTCTATGGATGGACCTTTATTTCCTCTGTACTCGTAGGACCAAATATGGACACTACGAATAAAGAATTAAATTCCAAGCACGGAAGTGTTGCAGAGCTTCCATTGGAGGATCGCAACACTGGAGTGCGTGATACATTTGTTGCTGGTGAGAGGACCGTAGGGGACTCAACCTTCCAACAAGTTAGCATGCGAGCTCGGTCCAGGGCCTCTGAGAGGACCAGTTCGAGCCTCGCTGGCTCTTCTCAAGATTCTTCTGGGAGCGGAGGGGTCTAAAAGGCGGCAGGACTCGGAGGAAGCTTCCCCTGCCCGGAGCATACCTAAAAAACAGTTAAAGGGTCTGAGGAGACCGTGACTCAGCCTTTAAAATGGCTCCTTCCGGGATTCAGTGCATACTGATTAATTTGCATCATTGTAAAGCCGCTTGCATTCGGGATAGAGCAGATTTCTCAGTAGAATCAGCCCTTCCCTTTGCATTAGGTACATTAGAGGAGCAAATTATCAGTGGTGGTTATGCGGTGGGTACCTTTCTCGATATTGAAGGTGTCTTTCCTAACACTT
Organism: Leptopilina drosophilae; assembly: GCA_032873175.1. Taxonomy (NCBI): domain Eukaryota; kingdom Metazoa; phylum Arthropoda; class Insecta; order Hymenoptera; family Figitidae; genus Leptopilina; species Leptopilina drosophilae. Next base: position 39,686,186 of record CM065479.1, read on the forward strand.
CTAACGAAGCTATCTGTAGGACAGCCAGAAAGCGAGGTGTGACCGAGCCACTACTTAAATGGATCGACAGCAAGCTTCGCGAAAGGGTCCTCGAAGCAGAGTGGCAGACGAGTTGGTTAGGAAACTCAATAACCAGAGATATTACACGCAAAGCAATCCCGATTATTTCCTTATAATTATAAGGGGGCACTCAATTGAGATCCTTTTAGAGCTTACGGAAAGTGCACTCAACATTGTCAAGAATTGGTGCAGTCAGACTGGACTTTCTGTGAACCTAGAGAAAACGAATATAGTAGTTTTCACTAGGAAATACAAGATACCTAGCTTAAAGAAGCCAGTATTTTATGGACAAGAGATTTCTTTTCCCAAATCGGCTAAATACTTAGGTGTAATCCTAGATCAAAAGCTGAATCACAAGGAACATTTCGAGTATCAGTATAGGGAATGGGAGCATCCATAAATAACGTTACACGATTAGGGGGAGGGGTGATTTTGAAATGTAACGTTGCGCATTTCTATACTCTGCTTATTATCATATTTATCATTATTATATTTATCATATTTATCTTTGACACATTACTTTGAAAAACCAGTAATAGATGTCGCTACAGAAATTGAGTAATTCATTATCAGAGATCATTTTAATAAATATATGAGAAACAAGAAAAATTACTTCATTAATCCAGAAAAATAATATAATTCTTATTTTAGGTGAGTATAAGTCATTTTTGCAACGTTACATTTAGGGGGGGGGTTGTTGGTAATTTGCAACCAAATGCAACGAAGGGGGGTGGGGGTCAAAAAACCCGAAAATCAGTGTAACGTTATTTACAGGGGCCATGAGGACTACGCTTCAGCGGCCCAGGCGTTGGGATTCATACTGGCCTAAGTACCTCTATATATTGCTGCGGTGAAAAAACGGCCCTTACTACGAGGAGGCTAAACGCACAGGGAAGGTAGAAGTCAAGTGGTAAACACACCAAGCTTCCACGCTCAATCCTATCGATTCCAAAATTAAGTATGGTGCAAGATATGATGATCAAGAGAGTGAAATTTCAACCCAAATGTCCATTCAAAAAGGTACAAGGGGCAAAAGGATTAGTATTTTTGTGAATAGTCAGGCAGCCCCAGGGGCTCTAAAGAATCCAAAAATAGAATCAAAGCTTGTCTGGGAATGCCGCAGCGTACTAGATGGGTTTTTTTTTATTTCAGTAAACAAAGTTTCGTTGATCTGGGTACCGGACCACTCGGGAATCAAGAGCAATAAAAGAGTGGACGTTTTGGTAAAAATAGGTTCTGAAACGGTATTTCTAGGTCCTGAACCAGCAGTGGCATTAATGCCGTGTCTGGTTAAAGGAGCCATTGAAATATGGGGTCAAAGGGAACATAAGAAGTATTGGGCAGTCATTAGGGTGGGAAGGCAAGCGAAGACTCTGTGGAGTTTAGTACTCAACAAGAGGCGAGCGAGCGATCTCCTAAAACTAGATAAGATCAGAGTTAAAACCATTGTTCGCCTCATTACAGGACATGGGCTTTTGATATATCATCAGCATAAAATAGTAAATGGTGAGCAACCTATCTATAGAGGAAATACTGGTCTTCTAGAGAAAAACAGGACTTTAATGGGTTGTTGTAAATGAGCGAGCTGGAGCTTGGTACAATGGATTCTCTAATCTAGGTGCCAATTTCCCCTTTTATGGAATATTCAGCCTGGTGTCAGCAATTGATTAAATTAGATTTACTAATTGAGCTCCCGGATCAAAAAACTCGATTTGCGTTCGGACAAAGAATTTTCACTTCAGTCAAGCCCCCGCAAAAAAATAAAAATAAATAAAATATGAATATTTTCAAAAATATACACTTGTAAATAAGGAAAATGATTAACTCTTTTTTCTTGAAATTATTTTTTGAATCTGAATATTTTAGATAACGTAAGCCTTCTAAACGTCAAATCGAGTTTTTTATCCGGAAGCTCAATTTTGGATGACATTAATTAATAAAAATATTGAATTGTCCCATTATTTATCATTGTTCACTTTTTTATTGTAATTTTTTTTATTTGTCACATTATTATTCTTTTCTTTTTTACAATAACCCGCCTAAACTTCTACATTTCGCAACATAATGAACTAAAATTCGGTACACATACTCATCTTAAAACTTGGAGTGAAAGAATTTAATTTTTTTTAAATTGCAAAAAATGACTATGTCCCTCCCTAAACTTTTACAATTCTCAACGAAATGTAAAAAATTCGGTACACATACTCATTTTTTAATGAAGATTACAGGAAAAATAAGCAAACATGATTGGCGGACATATTTTCGAACCAGGAAATAAAAAAGTTGAATTTTTCGAAAAATTTGCATAAAATGACTTTGCCCCGCCCCCTTCATTTCTATTATAATTACAAAGAAGTTTATTTACACTATGGCTGCACGTGCAATGCTCAAAATGATACCAATCTTGACTCTTCAATCTTAACTCGTCTTCACACTCGCTTCGCTCGTGCTGCGACTCATTTTCAATATTGTGCTCGGTCATAAACGAGGATACCTCCCTTGTTGCATACTTTGCTTTATACAACAAAGGCGTATTATGGTTACTCTATGCTACATGTACAGATAAATGCTAAGTTCTCCCATATAACCCAGGTGGTCAGTAAAGTAACCATTATTGTCCTAGGGAGATAAAGGGTACTTTATTGGCCTGTGAGTTGTCAATAATGTACCCTTTATCTCCCTAGGGCTATAATGGTTTCTTTATTGACTGCTGGGTTATAAGGGGCAACTTAGTTCGCGCCTGTATAGGTAGATAAAGTGACCATAATACACCTGAGTTGCATAAAAGTTTTTAAATAATTCTGGTGAAAAATTTCTATCTCAATGATTCATTAAGAGAACAGTAGAAAAGTCTCTAAAAGAAAACATTTTTTCAGCATTTTTTTATTTTTTTTTATTTTTAAATTATTTTCAAATAATTAAATTAATCTTTCTTAATTTGTTTATAATATTGTTTGTAACATTGTTAAATAATAATGTTGAACATTTTTTATCTTTAACATTCATTGCAACTATCAAAATATGAGCTATAAATAATATAATATAAATAATATAATAATTTAATAATATAAACAAACCATTTTTTTCAACTTTTATGACTTTCGAAAAAAACAATTTGTTTATAAAAATTATAGAAAATATTGTTAAATTAGTCATAGCTATAAAATTTTATCGTAGATGTCAGCTTTATATTAATTTTAGACATTTGTGACAAAAAATGTGTTTGCAATTATTCCTTTTGGATATACAAAATTTTAGATACTTTGAACACCATTTTGAATTTTGAAAAAATTAAAATTTGTCATAATGTCTAAAAGAAAGGTCATATATTTTGGACGCAATATTTTGTCATTCAGAATTTTTCCTATAGCGGTTTCCAATCGAAAATATAGTTTAAATGAAACAAAACCAAAGAAATTTTTTTTTTTTTAAATAATCATCCTACAGTTAAAGTTTAATTTTCTTGAAAATTCTAAAATTTATTTAAATAATTAGAAAGTTTGAGTTAATACATTGATAATATGAACAAACGTATATATTGAAAACCTCTTTTTTAAAATGCATAACCTTATCTTATGCCTAGCAACAGTGTCGACTAACTTGGAAAAAAGCAAAAAACTTTTTTCTCGAAATGGTATATTTTAAAAACATTTACCGAAATAACAAATTTATAACGAATTCCTAAAATGGTTGTCGCAGTTTTTCAATTGTAGGACAGTTAAAGTCCTAAAACCCCCGAGTAACAGAATTTAAGCGAATTCATTCATATTTTTATAAAGTTGCCTACCATATTGGATCCGCCATTTTTAATTTTGAAAAACGGATAACAAATTCGTAATAAGCGACCCTAAAAACCTCCGGGTAACAATATTCAAGCAAATTCAATCATATTTTAAAAAAGTCGTTCGCCATATTGGATCTGCTATTTTGAATATTGAAAAAAGGTTAACAGATTCGTAATCAGTGACCCCAAAAATACATGATTGTACATATAATTACATTAAAAAATTGTGTATTTGAAGCGTTGGGTGCAAGAAGGGCGTTAGGCGGATAACGCCCGTTTTGATATTATTAAATGAGAATTATTACAATATCCTCTAGTTCATATCACCAAAAATTTATTTCGATATGAGACTTCCTGACGATGTTATGAATAAAAATCTGCGTGAATGTCACATAATTTTGTAATTTAAAATGTTTTTAAATAGAATTTGCATGTAAAAACAAGTGAAAATCGACACTTCATTAAAAAAATTTGGTTAAAAAAATTTTCATTAAAAATGTCCATTTTTTTAGAATTAGAAATGATTTAAGGCTTAATTATTTTTTAAAAATAAAGAAAATCACAAAGTATATCTAGAAATATTTATAAGTTAAAGTTATCGTGAGTTTAAAATTCAAATTTCACTAACGCCTAAAACATTGTGTGGTTAGGCGAGTGGCTGGGTGCAAAAAGGGCGTATAAATTAGTTTTGAAAAACATTATTATTAAATAGTTAATTGCAACTTTTTCTTAATTTTAAAATTGCATTTGATAGCTTAATAAAAGACTAATTAATTAAAAGAAAGTTTTTTTGATTTGAATGTACAGTTTTTGGGCAATAAAAGTTTAAAACTTTAACTTGAAATATCTCCGTTTATCGTTTTTTGTTATACGCCCTTCTTGCACCCAACGCTTCATTTTCTTAATTCTTTTAAATATAGTATGTGACTTTTCGTTTGACTCAGTTATTGTAACTACCCAGCGGGCACAAAGGAAAAAAACGTTCTTTGAACGTCTGTAGAACGTTTAATGTCTGCCAATTTACGTTCTAAGAATGTCCAAACGTTCTGAAACACTTTTGGAACGTTCGGACGTTCTCAAAACTTAAATTGGCAGACATTAAACGTTCTACAGATGTTCAAAGAACGTTTTTTGTCTTTGTGCCCGCTGGGTATTCATTAGTTATGCAATATTGTATAATTTAAATTATTTTTTCGTTTAGTTATATTTTTGATACTATTAGAAGCAAGAAATAATAATTTTTGTTACAAAACTTGGTCGTTTATTCTGAAAAATTATAAAAAACATATGTGATCAGTAGTATTAGTCACCGTGCTGCTAAAGGTTAAATTAGTGAAAGTTGTTTTAGCCTCTATAAAAATTCAAAAATTGATATTTTTATTTATTTATTACTATTGTTAAAAAAGTAAAAACAACAGATATATTTGTTAAAATGACTGATTCAAGTCTTTTAATATAGTTAACAGACAAATCAGTGAAATAACGTGACTGATTTTTAGTCAAATTTTCTGTCACTGACTAATTGTATTAGTGACAATATTTAACAGATTTACCAGTCAAAATTGTTATAGTGCCAGTGAAACTCGATGATTTATCAGTGGAAGTATGCGTGACAGATTGAATCAATCAAATTTTGACAGTTTGAAGCTAAGAGTTTACATTTCAAATTTATATAATAAATATAACTTTCCGTAGCTGTTACATAAAAAATCGTATAAGAAGAAATTCTCCTCCTGAAAATGTATATTATTTACAAAGTATACATGCAAAAGTTGAAACTGTTATAATATATGTTTCACTGTTTCCTCTCTCGCGACGCGACGTTTCTTCTCTTCGTGCGTAATAAGTGGCAGTAAGCGTGACGAATTCTCTTTACTTACAAAACAGAATTGTAACCGGGTTAGTAATCATGTCGCATCCTCTGAAGGAAAAAAGACTATATAATTATTAAACTTTGTTCTTTTTTAGAAAAAAAAATTACAAAAAAACATGGACATTTCGATATAAGCGCGTTTCTCGTTGCTTTTCATTCGAACTCGTACAAAAGTTATGACGATGAGTGAAGTGAAATATCCGTGTTTGTCGTACTAAAACGAGTCAAAAGGAGAAGATGTTTGTCTTTTTTTAAAAAAAGGTAAAATTTCTTGTCGGCATTCCGCACATTGTCTACGTTCCGTTAATTATTATTCTTCATATTTTTTTCTTAAAAGGCAGTAAGTTGGTTATATACCTATAAGTTCTATTATGTGTGGGAGACTCACCGAGAATACTGGATAACAGGTGGTAATTCAGAAAGCGTAAATGTTCTTCTTTCTTTGCCAGCGCATTGTGTACGTGCGTACACTTGCCGATAGAATGTAAGGTATTCTCTATAAGAGTAGATTTTTATCTTAAAACGACCACAAAAAGATCAATCTTCTTTCCGCTGATTTATTCGAGAAATTTTTAATTGTATCTCTACATATTGACAAAGGGAAAATGTTTCTTTGGTAACGTGGCAATTTTTATGTAAATGTAATTAGTAACACATTAGTCAAATTAACAACAAGAGAAAGAAGATTACTTTATTAGATTGTGTACGCAATTTTTAGAAAATTGTAATTCAAATTCTGTTTTTGACATTATAATTTAATAATTTTTTCCGTAACTTTGAGTAAGGTCGAGGGAAATAGACTTTTTTTTATTAAAAGATTGTAAAAGTTAAAAAAACTATTTTTAGTTAAATCTATATTGATAATAATTATCCTACGTGAAAGAATTACCTGTTAACTCCGCGAAGAGTTGTTCCGCGTAATTTTGCGGAGTCAATACACAAAATTTCTATGTGAACTAACGAAAATAACACACCAAGAAGATACCAATTTTCAGATTTAATTTAGATCGACAACTTTATGAAAATTTAAATTTTCCGCCATATGCACCAGGAAGTAACGAAGTTTTAGGAAAAATTAAAGGCATTTTTCATATTAGAAACTTATAAATTAAAATAAAATTCCTATTGAAAAAAGATATTTGATTATTATGTTTATAGAATGATAAAAAAAATTTTTATGCAAGAAATAAAGCGTTATTATTTTATTCACATTTATTAATAAATTTATTTCTTTTTTTTGCACTTAAAATAAATGATTTATACATTAAAATCTTAAAATATTTGTTTCCATATTATTTCAACAGGCCAACACTGATTTTCGTGCGGCCAATGTCGAAGCTGTTTCTGGTATGTTTCTTACGCTGATTAGGAATCTGTAAATGAAAATTAGCCATCAGCTCTGATTTTCAAGAAAAATGGGATTAAAAGGTAAAAATCGCGTTTTTGACCAAGTTTGAGCACCTCTAGCGACGAAACAAAAGATCGTAGAATCTTCTACTTGGGCTCAAATTAAAGCTTAATCTTTCGAATGCAACCCATGAAAATTTAATTTCTGTACCATAACCTCCAGGTTCATAGTATTCAATTTTTTTAAATGTAAGAAATGTTTTTGGCAAAGTACTTTGCCAAAAACGCAATGTTTTGACCTTTTATCCCCGTTTTTCTGGAAAACAAGAGCTGATGGCTAATTTTCATTTACAAATTTTTATCAGCGTGAAAAACCTATCAGAAACAGCTTGGACATTGGTCGCACCAAAAATGCTTTTTAATTTTGCTGGCCTGTGTTATCAACTACAAACAAATAAAAATAGCATAGATTTCTGTGCACTACTTTAGGTTTAAATTATATTTGATAAAATATTTCCTCTTAACGGTGTTTAATGGTCTCTTAAATTTCTCGATAATGTGCGACTAAAAGTTATTACCCAACAAATACCGCACTGATCGGTTTAAATGACGTAAAATTGGTAAACATTCATTTTCCAACAAATTTCCCTCTGTTTACAGGCACTTTTTACAAAATATGACAACGTACATTTGACACAAATATGTTTAATTGTCTGAATTGAAAAGATTTTGTTAATCCATACAGAAACACGGGAGCAACACCATAGCAATGTAATGGGAATCCTTTTGACAGCTGAGCCTTTATGGAGCGATCAGACCTCTGCAGTCTATCTGTCTGTCTGCAGGTTACCATGGTAACATACAAGAGTAACAGAGTAAGGAAATTCAAATTCATTACATCTTCTCTCCTACTCTTATTGCTTCTGTATGGATTAACAAAATCTTTTGAATTCAGATAATTAAAAACATTTCTGACAAATGTACGTTATCAGATTTTGTAAAAAGTGCTTGTGTGCAAAGAAACACTAGTTCGAAAATGGTTGTTTACTAATTTCACGTCATTTCAAACAGACAGTGCCGTTTTTCTTGGGCAATAGCTGTAAGTCGCACATAACCTACAAATTTTAGAGACCGTCGAACACTCTTAATATGTGACACGGACAGTTAAAAGGGACCTACGACCCGAAAAAAAGATTTCGAGAAAAACGACTTCGAAGTTTACCAAGTTAGTTCTTTTGCACTGTTTTTTGTCAAAATACCTAAATTTAAAGTGAAATTGTGAGAAAACTAATACAGCTAGAAAGCTGCGGTTTATTGCGTTGGAAAGAGCAGCTTATTTACTATAAGAATAAATAAAAAAGTGAAAATCGATTTTTTCGGATCGTAGGTCCCTTTTAACTGTCCGTGTCACATATGACATTCTTTTCTTCTACGTGACACTTTTTTCAAAAAGTTGCATATAAAATATTACAGTGAAAAGCACTAGGTAAATTTATTGCAGGGAAAAATAAAAATTTATATAAATAAAAACTGTGTTTAGAAACATGTAAATTGCTATTATTATTATAAAAAATAAAATACATATTAATTTTTCAACAATAATTAATTGCTGTTACCTTATTAGTAACATGGGAATTGGATTAAAATACAATATAATAATTGATAAGAATGTGTCTTTTATTTAGGAAGTTATGTTACAATAAAAAATTATATTTCAATAGATGAAATTCGTGTACATTACACTAAGAATAAGTCAGAAGTTCTAAATTATTTTGAAATAACAATGTAAAAAAGAGAACAATAATATCATAATTAGAGTCTTATTTTTAATGATATTGTTGAACTGTAATTATGAATATAAATTTTATATTGATAATTAATTTCAGTATAATTATATTACGAAATAAATAAATTATTTTTATATAACATTAAAGTTTTTTAAATTTATTAAACAAAAACAATGTTTCAAACTTTAAATCACAGTACCAATGTAGATATAATAACAGAAGGAGTGATTCCAAGCCATAAGCAGTAAATACAGCTTCTCCTTCTGCTTAACCCTTTAACGACGAGATGTGCTGCTTTTCAACATGAATTTCAAACGAATTAGTAGATAAAAGAATTAGATAGAATTAGTAGATAAAAGCCATAAAATTTTTCAAAAGTCCATATCCTACTATTTGTGGGGTCGCCCTTTCGAATGGCGTGGTCAAAATTTTCAAAAAATGATACTAAACCCTTCTTTTTTTAAAAAATACTTAAAAATGTCAAGTTTTTTGAAAGCAATTTTTTTTAAAAGAATTTTTTTCTCCGCCATAACATTTTTTAAATAGAACAAAAATAATCGGAAACGTGTTCCTGATAGTTGTATTTGGAAAATATCCATTTCCAATTTTTATTTTTTTCGATTTTAAATTTAAAATGGCGCTTGAAGGACAAAAAAATTTTCTAATTTTACGTAAGGTTACAAACTTTTTCAAAATTGCTTAAATCTAATTGAATTTTGTTACTCGGGAGTTTTGGGGGTCGCTGATTAGGAATCTAAAGTCAGATTCAAAAAATTAAAAATGGCGGATCCAATATGGCGGTCGAATTTTGTAAAACTCAATCAATTTAGTTGAAACTCGTTACTTGGAGGTTTTTGGGGTCGCTGATCACGAATCTTAAGTTAGATTTAAAAAATTCAAAATAGTGGATCCAATATGGCGGTCGAATTTTGTGAAACTCATTCCATTCAGTTGAAACTCGTTACTCGGAGGTTTTTGGGTTCGCTGATCACGAATCTGAAGTCAGATTCATAAAATTCTATATGGCGAATCCAAAATGGCGGCTTAATTTTCCAAAATTACTGAGATTTGCATGAAATTTGTTACATTGAGGTTTTCGGGGTCGCTGATTTTGTATATGAAGTCACCTTTAGCCTTTAAATAATTAAAGTTGCCCGATTCTCACCACGAGGAGGTAGACGATATAGAGAATCATTTTTTTTTACTTTTTTAGTTCTAACTTTGTTCAAATAATCTTTGCTGATGCTCATAGCCAAAAATTTTGTACTTTCTTTTTCCGAACAAATAAATTCTGCAATACATGCAAGTTGTATTACTGTGACAATTGCTTCAAAAAAGCGCATAATACAAATGAATAGTTTTTAATAAAAAGTTAAAAGAAGTAATTTAAAAAATTGAAAAAACAAAAAAATTAAAAGTCACTGAAAAAGTAAAAAAAAATTGTTCTCTATATCGCCTACCTCCTCGTGGTGATAATCGGGCAACTTTAATTATTTAAAGGCCAAAAGCGACTTCATATTCAAAATCAGCGACCCCGAAAACCCCTGAGTAACAAATTTCATGCAAATCTTAGTAATGTTGGAAAATTACGCTGCCATTTTGGATCCGCCATTTTGAATTTTTTGAATCTGACTTCATATTTGTAATCAGCGACCTAAAAAACCCCCGAGTAACAAATTTTAATTATATTTGAGTAATTTTGAAAAAGTTGGTAACCTTACATAAAATTAGGAAATTTTTTGCCCTTTTGCCCTTGAATTTTAAATTCAAAATCGAAAAAAATAAAAATTAGAAATGGATATTTTTCAAGTACAACTATTGGGAACACGTTTCTGATACTTTTTGTTCTATTTAAAAAATGTTATGGCGAAGAAAAAAATTCCTTTTAAAAAAATTGCAATAAAAAAAACTGCCATTTTCAAGTATTTTTTTAAAAAAGAAGGGTTTAATATGATTGTTTGAAAATTTTGACCACGCCATTCGAAAGAGGGACCCCTAAAATAGTAGGAGATGGACTTTTGAACAATTTTATGGCTTCTTTCTACTAATTGTAGGCGTTTGAAATTCATGTTGAAAAGAAGCACATCTCGTCGTTAAAGGGTTGAATTCGCTTATTATTATTCCGAATCAACAAAGAAAAAAATTTAGAATAATGTTCAAAGTTATGAGAATAAATATTTAATATTGTTTTATTAATAAGTAATTACATTTAATCATTATTCAATTAGACGTACTCATAACCACACAAAATAAGGTTAAGTTGCAAATACATTTTAAATTAAAGTTTACTATTTATATTAACCAAAACAATTGTAAATCTTAAATATTTCTGTCTAAAAAGTATTTTAATCAAATTTTAAAAAGTAAATATCTGTTGAGCGAATTTACCCTACATGAACGAAATTAGCCTCTCTTACGGTAAGTACTTCTGAATACATATATATTTATTAAATAGAAATCAAAAATATGAAACTTACCAATTCCTTAATTTTTAATGTTGGATATTTTTCAAAAATTAATCCTGCATTCATTTTTTAAATGTTTCTGTACGAATGTCCCTTGTTTGTTTGAGACAAATTTGAAATTTCTTCAGATTTGGTCGGTTGTTGTGGGCGCTCACTTCTGTAGTTACTTCTGTAACTGTTTATTTTTTAAATGCTTCAAGCAAGCCATTATTCTAGTTTTTATCTGACTCTGTAATTAATATTTAAAACAAATTAATAAACAAATCAGAATAATTTATTACTTCAAAATATTTTGTCATAGAAAAAATTTTTTCCATAAGCAATGAATTTTTAAATCTAGAATAAAAATGATGGTAATTTACAGCCGTGAATAATATTTTTGACATGTTTGTCGAATGATGTATGATTTTTAGGGTTCAGTACACCGTAGGTGTACTGACGGAACCCTTATGAAATCACTCGTGTGTCCGTCCCAGCCACGCAAAATGGGTTGTCCTCCCCCCCCTTAACATCTACGAATCTCAACCTTGTGAGCTGAAATTCGGTAGGGATCTTCAATTTTTAGTGCAGATTACATGAAAAATATAGCGAAACCAATTGGCCTACATATTTGCGAAAAGGAAGGGAAAGAAATTAAATTTTGTCAAAATAATTACTAAAAATGACCCTGTCCCCCCCCCCTTAACTTCTACAAATCTCAACCTGGTAAGCTGAAATTCAGCAGGGATCTTCAGTTTTACATGCAGATTACAGGAAAAATATAGCGAAAACGATTGGCCTACATATTTGCGAAATAGAAGGGAAAGAAATTAAATTTTTTCGAAAAAATTGCAAAAAATGACACTGTCCCCCCCCTTAACTTCTACAAATCTGAACCGGGTGGGCTGAAATTCGGTAGGGATCTTTAGTTTTAAGTGCAGATTACATGAAAATTATAGCAAACCTGATAGGTCTACATAGTTGCGAAATAGAAGGGAAAGAAGTTAAATTTTTTCGAAAAAATTGCAAAAAATGACTCTGTCCCCCCCCCCTTAACTTCTACAAATCTGAACCGGGTGGGCTGAAATGCGGTAGGGATCTTTAGTTTTAAGTGCAGATTACAGGAAAATTATAGCGAACCTGAAAGGTCTACATATTTGCGAAATATAAGGGAAAGAAATTAAATTTTTTCAAAAAAATTGCAAAAAATGACTCTGTCCCCCCCCCCTTAACTTCTACAAATCTGAACCGGGTGGGCTGAAATGCGGTAGGGATCTTTAGTTTTAAGTGCAGATTACAGGAAAATTATAGCGAACCTGATAGGTCTACATATTTCCGAAATAGAAGGGAAAGAAGTTAAATTTTTTCAAAAAAATTGCAAAAAATGACTCTGTCCCCCCCCCCTTAACTTCTACAAATCTGAACCGGTTGGGCTGAAATTCGGTAGGGATCTTTAGTTTTAAGTGAAGATTACAGGAAAAATATAGCGAACACGATTGGCCTACATATTTGCAAAATAGAAGGGAAAGAAATTAAATTTTTTCGAAAAAATTGCAAAAAATGACTCTGTCCCCCCCCCTTAACTTCTACAAATCTAAACCGGGTGGGCTGAAATGCGGTAGGGATCTTTAGTTTTAAGTGCAGATTACAGTAAAATTATAGCGAACCTGATAGGTCTACATATTTCCGAAATAGAAGGGAAAGAAGTTAAATTTTTTCAAAAAAATTGCAAAAAATGACTCTGTCCCCCCCCCCCTTAACTTCTACAAATCTGAACCGGGTGGGCTGAAATGCGGTAGGGATATTTAGTTTTAAGTGCAGATTACAGGAAAATTATAGCGAACCTGAAAGGTCTACATATTTGCGAAATAGAAGGGAAAGAAGTTAAATTTTTTCGAAAAAATTGCAAAAAATTTACTCTGTCCCCCCCCTTAACTTCTACAAATCTGAACCGGGTGGGCTGAAATGCGGTAGGGATCTTTAGTTTTAAGTGCAGATTACAGGAAAATTATAGCGAACCTGAAAGGTCTACATATTTGCGAAATATAAGGGAAAGAAATTGAATTTTTTCGAAAAAATTGCAAAAAATGACTCTGTCCCCCCCCCCTTAACTTCTACAAATCTGAACCGGGTGGGCTGAAATGCGGTAGGGATCTTTAGTTTTAAGTGCAGATTACAGGAAAAATATAGCGAACACGATTGGCCTACATATTTGCAAAATAGAAGGGAAAGAAATTAAATTTTTTCGAAAAAATTGCAAAAAATGACTCTGTCCCCCCCCCTTAACTTCTACAAATCTGAACCGGGTGGGCTGAAATGCGGTAGGGATCTTTAGTTTTAAGTGCAGATTACAGGAAAATTATAGCGAACCTGAAAGGTCTACATATTTGCGAAATATAAGGGAAAGAAATTGAATTTTATCGAACAAATTGCAAAAAATGACTCTGTCCCCCCCCCTTAACTTCTACAAATCTGAACCGGGTGGGCTGAAATGCGGTAGGGATCATTAGTTTTAAGTGCAGATTACAGGAAAATTATAGCGAACCTGATAGGTCTACATATTTCCGAAATAGAAGGGAAAGAAGTTAAATTTTTTCAAAAAAATTGTAAAAAATGACCATGTCCACCCCCTTAACTTCTACAAATCTGAACCGGGTGGGCTGAAATTCGGTAGGGATCTTTAGTTTTAAGTGAAGATTACAGAAAAATTATAGCGAACCTGAAAGGTCTACATATTTGCGAAATATAAGGGAAAGAAATTAAATTTTTTTTGAAAAAATTGCAAAAAATGACTCTGTCCCCCCCCCTTAACTTTTACAAATCTGAACCGGGTGGGCTGAAATTCGGTAGGGATCTTTAGTTTTAAGTGACGATTACAGGAAAATTATAGCGAAGCTGAAAGGTCTACATATTTGCGAAATAAAAGGGAAAGAAATGAAATTTTTTCGAAAAAATTGCAAAAAATGACCCTGTCCCCCCCCCCCTTAACTTCTACAAATCTCAACCGGGTGAGCTGAAATTCGGTAGGGATCTTCAGTTTTACGTGCAGATTACAGGAAAATTATAGCGAACCTAAAAGGTCCACATATTTGCGAAATAGAAGGGAAAGAAATTAAATTTCTCCGAAAAAATTGCAAAAAATGACCCTGTCCCCCCCCCTTAACTTCTACAAATCTCAACCAGGTGAGCTGAAATTCGGTAGGGATCTTCAGTTTTACGTGCAGATTACAGGAAAAATATAGCGAACACGATTGGCCTACATATTTGCGAAATAGAAGGGAAAGAAGTTAAATTTTTTCAAAAAAATTGTAAAAAATGACCCTGCCCCCCCCCCTTAACTTCTACAAATCTTAACCGGGTGGGCTGAAATTCGGTAGGGATCTTTAGTTTTAAGTGCAGTTTGCTGGAAAATTATAGCGAACCTGATAGGTCTACATAGTTGCGAAATAGAAGGGAAAGAAATTAAATTTTTTCGAAAAAATTGCAAAAAATGACTCTGTCCCCCCCCTTAACTTCTACAAATCTTAACCGGGTGGGCTGAAATGCGTTAGGGATCTTTAGTTTTAAGTGCAGATTACAGGAAAATTATAGCGAACCTGATAGGTCTACAGATTTCCGAAATAGAAGGGAAAGAAGTTAAATTTTTTCAAAAAAATTGTAAAAAATGACCATGTCCCCCCCCTTAACTTATACAAATCTGAACCGGGTGGGCTGAAATGCGGTAGGGATCTTTAGTTTTAAGTGCAGATTACAGGAAAATTATAGCGAACCTGATAGGTCTACATATTTCTGAAATAGAAGGGAAAGAAGTTAAATTTTTTCAAAAAATTGTAAAAAATGACCATGTCCCCCCCCCTTAACTTCTACAAATCTGAACCGGGTGGGCTGAAATTCGGTAGGGATCTTTAGTTTTAAGTGAAGATTACAGGAAAATTATAGCGAAACTGAAAGGTCTACATATTTGCGAAATATAAGGGAAAGAAATTAAATTTTTTCGAAAAAATTGCAAAAAATGACTCTGTCCCCCCCCCTTAACTTCTACAAATCTGAACCAGGTGGGCTGAAATTCGGTAGGGATCTTTAGTTTTAAGTGCAGATTACAGGAAAATTATAGCGAACCTGATAGGTCTACATATTTCCGAAATAGAAGGGAAAGAAGTTAAATTTTTTCAAAAAAATTGTAAAAAATGACAATGTCCCCCCCCTTAACTTCTACAAATCTGAACCGGGTGGGCTGAAATTTGGTAGGGATCTTTAGTTTTAAGTGCAGATTACAGAAAAATTATAGCGAACATGAAAGGTCAACATATTTGCGAAATAGAAGGGAAAGAAGTTAAATTTTTTCGAAAAAATTGCAAAAAATGACTCTGTCCCCCCCCCTTAACTTCTACAAATCAGAACCGGGTGGGCTGAAATGCGGTAGGGATCTTTAGTTTTAAGTACAGATTACAGGAAAATTATAGCGAACCTGATAGGTCTACATATTTGCGAAATAGAAGGGAAAGAAGTTAAGTTTTTTCGAAAAAATTGCAAAAAATGACCTTGTCCCCACCCTTAACTTCAACAAATCTGAACCGGGTGGGCTGAAATTCGGTAGGGATCTTTAGTTTTAAGTGAAGATTACAGGAAAATTATAGCAAACCTGATAGGTCTACATATTTGCGAAATAGAAGGAAAAGAAGTTAAATTTTTTCGAAAAAATTGTAAAAAATGACCTTATGTGTCCCCCCTTAACTTCTACAAATCTGAACCGGGTGGGCTGAAATGCGGTAGGGATCTTTAGTTTTAAGTGCAGATTATAGGAAAATTATAGCGGACCTGAAAGGTCTACATATTTGCGAAATAGAAAGGAAAGCAGTTAAATTTTTTCAAAAAAATTGTAAAAAATGACCACGTCTCCCCCCTTAACTTCTACAAATCTGTACCGGGTGGGTTGAAATTCGGTATCGATCTTTAGTTTTAAGTGCAGATTGCAGAAAAATTATAGCGATCCTGATAGGTCTACATATTTGCGAAATAGAAAGGAATGCAGTTAAATTTTTAAAAAAAAATTGTAAAAAATGACCATGTCCCCCCCCTTAACTTCTACAAATCTGAACCGGGTGGGCTGAAATTCGGTAGGGATCTTTAGTTTTAAGTAAAGATTACAGGAAAATTATAGCGAACCTGAAAGGTCTACATATTTGCGAAATAGAAGGGAAAGAAGATAAATTTTTTCAAAAAAATTGTAAAAAATGACCATGTCCCCCCCCCTTACTTCTACAAATCTGAACCGGGTGGGCTGAAATTCGGTATGGATCTTTAGTTTTAAGTGCAGATTATAGAAAAATTATAGCGGACCTGAAAGGTCCACATATTTGCGAAATAGAAGGGAAAGAATTTAAATTTTTTCGAAAAAATTGCAAAAAATGACCCGTCCCACCCTTAACTTCTACAAATCTGAACCGGGTGGGCTGAAATGCGGTAGGGATCTTTAGTTTTAAGTGCAGATTACAGGAAAATTATAGCGAACCTGAAAGGTCTACATATTTGCGAAATATAAGGGAAAGAAATTAAATTTTTTCAAAAAAATTGCAAAAAATGACTCTGTCCCCCCCCCCTTAACTTCTACAAATCTGAACCGGGTGGGCTGAAATGCGGTAGGGATCTTTAGTTTTAAGTGCAGATTACAGGAAAATTATAGCGAACCTGATAGGTCTACATATTTCCGAAATAGAAGGGAAAGAAGTTAAATTTTTTCAAAAAAATTGTATAAAATGACCATGTCCCCCCCCTTAACTTCTACAAATCTGAACCGGTTGGGCTGAAATTCGGTAGGGATCTTTAGTTTTAAGTGAAGATTACAGGAAAAATATAGCGAACACGATTGGCCTACATATTTGCAAAATAGAAGGGAAAGAAATTAAATTTTTTCGAAAAAATTGCAAAAAATGACTCTGTCCCCCCCCCTTAACTTCTACAAATCTAAACCGGGTGGGCTGAAATGCGGTAGGGATCTTTAGTTTTAAGTGCAGATTACAGGAAAATTATAGCGAACCTGATAGGTCTACATATTTCCGAAATAGAAGGGAAAGAAGTTAAATTTTTTCAAAAAAATTGTAAAAAATGACCATGTCCCCCCCCTTAACTTCTACAAATCTGAACCGGGTGGGCTGAAATTCGGTAGGGATCTTTAGTTTTAAGTGAAGATTACAGGAAAATTATAGCGAAACTGAAAGGTCTACATATTTGCGAAATATAAGGGAAAGAAATTAAATTTTTTCGAAAAAATTGCAAAAAATGACTCTGTCCCCCCCCTTAACTTCTACAAATCTGAACCGGGTGGGCTGAAATTCGGTAGGGATCTTTAGTTTTAAGTGCAGATTACAGGAAAATTATAGCGAACCTGATAGGTCTACATATTTCCGAAATAGAAGGGAAAGAAATTAAATTTTTTCGAAAAAATTGCAAAAAATGACTCTGTCCCCCCCCCCTTAACTTCTACAAATCTAAACCGGGTGGGCTGAAATGCGGTAGGGATCTTTAGTTTTAAGTGCAGATTACAGGAAAATTATAGCGAACCTGATAGGTCTACATATTTCCGAAATAGAAGGGAAAGAAGTTAAATTTTTTCAAAAAAATTGTAAAAAATGACCATGTCCCCCCCCTTAACTTCTACAAATCTGAACCGGGTGGGCTGAAATTCGGTAGGGATCTTTAGTTTTAAGTGAAGATTACAGGAAAATTATAGCGAAACTGAAAGGTCTACATATTTGCGAAATATAAGGGAAAGAAATTAAATTTTTTCGAAAAAATTGCAAAAAATGACTCTGTCCCCCCCCTTAACTTCTACAAATCTGAACCGGGTGGGCTGAAATTCGGTAGGGATCTTTAGTTTTAAGTGCAGATTACAGGAAAATTATAGCGAACCTGATAGGTCTACATATTTCCGAAATAGAAGGGAAAGAAGTTAAATTTTTTCAAAAAAATTGTAAAAAATGACCATGTCCCCCCCCTTAACTTCTACAAATCTGAACCGGTTGGGCTGAAATTCGGTAGGCATCTTTAGTTTTAAGTGAAGATTACAGAAAAAATATAGCGAACACGATTGGCCTACATATTTGCAAAATAGAAGGGAAAGAAATTAAATTTTTTCGAAAAAATTGCAAAAAATGACTCTGTCCCCCCCCCTTAACTTCTACAAATCTAAACCGGGTGGGCTGAAATGCGGTAGGGATCTTTAGTTTTAAGTGCAGATTACAGGAAAATTATAGCGAACCTGATAGGTCTACATATTTCCGAAATAGAAGGGAAAGAAGTTAAATTTTTTCAAAAAAATTGTATAAAATGACCATGTCCCCCCCCTTAACTTCTTCAAATCTGAACCGGTTGGGCTGAAATTCGGTAGGGATCTTTAGTTTTAAGTGAAGATTACAGGAAAAATATAGCGAACACGATTGGCCTACATATTTGCAAAATAGAAGAGAAAGAAATTAAATTTTTTCGAAAAAATTGCAAAAAATGACTCTGTCCCCCCCCCTTAACTTCTACAAATCTAAACCGGGTGGGCTGAAATGCGGTAGGGATCTTTAGTTTTAAGTGCAGATTACAGGAAAATTATAGCGAACCTGATAGGTCTACATATTTCCGAAATAGAAGGGAAAGAAGTTAAATTTTTTCAAAAAAATTGTAAAAAATGACCATGTCCCCCCCCTTAACTTCTACAAATCTGAACCGGGTGGGCTGAAATTCGGTAGGGATCTTTAGTTTTAAGTGAAGATTACAGGAAAATTATAGCGAAACTGAAAGGTCTACATATTTGCGAAATATAAGGGAAAGAAATTAAATTTTTTCGAAAAAATTGCAAAAAATGACTCTGTCCCCCCCCTTAACTTCTACAAATCTGAACCGGGTGGGCTGAAATTCGGTAGGGATCTTTAGTTTTAAGTGCAGATTACAGGAAAATTATAGCGAACCTGATAGGTCTACATATTTCCGAAATAGAAGGGAAAGAAGTTAAATTTTTTCAAAAAAATTGTAAAAAATGACAATGTCCCCCCCCTTAACTTCTACAAATCTGAACCGGGTGGGCTGAAATTTGGTAGGGATCTTTAATTTTAAGTGAAGATTACAGGAAAATTATAGCGAACCTGAAAGGTCTACATATTTGCGAAATATAAGGGAAAGAAATTAAATTTTTTCGAAAAAATTGCAAAAAATGACTCTGTCCCCCCCCCCCTTTAACTTCTACAAATCTGAACCGGGTGGGCTGAAATGCGGTAGGGATCTTTAGTTTTAAGTGCAGATTACAGAAAAATTATAGCGAACATGAAAGGTCAACATATTTGCGAAATAGAAGGGAAAGAAGTTAAATTTTTTCGAAAAAATTGCAAAAAATGACTCTGTCCCCCCCCCCTTAACTTCTACAAATCTGAACCGGGTGGGCTGAAATGCGGTAGGGATCTTTAGTTTTAAGTGCAGATTACAGGAAAATTATAGCGAACCTGAAAGGTCTACATATTTGCGAAATAGAAGGGAAAGAAGTTAAATTTTTTCGAAAAAATTGCAAAAAATTGACTCTGTCCCCCCCCCCTTAACTTCTACAAATCTGAACCGGGTGGGCTGAAATGCGGTAGGGATCTTTAGTTTTAAGTGCAGATTACAGGAAAATTATAGCGAACCTGAAAGGTCTACATATTTGCGAAATATAAGGGAAAGAAATTGAATTTTTTCGAAAAAATTGCAAAAAATGACTCTGTCCCCCCCCCTTAACTTCTACAAATCTGAACCGGGTGGGCTGAAATGCGGTAGGGATCATTAGTTTTAAGTGCAGATTACAGGAAAATTATAGCGAACCTGATAGGTCTACATATTTCCGAAATAGAAGGGAAAGAAGTTAAATTTTTTCAAAAAAATTGTAAAAAATGACCATGTCCACCCCCTTAACTTCTACAAATCTGAACCGGGTGGGCTGAAATTCGGTAGGGATCTTTAGTTTTAAGTGAAGATTACAGAAAAATTATAGCGAACCTGAAAGGTCTACATATTTGCGAAATATAAGGGAAAGAAATTAAATTTTTTTTGAAAAAATTGCAAAAAATGACTCTGTCCCCCCCCCTTAACTTTTACAAATCTGAACCGGGTGGGCTGAAATTCGGTAGGGATCTTTAGTTTTAAGTGACGATTACAGGAAAATTATAGCGAACCTGAAAGGTCTACATATTTGCGAAATAGAAGGGAAAGAAGTTAAATTTTTTCAAAAAAATTGTAAAAAATGACCATGTCCCCCCCCTTAACTTCTACAAATCTGAACCGGGTGGGCTGAAATGCGGTAGGGATCTTTAGCTTTAAGTGCAGATTATAGGATAATTATAGCGAACCTGATAGGTCTACATATTTGCAAAATAGAAAGGAAAGCAGTTAAATTTTTTCAAAAAAATTGTAAAAAATGACCACGTGTCCCCCCTTAACTTCTACAAATCTGTACCGGGTGGGTTGAAATTCGGTATCGATCTTTAGTTTTAAGTGCAGATTGCAGAAAAATTATAGCGATCCTGATAGGTCTACATATTTGCGAAATAGAAAGGAATGCAGTTAAATTTTTAAAAAAAAATTGTAAAAAATGACCATGTCCCCCCCCTTAACTTCTACAAATCTGAACCGGGTGGGCTGAAATTCGGTAGGGATCTTTAGTTTTAAATAAAGATTACAGGAAAATTATAGCGAACCTGAAAGGTCTACATATTTGCGAAATAGAAGGGAAAGAAGATAAATTTTTTCAAAAAAATTGTAAAAAATGACCATGTCCCCCCCCCTTAACTTCTACAAATCTGAACCGGGTGGGCTGAAATTCGGTATGGATCTTTAGTTTTAAGTGCAGATTATAGAAAAATTATAGCGGACCTGAAAGGTCCACATATTTGCGAAATAGAAGGGAAAGAATTTAAATTTTTTCGAAAAAATTGCAAAAAATGACCCGTCCCCCCCTTAACTTCTACAAATTTGAACCGGGTGGGCTGAAATTCGGTAGCGATCTTTAGTTTTAAGTGCAGATTCCAGAAAAATTATAGCGAACCTGAAAGGTCTACATATTTGCGAAATAGAAGGGAAAGAAGTTAAATTTTTTCGAAAAAATTGCAAAAAATGACCCTGTCCCCCCCCTTAACTTCTACAAATCTGTACCGGGTGGGCTGAAATTCGGTATGGATCTTTAGTTTTAAGTGCAGAATGCAGAAAAATTACAACGAACCTGATAGGTCTACATAGTTGCGAAATAGAAGGGAAAGAAGTTAAATTTTTTCAAAAAAATTGTAAAAAATGACCATGTCCCCCCCCTTAACTTCTACAAATCTGAACCGGGTGGGCTGAAATGCGGTAGGGATCTTAAGCTTTAAGTGCAGATTATAGGAAAATTATAGCGGACCTGAAAGGTCTACATATTTGCAAAATAGAAGGGAAAGAAATTAAATTTTTTCGAAAAAAATGCTAAAAATGACTCTGTCCCCCCCCCTCAACTTCTACAAATCTGAACCGAGTGGGCTGAAATGCGGTAGGGATCTTTAGTTTTAAGTGCAGATTACAGGAAAATTATAGCGGACCTGAATGGTCTACATATTTGCGAAATAGAAGGGAAAGAATTTAAATTTTTTCGAAAAAATTGCAAAAATGACCCTGTCCCCCCCTTAACTTCTACAAATTTGAACCGGGTGGGCTGAAATTCGGTATCGATCTTTAGTTTTAAGTGCAGAATGCAGAAAAATTATAACGAACCTGATAGGTCTACATAGTTGCGAAATAGAAGGAAAAGAAGTTAAATTTTTTCAAAAAAATTGTAAAAAATGACCATGTCCCCCCCCTTAACTTCTACAAATCTGAACCGGGTGGGCTGAAATTCGGTAGCGATCTTTAGTTTTAAGTGCAGATTCCAGAAAAATTATAGCGAACCTGAAAGGTCTACATATTTGCGAAATAAAAGGGAAAGAAGTTAAATTTTTTCGAAAAAATTGCAAAAAATGACCCTGTCCCCCCCCTTAACTTCTACAAATCTGTACCGGGTGGGCTGAAATTCGGTATGGATCTTTAGTTTTAAGTGCAGAATGCAGAAAAATTACAACGAACCTGATAGGTCTACATAGTTGCGAAATAGAAGGGAAAGAAGTTAAATTTTTTCAAAAAAATTGTAAAAAATGACCATGTCCCCCCCCTTAACTTCTACAAATCTGAACCGGGTGGGCTGAAATGCGGTAGGGATCTTAAGCTTTAAGTGCAGATTATAGGAAAATTATAGCGGACCTGAAAGGTCTACATATTTGCAAAATAGAAGGGAAAGAAATTAAATTTTTTCGAAAAAAATGCTAAAAATGACCCTGTCCCCCCCTTAACTTCTACAAATTTGAACCGGGTGGGCTGAAATTCGGTATGGATCTTTAGTTTTAAGTGCAGAATGCAGAAAAATTATAACGAACCTGATAGGTCTACATAGTTGCGAAATAGAAGGGAAAGAAGTTAAATTTTTTCAAAAAAATTGTAAAAAATGACCATGCTCCCCCCCTTAACTTCTACAAATCCGAACCGGGTGGGCTGAAATTCGGTAGCGATCTTTAGTTTTAAGTGCAGATTTCAGAAAAATTATAGCGAACCTGAAAGGTCTACATATTTGCGAAATAGAAGGGAAAGAAGTTAAACTTTTTCGAAAAAATTGCAAAAAATGACCTTGTCCCCCCCCCCCCTTAACTTCTACAAATCTGTACCGGGTGGGCTAAAATTCGGTATGGATCTTTAGTTTTAAGTGCAGAATGCAGAAAAATTATAACGAACCTGATAGGTCTACATAGTTGCGAAATAGAAGGGAAAGAATTTAAATTTTTTCGAAAAAATTGCAAAAAATGACCCAGTCCCCCCTTTAACTTCTACAAATTTGAACCGGGTGGGCTAAAATTCGGTAGGGATCTTTAGTTTTAAGTGAAGATTACAGGAACATTATAGCGAACCTGAAAGGTCTAAAAAATTTGCGAAATAGAAGGGAAAGAAGTTAAATTTTTTCAAAAAAATTGTAAAAAATGACCTTGTCCCCCCCCTTAACTTCAACAAATCTGAACCGGGTGGGCTGAAATTCGGTAGGGATCTTTAGTTTTAAGTGCAGATTACAGGAAAATTATAGCGAACCTGAAAGGTGTACATATTTGCGAAATAGAAGGGAAAGAAAGAAGTTAAATTTTTTCGAAAAAAATTGCAAAAAATGACCCTGACCCCCCATTAACTTCAACAAATTTGAACCGGGTGGGCTGAAATTTGGTAGCGATCTTTAGTTTTAAGTGCAGATTCCAGAAAAATTATAGCGAACCTGAAAGTTCTACATATTTGCGAAATAGAAGGGAAAGAAGTTAAATTTTTTCGAAAAAATTGCAAAAAATGACCCTGTCCCCCCCCCCTTAACTTCTACAAATTTGTACCGGGTGGGCTGAAATTCGGTATGGATCTTTAGTTTTAAGTGCAGAATGCAGAAAAATTATAACGAACGTGATAGGTCTACATAGTTGCGAAATAGAAGGGAAAGAAGTTAAATTTTTTCGAAAAAAATGCTAAAAATGACCCTGTCCCCCCCTTAACTTCTACAAATTTGAACCGGGTGGGCTGAAATTCGGTTGCGATCTTTAGTTTTAAGTGCAGATTCCAGAAAAATTATAGCGAACCTGAAAGGTCTACATAGTTGCGAAATAGAAGGGAAAGAAGTTAAATTTTTTCAAAAAAATTGTAAAAAATGACCATGTCACCCCCTTAACTTCTACAAATCTGAACCGGGTGGGCTGAAATTCGGTAGGGATCTTTAGTTTTAAGTAAAGATTACAGGAAAATTATAGCGAACCTGAAAGGTCTACACATTTGCGAAATAGAAGGGAAAGAATTTAAGTTTTTTCGAAAAAATTGTAAAAAATGACCTTGTCCCCCCCCCCTTAACTTCTACAAATCTGTACCGGGTGGGCTAAAATTCGGTATGGATCTTTAGTTTTAAGTGCAGAATGCAGAAAAATTATAACGAACCTGATAGGTCTACATAGTTGCGAAATAGAAGGGAAAGAAGTTAAATTTTTTCAAAAAAATTGTAAAAAATGACCATGCTCCCCCCCTTAACTTCTACAAATCCGAACCGGGTGGGCTGAAATTCGGTAGCGATCTTTAGTTTTAAGTGCAGATTTCAGAAAAATTATAGCGAACCTGAAAGGTCTACATATTTGCGAAATAGAAGGGAAAGAAGTTAAACTTTTTCGAAAAAATTGCAAAAAATGACCTTGTCCCCCCCCCCCCTTAACTTCTACAAATCTGTACCGGGTGGGCTAAAATTCGGTATGGATCTTTAGTTTTAAGTGCAGAATGCAGAAAAATTATAACGAACCTGATAGGTCTACATAGTTGCGAAATAGAAGGGAAAGAATTTAAATTTTTTCGAAAAAATTGCAAAAAATGACCCAGTCCCCCCTTTAACTTCTACAAATTTGAACCGGGTGGGCTAAAATTCGGTAGGGATCTTTAGTTTTAAGTGAAGATTACAGGAACATTATAGCGAACCTGAAAGGTCTAAAAAATTTGCGAAATAGAAGGGAAAGAAGTTAAATTTTTTCAAAAAAATTGTAAAAAATGACCTTGTCCCCCCCCTTAACTTCAACAAATCTGAACCGGGTGGGCTGAAATTCGGTAGGGATCTTTAGTTTTAAGTGCAGATTACAGGAAAATTATAGCGAACCTGAAAGGTGTACATATTTGCGAAATAGAAGGGAAAGAAGTTAAATTTTTTCGAAAAAATTGCAAAAAATGACCCTGTCCCCCCTTTAACTTCTACAAATTTGAACCGGGTGGGCTGAAATTTGGTAGCGATCTTTAGTTTTAAGTGCAGATTCCAGAAAAATTATAGCGAACCTGAAAGTTCTACATATTTGCGAAATAGAAGGGAAAGAAGTTAAATTTTTTCGAAAAAATTGCAAAAAATGACCCTGTCCCCCCCCCCTTAACTTCTACAAATTTGTACCGGGTGGGCTGAAATTCGGTATGGATCTTTAGTTTTAAGTGCAGAATGCAGAAAAATTATAACGAACGTGATAGGTCTACATAGTTGCGAAATAGAAGGGAAAGAAGTTAAATTTTTTCGAAAAAAATGCTAAAAATGACCCTGTCCCCCCCTTAACTTCTACAAATTTGAACCGGGTGGGCTGAAATTCGGTTGCGATCTTTAGTTTTAAGTGCAGATTCCAGAAAAATTATAGCGAACCTGAAAGGTCTACATAGTTGCGAAATAGAAGGGAAAGAAGTTAAATTTTTTCAAAAAAATTGTAAAAAATGACCATGTCACCCCCTTAACTTCTACAAATCTGAACCGGGTGGGCTGAAATTCGGTAGGGATCTTTAGTTTTAAGTAAAGATTACAGGAAAATTATAGCGAACCTGAAAGGTCTACACATTTGCGAAATAGAAGGGAAAGAATTTAAGTTTTTTCGAAAAAATTGTAAAAAATGACCTTGTCCCCCCCTTAACTTCAACAAATCTAAACCGGGTGGGCTTAAATTCGGCAGGGATCTTTAGTTTTAAGTGCAGATTACAGGAAAATTATAGCGAACCTGAAAGGTGTACATATTTGCGAAATAGAAGGGAAAGAAGTTAAATTTTTTCGAAAAAATTGCCAAAAATGACTCTGTCCCCCCCTTAACTTCTACAAATTTGAACCGGTTGGGCTGAAATTCGGTAGGGATCTTTAGTTTTAAGTGAAGATTACAGGAAAATTATAGCGAACCTGATAGGTCTACATATTTGCTAAATAGAAGGGAAAGAAGTTAAGTTTTTTCGAAAAAATTGTAAAAAATGATCTTGTCCCCACCCTTAACTTCAACAAATCTGAACCGGGTGGGCTGAAATGCTGTAGGGATCTTTAGTTTTAAGTGAAGATTACAGGAAAATTATAGCGGACCTGATTGGTCTACATATTTGCGAAATAGAAGGGAAAGAATTTAAGTTTTTTCGAAAAAATTGTAAAAAATGACCTTGTCCCCCCCTTAACTTCAACAAATCTAAACCGGGTGGGCTTAAATTCGGCAGGGATCTTTAGTTTTAAGTGCAGATTACAGGAAAATTATAGCGAACCTGAAAGGTGTACATATTTGCGAAATAGAAGGGAAAGAAGTTAAATTTTTTCGAAAAAATTGCAAAAAATGACCCTGTCCCCCCCCCTTAACTTCTACAAATCTGTACCGGGTGGGCTGAAATTCGGTATGAATCTTTAGTTTTAAGTGCAGATTGCAGAAAAATTATAGCGAACCTGATAGGTCTACATAGTTGCGAAATAGAAGGGAAAGAAGTTAAATTTTTTCGAAAAAAATGCTAAAAATGACTCTGTCCCCCCCCCTCAACTTCTACAAATCTGAACCGAGTGGGCTGAAATGCGGTAGGGATCTTTAGTTTTAAGTGCAGATTACAGGAAAATTATAGCGAACCTGATAGGTCTACATATTTGCGAAATAAAAAGGAAAGAAGTTAAATTTTTTCAAAAAAATTGTAAAAAATGATCATGTCCCCCCCCTTAACTTCTACAAATCTGAAACGGGTGGGCTGAAATTCGGTAGGGATCTTCAGTTTTAAGTGAAGATTACAGGAAATCTATAGCGAACCTGAAAGTTCTACATATTTGCGAAATAGAAGGGAAAGAAGTTAAATTTTTTTAAAAAAATTGTAAAAAATGACCATGTCTCCCCCCTTAACTTCTACAAATCTGAACCGGGTGGGCTGAAATGCGGTAGGGATCTTTAGTTTTAAGTGCAGATTGCAGAAAAATTATAGCGATCCTGATAGGTCTACATATTTGCGAAATAGAAAGGAAAGCAGTTAAATTTTTAAAAAAAAATTGTAAAAAATGACCATGTCCCCCCCTTAACTTCTACAAATCTGAACCGGGTGGGCTGAAATTTGGTAGGGATCTTTAGTTTTAAGTAAAGTTTACAGGAAAATTATAGCGAACCTAAAAGGTCTTCATATTTGCGAAATAGAAGGGAAAGAAGTTAAATTTTTTTGAAAAAATTGCAAAAAATGACCCTGTCCCCCCCCTTAACTTCTACAAATTTGAACCGGGTGGGCTGAAATTCGGTAGGGATCTTTAGTTTAAAGTGCAGATTCCAGAAAAATTATAGCGAACCTGAAAGGTCTACATATTTGCGAAATAGAAGGGAAAGAAAGTTAAATTTTTTAGAAAAAATTGCAAAAAATGACCCTGTCCCCCCACCTTAACTTCTACAACTTTGAACCGGGTGGGCTGAAATTCGGTAGGGATCTTTAGTTTTAAGTGCAGATTACAGGAAAATTATAGCGAACCTGATAGGTCTACATATTTGCGAAATAGAAGGGAAAGCAGTTAAATTTTTAAAAAAAAATTGTAAAAAATGACCATGTCCCCCCCTTAACTTCTACAAATCTGAAACGGGTGGGCTGAAATTCGGTAGGGATCTTCAGTTTTAAGTGAAGATTACAGGAAATCTATAGCGAACCTGAAAGTTCTACATATTTGCGAAATAGAAGGGAAAGAAGTTAAATTTTTTTAAAAAAATTGTAAAAAATGACCATGTCTCCCCCCTTAACTTCTACAAATCTGAACCGGGTGGGCTGAAATGCGGTAGGGATCTTTAGTTTTAAGTGCAGATTGCAGAAAAATTATAGCGATCCTGATAGGTCTACATATTTGCGAAATAGAAAGGAAAGCAGTTAAATTTTTAAAAAAAAATTGTAAAAAATGACCATGTCCCCCCCTTAACTTCTACAAATCTGAACCGGGTGGGCTGAAATTTGGTAGGGATCTTCAGTTTTAAGTGAAGATTACAGGAAATCTATAGCGAACCTGAAAGGTCTACATATTTGCGAAATAGAAGGGAAAGAAGTTAAATTTTTTCGAAAAAATTGCAAAAAATGACCCTGTCCCCCCCTTAACTTCTACAAATTTGAACCGGGTGGGCTGAAATTCGGTAGGGATCTTTAGTTTAAAGTGCAGATTCCAGAAAAATTATAGCGAACCTGAAAGGTCTACATATTTGCGAAATAGAAGGGAAAGAAAGTTAAATTTTTTAGAAAAAATTGCAAAAAATGACCCTGTCCCCCCACCTTAACTTCTACAACTTTGAACCGGGTGGGCTGAAATTCGGTAGGGATCTTTAGTTTTAAGTGCAGATTACAGGAAAATTATAGCGAACCTGATAGGTCTACATATTTGCGAAATAGAAGGGAAAGAAATTAAGTTTTTTCGAAAAAATTGTAAAAAATGACCTTGTCCCCACCCTTAACTTCAACAAATCTGAACCGGGTGGGCTGAAATTCGGTAGGGATCTTTAGTTTTAAGTGAAGATTACAGGAAAATTATAGCGAACCTGAAAGGTGTACATATTTGCGAAATAGAAGGGAAAGAAGTTAAATTTTTTCGAAAAAATTGTAAAAAATGACCTTGTCCCCCCCCTTAACTTCAACAAATCTGAACCGGGTGGGCTGAAATTCGGTAGGGATCTTTAGTTTTAAGTGCAGATTACAGGAAAATTATAGCGAACCTGAAAGGTGTACATATTTGCGAAATAGAAGGGAAAGAAGTTAAATTTTTTCGAAAAAATTGCAAAAAATGACCCTGTCCCCCCCCCTTAACTTCTACAAATCTGTACCGGGTGGGCTGAAATTCGGTATGGATCTTTAGTTTTAAGTGCAGATTGCAGAAAAATTATAGCGAACCTGATAGGTCTACATATTTGCGAAATAGAAAGGAAAGCAGTTAAATTTTTAAAAAAAAATTGTAAAAAATGACCATGTCCCCCCCTTAACTTCTACAAATCTGAACCGGGTGGGCTGAAATTTGGTAGGGATCTTTAGTTTTAAGTAAAGTTTACAGGAAAATTATAGCGAACCTAAAAGGTCTTCATATTTGCGAAATAGAAGGGAAAGAAGTTAAATTTTTTTGAAAAAATTGCAAAAAATGACCCTGTCCCCCCCCTTAACTTCTACAAATTTGAACCGGGTGGGCTGAAATTCGGTAGAGATCTTTAGTTTAAAGAGCTGATTCCAGAAAAATTATAGCGAACCTGAAAGGTCTACATATTTGCGAAATAGAAGGGAAAGAAGTTAAATTTTTTCGAAAAAATTGCAAAAAATGACCCTGTCCCCCCCTTAACTTCTACAAATTTGAACCGGGTGGGCTGAAATTCGGTAGGGATCTTTAGTTTAAAGTGCAGATTCCAGAAAAATTATAGCGAACCTGAAAGGTCTACATATTTGCGAAATAGAAGGGAAAGAAAGTTAAATTTTTTAGAAAAAATTGCAAAAAATGACCCTGTCCCCCCACCTTAACTTCTACAACTTTGAACCGGGTGGGCTGAAATTCGGTAGGGATCTTTAGTTTTAAGTGCAGATTACAGGAAAATTATAGCGAACCTGATAGGTCTACATATTTGCGAAATAGAAGGGAAAGAAATTAAGTTTTTTCGAAAAAATTGTAAAAAATGACCTTGTCCCCACCCTTAACTTCAACAAATCTGAACCGGGTGGGCTGAAATTCGGTAGGGATCTTTAGTTTTAAGTGAAGATTACAGGAAAATTATAGCGAACCTGAAAGGTGTACATATTTGCGAAATAGAAGGGAAAGAAGTTAAATTTTTTCGAAAAAATTGTAAAAAATGACCTTGTCCCCCCCCTTAACTTCAACAAATCTGAACCGGGTGGGCTGAAATTCGGTAGGGATCTTTAGTTTTAAGTGCAGATTACAGGAAAATTATAGCGAACCTGAAAGGTGTACATATTTGCGAAATAGAAGGGAAAGAAGTTAAATTTTTTCGAAAAAATTGCAAAAAATGACCCTGTCCCCCCCCCTTAACTTCTACAAATCTGTACCGGGTGGGCTGAAATTCGGTATGGATCTTTAGTTTTAAGTGCAGATTGCAGAAAAATTATAGCGAACCTGATAGGTCTACATAGTTGCGAAATAGAAGGGAAAGAAGTTAAATTTTTTCGAAAAAAATGCTAAAAATGACTCTTTCCCCCCCCCTCAACTTCTACAAATCTGAACCGAGTGGGCTGAAATGCGGTAGGGATCTTTAGTTTTAAGTGCAGATTACAGGAAAATTATAGCGAACCTGAAAGGTGTACATATTTGCGAAATAGAAGGGAAAGAAGTTAAATTTTTTCGAAAAAATTGCAAAAAATGACCCTGTCCCCCCCTTAACTTCTACAAATTTGAACCGGGTGGGCTGAAATTCGGTAGAGATCTTTAGTTTAAAGTGCTGATTCCAGAAAAATTATAGCGAACCTAAAAGGTCTACATATTTGCGAAATAGAAGGGAAAGAAGTTAAATTTTTTCGAAAAAATTGCAAAAAATGACCCTGTCCCCCCCCTTAACTTCTACAAATCTGTACCGGGTGGGCTGAAATTCGGTATGGATCTTTAGTTTTAAGTGCAGATTGCAGAAAAATTATAGCGAACCTGATAGGTCTACATAGTTGCGAAATAGAAGGGAAAGAAGTTAAATTTTTTCGAAAAAATTGCAAAAAATGACCCTGTCCCCCCCCTTAACTTCTACAAATCTGTACCGGGTGGGCTGAAATTCGGTATGGATCTTTAGTTTTAAGTGCAGATTGCAGAAAAATTATAGCGAACCTGATAGGTCTACATAGTTGCGAAATAGAAGGGAAAGAAGTTAAATTTTTTCGAAAAAAATGCTAAAAATGACTCTGTCCCCCCCCTCAACTTCTACAAATCTGAACCGAGTGGGCTGAAATGCGGTAGGGATCTTTAGTTTTAAGTGCAGATTACAGGAAAATTATAGCGAACCTGATAGGTCTACATATTTGCGAAATAGAAAGGAAAGAAGTTAAATTTTTTCAAAAAAATTGTAAAAAATGATCATGTCCCCCCCCTTAACTTCTACAAATCTGAAACGGGTGGGCTGAAATGCGGTAGGGATCTTTAGTTTTAAGTGCAGATTACAGGAAAATTATAGCGAACCTGATAGGTCTACATATTTGCGAAATAGAAAGGAAAGAAGTTAAATTTTTTCAAAAAAATTGTAAAAAATGATCATGTCCCCCCCCTTAACTTCTACAAATCTGAACCGGGTGGGCTGAAATTCGGTAGGGATCTTTAGTTTTAAGTAAAGTTTACAGGAAAATTATAGCGAACCTGAAAGGTCTACATATTTGCGAAATAGAAGGGAAAGAAGTTAAATTTTTTTGAAAAAATTGCAAAAAATGACCCTGTCCCCCCCCTTAACTTCTACAAATCTGAACCGGGTGGGCTGAAATTCGGTAGGGATATTTAGTTTTAAGTGAAGATTACAGGAAAATTATAGCGAACCTGAAAGGTGTACATATTTGCGAAATAGAAGGGAAAGAAGTTAAATTTTTTCGAAAAAATTGCAAAAAATGACCCTGTCCCCCCCTTAACTTCTACAAATTTGAACCGGGTGGGCTGAAATTCGGTAGAGATCTTTAGTTTAAAGTGCTGATTCCAGAAAAATTATAGCGAACCTGAAAGGTCTACATATTTGCGAAATAGAAGGGAAAGAAGTTAAGTTTTTTCGAAAAAATTGTAAAAAATGACCTTGTCCCCACCCTTAACTTCAACAAATCTGAACCGGGTGGGCTGAAATTCGGTAGGGATCTTTAGTTTTAAGTGAAGATTACAGGAAAATTATAGCGAACCTGAAAGGTGTACATATTTGCGAAATAG
Source organism: Leptopilina drosophilae (assembly GCA_032873175.1). Lineage (NCBI taxonomy): Eukaryota > Metazoa > Arthropoda > Insecta > Hymenoptera > Figitidae > Leptopilina > Leptopilina drosophilae. The sequence continues at coordinate 39,718,188 of CM065479.1, forward strand.
AAGGGAAAGGAGTTAAATTTTTTCGAAAAAATTGTAAAAAATGACCTTGTCCCCCCCCTTAACTTCAACAAATCTGAACCGGGTGGGCTGAAATTCGGTAGGGATCTTTAGTTTTAAGTGAAGATTACAGGAAAATTATAGCGAACCTGAAAGGTGTACATATTTGCGAAATAGAAGGGAAAGAAGTTAAATTTTTTCGAAAAAATTGCAAAAAATGACCCTGCCCCCCCCCTTAACTTCTACAAATCTGAACCGGGTGGGCTGAAATTCGGTATGGATCTTTAGTTTTAAGTGCAGATTACAGGAAAATTATAGCGAACCTGATAGGTCTACATATTTGCGAAATAGAAGGGAAAGAAGTTAAGTTTTTTCGAAAAAAATTGTGAAAAATGACCCTGTCCCCACCTTAACTTCTACAACTTTGAACCGGTTGGGCTGAAATTCGGTATGGATCTTTAGTTTTAAGTGAAGATTACAGGAAAATTATAGCGAACCTGATAGGTCTACATATTTGCGTAATAGAAGGGAAAGAAGTTAAGTTTTTTCGAAAAAATTGTAAAAAATGACCTTGTCCCCACCCTTAACTTCAACAAATCTGAACCGGGTGGGCTGAAATTCGGTAGGGATCTTTAGTTTTAAGTGAAGATTACAGGAAAATTATAGCGAACCTGAAAGGTGTACATATTTGCGAAATAGAAGGGAAAGAAGTTAAATTTTTTCGAAAAAATTGCAAAAAATGACCCTGTCCCCCCCTTAACTTCTACAAATTTGAACCGGGTGGGCTGAAATTCGGTAGGGATCTTTAGTTTAAAGTGCAGATTCCAGAAAAATTATAGCGAACCTGAAAGGTCTACATATTTGCGAAATAGAAGGGAAAGAAAGTTAAATTTTTTAGAAAAAATTGCAAAAAATGACCCTGTCCCCCCACCTTAACTTCTACAACTTTGAACCGGGTGGGCTGAAATTCGGTAGGGATCTTTAGTTTTAAGTGCAGATTACAGGAAAATTATAGCGAACCTGATAGGTCTACATATTTGCGAAATAGAAGGGAAAGAAGTTAAGTTTTTTCGAAAAAATTGTAAAAAATGACCTTGTCCCCACCCTTAACTTCAACAAATCTGAACCGGGTGGGCTGAAATTCGGTAGGGATCTTTAGTTTTAAGTGAAGATTACAGGAAAATTATAGCGAACCTGAATGGTGTACATATTTGCGAAATAGAAGGGAAAGAAGTTAAATTTTTTCGAAAAAATTGCAAAAAATGACCCTGTCCCCCCCTTAACTTCTACAAATTTGAACCGGGTGGGCTGAAATTCGGTAGGGATCTTTAGTTTAAAGTGCAGATTCCAGAAAAATTATAGCGAACCTGAAAGGTCTACATATTTGCGAAATAGAAGGGAAAGAAAGTTAAATTTTTTAGAAAAAATTGCAAAAAATGACCCTGTCCCCCCACCTTAACTTCTACAACTTTGAACCGGGTGGGCTGAAATTCGGTAGGGATCTTTAGTTTTAAGTGCAGATTACAGGAAAATTATAGCGAACCTGATAGGTCTACATATTTGCGAAATAGAAGGGAAAGAAGTTAAGTTTTTTCGAAAAAATTGTAAAAAATGACCTTGTCCCCACCCTTAACTTCAACAAATCTGAACCGGGTGGGCTGAAATTCGGTAGGGATCTTTAGTTTTAAGTGAAGATTACAGGAAAATTATAGCGAACCTGAATGGTGTACATATTTGCGAAATAGAAGGGAAAGAAGTTAAATTTTTTCGAAAAAATTGCAAAAAATGACCCTGTCCCCCCCTTAACTTCTACAAATTTGAACCAGGTGGGCTGAAATTCGGTAGGGATCTTTAGTTTAAAGTGCAGATTCCAGAAAAATTATAGCGAACCTGAAAGGTCTACATATTTGCGAAATAGAAGGGAAAGAAGTTAAATTTTTTCGAAAAAATTGCAAAAAATGACCCTGTCCCCCCCCTTAACTTCTACTAATCTGAACCGGGTGGGCTGAAATTCGGTATGGATCTTTAGTTTTAAGTGCAGATTACAGGAAAATTATAGCGAACCTGATAGGTCTACATATTTGCGAAATAGAAGGGAAAGAAGTTAAGTTTTTTCGAAAAAATTGTAAAAAATGACCTGGTCCCCCCCCTTAACTTCAACAAATCTGAACCGGGTGGGCTGAAATTCGGTAGGGATCTTTAGTTTTAAGTGCAGATTACAGAAAAATTATAGCGAACCTGATTGGTGAACATAAGTATAATTACAGAGAAATATAAAAATTTATTAATAAAATAAAATAATAAAAATATTTATTCTAATCTTATTATAGTATATTACCATTTTGTTTAATTTGTTTTTAATTTTAAAAGAATTGTTAAAATAATTTTAAAAAAATTTTGTTTGAATATTTGTGTACGGAACCCTCGATCTTAGTGCGAGTGCAACTCGCACTTGTCCGATTTTTTGTTATTAAAGTATATGTTCAAAAGGAAACTACAAGATTTTGAATATTTCCAAAGTTACGATGGAAAATGGAAAGAAAATGCAAAAGTTACATGCCACGGACCTGACATTTTTCCACGGTCCTGACATGTGTGTCACATTTAAAACACGTAAAAAATAAAAAAATGAATGAATATTTTCTTTTCAATGTTTGCACTTCAAAATAATGCCAGTAGAAGTCAATTAAAAATAAAATTGAGTAATAAAATCACGATGACGTTACCATGTGTCGGTAGAAAGTAATTAACAATTTAAAACATGAAAAAAGTGCTCGTGTACGTGGAATATCATTATAATAAAAATATTTTTATATGTAAAACATCTGGTTAGCTTTGGCCTACAAAGTACTTAAAAGATAGTTTCAATATTTGCTCACGTGAAAATTTCAGAACAAAATTTTAAAAAAACGTATGCCACGGACCTGACAATTTAACCCTATTTTCTTAATTTTAACTATGATAATGTTAATGTTAATAAACTGAATATTAAGTATCTTTAAGAAGAGACTTCTATGAAGTGATTTATGAAGTGAGTGTCAAAAAATAATAATTTTATTAGACATTTATCTATGGGGACATGCAAATATGACAGTTATTTGAAAATCACCCATATAAGAAATAAAGCACATCTTGGTAATAAATATTACATAGCATTTGTAGATAATTCTACTCGCGAATCTTATAATTATTACCACAAATGTAATACTCTTTTTTAATAATAACGAAAAACTTTAAAAGAATAATTTTTACATTAAACTTAAACATTTGGCGTATCAAAATTTAAAACCAAGTTGAAATCCACAACGTTAATCAACGATGAAAGTTGTTCAATAAATGTCTGTTTATAGAAAAAAGGGTGAAGCAACAATGCTGCTACAAAGATTTATAAATAAGATGGAGTTTTCTTTATATTTTAATAAAAATTGTTATATATTTTACGAAAATATAACAATTGAATAAATTAAAAAAGTGTTTCCGTTGATCAACGTTGTGGACTTCAACTTTGTAATTCAAATCACAATTAAGATATGAAAAATATTTGATATAAGTATTATGTAAGACGGACAATATACATAAAAAGTATTGATTTAAATGTAGCATTGCTTATAGTAATTCTACTCGCGAATCTTATAATTATTATCACAAATGTAATACTTCCTTTTTTTACTAAAAACGAAGCACACAAGACAATAATGTTTTCATTATACTTAAACTTTTGGTGTATTAAGATTTAAAACCAAGTTGAAGTCCACTACATTAATCAAAGATAAAAGTTTGTCAATAAGTATTTATCTATACAAAAAAGAATGAAGCAACATTACGTGGACTTCAACTTAGTAATTTGAAGAACAATTTGGATATGAAAAATATTACATACATATAAGAAGTATGTAACACGAACAATAAAAAAGTAAATCAAATCAAATCCTTACTCATATTTTTTGTTAACTTCTTCCAATACAGCAGTGTTTACAAGGATCGATATTTTGGCTTTCACCTCCTGCTTTTTTTCGAGGACAGAATATCTATTTGAGAAGATATGTAGTTTAAAAAAGTTGAGTTTTCTTTGTTAGCTCCATCATTTTCCTGGCAATTTTTCCTTCGATTACAAATTTGTTCCTGGACCGCTTGGCTTAGTGTTAAAATCGAATTTTCCAAAGCCGACGATTTATCGTTTTGCAATTTTAACTTTTTACTCAACGGTGGTTTGATATTTAAAGTACTGCTGGCATCACTAAAAATGGTTTAAAATATATTTTAATAATCGTTGTGATCCGGTAATCTGTTCGCAGTTTAAAGTTAGTTGATGTTAGCTTTTTTAAATATTTTTTTCTTTTTAAATATATTCAATTTTAATATTAATGTATTGAAAAGAATTGTATTAATAATAGAAGGAATTGTATTAATTGTATTATGTCAAAGAATTTTGTCATAAAATTTGAAAATAGAATTCTTTTGAAGTAATTGAATCCTCGCGAAGAAATTTGTTAAAATTTTCTAAATTTTCTACAATTTTAATTACATTTTTTTTAAAAATTTATATCAATTTTCATTTAGTTTAATGGAGTTCGTTTAATAATTCTAATTACAAATTTTTGAAATTAATTGAATGTTATGAACAATTTCTTTCAAGTTTATAAAAATAATCGTGTTTGTTCAAAACTAAAATTAAGCATTTAATTGTTGGATTTTATTAAAATTTTAGAATGTAATTTAATTCTTTCAAAAAAATAAAAATTTTGTTTAAAAATTAAAATTTTTGCAAAAATTTTAACTATCTATAAATATAATTGAAGTCTTACGAAAAATGTGTCATTTTTTATAAATTTAATATCTAGCCAAGAATTTTAGTAAAATTTTCGAAAATTTATATTTGAAAGTAAAAAAATTTGTAATGTGTTTAATAATAATAAATTAAATCTCACGTTCTACGCGCGTAATATTTGCTAGTATATTTATAATGTAATAATTACTCAATATCTTTTATTTTGATAATTTTAAATGCTGTTCAAAAAATTGGAAAGTAAATTAAAATTATATTCATTCTGTCAGCAGTTGGAAATCTTCTTCAAAATTAACCTTTGTGTATATTTTATAACTTTTACTAAGAGAATAATGTTGTATTTAAACCAAATATATTTTATTTAAATTACATAAACATATATGTATTTGTCTCAGAATTAACTAGACTTTTTATTTCTTTTAAATACAAATTTTATTCGACATAAATGTTTATTTATGTCTTTATTTATATTTAATATATTTGAGCCTAGTAAAATTTTATTTAAACCAAATAATATTTATTGGAAACAAATAAAATGTCTAGTTGGTTCTGAGCCAACTATATCCTTTTTCTAGGTCTGGCTTTCTGTAATATGCTTTGATAAAATTATTTAAATTTTTAATTTATTTTTCAATTACTTTGAAAATTTTTATTAATATAAAGAATTGATTAAATGTTTTAATTAATTAATTATCCTAGTTAAGCCCTTTTCGAAATTTACTATTTAATATTCTAAAATGTTAATTTCGTATGTAATTGGAAAATACTTAACAATATTAAAAGCTAATTTTCTTTAATTTCCATTTTTAAATATACCTGGGTCATTCCATACGAAAAGGCAAATGACTGTGTCCACTCGTGGTTTGAAGCAATTGCAATGTTAAATAGCTCAAAATTTAGCATTTTTTACGTAGAATCGAATGCCGATGGGCTATTTTTGGCATTTTCAAAATGGCGACCACCACAGCCAAATATATGCCATAAATTTAAAAAAAAAAGTTAATCTTCAAAAACTCTAACATTTTGTTATGTAAATTAGTTACAAACGCTAATTTTCAAATTTCTGTATCCCCTGAATACAAATTTGGAGTAATTTGTGATCTGAATCCCAAAATTCAAAATGGCAGATCCAAAATGGCGGACTAATTTTTCAAATTCAATAAATTCAATTAAATTAGGCTGAATGTTGTTACTCGGGGGTTTTTGGGGTCGCTGAATACGAATCCAAGGTCAGAATTTAAAAATTCAAAATGACGGATCCAATATGGCGGCAGATTTTTTTTTTAAATTGTTGAAATCAGATGAATATTGTTACTCGGGGGTTTTTGGGGTCGCTAAATACGAATCCAAGGTCAAAATTTAAAAATTTAAAATGGCGGATCCAATATGGCGGAAGATTTTTTTTTAAATTGTTGAAATCAGCTGAATATTGTTACTCGGGAGGTTTTCACGGTCGCTGAATACGAATCCAAAGACAGAATGCAAAAATTCAAAATGGCGGATCCAATATCGCGGAAGATTTTTTTTTAAATTGTTGAAATCAGCTGAATATTGTTACTCGGGAGGTTTTCACGGTCGCTGAATACGAATCCAAAGACAGAATCAAAGAAAAGTACTAAAATGGACTGATTGAAACTTATTTTACTTCTCTTTCTGAAAGAAGAGTCCTGAAAAGGACTGATTGAAAATTATTTTACTTCTCTTTGTGAAAGAAGAGTCCTAAAAAGGACTGATTGAGACTTATTTTACTTCTCTTTGTGAAAGAAGAGTCTTAAAAAGGACTGATTGAGACTTATTTTATTTCTCTTTGTGAAAGAAGAGTCCTAAAAAGGACTGATTGAGACTTATTTTACTTCTCTCTGTGAAAGAAGAGTCCTAAAAAGGACCGATTGAAATTGATATTGAATCAATATTTAAAGGTGACGCACTCTTTAGCACTGGAATATGCTCTTATTTCGAGTTCTGTATCTGACACAGGAACAAAAGCGTGTTTTTTTTGGATTTGTGGAACTGCTGGTGCATTTTTGAAACGTGAATTTAATCGCTTTTTAATTGTTTCGTGATGTTTATCATCGTAATAAAAAAAGTGATGTTTTTAATATTATTCCTTGCCCAATCATAAAGCTGGTGAGGTGTTAAAATACTGTTGAGCGATGATGCTTGGAGACTTGCTCTTCGTGCTTGAATTTTCAAAGTAGCTCCTATTCCATCATGAGGGCCTTTTCCATGGGCAGTTACATGAAAGTGCCACTCAGCTTTTATTCCAAAATCTGTATGATGCTTCATAAGATCGATCATGTTATATTTATTTTTAAAATGCTGCTTGGCTCCATCAGAGACATAGAAAATTTTCTTTACTTGATGAGATTTTTTAATATGTTCAGTTATGAAAGAATTGGAGATGTAGACAGCAACTGAATCATGACTTAAGCAATCTGAAAGAATGATAAGATTTTCGTGGCATAATTCTCCATGTTTACAATAATAATAAACTACTGTGTATACAGTAGTTTGATTATTGTTGTAGTGGAATGCTTGAGCTGCATCTTGCACAAGAAAGGCATAATTTTCAGAAAAATCACACAAAACGAGAAATTCTCCATCTTTCAGTGTACTTTTCAGTTCGTTGAAATATGCCGTTTGTTTTTCATCTATGAAATTGTGCGGTTTTAGCTTCTCTAAATTACTACCAAGTTCTATAAGAAAATCTTCTCTGCTCGATGATTTCGTCTGCATAGTTGCTCTATCAGTTGTGCACCATAAACTGTACTTAATAAAATAAATAATAAACTTAATAAACTTAATATAAACTGTACTTTCAGGAACGTCACAACCTTGTAAAAGATCAAGCAGATAAGTTTTCAATTTTTCTGTTCCAGCACATGATTTACAATTATTATAATGACAAATATCTTTTGGTTCTTCACAAAGCAGAAAATTCAGGCAGTCATGGTATGTTTGAAGAGGGAATTCGGCATCTTTGGTTAATTTTGGTAAGTTTATTGCATTAAGCATAAGCTTACAGTTTTGGTGCAAAACACACACGCATACAACATGACTACCGCCTTCTCCAGCTAAAATACAATTACCTGGTCGTAATTCACAAAATTTTGATATCCCGATCTTTATGTCTTTATTTTCTTGTCGAAATTTTGTGTGCAATACTCCTAAATTGAATAATATTAATCTCGTTTGTTTTAGAATTTTTCTCCCATTAACCACTATTGATTTTTTATTTTTCATTCCAGGAAGTATTCTACTATTGTCGTCGTTTTCATAAAAATCTAGTACCTTATTTATATGCGCTTCTGGCATTGCATTTCCAACTTTCGGCGTAGGTCTCGAAAAAGAGCCGTACAATTTTTTCAAATCTTTTGCTGTTCTAACAGATTTAGTACTTGTATTAAATTCCGTAGAAATTCGTTCAATTGTCCAATTTGATGGTAAAACCGTTAATATCGCAATTCTATCGGGATCATATAATGGAAGTGATTGAAATTTTTTTTTCAAACCTTCCAAAATGTCTAATAAATCATTTTCTGCAGAAAAATTGGTTGAATTTTGAGCGGTAGGTTCATTATTCTCGTTACTTGAGTTTTCTGTACTCATAGAATTAATTGAATCACAATTTTTACTGGAACTGACAGATTCGTCGTTAAAATCTGAATTTGATAGTCTTCTGCATTTACAACATATCAGCGAATCGTCAGGAAATGTTGGAAATTTGTTTATTAAAGTTTTAGAAAATTTCCTTAAACTCTTACCTCTATGTCCTTCTAAATTTAAAGGATTAATACACCTATCTTTTTTTACAATAATCCTATCTTGAGTGTCCATCATTGAAAGAGAAAAAAAGTCCTAAAAAGGACAGATTAATATTTATTTCAAAATTTTTGCCTCTTAATAGTTTCCGAAAATTGTTGAGATTTTAGAACAAAAATAAAAAAACAGAAGACGGAAAAAGGAATGAAGATAAAAAAAAAGAAAACAAATTGGAAAGGAACTAAGTAGGATTCATAAAACCTAGGAGTAAATCGGAAATATATGATTTGATTGGATTATATCTGACTGTATGAACAAGTAGTTTTGAGTATGGTGATATCTACACGATAGAAAGCGTAGGCAGTTAGAAATGTAGTAAATAGTCGATTCCTCTCTTGGTGCTCTATGGCTCGATGTAGAGGAAGGATGTTGAATAGTGGGGTCAAATAGTTCGCTGATTGGCTCAAACCGTCACGTGAGAATTGCACACATCCTGATACTGAGATGCCAACGACCGTCACTAAACGTAACTGCGCTTGCGCTGCAAACCTTCTATTAATGGTAGAATAAAGCGCGTCAATTTAAAAAGCTTTACGGTATATATTATAATTATTAAAATATTAAGAAAACAAATAATTTTTTTTCTTCTAATACAATATTATATAAAATTTTAAAAATTAATAATAATAATTAAATAAAAATAATAATATGATTTAAAATTTTGGAAATTAATAATGATTATTAATAATTTCTCAGATATTTAATAATATATTGAAAGAAAAAAAATTATTTGAAATGTATTCTTTAAGATGTATTATAATTACAATATATGTATAGCGTTTTAAACAGTCGCGCTTTATCCTACCATTAAGAGAACGTTTGCAGCGCAAGCGTAGTTGCGTCTAAGATTCTTGACGCTTCTTACAACTATTTAACTATTACTTACATTGCGAAGTAAATTAGTAAATAAAAAAAATTTGATCACTTCTCCTTAAGACATTTCTTAATCTCTTTCAACAATGGATTTTTAAGTCAAGATTAATATAAACAAAGTTAGACAAGTATAACTTAAAACGACATAAAGGTAAGAACTTAAAAAAAATTTCTAAAACCGTGTATAAGTCATGTAAAAATTTTCCTGACGTTTCACTGATTATGATTATAATGTAAATGAATATCATTTTTTGATTTTAAAGCCAAATTTTACAGTCCATGTATAAACGATAATTCTCTTAATTATGTAAGTGCAGTAAATTAAATCATCTTTATTAATGAAACTATTCTTAAAAATTACCTTAATTTGTTTGAAGAAAGTATTCTTTTATTAGTTTCACGTAAAATTACAGTCATTAAAATCATCGCCTAATTGTATTAATTACCTAGAATCCAACCGTAATTTGTCAGTAACATTAAAGTCATATTACATTATTATATAAAGTACAAATGTTTTTATGTACTTTTCTTAATAATATTAGGATAATATTACATTATCATTACATTTAATAATACTATAATGTTAGGTAATAATTGTGATTTAATCTATACTTTAGGTTTAGAAAGTTTTGAAAGCCATTATTAATTCATTTGTCAGTCATTTTAGAACCCTCTTTATGAATTTTTGCATTCTGTCTTTGGATTCGTATTCAGCGACCGTGAAAACCTCCCGAGTAACAATATTCAGCTGATTTCAACAATTTTAAAAAAAATCTTCCGCCATATTGGATCCGCCATTTTAAATTTTTAAATTTTGACCTTGGATTCGTATTTAGCGACCCCAAAAACCCCCGAGTAACAATATTCATCTGATTTCAACAATTTAAAAAAAAAATCTGCCGCCATATTGGATCCGTCATTTTGAATTTTTAAATTCTGACCTTGGATTCGTATTCAGCGACCCCAAAAACCCCCGAGTAACAACATTCAGCCTAATTTAATTGAATTTATTGAATTTGAAAAATTAGTCCGCCATTTTGGATCTGCCATTTTGAATTTTGGGATTCAGATCACAAATTACTCCAAATTTGTATTCAGGGGATACAGAAATTTGAAAATTAGCGTTTGTAACTAATTTACATAACAAAATGTTAGAGTTTTTGAAGATTAACTTTTTTTTTTTAAATTTATGGCATATATTTGGCTGTGGTGGTCGCCATTTTGAAAATGCCAAAAATAGCCCATCGGCATTCGATTCTACGTAAAAAATGCTAAATTTTGAGCTATTTAACATTGCAATTGCTTCAAACCACGAGTGGACACAGTCATTTGCCTTTTCGTATGGAATGACCCGTCTTTAAAACTTTTTTTTGTTATTAATAGAAATGCAAAAAGATTTTACAAACATGTAATATTTTTTTCTTTAAGAAACTTATTTGTTTTATAAATCTTAATCCATTATTTTTTCTTCTAAGAAAATTAGAAAATTTCGAATAGTTAGAAATTCATATTAATATACTTTTTTGTTTCTTTTATTCAAAGAGAATGATTTTATGGCTCCACAGATATTCGAAATAGAAAAACCACGCTAACTTTGGGTAATATTTTTAAAAATTCAACTACACTACATTATTTGATTTTTAGGGTTTCGTGGCCAAGGGCCAAAACCCTTATAGCGAGACTTCGGTGTCCGTCCGTAGTTTTTACGTCTTAAGTCTTAAGTCTTAAGTATTCAGTCTTAAGTCTTAAGTTCTTATGCCCTAAGACTTAAGACTTAACTTCGGTATAAGAAGGTCTTAAGTCCTAAGTCTTACGTCTTAACAACCGTTGCCATGGCAACTTCGGTATAAGAAGGTCTTAAGTCCTAAGTCTTACGTCTTAACAACCGTTGCCATGGCAACTTCGGTATAAGAAGGTCTTAAGTCCTAAGTCTTACGTCTTAACAGCCGTTGCCATGGCAACCGTTGCTATGTTAATGTTTGCCATAACAACCGTTGCTATGGCAACCGTTGCTATGTTAACGTTTGCCATAACAACCGTTGCTATGGCAACCGTTGCTATGGTATACCAATTACTTCATTAAAATTTTAAAACAATTAATTAAAAAAAAAATTTCTAAATAAATTATTATTTATTTTTTTTATTCATTCATTATCATTATCATCATTTTTGTCATTTTAGGCCACGAAACCATATGATGTAGGCGCGTTGCGCCTGCTTCTCTGCCTGATTTTTTTTTACTTTTCAATGGAATATAAATCAATTTTTCAAACATATCCTTTCGTGGAATATAGAATATTTTTTACTAAACTAATTTTTAGATAAAGTAACTAACTGCCCTGGCGAATTTGGTTGACCAAAGTCTGAGCGACTTCGATCAGGTTTCGATCGAGGTTTGATTAGGAGGCAAATTTCGCTAGAAATTGATGAAATATGATGAAAAAATGATAAATAATGTAAAATTAGACACTTTTCAGTTGATTTCTGCAAGAATTAAATAAAGTTTAATTTTATTTAATTCTTGCAAATATTTTCAATATGATGAAAAAATGATTAATAATGTAAAATTAGACACTTTTCAGTTGATTTCTACAAGAATTAAATAAAGTTCAATTTTAATTAATTCTTGCAGAAATCAACTGAAAAGTGTCTAATTTTACATTATTTATCATTTTTTCATCATATTTCATCAATTTCTAGCGAAATTTGCCTCCTAATCAAACCTCGATCGAAACCTGATCAAAGTCTCTCAGACTTCGGTCAACCAAATTCGCCAGGGTGCTAAATAAACTATATTTTTCTCATATTATTTGCCTTTGAAAGATAAATAAATTATTAAAAAATAATCCTTTAGCAGAAATCGAATCTTACAAATTTTTTAAAAATTAAAAACCATTATCATTTTATAAATTTAATGCCAAGTGAACTTAACATTTTTACCAACATTCTATACCCTTCCAAATTAACAGATTTGCAGTTTGATGACTGAAAAGATCAAGAAATTATTTTTAATTTTCCATAAAAAAATATTATATAAGCAAAAAAATCTATATCCCAACGAGCTTGACCCATAATTTCTTAAATAACTGAATAACAATGTTTATAACAAAAGTTTTTTTTAAAAGGAAATAAATTTGTATCATTCATATTTCACTGTCACAATGTTTTAATATTCCTATTTTTTAAAAAGAGTTGTAAAACTTGAAAAATATGTTTTTAAAATCAGAATTTTTAAAAACATTCTATTTTCTTGTAAAAGAATAATGAAAAAATTGACATACTTTCTATACTTTATTCACAATATATCCAAATTAAGGTTCAATGTGAAATTGAATTAATTAAAGTTCGTATAATTTGAATAGATGTTTACCTTTGCTTTTCGAAAGCTGAGGAGCTTGATCCATCTTCTGCATTTTCGGAAAAATTATTTATGGATTTCCTCTTCCTAATGTACGGTGCCAAAAACGACATTTACTCAAAATAAGGAAACTTTAGTCGTTTCGAAGAGTCACTTCCACCAACTGTTTCAGAGGCGATTAATTGCCTTTCTTTTAAATATTTATCCTTTAAATCGGTCCACTTTTTCCTCGCAGTTTCAGCTAATAATAATAATAATTATAATAATGTTATTACATAAAATAATTTATTTTTACTTACGGTGCCAATGCAAAATTTCCCCAATTTCTATCCATGCGCCTTCTTTTAAATGTTTATCTTTGTTGTCATTTTTGTTATTTTCATATAAACAAGGATGAATCCTAACTAAATCAATTAACATTTCGTCGTCATCCTTGTCATCGAAAAAAACATCATTTTCACTGTCTGACATTTTGGAATCTAAAAAAACAGAAATAAAATTGTTTATTATTAAATAATAAATGAGAAATATTACTAGAAGTTTAAACAAAGTTCTCACGATTTCTTGTTTAGCACGTTTGAGTTTTCAAAAATGTAATACAGTGGAACCTCGATTATCCGAACCTCTGTTATCCGAAACCTCTATTATCCGAACCGAAAATCATTTTATCCGAATTTCTATTATCCGAATTTTTTTTGCCTATCCGAATTTTAAAATTTATTTTCTCTATTTATTTTATTATTTATGTTTCTGTTTATGCCAAAAAGGTTTTAAAAAATCATATATTCTGTGTTTTATTAATATATTATTATAAATTAATATATATTTACATAAATATACTTATATATCTTTAAAAAATGTATTAAATTAAATACATATAGTACAAGTATCCAATTTTTTTACTTTAATTATGAAAAACATTAAAACCTCTATTATCCGAATTTTCGATTATCCGAATCAGGCATTGCCTAGGTTAGTTCGGATAATCGTGGTTCCATTGTACAATTAAAAGTTTTTTTTAGGTAAATTCAATAATTTTTTTATATTCTTACATGTTAAAAGTTTAATAATGTAATATTGTAACTTAACGTCATTATTTATTACAATTTAATTTACAGATTAAAGTTTTTAAAAAATATTTTAAAAATTTAATGTACGTGAACGTGTAACTTTCAGTTTACATTATTATTCTACTATTTATTATAACTATATGAACATTTTATTCAATTTTAAGAGTACTTACTTTTACTTTTCTCGTCGAGAACAAATTTGTTATTCATATTTTCCACTTCTTTGTAAAATTTATTATTAAAATATGTGTGGTCACTTCTACCTTCTTTCACCGACGCCAACATTAATTTCAGGTTAGGACTTCTTCCCGAAAGTTCAACGCACAATGAACTTTACGTTCGCGAACGTGTTTTACGAACGTGTTTCGTGAACGTAAACTCCTTTGCGAACCTATTCTGCTTAGGCCTTTAATACAAAGCAAGTTTTCAAAACTTGATAAATCGATAATTTCTTATCTCGAGAAAATGAAACAAATGACTTTCCTTACATAACCAATAGAGTTAATTTTAAAATAAAAATTTGTATTAATTTATTTTTACGACAATGTTTTTATATTTTAAATGTTCTGTTTTTAATTAAACATTATCATAATTAAGTGCTTTAAAGATTTTGGTAAATTTTTTAAAATAAAAATTCGTTGTTAACAACATTTTTTTTTAATTTAACAGTGACAGATCGATTTTTGAGGTCCTTAAAATATTAAATTTATGCTTATCTCAATTTTTAAAGAAAATGAATTTATTAGCTTTTGAAAATTTGCTCCTTAAATGGTTTGGCACAAGTATAATTACCAACTTGTAGAGAATTTAAAACGTTTTGATTGACCTATTTTTGAAGCTCATTCGATTAGAAATAAAAAAAAGTTATTGATATTTAAAAAAACAAATTGTGAAGGGAATTTTTCTTATGTGGAAGTTATAAATAAAAAAAAGTGACACAAAAAAAGTGAAGTTTATTTAATAAAGTGAAAGAAACTTTATAGCAATAAAGAATAATTGTTCAAATTTTATACTTCATTGTTATTAACATCTGTATGAGGAAGCAAAGTGTTCATGAAATGAATACAACGAGATTTATGAAAACGAATAAAAATGAGCACCAAAATTATAACAAAAATGTATAAGTTGGCAGCGGTTTTCTTTATTATTTTCTAAATTTAATAATATTTTTTTTCTCGCAAGTAATTCAAAAGTATTTTTATAAATCTAAAAAAATATTAATGTTATTATATTATTCAATTATTTATTTCTTTATAAAAAATTTGCATTTTGTAACAAACATTTTAGATAATAATTAACAAATGTAAATCCTGCAAAATATTTTCCTTTTTTAATGTGAAAAACTTAATAGTTTGACAAAATTTTGACTTCTTATGAACCTAAAGAGGGTCATTTTTTTTCAAAAATGTTCTATTACATTTATCTACGAATTTCTTTAATTGTAAAATTATTCGAAAACGTTTATTACTTTTTTTTATTAAATATTTTAACATTATTATTATTATTTAAAAATCTTTTTTGCTTAGGGGATTTTTAGGAAATCTGCGTACAGATACCTCTGACATCGCATTCAGAGGTTATGTGGGGTTGGTCCTTTTTTTAAGCTGGGGACCTACGACCAGCCCCGACCCACTAAAACCCAGTAACCTTTGTTTTGGAACCCCTATCCACACATGGAACCGTCAAAGACTTTAGTTTTCATGGATGGCGCCCCATCTCTGTATCCGAAGCGACTTTGTCCGTTCGCTGCGGAAAATCCTGCGTAGATGTTTAAAATAATAAATAGAAACAGAACACAATAATTTAAAATCTTAATTAAAATGCAAAATAAATATAATAAGAAAAAAGCCGTCATTAAAGTATAAATAAATATAAATAATAAATAAATAATGCAAAAGGAGTCAAAATATTCAAAATACAAACGTAAAACAAATAAGTAAATAAATAAACAAACATGTTACAAATAAGACATCTATTTCCTTCTGCGACCATCGATGTCCTTTACCTTCATTACTGAAATGATAAAGGACTCGACTGTCCGCCAGTTATCCTGGGACCGGGTCATCAGCTGAACTATGTTCTCCGGTGCAACAATATTGTTTACACCAGAGCACATAATCTGTCTCTCCAAGTCCCATTTACTGCAATAGAAGATGGTGTGCTCTGCGTCGTCTTTAGGGGTCCTGTTTTGCTCCTGATTTCTAACGAGGGAGCCCAAGCCGCTGCTGCATACAACAGCTTTGCATGGGTAACACTCGACACCAATCTCATCTTTTTCTCTCCTGGTCTGCCAACGTTTGGCATTAATCGTTCCAAATTCGAAGCACACTCTATTGCTCCGTTCAACGCCGTTGCTATATGATGATGGAAGTTAAACCTTCCATCAATCTCTACTCCCAAATATCTGAGGTGTTTACTTTACTTGACCTCCAATTCGTCTATCACGATTTTCGGTGGCTTAGAACCACGTCTGTCTGTGGCGAACAGAGCTTCGGTCCTACTGTGGACCTACCTTTACATAAACCAAATTGGTAATCGCATAGAAAATTCTCTCCGGTCAAGTGGCTTTGCATTCTCTGCAGAACCATGCCCTCTAGAATTTTACCCGTCGTCTCAAGCAGGCATATAGGCCTGTATAACAAGGTTTTATCCAAAGGTTTATCTCCTTTCCTTAGGAGTACTATTATTATTATTTTTTAGCTTTCTGCAGGGTAGTTAACATAAACTTTACAACCAAATAAGTCCAATTGGAAAGGTTATGAAAACAGTAAAATCTTTATAGAGAAACAATTTAATACAAATTGAATCATACAGGACTCTGTCGATTGTCTTCTGTTTAGACATCAGGACTCACATCGACCATACCATGTTAAAAACCCATTTATATTAGACCTATTATTCACCTACGGAACTACCTAGTGGCTTCAGACTTCGTAGATAAATGGTTCTGGCCTTATTTTCTTCTTATCCTTGACAAAGTCTTCCTGGCTTCCTCTAGGGCAGATCTAAAGACCTTGCATTCTCCTGATCCGGCGACATGTTGGATACTCTCCTCCTCGTCGAAGTTTGCCATGCATAAGAAGCAGCAAGGGCTCTCTTACAATCTGCTGCCTTATGGGGAATCCACACTTCGATCTAAGATGTATATAAGCGGGACGCTTTCCGTGACGCTCCTATGTATATAGATATAGTAAATCATAGGAAGCGCCACGAAAAAACGTCCCGCTTAGCTTCTTAGATCGAAGTGTGGATTTCCCATTATGGTCAGCTTCTACTCACAAGAAACACACAGCCAACCTATCTACTGCTTGGCAGTCTCTACCTACAGATTCTGCAGGACACAAAACCGATTTTGATTTTCCCTATCTTCTCCAATCTAGTAGCGTCTTCCTGGGTCACGATAGCGAGTTTCATACCTTGTTTATTTGGTCCAAGGACCGTCACCTTCCTTCTTCCTGCTGGTACCGTAAATACCTCCTTGACATCCTGCTGTACGGTGAGGATGTCCATGTCGCTGATCTCCAGCACAGTCTGCCGGTCCGCCACCTGCACTTTTCCCAGATATTAGGGTTCCATACACCTACGGTGAACCGACGGAATCCTCTGCTTGTTATTATTTACAATATTAGATGTACAATACTTTAATTTTTTTAGTTACCTTTTTAATCAAATGATTTTTTAATTCTTTGAATTATCGACAAATGTTGCAAGTATTGTTTTAATATTTTATACGGAACCCGCCATTGCAGTGGGAGTTCAACTCGCACTTGTCCTGTTTTAAAAATTCAATACACAAGAAAACCGAAAGTAATCCGATTTAAAAGAAAAAACTTATGTTACTAGTGAAACTTAGCAAATCTGATCCTATTTACCCCAACCCCTATTTATGTTTCAATTTAAATTGTTTGAAGTGTTTATTTTTTAATATGTATTCAATTAAAGAATTTCTGAATAATTATAAATTTGATGAAAATCTTAATTGCTATAGAATAATAATGTTAAAATATTTATTAAGAAAAGTTATTAACGTTTTCGAATAATTTTTAAATTTTTAAAAATAAATATAAATAGAACATTTTTTGGAGTACACTCTTTAGGGTCAAGCAAGAAGTCAAAATTTTGTCAAGCAATTAAGTTTTTCATATTAAAAAAGGAAAATATTTTACAGGATTTACATTTTTTAATTATCTAAAATGTTTGTTACAAAATGCTAATTTTTTAGAAAGAAAGAAATAAATTAATAAAAAGGAAAATATATTACAGGATTTACATTTTTTAATTATTTAAAATGTTTGTTACAAAATGCTAATTTTTTAGAAAGAAAGAAATAAATGAATTGGGGAGATTGGCGAATTGTGGACCACCTCCATTATTTAATAATATATAAAAGTTTGATCACCCAATTTTTTTTACTTTCTTCTGTTCGTCCAAAAGAAACTTTTTATGAACATGTCATGACGTTACAACGCCTTACAATTAACTATAAGCCGTAAACAACAACCACGTGCAAAATTTCGTTTAAATGGTTATTTTAGACGTTCATGTTTTTATTGTTATAACAAGGATTTTCAAAAATTACTTATGGAAATTTTTTTTAAGTATTGTGTTGTATTGCTACTTTAACTCCAAAAATAAATTTTGCATCAAATTTAAATGATTAAATTATACAAAGCTTTTTGTTAAATAAAGCATTTAGGTAATTATGGGTCACAGTATGTATTGTAGTTTTTGACGGTATAATTGCAATATTGTATTAATGCAGATATATATCATTAAAATCATGCATATCTATAGTAATTTTCTTGTTTCTGATTAAAAATCTGACAACAGATATTCAAAATTAAAAATGACAGATTTAATATGGCGGACGAAAAAATTTTAATCTGTTAAACTTGCTTGAATCTTGTTACTCGTGGATTTTCAAGGCCGCTAATTACTTTTCTGTCATCAAATTATTAAAATTCAAAAATGGTGGATCTAAGATGGTGGACAAAAAATTTTTTAAATTAATTGAATTTGCTTGAATTTTGTTGCTCGGGGGTTTTCGAGGACGCTAATTACGAATTTGACATCACATTTTTAAAAGTAAAAATTTCAGAGGAAATTTTAAAAATTTATCGGATTTAGTTAGGGGTTATACAAAATATACTGAAAAAATAAACCAAAAACAATTCTATTCATTGAGAGTCATGTAACAGAACAGTTCACTTAAAGGGTATAAGCAATGGATTTAAATTTTACTTGCCTCATTTGCAATTGAGATTAACTTCATTTTTTTGTTTTTCAATTTTTTAATTTTAAACTGATATTAATATCATTTATAACATTTCTATCAATTCCCTAACATTTTTAAAAATCATAAAAGTGCACTTTTTGGTAAAACTCAAATTTCTTTTAGGTAAGTGATAATTTTAAAGAACTGACTATGATATATATGTTTGTTACGTTTATATTAAAAATAATATTTCAATAATAATCGTGGTTTAAAGATCGAGCGATGTACTTTCGGAAGTCGTTAGCAGTTTTCTCGCAAGATGGTAAGTCTTGCGAAAATTATTTATTTGTGAGTTCGTTATTGCTTCAGCTCTATGGGAGCTGTTATGACGTTATTCTCAATTTAGAAGGATAAAAGAAAATATAGATTTAGAGTATAAGAATCTTTTATTTTAAAGAGAGTTATAGTTATAAATGTAGGTATAAAACAGATATTCTTACCAACTACTTACAGTTCTTGTATCAGTTTGGATAATGCACAAATACTTAATACTACTTTCAAATATTTTATTTGAAATGCAAACTTTTAAAATGAGTAAAAACGGGATTAGAACGATCCATAACAATCGAAAACCGTATTCGGACTCAAGAGTTTTACATCAAGACCCTGATTATTTTGAGTATCTCGACTCGTAAGAACTTAGGTTAAATACAGAATTCGACGGCACGAATAATTTAACAGACTATGTCTTTAGTACGATTACAAAATAATATAAAAAGGGCATCTGCCTAATGGGACAAATCTCTGGTTACTTCGGTAAGAGAACGGAAGATAATGACGATTCGGAAGAGGGCTTTCCGGTTTTTATGCAATAGTTCCCACTTGCGGAAAAAGGGCGCAAAGTAATGAGTAGCCAATACGGATGTTTAGAAAAATGTATGTCGTCTTCCAGACCAATGTGGAGCTGAGCTATTTTAGTTAATTGGTTATTACAAACCAATTTAGCATCTCACCTAAACTAAAAATATTTATTAATTCTTTTGAAGTAAGTATATTTTGTAAATGTAATTAACTGAAAATATAAGTAACATTTTTTTGATAATTAATTTAATTTAATAATTTTAATTTTTTAAATGATAATTTTTAATTTTTGAAAATTAGTTCCCCCGCTAAAAGTAATTTATCTAATGACATTTTTTGTTCATTGGGAATACTTTTAATATCTGAATTATTGTTTACCTTCAAACAAATACTCCCCTCATCTGAAAAATATAAATTTTAATAATATATAAAGATATCACCGCCGCGAAAAAAAATTATTTAAAAAAACATTTTTTAAATAATTTACCACTTTCTTTAAGCAGTCCAACAATTTTTAATTTTTCTCCTTGATTAAAATTTGGTTCTTCTGTATTAGTGGAAATAAAAACTATTAATTTCAATTCTCCATTTGTAAATGTTCCAAAATATTGATTCGATTTCAATTTGTTAATGATTGTAAATTCGTCTCTGAGGTATCCCTCAATTTCGACCCACTTATCCAAATTTTGTAGAATTTGTAATTTTTCAAAATTGATTTTGTTTATTGTTTTATTGCTTTCAAAACTTTTAAATTCTCCTAAATCTGTTAATTTTGTAAAATTTTTAAGTAAAAATTCATATCCCATTGATCCTTGATTAAATGGTGATGGTGATTTTACAGTTAAATTTTGTAGAAGTATTTTCTATAATAAAAAAATCCAATTATTATAAAATAATGTAATTAGTGTTAGACCTCGGATCGTTTTTAAGTCACAAAAAATCAATTATTTTTAATAAAATATTACAAAATTTAATTTTTATGAAGTCGCAGATCTTCTATTAACTATCCGAGGCCTAAGTATAACTAAATTTGGATATAATTTTTTTTACTCTATTGGGTTCTATTATTGCTGAAAAATGTGTTGCGTTAGTGCCCCAAGAATTACAGGTTATCGTAACACCATCATTATTGTTTATTAAAAATTTAAATAAAATATAATCTTTAGAAGCGTTTGTTTCAGAAGTTTTTAATTTTTGTACTTGCTCGACGTAACAAACAACGGATCTGTAATTAATGTAAATAGCATTATTAAATAATAATTATTTTAACCATTTATTTACTTTTAATTAAAAGTAAACAAAATTTATGTTAATTAGATTTAATCAAAGAGAAAATAAGGAAATTGTAAAGAATTAATATTTTAAGTAATTTTTTTACTAACCAAAAAAATCAAAAAGAAAATAAAACATTAAATAGAGGTTAAAAGAAAAAAAAGAAAAATTATGTTAATTATGTTTGTTTAAAAAATATTTATTAAAAAAATACACTTTTTTATTGAAATTTTATTTCACTGTAAATTAAATTAATTTATTTAACTAAAAAAATAACAAAGAAAATAAATTTACATTACAATGAAAAGGAAGAAATTTTTTGCACTAACCAAAAAAATCAAAAAGACAATAAAATTACATTAATTAAATTTAAACAAATTAACAAAAATTTGAAATTGAAATTTTATTTTTCTGCAAATTAAATTAATTTACCAAAAACATTAAAAAGAATGTAAATTTACATTAATTAGATTTAAAAACGGATAGGTAGAAAATTCACTAACACTTGAAGATATGATGGCCCCCGAGTAGTTGTGCCTATATTATGTTCCGTAATTAAGTTGGTGTTTTATAAGACTGATTGGTTTGTGGAAGTATTATTGCTATAATAATTAATTGGGATACATATGTGAGTGGAATTAGTGTCATGTGTGTTGGTTTATTGGTGATTTTTATTATCAATTGATAATTTTCATTTTCGCACATGTGTAATACATGTCAAAAACATTTTGCATTTGGTACATTTTCGACAATTTCTGATGATGTGTGGTGAACTTGGTGATCCATTTGAGTGAAATCGTTGAATGGGATATTCCCGCATCTATTGCCGGAATTAAGAACTTATTATTGTTAATAACTCTAATTATTTCTCCTTTAGAAAAGTGAGAATAAACACGTGTTGAGAATTACTACCGTTTCAAAAAACGTTTTATTTTTATATTGCTTCCTAACTTCACGATTATATCTGTCCTTTTCCACTCACACTATCAACATTTGTTTTGAACACAGACATTATAGTGATATATATATATATATATATATATATATAGTGAAGGCAATTAAATGTAAATCATGTCTCCAATTTGCAAGGTGTGCAGATCAAAGGTAAAGGATCCAGTTTCTTGCACTATTTGTAATTCTGCATACCACCCAAGTTGTGCGGAACTCAAGGGTAATATTAAACCAGGTGTAAGCTGTGCAAAGTGTTCAGGCTCTGATACGTCGTCAAAATCAACTGCCCCTCTCCCTCAACAAGAGCAAAAAATTGACCAGCTGTCAAGTGACATACAAGCTCTTAGTAAACAAGTAGCTCAAGGTTTTGAAGGGATACACTCTCTTCTATCTAATCTCCGTATAGATGTCAACGAACTTGGTACTCGTATGGTCGTGAATGAGGAGAGAATTGAAGGAACTATAGCCCACGTGTCTAGCCTGACAGAAAGAGTTGTGACGCTCGAAAACAAAACAGTTCCAAACTCAACAAGTGAGTATTTGCTTAGTGAAATGGATTTACGATTAAAGTCAAAATCAAATGTCATCATTTTTGGTTTTCCTGAAGCAATGCTTGAAAACTCTTTTAAT
Organism: Leptopilina drosophilae; assembly: GCA_032873175.1. Classification (NCBI taxonomy): domain Eukaryota; kingdom Metazoa; phylum Arthropoda; class Insecta; order Hymenoptera; family Figitidae; genus Leptopilina; species Leptopilina drosophilae. The sequence continues at coordinate 39,741,023 of CM065479.1, forward strand.
ATTGAACTAGATCTGATAGCCTCTAAACAATTACTTTCTTTTATTCTCGTTGATGATGTTTCAATTGACATTTCTAACATAAAATTAATGAGAATTGGTAAAGTTTCTACATCTCGGCCTAATCCAAGACCTTTAAAGATCTTCTGCAGTTCAATGGAATTAGCCACAAAAATTCTGACAGCAGCGAAGTTTTCTCGAGAAAAAATCAAATCCTCCCCACTCTACAGCAACATCATCGTTACGGTGGATCGAACAAGAATGCAACTGGATGCATATCGCCAAGTGAAGGCTGTGCTCCAGACTCGAATGGAACAAGGGGAATCCAACTTGAAGATATGCTACATCAACGGTTCTCCAAGGATAATTACCATCCAACCCGACGCCTCAACCCAAATATAGACACTTTTTATCAAAATGTTCGTGGGTTAAAATCAAAACTGTTAACAGTAAAAGTTTTTCAAGATTTTAACATTTATGATGTTTTCGCACTCACGGAACCGTGGCTCGGGACCAAGGTAAATAGTATCTCCATTTTTCCCCCCCAGACTTTTGATGTCTTTCGTAATAAAAGACATGATCGTCGTGGGGGTGGAGTTTTACTTGCTGTCAATAAAAAATTAAATACTAAATTATTACAATTAAATTTACCAAATGATTTTTCTCAATTTCTGAACCATGTTTTCGTGAAGGTAATAGTTTCTGTTTCAAACTCTTTTAACATTTTGCTTTTATATATTACACCCTCAATATCCACTATAAATTTACAACGTATTTTCGATACACTTTCAGATAAACTCATTACTCATAAAAAAAATCTTATAATTTTAGGAGATTTCAATGTACCTTCTTTTTCTAAAGTAAACGATGGGCGCGGGACCGGTGGTGGGTGGAACTCCAACGCGGAAGGTTTAAAAAATTTTTTCACTGACTTTAAATATAACCCAATATAATAAAATTTTTAATCACTATTGCAATATACTAGATCTCGTTTTTTGTGAAGAAAAATTAAAAGTGTGTGAAGCCCCCATCCCTCTAGTTCTCCCTGATAAACATCATCCTCCTTTGATAGTGACTTTATCTTTAATGTTAAACGGGAGAGATTCAAAACATGAAACATTTCACCAGACCTTTAAACCTACTCGTTTTAATCTTAAAAAGGGAGACTACTTTGCACTTTATCAATCTATTTTACCTTTTGATAAAATATATAATATAGATATAGACAACATTGATGAAATAGCAACAAAAATTAACCAGCGACTTCTGGACTTGATGACGGAGAATATCCCAACTTTTTCGCAAAATGAGTACTCAGATAAATATCCACCATGGTATTCGAGTGATATTATTTCTGATATATCTCTGAAGCATTCCATTTACAAACGATACAAAACATTCCATACAGAGTCTCAAAAAATTACCTTAAAGATTTCAACCGAAATTTAAAATCGAAAATAAAAATAGCTTTCAAAAATTACCAACTTCATTTACAATCACTTTTCCACAATGACCAAAAAAATTTTTGGAAGCATGTAAACACTTCTAACTCAAAGACAAGAATACCAAACCAAATGACCTTTAAAGACGAAACTATATTGGGCTTTGATAAAATCGTGAATGAATTCGCAAATTTTTACTCTTCGGTTCACAATCCAACTACTGATTTTCCATGCCTATTATCCTCCGAGCAAACGTTCCATATTCCATCATCATCTCTAAATCTGCAACTACAAAATAGCGATATTATTAATGCAATTAAAACATTAAAACCCTCCTTTACCTCTGGAGTTAATGGTCTTCCTGCTTTCATGATAAGAGATGTTGGTTTTTTAATTGCTTCACCATTATGTGAAATATTTAATAAAATACTAATAAGTGGATATTTTCCTCAAGCTTGGAAACAAACCAAAGTAGTGCCTGTTTATAAATCGGGACTCTCATCTGAAATCACGAACTATCGTCCAATTTCCATTATTTCTAACTTTGCAAAAGTATTTGAAAAGTCAATCTTTCCATTACTCAACTCTGCCATTGTTCCAATCATCCACCAAAATCAGCATGGAGGTGTGCCCAAACGCTCGACTGTCACAAATCTTGTAATTTTCACTCAATATATATATATGATGCGTTTGATCAAAACCAACAAGTTGATGTAATTTATACCGACTTTTCGAAGGCTTTCGATAAAGTTGACCATAAATTATTATTTGATAAACTTTCTCTTTTGGATCTACCTACTAATCTAATCACCACACTCCGGTCTTATCTACTCAAACGACAAAATATAGTGCACTATGATGGCTTTTCATCTGATCCCTATATATCAACCTCTGGGGTTTCCCAAGGATCTGTGTTCGGCCCGGTACTTTTTGGACTCTATATTAATGATTTAATTCCGATATTCACGGTTAATAGTTTGTTGTTTGTGGATGACCTAAAATTATTCTTTATAGTCTCAAGCCCTGATGACGCAAAAACTTTGCAAGATAATATTGACAAACTAATAAAGTGGTGTTTCTTAAACAAATTAAACTTAAATCCTGGAAAGTGCAGCGTTGTCTCGTATACCAAATCCAAATCCCCTATCATTTATACTTATAAAATCCTTGACCAAATTATTCCCCGAAAGTTTGAAATCAGCGATTTGGGAGTTATCTTCACCCCGAATTTAAACTTTCGTCCTTACTATCAGTCTGTCTATAACTCAGCCTCCCAAACCTTGGGCATGATTGCTTGTAACACTAAACATTTCACCGACCTGAAAATCCTTACTACTCTTTTTAATTCTCTCGTGCGTTCAAAAACTGAATATGTACCGCAAGTTTGGGATCCACATTTTGATAAAGACATAGATTATCTGGAAAAAATACAAAAACGTTTTTTAAAATTCTGCTATTTTCTAAAGCACCATAAATATCCAGAATGTGGGTACCCATACATGGATCTATGCAAAGAATTTAATGTTATAACCCTCAAAAACAGACGCACTCTCATACAATGCAAATTTATATTTGCATTGATAAATAATTTTGTTGATTCCCCTCAATTAATTCATCGACTTTTATTTAGAGTTCCGCGTTTGAATGCCAGATTTAGCGAACCTTTAGTATCGTCTTTGCCTTTGACTTCCGCAAGCTATCGGTCACCTTTCCACCGAATGACTGTCTTGTTTAACGATATTTTTTCAAACAACACCGATATTGATTGTTATAACTCTACACTACTCGACTTTAACAAATACTTAAAATCATATTTTATCTCATTAACACGCACAAATATAGAATAAGAATTTTTCTTAAACCTTTGTATTATTCTTTATATATATATAGATATTAGTGCCTATCATGGTCCTTTGACTGTAGGCTATGTTACTTTGCAAATAAAAAAAAAAAAAAGAAAATAAATTTACAGTAATTAGAGGTTAAAAATAAAAAATAAAAAAAATAATGATTTATTGTAAACAATTAATATTTTAAGTAATTTTTTTCACTAACCAAAAAAATCCAAAAGAAAATAAAACATTAAATAGAGGTTAAAAGGAAAAAAAAGAAAAATTATGTTAATTATGTTTGTTTAAAAAATATTTATTCAAAAAATCCATTTTTTTATTGAAATTTTATTTTACTGTAAATTAAATTAATTTATTCAACTAAAAAAATAACAACGAAAATAAATTTACATTACAATGAAAAAGATGAAATTTTTTTCACTAACCAAGAAAATCAAAAAGAAAATAAATTTACAGTAATTAGAGGTTAAAAGGAAAAAAAAGAAAAATTATGATTTATTTTTATGTTATCAAGTTGTATAAAATATTCTATTATTATAATATAATTTTAGGATTATAACTAGAATATTACTTACGTAAATTTATCATTTATTTTAATATTATTTTCTAAAAATTCTGTTGTCGTAAATGGTAGATCAATATTTAATCTTATTTTCTTATTTTCTGACGATGATTTGTTGGATTGAGAATTTTTTCTTTTATTTTTCTCTATATTATTCAGTTTTTAAATTTATTAATATAACTTAAAATTTAATTATGAGTTTATTATAAGTACTAATAATTTTGAAGTTCTGATTGTGAAAAAAGGGTTAATGACATTAAAAACTTTGTAAATCTGACGTCATTTATTTTGATAACTTCACGTCATTTATTTTGACAACTTCATGTTATATATTTGATATGACTTAAGGCGGATTTTCATGGAGCGATAAAATCGCAGCGACGATTGGCGACACGGAACGCCAGCGACGAATTAAAATTTGTTTTTTCTAATCTGAAATTGCACTTATAGGAAAACTGCGAAAAAACATTTGCAAAATAATGTCGCTTAAAAGCTGAATAAATCTAGCTTCATAACGACCGTCGCCAACCGTCGCTTATTCGTTGTTTATCTTTGTCGCAACGACTTTTTCGCCCTATGAAATTTCTCCTTTACATAAATTTTCGTATATCTCTGTAAATTAAATATGAACCTAACTGCAAGAAATTAATAAAGTTTGAAATTCAAAAATATGATGCAAATAATTACATATAAATGAAATAAATAAAAATGAATATGATGACGGATAATTAAAAAATTAAATCTAATAAAAATTAAAAAACAATTTAGAACAAATATGTCAAGAAACAATTTAAATGAATATAATTAGGAATAATAAAAATATTTGAAAAGAAATTTACGTGAGTAAACAATAACCACTATTCATTAATTTGCACTTATATTTAAATTTGTGAATTATTTTTTCTTTTTATATTAATTTTTTATACTATTGAAATTAATTAAAAATTTAAGTTTAAGCAAAGTTTATTTCGCAAAAATGAATTTCGAAAATTCTAATATTAAAATTATCGGCGATGGGAACTGTTTATTTAGATCTTTTTCGTATTTTTTGTATAATGATCAAGAAATGCATAGGAGAGTACAATTAAATATTGTTTCATATATTTTAAATAATTGGGATTTTTATGAACCATTTATAGTAGGGGATAATTCATATACTGAAATTTTAATTGATCGAAATTCTTATAAATTATACATGTCCAGAAATGGTAAATACGGGGGGGAAGTTGAAATTCAAGCGTTTGTAAATAAATATCAAATTTATGTAGAAGTTCATCATCAGATATTTAATAATAAAACAGTTTTTGGACACAATAATAGTGAACACAAACTTATTCTTTTATTATCGGGAAGCATTGATAGTGGACATTATGATATAATTAATTGTATAAATAATTCTTTTTCCAAATTTTGTGAACAAAATTATAATAAGTTATATTACGAAAAAAATAAGGAATTATTGAAATTAAAAAGAGGAGAAAATATTTCAAATGATTTATGTTCGGAGCATAAAAGAGAAATTAATACGGTTAGTAATATGAGTAAAGAAAGAGCAGAGAAAAAAAGAAAAGGAGACTTAGTTGAAAATTTAAGTATTAATCGTTTAGAGAAAAAACACAAAAATGATTTAGCTGAAAACATGGCGTTCCCATCGCCGATCGTTTAAACAAAAAACGAAAAACAGACTTAGTTCAGAATATGAAGTCAGAACGTTTAGAAAGAAAAAGAAAAGGAGATGTAATCGAGAATATGGATGCAGAACGCTTGAAAAAGAAAAGAAAAATACATTTGGTTGATAACATGGACATAAAACGTTTGGACAGAAAAAGACAGACTGATTTAATAAGTAATATGGGAGAAGAACGTTTAGACAAAAAAAGAGCAAAAGATAAAGCAAATTTAATGTCAGGTGAAAGATTAAACAAAAGGAGAAAAAGGCAATTAATTTCTAAAATTTGTAAAAGTAATGTTAATTATTTTGATTTTGGAGAAATGGATTATAAATGTATTCATTGTAGAGCTATGTATTGGTCTATAGAATTTTCAAAAAAAAGTTGTTGTCATGGTGGAAAAGTAGAAATTTCTCCATTACACGATTACGATAAAAATTTAAAAGTTCTTTTGTATGACAAAAAATTTAAAGAATTAATTCGATATTATAATTCTTCTTTTTCTTTTGCAACTTTCAATGCTAATACTGTAAATTATTCTCAAAAAGGTGTGTATAACTTAAAAATCCAAGGTCACGTTTATCATTCCACGCCTAATAAAATTATTGTCAAAAAAGGTGAAAAACCCTATTTATGACAAATATATATATATATATATATATATATATATATATATATATACGATGATTATGCTGCAACTTTAGAACGTTTAAAAAACAATAAAAATTTAGTTCAGAAACATATTAAAATATTAACACAAATTTTAAATAATAATCCATATGCTGTTAAATATAAGTCATTGTATGAATTATCCAACAATAATTTTCCAGAGTATTCTTTATGTTTTATTAGTATTATTCATTTAAATAAACATACATACAACAAACATAAAACTGCTGAGTGTGCAGCATTAATAGTATCAAAAAATGGAGAAGTTCCTGCTTCAATTGATTGGAGAGTTTATCCTAAAAATATTCCAAGTGGAATTGAACAAAATACTATTTTAAACAAACTATCATTTCATTTAGACCCGATGACTTTTCCTATCATATTTCCATCTGGAGATTTAGGATGGAGTCCTCAATTTAAACAAAATTTTAAAAGTAATAAAAGACTAACTGCATTACAATATTACTCTTATAGATTAGCTTTTAGACCAGATAAAAAGTTTAATCAAATTCTATATTGTAGGAGATTAACGCAACAATTTTTTATTCACGCTTTTATAATAAAACTAATCGATTGAATTATTTTCGATACAATCAAAATAAATTACGAATAGAATGTTACCAAGGCTTAATAGATCATATTTCTCGAAGTGCTTTTAATGATTCAAAGAATTATAATGATAAAGAACGTTTGGGAAATATGTTTGTTTTACCTTCTACGCATATAGGTAGTCCGCGACATATGCATCAAATATATCAGGATGCAATGACAATAAATCGAGAAATTGGTAGGCCGGATTTATTCATTACAGTTACTTGCAATCCAAATTGGGCAGAATTACAAAGTGTTCTTAAAAAATTTCCACCGGGCACAACATGTAATGACATTCCAAATTTAACAGTTCGTTTGTTTAATGCTAAATTGCGTTGCATAATATCAGACATATTAAGTGGAAATGTATTTGGCGAAATTTTAGCTTATGTTTACACAATTGAATTTCAAAAACGAGGATTACCACATGCACACATATTATTTGTTTTAGATTATAAAAATAAATTTTTAAATCCTGAAAAAATTGATAAACATATTTCTGCTGAAATTTCTGATGATGATACTGAATTACAACAATTAGTTATAAAACATATGTCACATGGTCCTCATGAAATAACTTCTCCGTGTTTAAAGAAAAATAAAATTATTTGTTCAAAAAATTTTCCAAAGAAATTTTTAATTAATACTGAATTTGAGAAAAATGGCTTTCCAAAATATAAACGTAGAGATAATAGACATAAAAGATATTTTTATAATAAAAAGATAAACGGAAAATTTGTTTCTTTAGATAATTCTATGATAGTTGCATACAATGCTTTTTATTAAAAAAAGATAAATGTCACATAAATGTTGAATATTGTGCGTCAATTATGAGTATTAAGTATATATACAAATATCTTCATAAAGGTTATGATAAAGCATATATAGCAATAAACAAATGTAATAAAGATGACAATAATGGTAACGAGATATATGACGAAATTACAGAATACATTAACAGTAGATATGTTAGTCCTATGGAAGCTGCATGGCGAATAGAAGAATTACATTTATCAGGAAGATCACATTCTGTTATTCGATTAGCAGTACATGTCGAAAATCAACAAAATATTATTTTTGATGAGAATAAAGTATACAAAATTTTAGAAAAAAATAATGATACTACTTTAACGGCTTGGTTTAAATTAAACGAAAAAGATCCATCTGCTAATCAAATTAAATATTCTAATATTCCAAAATTTTACTATTTTGATTCACTAAAAAAAGTTGGATAAAACGACAGCAATTTTCTAAAACTTTAGGAAGAATTAATAGCGTCAGCCCAGAAGACACTCAAAGGTTTCATTTAAAATTAATTTTGAATAAAATCTCAGGAGCAAAATCATTTAAAGATTTAAAAACTTTCGAAGGTGTATCTTATGACTCATTTAAAAATGCAGCAATAGCTATGGGTGTGGTCGAAACAGACACTCAAGTATTTAAAATTTTCGAAGAAGCATGTAATATTATGATGCCATCTGAATTAAGAAAATTTTTTGCGTGGTATCTTATTTCTGATAATGCACATTCCTTATCTATTAAAATTTAGACTGAATTTAAAAAATAATTTTGCGAAGGATTTAAAGATAATCATGAGCAAAGAGCACTACAAGATATTAACATAGTTTTTAATTTAGAAAATCTTTCATGTTCTGATTTTGGTTTACCAGATCCTAAATATATTGAAATTAAACAATCAAAAGAAGAAGAAAATTTGTTCTTAATAAAAAATAAAAAGATTGGAATGAATTTAATAAATCAATTAAATGATGATCAAAAAAATATTTTTAATGTTATTATTAATAATGGAAGTTCATTAATTTTTATTGACGGTCCAGGTGGTTGTGGTAAAACTTTTTTATACAAAACTTTAATTCATTATTATTTAGGAGAAGGTAAGAAAGTAGTATCAATGGCGTGGACAGGAATAACGTCAATTTTGCTTCCTGGTGGAATGACAAGTCATAGAACATTTAGATTACCGTTAGACTTTTCAAATATACAGACAACATTTTTAAAATTAAAATCAGATAAAGAAAAATTACGTAAATGTGATGTGATCATTTGGGATGAAGCTTCAATGATTCCCAAAAAAGCTTTAGAAGTTGTTGATCAAACTTTAAGGGATTGTTGTAATTTAGAAAATTTACCTTTTGCAGGAAAATTAATAATTTTAGGAGGCGATTTTAGACAAATTTTACCAGTGATAAAGTATGGTTGTAGAATAAATATAGTTCAAGAATGTATTAAATATTCACATTTATGGCCTAAATTTGAAATTATGAATTTAAAAAATAATATAAGGTGTAACGATTTAAATTTTTCCAAATTTTTATTAGAAATAGGAGAAGGTCACATTAATTCACTTAAAATTCCTGAAAAATGGAAAACAAACGATATTTGTAAAAAAATTTATGGATCTCTAATTTCAGAAGAATCTGATCTATCTGATAAAGTAATTCTTTCAAGCCATAATGACGACATTTATAATCTAAATTATAAAATATTAAGGAAAATTAAAAGTAATGAAACCGTATACTATAGTATAGATTATGCAAAAAATAAAGGAATAGACCAGACAGATGATGACGTACAGTTAAACTTTCCAGTAGAATATTTAAATTCTTTAAAATTTCCAGGGTTACCGGTTCATAAATTAATTTTAAAAATTGGAGCAATAGTTATGCTTATATGAAATTTAAGTATTAATGACGGACTTTGTAATGGAACAAGACTTAAAATTTTAAAATTATATAAATTTAATGTAAAAGTTATGATAGTTACAGGAATAAAAGCAGGAAATACAGCTTTCATTCCCAGAATTACTTTAGATACAGGGGAATTTTCTTCATTACCATTTATTTTATACAGAAGACAGTTTCCAATAGTTTTAGCTTTTGCTATAACTATTAATAAATCGCAGGGACAAAGTTTTGAAGAGGTAGGAATTTATTTTCGCAGACCTTTGTTTTCTCATGGACAGTTGTACGTAGCACTTTCGAGATGTAAAAACAAAAATAAATTATTTGTTGAAATTGATTCTGAAGAATTTACAGAAATAAAAAATATTGTATGGAAAGAAGTATTTGAATAAATCATTTGAAATATTTTTAAAAATGTAACTTAAATTTTTAATTAATTGTATAATATATTTACATAATAAATAATTTTAATAAATATTTTTTAGTTTAGGTGAGATGCTAAATTGGTTTGTAATAAACTTTAACCAATTTTAAAGTTTATTATACTTCCTCGCGGTGCATCTTGGAAACAAATTCATTAAAACTCAATTTTTGAATTTAAAAATTAATTTTTTAATTAAAGTTTTAAAGAATTTGGCTAAAAACCAAATTTAAAAAGATGTTAAATAATCTTTCCTATATATGATAATTAAAATTTTCAGATTTGCCAAAATCATAAAATCCTAAAAAGGTTAATAATACTAAAAACCAAGGACGAATTTAAAATAAAAATCACGGAGGGTTGGCGCGCAAAGCGCGCAGGGGGGCGGAGCCCCCCTAGTATATATATATATCTATCCCTATAAATATAAAATCATATCGCCGCCGCCGCTGTTTCAAGATTCTGTATCCCGAAGGGTCCGTCAAAACTTACGTCAAATTTGACCTATTTTTTACCTATAGGTCAAAAAGGAGAATAAATAATGGCCTTACATTACGTCAAAATCTATGTCTAATTTAAACCAATTTTTTGACCAACAGGTCAAAAAGAGGACAAATAACGGCCTCACATTACCTCAAAAATAATGTCAAAATTGACCTATTTTGTGACCTATAAGGTCGAAAAGGAGGATAAATAATGGCCTTACAATACGAAAAAACTTATGTCAAAATTGACCTATTTTTTGACCTATAGGTTTAAAAGAGAATAAATAACGGCCTCACATTACGTCAAAATCTATGTCTAATTTGACCTATTTTTTGACCAATAGGTCAAAAAGAGGACAAATAACGGCCTCACATTACCTCAAAACTTATGTCAAAATTGACCTATTTTTTGATCTATAGGTCAAAAAGGACAATAAATAACGGCCTCACATTACCTCAAAACTTATGTCAAAATTGACCTATTTTTTTACCTATAGGTTTAAAAGAGAATTAATAACGGCCTCACATTACGCCAAAATCTATGTCTAATTTGACCTATTTTTTGACCTATAGGTCAAAAAGAGAACTAATAACGGCCTCACATTACTCAAAATCTATGTCTAATTTTACCTATTTTTTGACACATAGGTCAAAAACATAAATCAAAGCATATATCAAAATTGACCTATTTTTGACCTAGGTGAAAAGAGGATAAATAACGAATAAAAATACATGTTTAATTTTACCTATTTTTTTGAGCTACGGGTTTTAAAAGGGGCCTTAATTTGGGCCTTCACATTACGTCAAAATTTGATCTGTGTTTTACCTACAGGTCAGAGCTTGCCCCCTCAAATAGAAGCGCGAAATAGGACGTCAAAGCCTATGCAAAAGAAAATTTTTTTACTTGCAGGCTGGTATGTTACTTCAAAATTGATGACAAAGATTGAAAATTTTAGAATGGTTAATATCATAAGATGGGATTTTACAATCTTTATATTATCTATAAATAGAAGTAAATTTTAAATTACGTTAAAATCTATGTCTAATTTGACCTATTTTTTGACCTATAGGTCAAAAACATAAGTCAAAACTTATGTCAAAATTGACCTATTTTTTAACCTATAGGTCAAAAAAAGGATAAATAACGTCTATGTCTAATTTGACCTATAGGTCAGAAACATAAGTCAAAAGTTATGTCAAAATAGACCTATTTTTTTACCTATAGGTCAAAAAGAGGATAAATAACGGATAAAAATACATGTTTAATTTTACCTATTTTTTTGAGCTACGGGTTTTAAAAGGGGCCTTAATGTGGGTCATCACATTACGTCAAAATTTGATTCATGTTTCACCTACAGGTCAGAGCTTGCCCCTCAAATAGTTATGGTACTACAAAATTTAAATACCCTCAAAATTGAAGTCAATTTTAGACGTTTAGGTCAATACTGCCCTCAAAATTGACATAAATTTTGACAGTAGCAGAAATTGTTTGTTAATTTTTTATGTTTAGGTCAGAACTGCCCTCAAAATTGTCCTAAATTTTGAGGGCAGCGAAAATTGTTTGGCAAATTTTAACGCTTAGTTCAAAACTGCCCTCAAAATTGACTTCAATTTTGAGGGTATTTAAATTTTGTAGTACCATAACTATTTGAGGGGCAAGCTCTGACCTGTAGGTGAAACATGAATCAAATTTTGACGTAATGTGATGACCCACATTAAGGCCCCTTTTAAAACCCGTAGCTCAAAAAAATAGGTAAAATTAAACATGTATTTTTATCCGTTATTTATCCTCTTTTTGACCTATAGGTAAAAAAATAGGTCTATTTTGACATAACTTTTGACTTATGTTTTTGACCTATAGGTCAAAAAATAGGTCAAATTAGGCATAGATTTTGACGTTATGGAGGCCTCTTTTGGACCTATAGGTCCAAAAATAGGTCAATTTTGACATAACTTTTGACTTATGTTTCTGACCTATAGGTCAAATTAGACATAGACGTTATTTATCCTCTTTTTGACCTATAGGTTAAAAAATAGGACAATTTTGACATAAGTTTTGACTTATGTTTCTGACCTATAGGTCAAAAAATAGGTCAAATTAGACATAGACGTTATTTATCCTCTTTTTGATCTATAGGTTAAAAAATAGGTCAATTTTGACATAAGTTTTGACTTATGTTTTTGACCTATAGGTCAAAAAATAGGTCAAATTAGACATAGATTGTAACGTAATGTGAGACCGTTATTTATCCTCTTTTTGACCTATAGATAAAAAAATAGGTCAATTTTGACATAAGTTTTGACGGACCCTTTGTGATAGGGCGCCCTTACAGAATCTTGAAACAGCGGCGGCATTCTTTCGCGTCTCTCGTATTCTCTACTGGTACGATGAGTTTCATATCATTTAAAGTATCAATTTCTGATCATTTCTACTGCACGTTCTACTGAGTAATGCTTAACACTTCTGATGTCGGAGGTTGTTGCGGATCGTCATCGTAGGCAAGGTAATGTGGAGTTCTGTTGTACAAGTCCTTCAAAAGACATGAATTATTCTCCAGATGTCGTTATGATTATTTGTACTTCGAAAAAATTTAAAAGATTATATTCTGCAACCTCATGTTGTATTAAAGCGGCATGAGATTTCGATAGGAAGGATTTAAAGAAGAGGTTAGGAAATTTTTGGAATGTATTTTATATTTATGTGTTGTATAGAATTTAATATTTGTGATATAATATTTGTTACAGAAAATTTTAGTAGAATTATTATTATTTGATTTGTAAAACTTTCAATATTTTTAACATAAGGTGTTAAATAATTTGTTTACATATGTGATCGTTATATGCGGATTTATATGTAACTACATGTTAGACATATTGTATTTGTTGTAGATAAAGAAGGGTGCCTAGGTCAATTAAATTGGATTGTGATGATATACGTATCGAAGATGATTTCAGTGTGTAATAAACGTGAATTATTAAGTTATTACAAGGTATATATGTCTTAAATGTACATACTTACATAGGCTTGTATTTTATCGACATTAGTATTATTAATATGATTGAATTCTTATCATTTTGATATAATCTGTTCTAGACGTGGAAGGAAGGTACAAAACGCAAGAAAAAAAACAAGTCAAAATTAAGAAAAGGACTTCTTACAGGAAGAGATCCAATAAAACAATTCTCATTTTATTGATAAGAAAATTCTACAAAAAAGTCCTCAATTATAAATAAAATATCGTTTTCCAATTTGCATTATAGAAAATTTGGATGGAAATTATTTCATTTCTCTTCAAAGAAGCAAAACTATTTAATTTTTTATTACAAGGTAAAATAAGTTTCAAAAAATTGTAAAAAGTAGTGTAAAGAATTGTAGTAGTTTTTCGTGTTGTACTTATAATAATTTTTTTTGTTTATTTACAGATGGAAATGTAATGGCAACCTGGTCCAGATCAAGATGCCCCTTTAGGATTTCTTCAAATTTAGTTTTACATAATTGTTTCAAGTGCAGTTTATTCTAAAATTTCCTTATCGATCTTGACTTTACAGTATAAATACGTATTTGTTAATTATTTGTTTAAACAACTATACATTCAAGACACGGTTTGTACGTCATCACATATTTTGTGGAATTAATTTGTGTAACCATTGTCGTGACTTAAAATAAAATATCGTTAGTAGCTATAAAATGAAAGTTATTTGTGTTTCATTGGAAAGAAAATTTTAAAAGCGAAGCAAAAGGAGAAAATGTGATTATTTAAAACATGAAGTTAGTAGCAGTCCATTGGTTATATTAGTAGTAGATTAGTAGGATGGGTAGTATTTGAGAGCGTGCTCTTTAAGGCAATTGGTACGTTCGTCCTTGTAAATAATGCAAGTTAAGAAATTCATTCTTATTGTACTTACTCTGATTATTCTTTTAATAGAGTTTAAGGAGGTTGTATACGATTCAGAATTAACATTACCAATTTAATTAAACTTGATCCACTATTAGATAAAGGTTTAAAAATTATGTAGTTAAATTTTTGAGACCTCTACGTTTTTGTGAAAAAATTATAAGCGTTTTTTTTTAACATTTAACATTGAGTCTTACGGGAATTGACTACTTTTTCATACATATTTGTTTACCACAAAGTAATTAACCTTAAGAAATTGATGGAACCTTTTTTTTAAACAAAACAGATATATAATGATTAAATATCTGGTAAAAAGTGTCATTAGGTTCCTGTGAGAGATGCAATAAACTAACTTGTAACAATGTTTCACGTTTTATACGGTAAATTAAACAGCTATCAGAATGTCTGGTAACGTTATACACGTCATCCTACATTTCAGCCTTGATCATGCACGTTATATGTTAATTTTACGCGCTATATTTCAATTTTATTATTGTTCGAAATGGCCGCGAATGAGTAGACATGTGCTCGTGTTACGCTCAATTTATTAACGCGTTAATTAGTGCTTATGGACATTTTTCTTGTGATATGTGGTATTTATGAGTTTTGCAAGACAAGATACTCCAATTGTGTGAATTTTTACTGGATTAATCTTCGCTATATGGTTTAATTATAGTGATATAAATGATATATGATATAAAGTTGCTTTTGATGGTTATAGCTCTGAACAATCTATTACCATTTCTGTATACATTGACCCTTATATCAGGACTGTGACTTGAGCAATTGGCTCTTGAGAGGATTGATAATCTTGAAACTAGAGTTCAGGAACTTCAAGAAAATAATAATGAAAGAATGCAAAATAATTCTGCAGCAATCTCTGTGAACTCTATGTCTACCAAATGCTTGTCAGAAATTACAGATAGATTGAATAGGAGACAAAATCTAATAATGTTTGGTTGTCCGGAATCAGCAAATAATGGTGAGCCTCAAAATTTGATAAATAAATTAGATCTTGATAAAGTTAACGAACTCCTTAAAAACTATTATGAATTGCATGATTCGAGTAATATTAATATTTTCCGTCTTGGTAAACGACAGCAAAATCCTGCCCCTCCACGTCCTATTCGAATAACTTTCGACAAGGATGTTATAATGTGGGAAACGCTACGTTCCTATTGGAAGAAAAGGAAGGAGAATGTGACATCGGACGATTCCCCGATCTCGCTTGTCAAAGACCTAACACCCATGCAAAGAGCCCAACAGAAAGAGAAGCACGTGGAGCTGAGAGAACGACTGGAAAGAGGGGAGACAGATTTGATTGTCAGAGAGAGGAAGGGAGAGTTCATGATAGTGAAGAAGAGACAGCCGAGGAATACTCATTCGTCAGCTTAGAATCAACGCAGCAGGGACATACCGACGCTTCCCGTTCATATAATGCTTATTGAAAAACAAATGCAAGGTGATTCTTATTCATTTTTTGGTGCAAGATAATGCTTATTCGATTTTCCGTGCAATAAAATGCTTATTCAAAATTCTATGCGAAAATGTACATTCTGAAATTAGCTTATTCTATGAATTTTTTAAAATTTTCAATACAGTATAATTTATAATTGCAATGGCTTAAAAAATATTTCTTAATACGTGTGATAGGATCCGTGTTTAAAGTTTCTTATAACAATAGACACGTACTGAAATTCTCAGATATTTAATTGCAATTTAATATTAATAAGAAGATTTAGGGTTACATTTATTGTTCTGTCAGTGGCAATTGTTTTGCACACAATTTTGAATAAGCATTTTATTGCACGGAAAATCGAATAAGCATTGTCTTGCACCAAAAAGTGAATAATAATCATCTTGCATTCGTTTTTCAATAAGCATTATATGAACGGGAGGCGTCGATACACAGAATGGTGTGTTTAATCGCACACATATAGCTGATTTGGATTTGTTAAACGACATTACTATATATTATCAAAATGTTCGGGGTATCAACACTAAACTAAATATTATTAAATCCTGTCTTGATGTCTCTGATTACGATATTATTATATTTACTGAAACTTGGCTTAGTTCGGACATACGGGACTGTGAAGTGTTGGACCTTGATGTTTTCAATGTTTATCGAGATGATAGGAGTGGCAGAAGAGGAGGAGGAGTTTTGATTGGGGTAAAATCAAAATTCGATTCATCTAATTTTGATATAAAAAATATTGCTTCTTTTGCTCCTAAATTCAATATTGTCGCGATTAAGTTAAAGATAGATAGTTCTATGATTATTATTGTTTCTATTCACATTCCACCAGACTCAACTATTGAGGAACTTGAAGAATTTTTTGATGCTTTGTCTGCGTCATCCATATGTACGGGGTATAAATTTTTATTTATTGGGGACTTCAACATTCAAAAATTAAAAGATTACATTGAAATTAAAATTTCTGATCGCAAGTCTCATATCTTGCATAATTTTATGATATTAAACAATCTATGTCAATATAATGATATTTTGAATATTAATGACAGATATTTGGATTTAGTTTTGGCATCATTTTCATGTGAAGTCCTGGATAATGAACTCCCTTTGTTGCCTGTAGATAGATATCATCCGCCCCTTATTGTTAAGTTTGAAAGTTGTTTAACTGAAAATCATTCTAGCAATAGATTTAATATAAATCCCGAGAATTCATTTTATAATTTTAAAGCCTGTAATTATTGTAGTTTAAAATTTAAATACTGCATTACTAAATATTGACTGGTCAGAGCTTGAGCTTTCCCTTAATGTTGACGAAGCGGTAAGTAAGTTTTATACATTGCTTTATGAAATATTGGATACTGAAGTGGGTTTTGTGCCTAAAATTTCTCTTAAAGAACATTATCCTCACTGGTATACTAAAAATATTATTAATGAAATACACCTCGAAAATAAATTTAGACTTAAATATAAAAATACTGGCAATAGACACCATCTTGAAACTTATAAGAATATTAGACGTGATATTAAGAGGAGGGTTCAAGTTCAGTATAATGATTATCTTAAGGGTATAGAAGAAGAGGTAGTTAACAATCCAAATTCTATATGGTCACACGTTAATAGATCAAAGAGGAAATCTAGAATTCCGGCTAAGTTCTTTTATCGCGATCTAAAAGTAGATAATCCGCAAGATATTATAAATGCCTTCGCTGATCTATTTTTCAATGTTTACAAACCTGCTTCCACATATCTTGGAATACATAATAATGATAATAGTTTGGATTTTATCGGAGATGGATTCCAAGTTGACAATCATTTAGTGAAAAGTAAATTGCTATTATTAAAAAATAAAAATACTTCTGGCATTGATAAGATTCCCAGTTATTTTATTCGAAAGTGTTACTCTGTGTTTGTTAATCCTTTATGCATCATAATTAATAAGGCATTACAAACAGGTATCTTCCCGGATATGTGGAAATCAGGAAAAATTGTACCAGTGTTTAAGAGTGGTGACAGAAACTGTGTTCTGAACTATAGACCTATCTGTATTTTATGCAATTTTTCAAAGATTTTCGAAATGATCATTGCCGACATTATTTGGTCATATTTCTCACCATCACTCTGTTTAAATTAGCATTGATTTGTGCCTCGTAGATCTACAGCATCTAATCTGTTTACTTTCCTTAACAAGATTGAAAATTATTTACTATATAATAATCAAGTAGATGTTATTTTTACAGACATTTCGAAGGCCTTTGACTGTGTTAGTCATAAAATTATTATTGAAAAGTTAAAAAATCTAGGAATTCCAGACAAAATATTAAAATTAGTAAATTCTTATTTGTGCAATAGACGTATGACGGTGGTCTATAATGGACACTCTTCTTTTCAATTTGTACCTACCTCTGGAGTTCCTCAGGTATCAAATCTTGGACCAATGCTTTTTGTGATTTACATGAATGAGTTAAACTCAGTTCTTAGTAACGACTTTTTATTGTATGCGGATGACACCAAATTGTTTAAGGCGATTAATTGTACTGAGGACTGTGATGACCTTCAAAATGATCCAAACAAGTTTAGTGAATGGTGCAGGAGTAACTCCTTAGATATTAATCCGCATAAGTGTAAAGTAATGACTTTTACGAGAAGGAAGGAGGTCTTAGAATATATATATATATATATATATAATATTAATGGTTGTGTTTTGGATAAAGTTTCGCTGATAAAAGATTTGGGAGTGCATTTCACCTCCACGCTAAAATTTAACACTCATGTAGACACAATGGTTCGTGAAGCTAACAGAACCCTGGGCTTATATATATATATATATATAATATTAATGGTTGTGTTTTGGATAAATTTTCGCTGATAAAAGATTTGGGAGTGCATTTCACCTCCACGCTAAAATTTAACACTCATGTAGACACAATGGTTCGTGAAGCTAGCAGAACCCTGGGCTTTTTATTTAGAACTTGTAACAGATTTAGAAATATACTTGCTATTAAGTCTCTTTTTTACTCTTTTGTTCGATCAAAATTCACCTATTGTTCTGTTGTTTGGAGGAATGATACACAATACTTATCTGATGCTATTGACAAATGTCAAAAAAGATTTCTGAAATTCATGCACTTCAAGAAATATGGTACTTTCTTACCCCAGGGGTCTGACTACTTACAGTTATGCTCGAGATTTAATGAGTTGTCGTTAGAAAATAGAAGAACTATTGATGATATAATGTTTCTTTTTAAAATTATTAGGGGACTTATTGTAAGTCCTTATTTACTGTCCGAGATACCTATATCAGTTCCTCAGTTTTACTCCAGAGAACAGCGACCATTTTGTACAACGCGAAATAGTAGAACACCTGTCTCGATGATTTGTAACACCTACAATATAGTTCACTCTAATTGTAGCACTGAATTTGATATTTTTGACCAGTCAATATCTTCCTTTCTATTAAGCCTAATTGGATTTTTCAAAGAGAGTCAAATGCACTAAATATCATTATAAAACTATGCATTTATGTCTACTCCTCTCTGAATATATTATACTTATATATTTGATATTGTTAAAAATTATGTTATACATTAGTTGTACTGCGATAATCCTGTAATTGGTCTTTAAGACTGTTGGATTTGATCAATATAAATAAATAAAAAAAAATAAATATTTTTTTAAAAATTAAATTGAAATTAATTAAATTTAATGCAACAATTCACTGCTTAAAGTGCATGTAAACAATTCTGAACAATTCACAGCATCCATTTGCAACACGACTGATGAAATGCGGTGTTACCAGACATTTCAAAGCATCGAGTAAGTCAGATCATAAAATGATGGTTTCTGTTTTGATTACTTCAGTCAAAGTATACAACCTCCTTAAAATATTAGTTTATAAATATAAGAATATTATACGATTAGTAAAAATTATTATTATTTTTTTTTATTTATTTAAAAGAAAATATAAATTTATTCATTTTTTTCTTTTCTTTTTTGATTGATTTATTTATTTGTGCAAAACTATTTCGTATCTCCCCCCCAAAAAAAATTAATAAAGGGAGAGAGAGAAGAAAAAAATGCAAGTGGTTCTTTTTTTGTTTGTTTGCTCTTTTTTTGGTTAAAATTAATAAAATTGAATATAATTAATTTATTTTAAAATTTATTGTTTTAAATTAATATTAACTTTTTTGCTTTAATACTTTAGTAAAATTATTTTTAAAAATAATTGAGATTCATTGTAGTCATTAATAAGGAACATTAATTATTAAGGGGTTGGTTTTAGTTTCTATAAGATCAAAACAATAATTTATGGTTAAATGTACACATTATTAGTAACTAAAACTATGCATAAAAGAATTTTTTGTGATTTAAATAAATTGTTCGTTATTAATACAGGTTTTTTTCTTAATAATTAATTTTAAAAACCAACAAAAAGTAGTTTAAAGACTGAAAAAGGTAGTAAAGAGTAGCTATTGAAAATTAATTTTAACGTCAAAAAAAATTTAATTTTAGTCAATTCACAAAAATTACAAAAATTTGATGAATTTTTTTTATTTAAAATAACAAAAATTCACCTTTTTGTTTAAATAGTTCATTTCTTTAGAGGAATTTTAATAAAAATGAATTGAATTTATGTAAAAAATTTATTATTTAATTAATTGCATTTTTTTTAGGAGAAATTTTTTTTGGCAATTTTTCTTAAATAATTGGATTCTTTTAAAAGTTTATCAAAAACTGTAAAAAAAAATGAAAATATTTGAATTTCAGCGAAGGATTTCATTATTTGTAAAAATGGTTGAATAAAAATTTTCGGAACTACTATTCACATTTTCTTGGATTTTTAGGTCACAAGAAGATGGTATATAATTTTGACTCAAATTAGGGTTTCTATAATCGTTTGCAATGTCTACAACATCTTGTTCATGGCCTAAAATGTGATAATCACTATTTTCGGAGAATAGTTGTTCTGGACAGTTTTGGATATTTAGAGCAATTTGTAAAGCCTCCTGAATGTTTCTAGGATTGAATATTTCAACTTTTATTGAAATATTTTTTGGTAGGCTACGTATAAACGTATCTAAAATACGATCTTGTAATGCAAAAGCCGCGTTAGTGACATTAGTCCCATAATTTTCTTCTAATGTAGCTTTTGCATCAGAGTAAAGAGAAGAAAGTCTGTCGTAAAATTCAATAATCTCTTCTCCCTTTCTCATACGAATAAAAGAGATTTCTTGTAAACATCAAGAATATGATCTATTAGGTAGAAATTTTCTGTTTAGATATTGTATCAAATCGTCTAGGGTATCAAAGTCAAAATAGCGTATGCGATCTCGGGCAGCGTCCTTTAATCGTGTGAGAACTGTTTTGAGATATGTTTTGTGACATGCAGCTGGAACATAATTAGATCCATTCCTAATGTCTTGTATGAAATCGTTAAAACAAATGTTTTACCGTCGAAATAACGTACTTGTGATATTGCTTGACGTAGAGCATACAATTCTGTAATATTTTGTACCATTTCTGAGACAGAGTAAGGATCGATTTCAGTACCTAATGTTAAGTTGTCGAATCGATTGTTATTATCAGGGTCGTCATAGTGTTCTCTTTGGTGCCACATAATGAGAAATATTCTAGAATGGCTTTGTAATATTTTGGTTCTACATATGAATATCGCGTAAATATAATAATTTTATTGAATTTTGGAATTAATTTACGGTAATTAAGAGTTGAAATTGTACTTGGAGTATAATAAGTAAATGAAAACTCGTTCGTAGAAAGTTTGAAACTATAATAAAACTTGTATTATTTAATTAGAATCTTTAGAAGGTACGATGTAGAGAAATGTTTGTACTAGATCAAAAAAAATTTATCTACTAAAATATTAAACAGTATTTAAAATTCTAATACATTCTTAGCAATTGGCTGTTCAAAAAGTAAAATTCGTTTTTTTACCTTCTAAAAAAATTGATAAAAGTCTTGAATATTTTGTTCTGAAATTTCTGTCATTAGGAAGATCAGTTATGAGATATAGTACAGAAGAAGGTTTTTTTATAGGTTTCGTATTATACTGTTAATTCTTTAAGTGTTAATTTGGTCTGTTTTGAAGAAGGGATTTATTCTTTCGGAAAAGTCAAGTTTGTAACAACTTCTAATTTTGGAAATGTTGTGTTAATGTGGGTTTTATTTAAAAACATAAAAAGATGCTACGATAAACTTGCAAGCACCTCCTCTAATTCGACTATTAATGACTTTAGTTCTTCTTTACATTCGAGTTTTGAGGATTCGGACAGGGGAAAATTAAGGAATAATTCTCTTTGTATCTTTTCCCACTTGTGTTCAATAATTCTTTTTCTAAGTCTTTTGCGTATCCTGACCTTTCTTGGGTCTTAGTTGATTCATGTATGCAAAAACATGGAACACTTTTGTTTAATACTTGGTTATCTTTTTAAAAGTAACTTAAATTACTAAAATTACTAATGTCTAATAACAAATTAGTTAAAACTTATTTTAGTTCCTTTTAGAGTATTGAAACTCGAACGTTAAAGAACAATCTTAAATCTAGCTTAAAATTAATATTATGCAATAATATCGGGACTTAAAAGTAAGTGTAAATTATTAACTTATGATAGTAAGTATAATTCAGTTCTTTCCTGTGAGTATTGGAACTGCAAACATTAAAGAAGCTGAATTAGTTAAGAATTTAGTTCTTTCCTGCGAGTATTGAAACTGCAAGCACTAAAGAACAACTTAAATTAACTTAAATTTATCTTAATACAAATAACATGCATTAATACTAGAACTTAATTTTAGGCATAAAATTATTAACTTATGATAGTAAGTATAATTCAGTTCTTTCCTGTGAGTATTGGAACTGCAAACATTAAAGAAGCTGAATTAGTTAAGAATTTAGTTATTTCCTGCGAGTATTTAAACTGCAAGCGCTAAAGAACTTTATTCGAGTGTTAAACTAAAAGATTAAGAAACTACTTAAAATTAAACTTACGAATTAACTTAAAAATAAAATAAGACTAAAATTAAAATTATATGATAATAACCAAGCAGTAGACAAACGAGGGTATTAAATAATTTTTATATGCAGTATTGCAATAAATAATTTTAAGTAATTATGAAAAATCAAAATTCTTATTTAAAACTCTTAATGAATTCAGTGGTATGTGATAAAATAATATTCGTAGTTGATGATATTCCCCTTTTGGTTTATGAATGGGTTTGAAATGGTTTATGATAAATGAAATAAAATTTTGAACAGGCACTCAAGATTTGTGATTCTCTAACAATTACATGTGTTTCAATTAGAATTTAGATGTAGAAAATATTCAAGGAATGATTTAGAAATTATTGGTCTTGTTAGAGAAGAAAAGCCTGAAAGTAATTTAATTGTGAATAACGTCAAATTTTGGCAAAAATCTCACCGCTGCCACCAGAAAATTGCTAACTGTTACGTTTATATTAAAAATAATATTTCAATAATAATCGTGGTTTGAAGATCGAGCGATGTACTTTCGGAAGTCGTTAGCAGTTTTCTCGCAATTTTAGATTTGAAAAAATTAAAAAATAAAATCAAGGACTCTTACTATTAAATAATGAAAATGCGTCTAACTGAATAATTACAACTTGAAATTTTTCATTAATTTTACTATATTTACAATATAATTTTTATACTTTATTTAATATTTTTTAGTTTAGGTGAGATGCTAAATTGGTTTGTAATAAACTTAATTAAAAATTAAAGTTTATTATACGTATAACTCCGCGTCTAACTGAATAATTACAACTTGAAATTTTTCATTAATTTTACTATATTTACAATATAATTTTTATACTTTATTTAATATTTTTTAGTTTAGGTGAGATGCTAAATTGGTTTGTAATAAACTTAATTAAAAATTAAAGAAATGATCAGAACGCGGAGTTATACGTATAATAAACTTAAATTTTTAATTAAGTTTATTACAAACCAATTTAGCATCTCACCTAAACTAAAAAATATTAAATAAAGTATAAAAATTATATTGTAAATATAGTAAAATTAATAAAAAATTTCAATTTGTAATTATTCAGTTAGACGCATTTTCATTATTTAAGAGTGAGAGTCATTGATTTTATTTTTTAATTTTTTCAAATCTAAAGTCGGAAGATATTAAAAAAGTTTTTCTCATAAGTTTTTTAAAACTTCGTTTTTATTTTAATATAATTAATCAAAATTGTTTACATATCATTGTATATGTTAAAAAGTACTAAAAAAGTAATTTCCAATTTCAAAAAAAGCACGTAGCCTTGGCTACAGGTAAAAATTACTGATTGTCATTGTAGATTTTATAGTTATACGAGGAGGTATTATGTATACATCCTCGCGGTGCATCTTGGAAACAAATTCTTTAAAAGATAAAAAAATAAAATATGTTTTAATACTTTGTTACTAAAAAATTTAATTAAATTTCATTATTCAACAAACATTAATTAAGTTAATAAATAAAAAATTTTAATTTTAATTTTAAAGAATTTGGCTAAAAACCAATTGTTGAAGTATTTTAAATAATTTAAAAAATTTAAATCAATGTATTTTTAGATAAAAACTTTAAACTGTAAATTTAATAACAGGGGGTTTAATTTTAAAGAATTTGGCTAAAAACCAATTGTTGAAGTATTTTAAATAATTTAAAAAATTTAAATCAATGTATTTTTAGATAAAAACTTTAAACTGTAAATTTAATAACAGGGGGTTGGCGCGCAGGGGGGCACAGCAGAAGTTATCGAGCATTCTTTCGCGTCTCTCTTATTCTCTACCGGTACGATGAGTTTCATATCATTTAGAGTGTCAATTTCTGATCATTTCTACTGCACGTTCTACTGAATAATGCTTAACACTTCTGATGTCAACAAGTGCATGCTCATATACAGTTTATGCATATACTTTTATGTATGCATAACAATTAAATATTAGGTATTAAATGTTTAAAAAGTTACTGCAAACGTAACATGTTAGGTTATACCTTCTTCTGACACAAAAAATTAAAAAATTTTAAACAGAAATATTTTTGCGGAAGATATTGAGCTAAGAAAAAGTGTGGCCCACAATTCCCCAATCTTTCCTAATAATAACACAGGCACACAAAAAAAAGTTGTCTGTTTTTTGAACCAGACATACATATCTTATAGTAATTTTGTCCCCTGAAAACGAATCTGAAGTCAGAATTGCTCCATCACCCTCAGTTTTTTTAAATCAACTAAACTACTCTTAAATTCAAATTTCAAAGTAAAAAAATTGAATAACAGATTTCTCTTCAAAACAATAAATTTATCTACTTTTGCTACAACAACTCAGAAACAATGTCAACATTGTTCAAACACCCTTTGTTTTTTATTAAATCGAAAAAACTACCCCTAAAATGTAAAAATTCAAAATTTTAATATAAAAACCCACATTGGTTTTCAAAACAATAAAATAAATTTATGTACTTCTCTTTCAAAATTTCAAAGACAATATCAAAATTACTTTATCACCCCCTGTGTTTTTAAATTGAAAAAACCACCCCTAATATGTAAAAATTCAAAATGTATAATAAAAAAATTAAAAACTACATTGTTTTTCAAAATAGAACAATAAATTTATGTACGTCTCTTTCAACAACTTAAAAGCAATGTCAAAATGACAGAGAGGGATGGCCCTCTCTGTTTTTTTATTTGAACAACGTACCCTTAAATTTACAAAATAAAACTTTAAAGTAAAAAAATTAAAAACCACATTGTTTTTTAAAATTGAACAATAAATTCATGTACATCTCTTTCAACAACTTAAAAGCAATGTCAAAATGACTCCATCCTTTTCTGTTTTTTTATTTGAAAAACGAACCCTTAAATTTACAAACTAAAAAAATGAAAAACCACATTGTTTTTTAAAATAGAACAATAAATTTATGTATTTCTCTTTTAACATCTCAAAAGCATTATCAAAATTGCCCTATCACCAATTATTTTTTTTAATTTAAAAAACCTACTTTTAAATTTACAAACTAAAAAAATGAAAAACCACATTAATAATTGAGTAGAGTTAAATCCTTTCATAGTTTAGTTGATATTATTATTAAATAAATGATCATAGGAAGGTGAATTATTGAATGAAAAATCCAATGTGTTTCGTCAGTATAGCGACGTTTCGTTGGCTAAGGTTTGCCAACCTCATCAGGCTGAATTTATTAAACAGAAAAAAACACTTCAATATTTATAAAGATCTAAAGCACTATTTCCACAAAGTAATAATAATAATATCCTACCTAATTCATTAAAACATGAAAACACGTTTTAATTCGTCAAAAAAGTAAAAAACAATAAATAAATAATTAAAATATAAACACGTGTTCCACATTAAAGATAAAATTAAAATTTAAAAAGGAAGACATTATCCTACACTGTCTCAGTGTCAACTGAAATAAAATTAAGAATTTACAAATATAAGAAAGTCAAATTGATAGAAAAGAAAAGAGTCAATGAATTGGCATATAAACACAGGTTGTAAGCAAGTTATGTAATGTATTGTCATTGTAGGCAAGAGTCTATACGTTTAAGAAGAGGAAAGAAAGTTTGATTTAGAGTGAAAATATCTTCCTTTCTGTTAATAGTGGAACGATTTGTTTTAATATAGATCATTTCAGATATTCGTCGTTTTGTGAAATTTTTTTCATTGTCTAAAATTTTTGTGTTTTCCCAGTCAAATTCATGATTAAAATTAGAGCGGTGTCGATAAACTACAGAGTTGTCGTTCACTTTTTTGTGTTCATTTATGCGAGTTTGTAGTGATCGTTTCGTCTCGCCGATATATGTTGCAGGACAGTCTTTGCAATTAAATTTATATACAACATTAGTTCTATCCCATTTTTTCGTCGAATCTTTACCTAGTATAATGATGGAATTAGCATTCTTATTTATAATGGGGATAGAAGTGCAATGAAACTCTTTGAGAATATTCGACAACTTGAAAAAACATTTTTCATTAAAAGGTAAACAAACTTTAGGAATTTGACTATAAATATTATTTTTGTTATTGTTACTGTTTGCATCCGAAAATTTAATTTTGTTCATACGAATTTTTATTTGATTTTCAATAAAGTCTACAGGATAGTTATTATTTTTCAAAATAGTTTTTATTTTTTTCAAGTATCAACGACCAAATTCACATGTTCTTTTTTTACTGCTAAAATAGTGTCGTCCACGTATCTAAAATAGAAGAGGGGGACACAATCGTATTTTTCTTTTAGTTCTTTTAAACATTCCGTTTCCAGATCATCCATAACAATGACTGAGATAAAAGCTGAAATTGGAGAACCCATCGGTGTCCCGTAAATTTGTCTATAAAATTTCCCATCGAACGAGAAATGCGTGTTGTTAAATACAAATTTTGTAAAATCGATGATATCAGAAAACGGGATCTTACATTTCTGATTTATAAAATTAATTCGTCGATCTAAACTCTGAGTGGCAAGTTCGCAAGACACATTAGTAAACATAGAACTTACGTCAGGAGAGATAAATGTATAATTGTCGTCCATGTTAACATTATTTAATTTGTTTTTGAGTTCTAAGCTATTGTTAATGTGTGACCGAGGTAAAGGGATGCAATTTTTTAGAGAATTATATAATATTTTAGCAAGAAAATGAGTGTGACTATTTATTAAAGAAATAATAGGACGGAGTGGTACGTTTTCTTTATGTATTTTTGGTAGTCCGTAAGCCTTAGCCAAAACAGTGTCGGTCAAGGTCAATTGATTCGGGTGATATTTTTTGTCTAGGAAATCGTTTTCATTCAAATACTTGAGAATTGTTGATGTTTCTTTAGTTAGTTTTTTGATTGGATTCTTTTTACCAGTTCGTAAGTAGTAGTATCAGATAACATATTTGTCATTTTTTGAATATATTCCGATTTTTTTAAAAGAACTGTTACATTACCTTTATCAGCAGGAGTGAAAAAAATGTCAGAATTAGTTTTTAAGAAGTTTTTGGTAATGTTTAATTTTTTATAAAAGGATTTGTTTTGATACGTGGATAAATTTTTGTTATTTAAATTATTTCATAGAACATCAGAGAACTTTCCCCTTAAGATATTTTTATAACTTTCAATGATATCAGTTTTAGATAAACAGGACTCCAAGTTTTTAATAGAATTTATAATGTCATCTTTGGAGATATCACTTGAAAAGCAAAAGTTGGGACCCAAAGATGCAATCTCCGCCACTTCCGATGGAATCTCAGTGTCAGTTAAATTTTTTAACCAGTTTGGTTGATTAATTTGAATTTTTTTCAGATTGTCTTTTTTTTAAATATGCGAGTTTCTTATTGTGAGTGGTATTGTTAGCGAATAAGATTCGATTAAATTTCTTTCGCGAAAACTCAAAAAAAAATTTACAAGACACATTATCGAAATTTGAATTAATAATTTTTTGTTCATAAAAATTCAGACGTTTTTTTAGAAATTTTACATGTAAATGAATATCGTCGATTTTAGTGTTTAATAGGTTCTTTATAAAAGATTCGTTTAGTTTAGAAAAAGATTTTTTGCAAGACTTACTGTGGAAAGATGTAATATTAAGACGCTTTTTTAAACCTATTTTACCTATTTTTTTAATTTTTTTAACCTATTTTAACATTTTTTATTTTTAATAAAATGGGTTTTTAAAATTATAGAAAAAATGTAATTTCTTCGAAATGTGCTAAATTTTTTTTTTAAAATTAAATTCTTTCATAAAATTTTAGAAAATAATTCAATTTTTGAAATATTTTATACTGAATTAAGAAAAAACATTCAATTCTTTCGGGAAATTTTTTTTAAATAATTAAATGTTTGCAAAGATTTGGCTTCTTAAAAAAATAATTGAATTTTTGCGACAAAATTTTAAAAGTTATAAACAAAAATAATTAATTAGTAAATTAGTTAAGAATTGAATTTTTTTTAAAGTTTGAATTTGAAATTGTTCAAAAATTCATATTTGAAAATAAGTTTTGTAATTTGCATAATAATAGTAATTAATATGTTAATTAATTAATAAAGAACATAAAGGATAACTGCTTACTTTAAAATTATTACACAAATCTCCTCAAAATAGAATCAATAACTGATATTTAAACATTTTAATGGGATTTTTAAAAAATTGTTAAGGTTTTAAAAATTAATCATTTAATTATATTAAAAAGGTGAACAAGGAATTTAATTAAATTTAATTTATTTTAACCAAAATTATGTTATTCATTACCTTCTGCAGGTTTTTTCTTTTTTTCCTGTTAGAAATTAAAAAACGCATTTTAATTACACAAATTAAAAAAAATTGTACACTTTAATCCATTTTTTCAAAACTAAACTCTTAAGTGTTTGTAGTTAGTGTACTTCTACATCAGGAAAGTCGACCGTACTTGAGCTGTTCTCCTGACTAAAAAGCATAACTGCGTAGTTATGCTTTTTTGTAAGGATTCGCCGCGATTTTTCATTTAATTAATTAGCATAAATACAGTTTTGCATATTTCCAATGAAAATTTGAACTTTTTTTTGCATAATAAAATTCAGCGTACCCGAATTAGTAAAGAAACACCATTACCTTTTGAAGAAACATTATGTTAAAGAAGATATAAATAAAAACGTATTTTGCTAAATATCTCGAAACAACCCAAAGTGTAGTTAGGGTGTTTTTAAATCAGGACGGCAGATATGTACACTGAAGGAAAATGTATATTAAATTTTGTAAAAGTATTTTCCAATTTGGGGAAAAAGTGCAACAATCCGATATTTTGATATAAAAATATTAAACTTTAAAAAAGATGATATCGAATTTAGTATAATTATATCAAATATGAAGAATTTAAATTCAATTTTAAATATTTTAATATAACTTTACTAAATTCTACATATATTTTTTTAAAGTTTAGTAGTCTTTTATCAAAATTTCGGTTTGTTGCACTTTTTCCCAAATTGTAAAATACTTTTACGAAATTTAATATATATTTTCTTTCAGTGTACATATTAGGGTTAGTTATTTCAATTTAAAAAAAACAGCGGGTGATGAAGCAATTTTGACATTGTTTTTGAGTTGTCGAAAAAGAAGTACATAAATTTATTGTTCTATTTTGAAAAACAATGTGGTTTTTAAATTTTTTACTTTAAACTTTTATTTTGAGAATTTAAGGGTTGTTTTCTCAATAAAAAAAACAGGGGGTGATGGAGCAATTTTCACATTGCTTTTGAGTTGTCGAAAGAGAAGTACATAAATTTATTGTTCTATTTTAAAAAACAATGTGGTTTTAAATTTTTTTAGTTTGTAAATTTAAGGGTAGGTTTTTTTAATTAAAAAAAAACAAAGGGTGATAGATCAATTTTGATAATGCTTTTGAGATGTTAAGAGAGAAATACATAAATTTAATGTTCTATTTTAAAAAACAATGTGGTTTTTAATTTTTTTACTTTAAAGTTTTATTTTGTGAATTTAAGGGTAGGTTTTTCAAATAAAAAGAACAGAGAGGGATGGAGTCATTTTTACATTTTAGGATAGTTTTTTCGATTTAATAAAAAACAAAGGGTGTTTAAGCAATGTTGACATTGTTTCTGAGTTGTTGTAGCAAAAGTAGATAAATTTATTGTTTTGTTTTGGAGAGAAATCTGTTATTCAATTTTTTTTACTTTAAAATTTGAATTTAAGGGTAGTTTTGTCGATTTAAAAAAAACTGAGGGCGATGGAGCAATTCTGACTTCAGATTGGTTTTCAGGGGACAAAATTACTATAAGATATGTATGTCTGGTTCAAAAAACAGACAACTTTTTTTGTGTGTCTGTGTAATTTTTTAAAATAATTTTTTAGAATCTTAAAATTACTTTTGAATTACTTGAGAAATAAAAATAATATTATTAAATTAAGAAAATAATAAAAAATAATGTAGACATTAAAATAATTAAATTAAATTAAAATAATGAATATTATCTATCCGAACACATAAAAAAACAAATCATGTCTAATTTCAAATGTGGACAAACTGGAATGAATACCATGATTATTGTAGGTAATGAAGTAACTGTCGGTTGAAACTAGCAGTCGTACTTAGGCGTCAACTACTAATTATCTAATGAAATTAATAAATAAAAACTTACTCAATTGGCTATTTAGTGGTTATTGCTTCTCAAATAACAATATTCAATGATTGTTCGAATCATTAAGTATTACTATACATTTGAAAGAGGAGTATAATAGTAGATGACACACAAAGCTAATACTGAGTACGACTGCTAGCTTTAGTCGGCTAATCAAAACACATCATATAGAAATACATCAGAATCTATTTCTTTCAGTGCACATTGAAAATTAAATTATACAGAAAGCAGATCATTGGACTCTAGACTGTCACAACATTTTTCTATACGAAAGATATTGGTACTGTGAATAGTACATGCCCGGTTTTCAGTTCAGGAGCGTGTGATAACTCCATGGTTTAAAAAATTTAGTTCCGTTGGCCCTTATAAGAGAGATTTACTAAACTTTTCTAAAGATTGCTTTCTGAGATTTGTAAAATTTTCTAAAATTGATGTTAAACATTATAATTATTGTCAATTAACATTCATCAAGTCAAGTTTTCTTTGATCTAAAGAAGGATCTCCGAATGTATTTTCTCAACAACTGCGCATATAATTAATTATCTCAATAATTATTGACCACCTTTTTGAACTATTGTCCATTAATGTCCGTTACATTTGTGTACTTGACCTAAAACTTGTAATGAGCATAAGATGGTAAAGACTCTAAATGAAAATGTATAATACAAGTAAAGTTGTAGAAATACATTCAATGTTTATATATATATATATATATATATATTCTCGGTGTATTTGTGTAGTTACTGATGTACATGTTGCATATTAGAGGTACATAATATGCATAGTGCACGCACATACGCGCGGTAACGGTGCGTAATGCGTGCATCATCGATCTCCTTCTCACGGTTTCTCCTTGAAACGGATGAAAGAAGAAATGAAATATATAATGAAACAAGAGGACAAAACGGGTTGTAGAGGGTGAAGGAAGGGGTTCGGGAGGGGCCAATTGAGGATAGAAGAAAAAGGAGAGTCAAAAGGAACTTATGAAAATAAGGCAAAGTCGGAAGTGGGCGTACGTATACGCGCATGCGACGATCGACACGCAATACAAACGCTCTAATTTTAGATCTTGTCACTCTGACGCCAGGTGGTGTGCCCCTCCTCATCCATTACACACGTTTATGCACACTAACGCACAATGGTCACGCACGATTCACCAGTCATTATAAGCTTTAATTCGTTTTTCTCCTTTTTCTCTTTTCTTAATAATTATCAATATTCACACAGATCTGCGATAAGTCTATTATTGTCACTCGATTCGCGCATTTGAAAAAATTTTTATCGCCAGAGTAAAGTCCGCAGGTTTTTTCTGTATGGTTTTGTTACAGGGGCTAGCAACCCTTTTTAAAATATGTTATAAAATAATATTATTCTATAGGTAGGGTTCAGGTTTTTATAAGTTTGCATGAAACATGCAGTAAAATCTTTCTGCAAGTATCAAACTTGCACTGAAAAGAAAGGTACTCTAACCCAGTAAAAAAAGTATTCAGAATAAAGAAAAGTATTGGTAGTGATATTATTCGGTGAATGCGTTTTCGCGACAAAACTGTATTGATTGGTTACGGTGAATACATTTTTTAAAAACTTTCGATTTTAAGATTTCTAAGCAAAGTTAAGAATATGTATGAAGAATGTGAGTGACGTGAAGTGTTAAAATGATAATTGCGAAAAGGAAATTAGAAATTTTGAAAAAAATGAAAAATTAAATGTGACAGGCAATTATTTTATTATCGAATGCTTTTCTGTGAGCATATCTTATAATAGATTAAAAGGAACTTGCTGTTACTGACGGAACTTACTGTTCCACATACATTTACTTGGATCCTATCAATCTATTATATATTGTAGACACAGAAAATCATATGGTAATCGATCACCGTTTCAGAATTTGCCTGTAACATTTAATTTTTCGTTTTTTCTTAAAATTTCGTATTTCCTTTTCGCAATCATCATTTTTACACTTCATGTCACTCACGTTCTTCATAAATATTCTTAACTTTGCTTAGAAATCTTAAAATCAAAATTTTTAAAAAAATGTATTCACCGTAACCTATCAATACAGTTTTGTGGCGAAAACGCATTCACCGAATAATATCACTACCAATACTTTTCTTTATTCTGAATACTTTTTTTTATTGGGTTAGGATACTTTTCTTTTCAGTGCAAGTTCAAAACTTGCAGTGTGAGATTGATGCAAGTTTGATACTTGCAGAAAGTTTTTACTGCATGTTTCATGCAAGCTTATAAAAACCTGAATCCTACCATACCGTTGCTGACCGTTTTCCCGAAAACATTTTCCCGACAACATTAATTTCCGACAACTCTTTGTCCCGATAATGATTTTCTGACACGTTTCTTCCCGAATGCATTTTTCCGACAATATTTATACGTCTTCAAAATTCTAGTCCACTTTTAAAAATCATTGTGTCAAATTGATAGTTTACCAGAGATTATCGATAAAAAATTGCTATTAGATGGTTTTCTCTATCTTCGTCTCGTACTCGTAAAAATAACACAAACTGTAAAAATTAACACATACATTAACAAGCTGACACTAAGAAAATAATTGCAGAGTTAAGCTTGGGACGATAGGTAAAAGCTGCTCCAAAGAAAAAATGGATTTATGCAAAACATAGAATACAATCCATTGTTCTCACATATGATACAATGAAACAGGAGAACAATATTATAAACTTCTTGCGTTCTGTAGCTCATAATATTAACATTTAATTAATTTATTATGACATGTCAATAAATTATATTTTAAATTATATTTTAATATTTCTTTAATACTGTCGGGACTTGTATTTTCGGAAAAAAAAGATGTCGGGAAATTGAATTCGGGAAAAATGGTGTTGGGAAACAGTCTGTCGGGAAAATCATTTTTTGGGAAACTTTGATTCGGGAAAACTGACGGTAATCTTAATTTTTATTTTATTATTTAATTTAATTAAACAATATTATTTAAATTATTTAATTCAATTATAAATTTTTTCATTAGGAAAAACATATTAATACGCCATTTACAATTATTTTTTATTAATTAAAAATAATTATATAAATATTAAGAAATTTAGATAAATCCTCTTCATTATAATTAAAATATTTATAAGATTTGAATTAAATTAACTAGGGTTTACAATGTAACTAACACGAAATAAAGTGTACACGGGAAAACTTTGTATACCATTTTTTGTGAAACTCACAATGTATTCTTCGTTAAAGTGGGAAAAAATTGGTCACTATTCGAGATGGTAATTATGCAGAATCGTGACTTTTGCCAATTTTGAAGATAAACGATTAATTTCTTTTGGAAAAGCTTTAATTTAACTAAGTGTTGAAGAATTCGGTGGGGGAGGAATAAAAAGTTACTTACAGAACGCCAGGGCTGAAAAACAAAATTTTTTTTTGTTTTTGACGTTTCACTCGGTAAATATTAAAAATTTTGAAAAATGTTCTACATAAAAGTTGTAGATCGTGTTAAGATACACATTTTATGTTGCATGCAATTGTTTCATAAATTGAGTATTTTTCGAGAAAAACACAAAAAACGAAAAATAACCATAGAAACGTAATATAGTAGAAGGGCTTTTCATGCAATTGAAATTTTTCTGATTTTCTTCAACGTTTTAATGCAGAA
Source organism: Leptopilina drosophilae (assembly GCA_032873175.1). NCBI lineage: Eukaryota > Metazoa > Arthropoda > Insecta > Hymenoptera > Figitidae > Leptopilina > Leptopilina drosophilae. The sequence continues at coordinate 39,775,567 of CM065479.1, forward strand.
GGGAGTCAAATTTACTTTCTAGATGGTATTAGAAGGTATACAACTTAGACCAGACCCCCCTCCAACGTTTAAAAAGAGGCGTTTTGAAGGTGCATCCACAACACATCACTCAAAGGCGGGCGAAGCCCGCCGAACCTGATTTCCTTGAACGTTTTAATGCAGAAAGGAAGTCAAATCCGTTGGAGAGGGGTCTGGATTAATTTCTTTTGGAAAAGCTTTAATTTAACTAGTAATTTATTCATTTGAGATTTGTTTCATACTGATTTGAGAAATCAGTATGGCTCCATGAACAACCAACACAATCCATTGTCAAGGAAAGAATGAGTTCTATATAAACAATGTTTAACCTATTTTGCTTTAGAAAAAAAGGATGAGTGAGAAATTTTGAATTTAAATCTAAATAATAGAAGCCCTGGCGTTCTGTAAGTAACTTTTTAATCCTTCCCCACCGAATTCTTCAGTACTTAGTTAAATTAAAGCTTTTCCAAAAGAAATTAATCATTTATCTTCAAAATTGGCAAAAGTCACGATTCTGCATAATTACCGACGAGATTTCTAATTTAATAGAAATTTCTATAATATTATATGATCTCTATTTTTTCAATATTTAGTAGTCAAGTTGAGAAAAATTTGCTTTTGATGTACGAGAAAAAAGTAGGTATAGAAAAAGTGAATGTCAAAATTTTATTTTTTATATTCGTAAGAATGATATTTTCTTTGCGTCGCGTTTACAATTTAATAGTCAAACGGTCAAAACTGCACGCGTACAAGCGAGCACCGTATTAATTATACGGAGAAAAGTGTATATTAAAACTCTTAATATACTAAATATTAAGAAAAATATTCTAATGCACATCATCTATGTGTTATAGTTTAATGTTTCAGATGTTAAAAAGTATAATTTACAAATGTGTGATTATGCTTGAACAAGTCTTTTAAATTTGAACAAGATGTTTATATATTTCAGTCACAAATATTCACCATTAATATTTTTGTCAATGTAATTGTTTTTTAATTAAAATTTTTAATAAAATTCAAATCTTTTAAATATTTGAATTATATTTAAGAGGATTTCTCTAAATTTCTTAATATTTATATAATTATTTTTAATTAATGAAAAATAATAGTAAATGACGTATTAATATGCTTTTTATAATGAAAAAATTTATAATTAAATTAAATAATTTAAATAATATTGTTTAATTAAATTAAATAATAATTTAATAAAAGAATAAACAATATTTTACGAAATAAGAATATTATTTTTTTCTATGTGTCAAACATTTTTATAATTTAATGAAATCATGAATTTTAGATTTTGATCAAGTGACTACTAAATTTTCAAACTCTCTTTCTGGGTTTTAATGGTCAGACTACGACTACGAACCGTTCAAAATCAATTAATTTAATGCATTTGTCAAATAATATGCTGTGACGTTTTTAATAATATCATAGAAAAAAACTCATTATTAGTTGCCACAAAAATGACCCCGATCAACTCATTTTGAGTTGCAGGCAAAATTTCAAAATTACAATTATTAATAGTCATATAACAATCACATTGTCATAGAAATATTAATTAAAATCATTGTTTTCAATAAACAAACAGAATGCACTGCAAAAACTTTGTTTCTTAAATTCGATTCATTGCATTTATGGAGAATTGAAAAAATGTTTTAATAAATATTTTTTCAGTAAATACTAACGTAAAGGTTACAACTTGTGAATTTATAAGTATCAATACCAACCATGTACTATAAAATAGAAAAATTTTAACACTGTCTGAAAACTAAAGACATTAACGCCAAATTTAAAAATAAAAATTGATGTGTTTTCAATAAAAATGACTCTTAAAGAGTTTTCGAAGTCACTGATTTGAACTTAAATTGACAATTTCAGAGCTGAGAGCAGTAAACTTTTATAAAAAATGATTTTGTTTATGCTAAAGTGTCCACAAAAGGATTCATACAGTTGCTGACTTCTAATTTAAACTCAAATTGTTAATTCGACAGTTGACAACTGTCAACTAAACTGACAACTGTGATTGATGATAATTAATAATATTATTCATTGGTTCAAAACACTACAGATAATGTGTTTCAAAAATTTTTATGACATTAGCGTTTGCATAAACATTTGATTATTTTTTTTACTTTAAACTTTTATTATATTTTACTTTAATTTTTTTGGGTACCTAAAGCGATTCCAAAGAAATCAAGTCCACCCCGTTTAAAAAATAATAATATTTGAGAAAGTGGCGTGGCACGGCGCGCTAAGAAATATAGCAACTTACAAAATGTTTTATAACTTCTAAAATATTAATCTCCCCTTTTGATCAAACTATCATTTTAAAGGTGAGGAAATTTGCTTTCTTTTCAAGGTAATCCGAAAAAATCGAAGATGTACGAATTGATCAAAAATAGAAAAATATTTTTTTATTAATTTTGGAATGGAAATTTTACTTTTTATAAATTTGTATAAAAATCATTATTAAGTACGTAAAAAATTCTATTTATCTTTTTAGATTACTTTGTTTTTATAGGAGTTATTCTTATTTGAACGTAAACGTGCACAGTAAAAACCGAAAAAATGGAGTCCCTGTAAATGGACACAACATTAATTAATTCCACTGCAAACTGGTTTATAATAATTAACGTCAGTTTTCTATTTCTATAATTATCAGGAAAATAAAATTAATATATAATTAGAAATAAATAATACTTACATTAATTTCCTCAGCGTGTTAAAATATCTGTCACTTAAGTAAACATTAACAACAATTTTAGTTATTAAAAATCTTTTTCATAACGCGTTATGAAAATATCGTTTGTAACTTGTGCGAGCAGTTGGTAATTTTTGAATGAGGACTTTTTTGGAATAAACTGTAGGCAAAGCGAAGCTTTGCAAATTTTCATTTGTTATTGTTCTTTGTTTTAAACAAATATCTTCAATAATTTTGAACTTAAAAAAAAATTTCGAAAAATATTCTTTTAACTACAAATATCATTTAGCCCACTTGAAACTCATGTAATTTCTTCTTTGCATTAAAAAAAGTCACTCTAAAAATTTGAGAAAAAATGTGGTGTTTTCGAGAAATTTAAGTTTATTTTTTTAAATCTACCGCTATTTTTTAAATTTTAAAGTTATTTATAAATTTTAAAAATGGTTTCGAAGAGAAGAAGACCCTTAATAAGAATCAAGAAGAATAATTTATTAACACAGAGTAGAAAAAAAATTACAAGTAAAACCATTTTTTCAACGTTTTTTAGGGTTTTACCGCTCAAAGTTTAAATGTGGCTAACTTCGTTAAAAAACATTGTTATGAAAAATAAAAAAATATGTGTCTATTTATTTTTCATATAGAATAACATATTTCATCGACAAGTAATTTTACGACTTAAAGTTATTCGGCTTGCCTGATTTGAAATGGATTCAACCATTACGTACTTTACTAATTCAAATTTAAGGGGGTCAAAGTGCGTGGCAGTGTCTCCCCTAAAAAAGGTTTAAAAAAATTTAAATTATTTAAATTTTGCATTGTTTTAAAATAAGAAAGTGGGTTTAATTAAACAAAATGATCTTCACAATCACAGCACACATGAGAGTAAGGAGGACTCGAACCCCAAGTCTCATAGGATAACCCTCGAAGTGAGCTGTTAGGGTAGTGCTTTATGCGCTTAACTGAATCGCCACTCGACTTTACTGGGTTATAAATATTATTTTTTTATTCTATCTTTGAGTAACCCTGTTAAGTAACCCTGTAAGCTAACCGTGTAATGTCAAATAGCGATTTGGTTGAGCGCATAAAGCGCTATCCCACCAGCTCACTTCTAGGGTTATCCTATGAGACATGGGGTTCGAGTCCGCCTTACCCTTATATGTGCTGTAGTTGTGAAAGATAATTTTTTTTAATTAAACCCACTTTTTTATTTTAGAACAATGCAAAATTCGAAAAATTTAAATTTTTTTAAACCTTTTTAAATAATATAAATTATTAAGTAAGAGTGCCATATAATGTACCGCTCTATGAGTACAAGTAGAGCGCGCGTGCACATGAAAAGTTGTGCTATATAAAATTTTTTTGACTGATTCAGAACGTTTTCGAATTGATTCTTATAGTTGACAGTTGAAGCAATAATTTAAGCCTAATTAGAGATTTCTAGCACGTCGGCATCATTCTCTACACGTGATAAAAAGGCCAAATACAGGGTTTTTTAAAACTTTGAGTCCATTTTTCTCAAAATGCCGACGTGATGGGTACTTTTAGAGGTCATTTTCGTGTTCAGCGACGAAAATCTTAAAAGAATTTAATTGTCCTACATTTGAATCACTTTACGTGTCGAACAGTGTAATTTCACTAAAAAAATTTTTAATCATTTTTGGAAACTTCGTGGTAACTTCCAGGAAACTTACTTTGACAGTTTTTAAAAAAATTCCACTGTCAATTTGCAGGAAACTTCCAAGGAAAGCTTCTAACTTGCGGACATTATTGTATTTTCTGGAATTTTCCAAGAAGTTACCAAGGGTAACTTCCGAAGGTTGTCACGGGAAACTTCCTGACAGTTTCTCCTGGGAGTTTTTGTGCTATGTGGGTATTCATAATTAACTATTTACATAAAATACATAGTATGTAAATTAGGCGTTCAAAACATTGTGACACATTAAAAATAATAATTTAATAAATAAATAAAAAGTGTTTGTATATTTTGTACACGAAACTCTAGGTTTGGGTGTCAGTGTAGCTCGCACTAGTTCTATTTTTTATTAAGGAGTAAGCCATTGTAAATGTAATGAAAGCACCTGTTTTCAAGAATTTTTTTGATATAAGGAATAGAAATACAATTATATTTATGTCAAATATGATTAGTCTTATATTTAAATAAAAAAATACAAATAAACAGTGAGAGATATTACAAAATGGCGAAACTAGAAACATTTTTGTAAAGTATTTTTCGTTTGAAGTTTGAAGCTTTTACAAAAGTACTGTATGTGACACCTTCATATGTTCTTATGTCTGCATACGATTTAGCACTACATACATATAGTAATAAAATTCTTAAAAAATACCTTTTAATATCTTTTGGACTGACAAAATACATTCGAGAAATTACAGGTTTAGTCATTCTTTTCCTTGTTTACCAAGTTCTAATGATTTAACGAATACATAATAATATGGTATGGACTTAAACTTGTTTTACAATTTTAAAAAGTTCTGGATTTTTTGTTTCATCTAGAATTTCTGCACATATTATTTTATATACAGGTTCTGCATCACGAATCGCAAAAGTTTTATCCACAAATAAAATTAAATGTGTGTCAAACCAAGCTTCTGGAATTCTATTACATACACATAAGCAAAAACTGATTCAAAAATATTTTTATCTTTTAATTCACTCACAAGCGTTTTTATCTTTTTTTTAAAAAACTCTAGCTACAATATCCGGTCGATCAGACGCAATTTCACTATTCAACATATTTTTTCTAATTTCTCGTACTTTGGATTACATGTCATTGTAATGAATAAATCAGATTTTCCAAATTTATGAACTAATCGCATGGCATCCATAAAAGATTGTTGATTCGAACGTGGTCCTCCAGTAAATGTTGATGGTAAAATAATAATTATTCTTCCTGGTTTTACATTTTCTCTATTTGCTTTATCATGTCCATAATCCTTTAATCCACAGTACATTTCTACTCAAAGTTGTTTTTGATTTTTATAAATAAAACTTATGCGTCCAGCCACGACTTTTAACCAAATATCAACTATAAATTGTTGACTTAATTTTCTCATTTGTATACGTGGATTAAACATTCTTCTGTAAGAAAGGCGATACATATAAAATTTTAAAGCAGTAACATTACGAACACCATTAATTTGCTTAATGTTGACAGTCCATCCTGAATCACCTGAAGAAAACATTAAAGGGTCAGCGTTTTCACTAAGAATAGAAATTGGAATACTTTCAGAACCTTTTGGTTGTATACATATATCGCTATCCACTGGAGGTTCACCATTTTTCACTCATAAATACAACTGCTACTTCATTACAAGATGGTACATTAAAATTACTTTGACTTAATAATCTATCCCGTTTGATCCACTTTTAAATATCCCTTATAGGTTTATTTTTCAATTTCGCTCTAGTTTCTTCTTCTAATTGTACTTCTCTCATTATTTTCAATGCATCTGCAAATAGACTAACCTCTCTTAATAATTTATCTATTCCTTTCAGTAATAGTGGTAAACATGTTTTATTCGATTCATTTTTTTATCATTTAAACACGGCTTCAATAGTATCAAGAATGTGCAGCTGACCATATTTTAAACTGTTACCATCCTTAGGATGAAGAACATATGTATTATGATACACTTGTTCATGTATACGAAAGACATAAGGGCCTAAATTCCATTTAGGAATTTTCTATTTAGCTCCCATACTGGCAAAAGCAGAAGAACTGTTATAAGGACGAATATTTTCCATAAATTTTTTACCTTCCAAGTTAGAATCATTTAATAATTTTCGCAAATAAATCGGATAATCATCTAAATCATCTACTTTACTTTTCCCTTATGGCAACAACTACTAAAATTTTTATCTAGTGGTCTTTCACACATAAAATGTAATGCTGCACAAAACTCGCACTTAACATTCAACAAACCCAAATAATTTTGTTCAAATTTACATTCATCAAAATTTCTAAAAGGCATAATTGCAACTCTTAATGTAAGTTTTTTTATTTCTTAAATCTATTTCTGCTTCTGAGCTATTACGTTTTCTTAACACTTTATTCTCTTTTCTAATTTTTGTTGCTCCTCCGTTCCTTCTTGCTAAGGCAAGAACTCAATTATACAGCCTCTATTATCATTGTAACTAGTTGAATTATAAATCTGATCATTTTTTCATTTAATAAACCCTTAGTCTCTCTGAGACTGTTTTTTAGATCTTCTACTTTTCAATTTCAGTTTCTGCTTCTCGTCTATTACGTATTCTTAACCTATCATTATCTCTCCTAATTATTTTTTGAACTTTTATCATTTTTATGCTTACATTTTACAAAAAAGTAAAAATATTTAAAAAATTATTATTGTTTAGTGATCATGACATCTTTCAAATGATTCTTTCAAAATATTATAATTTTTCGAAATACATTTTTTAAATACGCAACAAAACTGAAAGGTGCGGAATTAGGTAAAAAAAAAGATTTCTTTGATTTTAAGTATATGGGATATGTTACGAGAAAATAAAAATCAGGCAGAGAAGCAGGCGCAATGCGCCTACATCATAGGTTTTCGTGGCCTAAAATGACAAAAATGATGTTAATGATAATGAATGAATAAAAAACAACCATTACCATAGTAACGGTTGCCATGGCAACGGTTGTTATGGTAAACATCAACATAGCAATGGCTTCCAAGGCAACGGCTATTATGACAAACATTAACATAGCAACGGTTGCTATGACAACGCTTGCCATGGCAGCGGTTGATATGGCAACGTTGCCATAGCAACGGTTGCTATGATAACGGTTGCCATGGCAATCGTTGATTTGGCAACACTGCCAAAAACTACGGACGGACACCGGAGTCTCGCTATAAGGGTTTTGGCCCTTGGCCACTAAACCCTAAAAAAACCGATTTTGAGATACAGTAGAACTTAATTAATACGATTCTGTAGGGACCGTACTAAGAATGCGTCTTATGCGGGAAAACGTATTAGGTGGGATATAAAGTATATGTCTTTAATTGCAGGGACCACCATAAATGAGCGTCTTAAGCGGGAAATCGTATTCATTGGGATCGTATTAACCGGGTTCTACTGTATATTTAAATTAAGAATTAGACCTTGAATTTCAAGGTTAAATTGACAAAAAACCACTTTTTTCATCACCAGCTTCTAGCCCATTAAAACCGCTTTAAAAACACTATTCATTCTTTCAATTTGATTAATTTTACATATCAATATATTAAATCGAAAAAAGATATTTTTAAAAAAATCCAAATTTTGAAACTCCATAACTCAAAAAATATTTTATCAAATTAAAAAAATTATATTTACACTTCCACTAATAATAGTAACATTTTAGCAAAGTTTAGAGAAAATTCATTTTTTTACTTGGGCAGTTAAGGAATTTTGCCCCATATGTTCATAATTTGTGGTAACGTTTTATTTTTTCACTCTGAATCCCTTTGAGATCTCAAGATGAAACTTACAGGACATGTAAAGCACATTTGCCCTAACATTTAGTCAAATTTTGAAAAAAATCGAAGACGATGTTTTTTCAAAAACGTATTTTTAATTTTTCCAAAAAAAATTTTTTTGAATTTTCTTTTTTATAATAATTGTATCTTAAAATATACTTAAAAATCCTTTTTTTAAAATCCAAAATCGGTTAATTAGAACCAAAGTTATAGCACTTAAAAAAAAGACAAAAATTTTGAAAATGACATATTTTTGGTAATTTTAAAAATTTTGAAAAAATATTTGGTGGAGTTGTTTATCACTATAAAAGTAATAAATTTACAAAAGTACAGCCAAATCCCAACAAGTCATGAAAATAAGTGTGTTGAACTGACGTGGAATCCACCAGATATACCTTTTTTAAATAAAAATTATTTTTTATTATAATTTTTTCAAATGATTACATTATAAAGGTTAGGTTCGTCTTCGATTTATCTTGATTTTGGCATAAAGTTTGAGGACTTGTTTCGGTACTTAAAAATCAGTAGAAAAATTTGCGAATCATCATTTCTTATATTTTCATATGCGCTCTATCGAATGGCGTTAAAAAAGCTTTGAAAATTAATAAACAAAAAAGTTTTTAATGTTTTTTATTAAAAAAATCCGATTTTTTCCAACTTTTGTTAAATTATCAATTTTTTCTACTATGAAATAGCGTCAAAATAATTGTAAATGTTACAAACAACGTGACATAGACAGGGATGGGTACGTAACATACTTCATGTATGTTACCTGGGTTTGTTACTGTATGTTACCTAGTATGTTACATCCTTACATTGCTACATGCATGTATTTTTCGAGAGTGGGGGGTAACATAGGTATGTTACCTCATGTAACATACCTGTAACATACGTAGAAAACCTCGAGTTTGTTACATTCACCCATCCCTGGACATAGATATACAACCTAGAAGATAGGACTATAGAGAAAATCAAAAATTAAAATGGCGGCTCAAAAATGGAGTTTGAAGTTCAAAAATTTTTCAAAATTTGATTCGAATGTACAAAATTGTTAAAAGTTTTTAGATCGACTTGAAATTTGACACTCGGGGATTTTTGTGATCGCTGGTCACGAATATAGAGTCCAATTTTTAAAATTCAAAATGGCAGATCCAATATAGCGAACATTTTATAAAAAAACTCATTAAATTTGCTTGAAACTTGTTACTCGGGGTTTTTTGGGGTCGTCGGTCATGAATCTGGAGTCCAATTTTTAAAATTAAACATGGCGGATCCACCATGGTGAACAATTTTTCTAAAAAATCATTGGATTCGCTTAAAACTTGTTACCGCACATTTTTCACGCTTTATGTTTGTATAGTTTTTTCATTTTTAACTCTGGTAAATTAATATATGGTCAATATCGCGGAAAGTGAAACTTTTGTAACGTAATAGCCTTTTTAAAATGTTCATAATTTTTAAAAAATAAATTCTAAAAATGTTATATTCATAATAATTATAGGTCAAATTTTCTCAAATGTAGGGGAGAGTCTCTAGTTGTAAGACATCTCCAGTTGTAAGACAGTCAATTTTTTTTAACATGCAATATTAAAAAGCCGATTAGTTTATATAAAAACATGTCTTTTTATATGAACTTACTTTTTCGTGTACGCCGAAACCGATATATAAACTGTTTTTGTTAAATACCAACACTGGGTGGAATAATCGACAAAAAAACGGTTTTTCAATAAATGCAAAGTACTTTTTCCAAGTTAATTAATTGGAAAAGGTAAATGTAATGCATTTTCTTTTAGTGTTTTTTCTATATTTTGTGATGCAATATTTCATGGTTCCAATCTACAGTTGAAAAAAATTAATTTTCCTTTTTCAAAATAGCGCCAATTTCTGGGTGTGAGACACAGCATATCACCAGTTGTGAGACAGTCTCGACAGCTTTTTGGGCAGCATAAAAAATACGACTTTGCAGGCATACTATTTAAATATTGTTTTGATTTTTTTCTAGTATTTTTGGGCATGTCAAGTGGAAAAAAGTCAATTGATTCAAAAGAAATCAATTTTAATGCTCTTGTTGAAGCTATTTAATTGTGTTTTTTTGATAGTCATATTTTGGCGAATAAATATTATTATTTAGTATATAATAATATATATTATTAATATATTTAATAATTTATACTAAACATAACGTTTTATATTAAACTTATTAAAGTTTAGCAATTTTTAATGAGTGTCTCACAACTGGAGATATTTTTGTTTTTTTAAAAAAGCGATGTGCTTCGAAAATGTATCTTAAAATTTCTTGAGTTCATCGAAACACTATACTTTCTTTTAATAAAAGTTGCGTATTTCTGTTACCTCTCGATCGGTATATTTTATTTACAATTTCGTTTACCCGTTCACAATTTACGCGTCCAAAATAAAACCCGTCTCACAACTGGAGACTCTCCCCTACATGTCAAAAAATGGATTTTCTCGAAACATTGCTAGCATATTACTATTACTAGTAAAAATATTTATATGAAACATTATTAAAATAAATAAAATATTTTTTTAAGTTACGGAATTTAAAAGTTTTTCTTATTTTAAAATATCTTTTTTTCGATTTAATAGGGGGGAGTCACTACGGTCGGTACACCTTTACGGTTGGGTCACCTCAGCTTTCTTAGTTCTAACAAACTGTTGCCATTTACCATTGCATGTAAATACTTGTTAGTAATGGTAGAAAACTTTTCATGTCACTTTCATTAAGTTCCAATGAAGTACGCGAGCAGTAAAAACGTAAATGTGTGGTGAATTTTTAAAGCAAAACTTTTACTTAGTGTCGAGAAAGATTAATTAAACAAAATGGAAGATGTAACCAATAAAGTAAGATGATGAAATTTATTCATTAGAGAGTGCTTTAATACTTTGGTATGTTATTTGGTTTTTATATCGTGCGTTTATGTCTGTGTGCTAAAACAATAAAAACGACGCGAAACTTACGGTCGGGTCACTTTATATCGTGCATGTTGGGACGCATTATTTTACAATTATGGTGCGTTCTGACATCCGAAATTCATTTGTTTAAGGTAAAGATGTGTGAAGAACGTCATTTTATAGTGAAAAAAATATATCATGTTCGAAAATCGTTCGTAAAACATTTTAAAAAGTCTCATTTCACATCTCCTTCGATAACGTATTGTAAACGTTTTGTTTACTGAGAATGTTTTTAGATTAATTTTTATATAAATTTTTTATTTCCTTTTTCCATTTTCAAGTGCATTTCAGCATTCTTCTGTAATTTACTGGACATTTTTAGAAATATTCCTTCATTTCACATTGATTTTCTACGGTGACCCGACCATAAAGACCTGTTCCGACCGTAACGACATTTTTTATAAATGTTTATAACTTTTCCATTTTTTGTCCAAACATTTTCTGATGTACAGAAGAAACATTCCACTTTAGAAGATCTTTCCAACCATATGTCAGAAAACGTGAAATTCGGCCTAGAACGGAAGTTATGGACACAAGTCAAAAAATGTCCCGACCATAGTGACTCTTCCCTATATTGTTAAGTAAAATAATTCAAATTAAAACGGTGAATGATTTTTGAAAGGTTTTACAAGAGCTACAAGCTGGAGATAAAAAAAATTAGTTTTTTAATTTGACCTTCAAATAAGTAATGATTAAATTAAAACATACATATTTCCATTTTTTAACCTTTAAATTAAAAAATTATAATAACAATTAAAAAGAAAAACAAAGATATCAAAAATAAAAAAAAACATAAATAAAAAAGAAAAAAATATATAAAAAAAGTCTTTCTAGTTCACGTTTACCTACACGTGATGATAGTTAGGAAACATTAAAAATATTTTAAGTATTTTAATTTAACCCCCGAGAATCAAATTTCAAGCTAATCCAATGAGTTTAAAAAAAAATGTCCTCCATATTAGATCCGCCATTTTTAATTTTAAAAATTGGACTTTAGATCCGTGATTAGCGACCCCTAAAACCCCCGAATAGCAAATTTCAAGCCGATCTAAAAACTTTTAACAATTTTGTACTTTCGAATCAAATTTTGAAAAAATTTTGAACTTCAAACTCCATTTTTGTGCCGCCGTTTTAATCTTCTCTATAATACTATCTTCTAGGTTATATATCTATTTTGTTGAATAATGATAGAAGGCCTAAATATGGTTATTTAAATGTTGTTTATTAAAATCCCAACTAGTTTCGAACCATATATGGTTCCTCATCAGGGGATGAATAATTTTATAAATACATTATCCAAATATTGGACACATCATAAAGAGATTTCAAAGAGGATTAAGATATCTGAAAGAAACATTTCCAATTGTTTCAATTTTAATTTAAAAAGGTATTTTTAAGGTTATGTTTTAATTTGTGAAAGAAAGAGAAAATGAAAAATTTTTTTCCTTACCCTTTAAAAGAACATTATAAGTATGTAGATAAAAAAAATTTTTTTTAATTATTTTATATTAATTAACTAATTTATAGTAAAGATTTTGAAAAAGCACATTTTTGTAATAAATGTGATTCTGTGATTAGAGAGTTTTGACAGAAAGGTTGGGTTATGTAGCAAGATCCAGGTATAGCTGATAAAATAGATCTCTATGTTATCAAATTTTTCAAATTATGTTTTAAAGGAAGTATTTAAATTATAGTATACTTTATCTAAATTGTCAATATCTGTTCTATAATTAATACTATTAGTATTATTTTTTATATAGGACATTTCTAAATTTTTTCTTTTCCAATTATTTATTTCAATTTGTAAAATATTTGTATTGTCAAAATCAAAAGAATGTTTATTATCAAAGGTATGATTAGTTAAAGCATTAATATTTTGGTTGTAAGTGACATATTTTTTATGCTCTTTAATTCTAGTTTTATGATGTCTTTAGGTTTCACCAATATAATAACTATTACAATCCTTGCATTGAATCCTATATACACATCCAACTCTCTGAAATTTCTCTATTGTATCTTTAAATTTTTGAAAAATACAATTTTTTAAATTATTAGAGTTAGTGAAAACTAAATTAAATAATATTTTATAAATCTAATCTTAATTGCACTCAAAAAAATTCAATTAATCATATTAATGAAACTAAAAAAATTTTTAAATTCTAATAAAAACATTATTATAACCAATGCCGATAAATGTAATAAAACTGTTATTATAACAAAAAATGATTATATTTCAAAGACTCTTAATCTTTTTAACTGATACTAATACTTACAAGAAATTGAATTCTGATCCTACAATCTCCATTCAAAATTGTTTACATAATCTCTTAAAATCTTTTTTAAATAAAAATTACTTTGAAAAAAATACATACAATTTTCTTAATTGCACAAATGGTGTTGCTCCAAAATATTATAGATTTCCAAAGTTACACAAAAATAACATCCCTATGAGACCAATTACATCCTTTGTAGGTAATCCAATATATATAATCTATCAAAACTTATAGCAAATATTTTTATAAAATCCCTAAATACTGAAAAACCACTATATTAAAGACAGTTGGGATTTTAAAAATAAACTTAATAATATTTTTATTCCTCAAAATTTTACAATCTTCTCACTTGATGTTGTCTCCATGTATACAAACATATCTTGGACACTAATTAGTAACACTGTTATAAGCAAATGGTCAGAAATTGAAAAGCACACAAACTTTTCGCAGAGTGGTTTTCTTGAAGCCTTAAACTTATGTTTAAATTCAGCATACTGTCAATTCCAAGGAGAATTTTATAAACACATATTTGGTTTGCCAATGAGTTCTCCAATATCCTCAAGTGCGGCTAATCTTGTCATGGAGGGTATTGAAGATAAAATTTTGGACAAAATCACATATAAGATTATTTTTTATTTTCGATATATTGATGATATATTAATTTGTGCACCTTCAAATAAGGTGGACGATATATTATGTAGATTCAATTCTATCGATAAACATTTGAAATTTACTTTGGAGTTGTCTAACAACAATAATATCAATTTTCTAGATTTTTCTTTTTCAATTGACAAAAATAATTTTATTGTAACAAATTGGTTTCGTAAATCTATATGGACAGGCAGATATATGAATTTTCATTTACACCATCCTTTAAGTTATCAAATTGGTATTATATACACTCTAGTTGATAGGGCTATAAAATTGTCAGATCATCAATTTCATCTTGAAAATCTTGATATTGTTAAAAAAACATTGTTACTTAATGGATATCCTAACGATCTGTTAAATAAAAAGATTTCACAGAGGTATAATGATCTTATTAATAACTTACATAGAAAAATAAAAAACAACATTTTTCCAACTGAAAAAATTATAAGTATACCATACATTCAAAATTTCGATGATATTCTTTTTAATATCTTTAAAAAATATAATTTTAATTTAGTTTTCACTAACTCTAATAATTTAAAAAATTGTATTTTTCAAAAATTTAAAGATCCAATAGAGAAATTTCAGAGATTTAGATGTGTATATAGGATTCAATGCAAGGATTGTAATAGTTGTTATATCGGTGAAATCTAAAGACATCATAAAACTAGAATTAAAGAGCGTAAAAGATATGTCACTTACAACCAAAATATTAATGCTTTAACTAACACAGCCACACAAAAAAAGAAAAGTGTTTTGATCTGGAGTCGAGACATGTATATTCCGATGTATTTCGATGCGCTGAATTCGAATCTGCCATCAGAATTTGGCCAATGGGTCCTGGTTTCGCCCTAACCTCAAAAAATTCCTTAAAATCGCTAAAATGGTCACTTTTGAATGATCGAACTTGAATCTAAGCGCCTATTAGTAAGTTTCTAAGGTCCTTTATTTTTAATAAACTATTCTATAAGCTTTTCAATTCAAAATTCATATAATAAATTAAATCTATCGAACATAACCTCAAAAATGCATCTAAACTTCCAAATAAACAAATTATATCATATACAGCGCAATAAAAATTTTGTAAGTTTATGAAATTTAATATTCAGGTCTTTCTGTGATTACTGATTATAGACCCTATGTAAAGTTTCCAAAATCCGAAATGGCGGATCCAATATGGCGGACACTATTATGAAAATTTGTTCGGATTTGCTTGAAAATCGTTACTCAGGGGGTTTCCGGAGTCGCTGATGACGAATTCCATGTCCGTTTTTAAAAATTCAAAATGGCGGATCCAATATGGCAGTCTTTATTATATTAACAGTTTTTTTTAGATTTATTACTTGCGGTTTTTTGGGAACATCTCTTCAGTCCATTGTCTTGCTACTATACCGTGTTCTTTTTTCTTCAAATGACCGATGTAAAGGGTTTTGCTAACGTTTTTTTCCTTTTCTAGTCGTTTCTCTCTTCAACATCCAACAAAAGTCAGCCATCATTACCTCATCCCATCTTCCCTGATATCGTTCTTCCATCAATTTGATATCTTGATGAAATCACTCGCCTTGTTCTTCGTTGTAATGTCCACAATTTTCGGGAAACTTATTCAGATGCCAATCGAGGATGTGTAGTTTTAAACTCATTAAACATCCTAATTTTTTATAGTTTTTCAGCATTTGAGCTACAATTTGTTTATAGTCGGGACTCTTATTGTTGCCTAGAACATTTGTTGAAACTTCTTTGTAACTTTCTCAAGCTGCCCTTTTAGTGTCGGTCATTTAAGAAACGAAATTCGTGTCTCTAAATAATGCTCGAATCTGTGGTCCATCAAATACTTCTTGTTTTAATTTAGCATTAGAAACAGTTGGAAATTTTTTTGCAATGTACTTGAAGCATAGACCGTCCTTATCTAACGCTTTCACGTATTGCTTAATCCCACCAAGCTTAATGTGAAGAAATGGAAATATAATTTTTCGCAGTCTACCAAACATTGATGAATGACGTTGTGAGAACCTGCTTTAAACGAATCTCTTGAAGGCCAATTTTTTTTCTTGTAATGATTAGCACGATCTCTGCTATTCCATAGACACAAGAAACATGGCTCTCTCGTGAAACCCGATTGTTGACCCAGTAATATTGTTATAATTTTAAAATCACCACAAATTAACCATTTGTGTTTTTGATAATTCTCTTTTTCTAGAAGCATTTTTATATTATTATATTCTTCTTTGATTTGTGTAGAATGAGTTATTGGAACAGGAGCGTAGACATTTGTATTGTGTAGTAAAACGGCTTTTATACTACGTTTGGAGGAATAGATAAAAAGTCTCCAGTCTTCATCTTTATACACATTTTCTTTTAAATTGTCCATCAAACCTATTATGTCAGTACAATACACCAAAGATGTCTCTTCATCTTTCGTAAAATATTTTCGGAACTCTTTATCTCTATCTCTATAAAATGACACTTTTGTATTCGGATGTAAGAAGTTTCTTTTCTTCATAAATGAAGCAGCAAATTCTGCACCATCTTTTGGTAAACCTAGATTTCTAATAAAATTATTTAGCTCCGGTTGCGATACTAATATTGGCTTTTTTTCTTTATTGTAATACGCGGTGAACTCATTTTCCTCATCATCATCCTTCATCACTGCCACTACTAAATTCTTTTGTTTCATTATCGACTTCTAGTTTTTCGACATATTTTAAAAATAACATCAAGTTTTCCCGTTTTTCGATCAATTTCTGTAGGTCTGATTAATGTTGACACATTTAAATATGTAATGGAACTTTTATTTTTTGAGGTAATTCCTTTGATGTCATTTATACAAAAATAGCAGTCTTTTAAATTTCGTGATTTCTTCCATATCGTGGGTGTAGAGAACTTTAGATACTTTTCATCTTTCGAATTTTTTGAGCGATACAACATAAGTCTACAGGAGTTACGAACAATATGAGGAACACAATTTGTTTCATAGTGTAATAATTTACGACCGAAACAATTTTCGTAAAGCTCTTCCAATTCTTCATCTTTTTTTCCGCAAGGAGCTGACTTCATATTTGCTACAAATTTAACAAAAGGAATCGGGACTTTTATTACAATTATGTAGTCGAGAAGTCACTTTTCTTGTAGCATAGGACTCTTTATCAACCAAGTTACCCATCAATGAATGACGACGTCGGAGGGCCCGCTTTCCCACCCTGACCAGACGCCGATACTGGGGTTCCTAATCCCTGCATCGTAAAACATTTTCTTCCTGTATCTGCCATGACGGCATGAACGCCGTTAACCCAGGGACTCTGCCAGTATGGATCCGTTGCCCACCGTCACCACGTGAAGTTGCCCTGTTTACAGATACAGGCGAAAAATGCAACAAATTTTTACAATTGTGTCCGCCATATTGGATCCGCCATTTTGGATTTTTGAAACTTGCCATAGGGTCCGTAATCAGTAATCACAGAAAGACCTAAATAGTAAATTTCATGAGCTTACAAAATTTTTATTGCGCAGTGTATGGTATAATTTGTTTGTTTGGAAGCTTAGTTAAAATTTTGAGGTTATGTACGATAGATTTAATTTATTATATGAATTTTCAATTGAAAAGCTTATAGAATAGTTTATTAAAAATAAAGGACCTTAGAAACTTACTAATATGCGCTTAGATTCAAGTTTGATCATTCAAAAGCGACCATTTTAGCGATTTTAAGGTATTTTTTGAGGTTAGGGCGAAACCAGGACCCATTCGCCAAATTCTGATGACGGATTCGGATTCAGCGCATGGAAATACATCGGAATATACAGGGTGTCCCAGTCGAGGGTGTACATATTAAAGGGGCATAATCTACTGAAAAAACTGAGACGAAAAGTCCTTTGCACTTTTTAAAAATTTTCAGTAGTTTTTCCGTAAATCGCAATTAAAAATCAAAAACTACGCTTTGCCCCGCCCCGGTAGGCGGGGCGTACTATTGCAGCGTTTACTTGCCTGGGCGTGTACCAGCAGCGCGCGTAGTGTGTCAATTTAATACTTATTATTATTGGGTGTTTAATTAACACCAGGTTTGTGTTAAAATAACACTGATTAAAACTAGAAACAAGAAATTATCGTCAAAAATTTATTCTACACGCGCTGATGGTACATGCCCAGACAAGCTAGCGCTGCAATAGTACGGCCCGCCTACCGTCTCACTGAGCTTTCACGTCTAATAGCAAAGCGTAGTTTTTGATTTTTCAATTGAGATTTACGGAAAAACTACTGAAAATTTTCAAAAAGTGCAAAGGACTTTTCGTCTCAGTTTTTTAAGTAGATTATGCCCCTTTAATATGTACACCCTCGACTGGGACACCCTATATATGTCTCGACCCCAGATCAAGACACTTTTCTTTTTTTGTGTGGCTGTGTAATCATACCTTTAATAATAAACATTCTTTTGATTTTGACAATACAAATATTTTACAAATTGAAATAAATAATTGGAAAAGAAAAATTTTAGAAATGTTCTATATAAAAAATAATACTATAAGTATTAATTATAGAACAGATATTGACAATTTAGATAAAGTATACTATAATTTAATTACTTCTTTTAAAACATAATTTGAAAAATTTGATAACATAAAGATCTATTTTATCAGCTATACCTGGATCTTGCTACATAACGCAACCTTTCTGTCAAAACCCTCTAATCACAGAAGCACATTTATTACAAAAAATGTGCTTCTTCAAAATCTTTACTATAAATTAGTTAATTAATATAAAATAATTTAAAAAAAAAAAATTTTTTATAAAAAAAATTTTTTTTTATCTACATACTTATAATGTTCTTCTAAAGGGTAAGGAAAATTTTTTTTCATTTTTTCTTTCTTTCACAAATTAAAACATAACTTTAAAAATACCTTTTTAAATTAAAATTGAAACAATTGGAAATGTTTCTTTCAGATATCTTAATCCTCCTTGAAATCTCTTTATGATGTGTCCAATATTTGGATAATGTATTTATAAAATTATTCATCCCCTGATGAGGAACCATATATGGTTCGAAACTAGTTGGGATTTCAATTAACAACATTTAAATAACCGTATTTAGACCTTCTATCATTATTCAACAAATTAATTATACGGTCTAACAAACAAAAAAATATGTTAAATTTTTTATTGATGACCCCTAAATATTTCTAGTAAATAAATTCAAGCCGATCACACTTATTGTGTGTCCAGTACATAATAGTATTAAATCTTTAAATGTATGCTATTGCTTACTCATAGTTTAGAAACTCTCTTTGTTAGCATTTTTCGCATGTATCTGTAACCAGGGCATCTCCACATGGTGACGGTGGGCAACGGATCCATACTGGCAGAGTCCCTGGGTAAACGGCGTTCATGCCGTCATGGCAGATACAGGAAAAAAATGTTTTACGATGCAGGGATTAGGAACCTTAGTATCGGAATCTAGTCAGGGTGGGAAAGCGGGCCCTCCGACGTCGTCATAAGGCAACCGTAGGCAACCTCTTTATTGATGGGTAACTTGGTTGATAAAGAGTCCTATGCTACAAGAAAAGTGACTTCTCGACTACATAATTGTAATAAAAGTCCCGATTCTTTTTGTTATATTTGTAGCAAATATGAAGTCTGCTCCTTGCGGAAAAAAAGATGAAGAATTGGAAGAGCTTTACGAAAATTGTTTCGGTCGTAAAATATTACACTAAGAAACAAATTGTGTTCCTCATATTGTTCGTAACTCCTGTAGACTTATGTTGTATCGCTCAAAAAATTCGAAAGATGAAAAGTATCTAAAGTTCTCTACACCCACGATATGGAAGAAACCACGAAATTTAAAAGACTGCTATTTTTGTATAAATGACATCAAAGGAATTACCTCAAAAAATAAAAGTTCCATTACATATTTAAATGTGTCAACATTAATCAGACCTACTGAAATTGATCGAAAAACGGGAAAACTTGATGTTACTTTTAAAATATGTCGAAAAAGTAGAAGTCGATAATGAAACAAAAGAATTTAGCAGTGGCAGTGATGAAAATGACAATGATGATGAGGAAAATAAGTTCACCGCGTATTACAATAAAGAAAAAAAGCCAATATTAGTATCGCAACCGGAGCTAAATAATTTTATTAGAAATCTAGGTTTACCAAAAGATGGTGCAGAATTTGCTGCTTCATTTATGAAGAAAAGAAACTTCTTACATCCGAATACAAAAGTGTCATTTTATAGAGATAGAGATAAAGAGTTCCGAAAATATTTTACGAAAGATGAAGAGACATCTTTGGTGTATTGTACTGACATAATAGGTTTGATGGACAATTTAAAAGAAAATGTGTATAAAGATGAAGACTGGAGACTTTTTATCTATTCCTCCAAACGTAGTATAAAAGCCGTTTTACTACACAATACAAATGTCTACGCTCCTGTTCCAATAACTCATTCTACACAAATCAAAGAAGAATATAATAATATAAAAATACTTCTAGAGAAAGTGAATTACGAAAAACACAAATGGTTAATTTGTGGTGATTTTAAAATTATAACAATACTACTGGGACAACAATCAGGTTTAACGAGAGAGCCATGCTTCTTGTGTCTGTGGAATAGCAGAGATCGTGCAAACCATTACAAGACAAAAATTTGGCCTCAAGAATATCGTTACAACCAGGTTCTCACAACGTCATTCACCAAAGTTTGGTAGACCCCGACAAAATTATATTTCCATTTCCTCACATTAAGCTTAGTGGGATTAAACAATACGTGAAAGCGTTAGATAAGGACGGCCAATGCTTTAAGTACATAGCGAAAAAATTTCCAACTGTTTCTGATGCTAAATTAAAACAAGGTGTATTCGATGGACCACAGATTCGAGCGTTATTTAGAGACACTAATTTCGTTTCGCAAATGACCGACACTGAAACGGCAGCTTGGGAAAGTTACAAAGAAGTTTCAACAAATATTCTAGGCAACAATAAGAGTCCCGACTATAAACAAATTGTAGCTCAAATGCTGAAAAACTATAAAAAATTAGGATGTTTAATGAGTTTAAAACTGCATATCCGCGATTCACACCTGGATAATTTTCCCGAAAATTGTGGACATTACAGGGAAGAACAAGGCGTGCGATTTCATCAAGATATCAAATTGATGGAAGAATGATATCAGGGAAGATGGGATGAAGCAATGATGGCTAACTTTTGTTGGATGTTGAAGAGGGAAACGAATAGGAAAGAAAAGAAACGTAAGTGAAACCCTTTACATAGATCCTTTGAAGAAAAAAGATCACGCTACGGTAGTAAGACAATAGATTGATGGGATGTTTTAACGGTAACAGAATTAATAAAGGTATTATTTTAAATATGTTGAACGGAACAAGGGGTTATTTACTGAAGAGTATATTAGAAATCAATTCGTAAGACCTTAAGATTATAAAAATTGATATAGGATTCGTTATCAAAGCTCCCGAAAAACCGCGAGTAATAAATTTTAAAAAATAGTAAAAATAATAAATACCGCTATATTGGATCCGCCAATTAAAATTTTTAGAAGCCGACATGGGATTCGTAATCAGCGACCCCGAAAACGCCCGAGTACCGATTTTCAAGCAAATCCGAACAAATTTGAATAATAATGTCCGCTATATTGGATCCGCCATTTTGAATTTTGATGAACTAACACCGGATTTGTAATCAGCAATCATAGAATCACCTAAGTAGTAACTTTCATGAGCTTAACTATTTTTTATTGCGCTGTGTATGGTATAATCTGTATGTTTGGAATCTTAGATGTGTTTTTGAGGTTAGGTTCGATAGATTTAATGTTTTATATGGATTTTCAATTGGAAAGCTTATAGAATAATTTATTTAAATTAAGGGATCTCAGAAAAGTATCAATATGCGGTTAGATCCAATTTTGATAATTCAAAAGTGACCATTTTAACGTTTTTAGGGTATTTTTTAAAGTTAGGGCGAAACCAGGACCCATTGGCCAAATTCTGACAACGGATTCGGATTCAGCGCATCGAAATACGTCGGAAAACATATGTCTCGACCTCAGATCAAGACACTTTTTTTTGTGTGGCTGTGTATTGAAAGATATTTTTTGAGAATTTTAATACTTTATGTACGTGGTGCTAAATCATTTGAAGATGTGAGATCATATGAAGGTATAACATATAATACTTATATAGAAGCAGCGCGTGCAAGAAATTTGATGGTAGACGATAACGAGTGGGATAATTGTTTGTCTGAAGCCGTGAGTATGAAATTTCCTAAAGAACTTTGTCGTTTATTTGCATATATATGTGTGTTTGGTTTGCCTGTAGATACTGTTGACAATTGCTCAAAGAAGAATCTAATACTCTTATTGAAAGTTTGAATGATGAACAACGGCAAGTTTTTAATGATGTTATGATGGCTGTACATAATGATGAATATGGTAGTAGATATTTCTTTCTTGATGGGCCTGGAGGAAGTGGTAAAAGCTATTTACATAATACAATTAATACTACAGTCGAAAGTGAGGAAATAGTAGTTTTATCAGTTGCTTGGACTGGTATAGCGGCTAATCTTCTAAAAGGAGGAGGAACATCATATTCTATGTTTAAATTTCCTATACCAATCAATGAAGATTCAACATGTAATATAAGTGGAATGTCGAAACATGCTGAACTTTTAAGGAGTGCAAAAATTATTATTTGGGATGAAATTACAATGGCCCCAAAATATGCTTTACAAGCTATGGAATCTATGTTAAGAGATATTACAAAATGTAATAAAGCGTTGAGAGGTAAAGTTATTTTGCTTTCAGGAGATTTTAGACAAACTTTGCCAATTGTTCCGCATCGTAGTCGCACTCATATTGTTGAGGTTTGTGTAAAAAATAGTAAATTGTAGCAATACTTTGAAACTAGGTCTTTAAATGTTAACGTTAGATTACATGATAATTAGGTAGAGTTCTCAAATTGGTTATTGAATGTTGGTGATGGCAAACCTCAAAGTTAGTTTGAAAAAGAAAATGATGTATTAGAAATTCTACAAGATTTTATATAGAATGGGAATCATCGATAAATCCAAATGATGTGAATGTTTATTCTTCTTGTATTCTTTCATTGACTAATTCAGAAGTATTAGACATGAATGATCGTATTTTGTCAAAATTAGAAGGAGAATATGTAATTTATTACAGTATTGATTCACATGTAACTGATGATGATGCAAAAGATGTAAATAATATTGTTCCAGTAGAATTTTTAAATAGTTTAATACCAGATGGAATGCCTCCACATAAATTATCATTGAAGATAGGGTGTGTAATTATGCTTTTAAGAAATATGAATTTAGTTCAAGGATTATGTAATGGCACTCGATTAGTTATAAAGTATTTATTGAAATACGTTATAGCTGCAGAAATAATTACAGGAAAATCGAAAGATGAAATAGTTTTTATTCCTCGTATTGATTTATCTCCTTCAGTAGATACATTTTCTATTAAAATGGTAAGAAGACAATTTCCAATCAGACTTGCTTATGCAATTACTATCAATAAATCTCAAGGACAGTCTTTTGATAAAGTAGGAATATTTCTACCCATTTTTGCATTTGGTCATGGTCAAATTTATGTTGGTTGTTCTAGAATCAAATCTAAAGAAAATTTAAAAATTCATGTACTAAATAATGCTGTATTCAAAAACTTTAAATATCCGCAAAAATTATACATTAAAAATATTGTTTTTCATGAAATACTTTAATATGTTTCAGACACAATATTATATTATTATGTTATTTGTTTTAGATTGAGAAAGAAGGAAAAAAGTTAAATTTCAGCGTTGTTTTATTTTTGATATTTCAATTGATAAAAATTGCAATAAATTGTTATCCATTAGTGAGGTTATGATTATATATTGAGAACTTATGCGTGTGAAACTCGTGAGACTGTCCGTGAAAAAAAGTTTTTCGGAAACTGGCATTCAAAATTATTTCATATGTACAGTCGTCAGATACAAACTTTTAAGAGTGAACAGTCGACTACACTGAGAGAAATGGACCCAGGTTAATACAACCAGAAAAGGTTGTTAATGAAATGCAGTTAGTGGACCAACTTTAAACTGTTTCTGTAACATGTTTTCTAGTTGCAGTAACCAGAAATTTAGTTATATTAACTAAAATTTCAAAAAAAAACAATCCTGGTTGTGACAACCATGATTCGTGGTAAAATTTGTCTTTAATTAAAAACGTCTGGTTGTAGTAACCAGGCAGTTATGTTAGATTTCAGTAGTCGTGAGCAAGCCTATTTACATCTTTATACTTTCTGCTATAGTTTGACTTTTAACTCAACGTAGAATGCTCTCGTCAAGTTTTTATTATTATATATTATTATTATATTATATGTTGTTGATGCAAGTCGTTTTACTTATTTCAGTGACAGTATTGTTGACAATTAATTATACTAATGGGATTAGTGTGATGAATGATTTCATATAACCTATATATTTTTGACGACTATTTAAATTATTTTTCTGACAACAAAAGATAGACTACATTATTTATAAATATTATGAAAATAAATTCTAAAATGAGAAGATGAAAAAACATAATTTAAACCTCTTGATCATAGATAACGTAAATTATTTCTATTATAGCTTTACAATCATATCCACAATTTTAGTGTCAACCATGATCCTGGTTACTATAACCAGAAATTAAATTTATATTAACCAGGTTTTATCGTCAACGCAACTATGATCAGTCATGTTCGAACTTCAATCGTAGTCAAAAAAATAATAAATAATAATAATATTCACAAAAGATACATTGAAAAGAAAAAGAACACAGCGTTCCGACACATTACCTACACATTCTTACCGTAAGAATACTAATAATCATTTTTGTAAAATTTTTAATGTCTGACAATGATTCCGTTGATAAAACTTTTCCCCAAAAAGAGGCTTGACATTCACTTGTACAAATTTCTGGATAAAAACTTTTTCTAATATGATTGTATTTAGGACAATCAACAAGCATATGGTAAAAATTCTCACATTCTTCTTCACATCACATGCAGTGCTCGGATTTCGGGAGTTCAAATTTTTCCTGGTTAACTCTAAAAGAAGGACAATGTTTATTAATCAGTCGGCATTGAGCATACACCAATCTCCAGACGAACAGCATAATTAGGCGTACAAGAAGGCAAATGCAATAACTGCTTGAAAAATGCTAGTTGTACCTTTTCTATGTAATCAACAAATTTTAACCCCCAAACGTGTATCGCGTAAAAGAGAACACTACAAACAAGACTTTCGAACAACCTGCTGCAGGTAGACCATGTATCCACTTTAAGGCTGTTAATTAGACGCAGGGTAGTACCAATTGCCATTTTCGCCGAACTAACAAATTCATTTTTGGCAATTTCAAAAGAACATGAGTTTTTAAGGACAATTCCCAGATACGTATATTGATCTACTACCTCAATTTTTTTATTTCCAAATTTGAACGATACAAAATTTTTAACAGAAGCATTCATTCCTTTTCGGAAAATTACAATCTTAGTTTTATTCGTGTTCACTTCTAATTGATTGTTTTCACAATACTCACACAAAGCAGTCAACTTTCTTTCAAGTTCCACAGGGGTATCTGCCAACATGACAATATCGTCTGCATATGCATGAAGAAATATCTCAAGATCGCTATTCACAGAGAGACCCCTGCATCCCTTAAATCGCAAAAAATCTTCTAAGTCACTTGTAAAGTAAGAAAACACATAAGGGCTGAGAACCTCTCCCTGTAAAACGCCCTGAGATACTTTAACAAAATTTGTATTCCCTTTTATTGAACTCACACACGCATTTGACGACTCATAGAAATTCTTAAGAAAATTGATAAATTTTGTGCTAATTCCTAGAGAATGTAATTTATTCCACAAAATATAATGTGAAACCGAGGGAAACGCGCTCTTAAAGTCGACAAAGACTGCATAGACAACTCTCCTAGGATATCTCAAATGAATTTGCAAAAGCGACATCAAGGTAAATAGGTTGTCTACACATCCCCTGCCGCTCCTAAAGCCCGCTTGGAATTCGGGAATCACTCTGAACTCATTTTCCCAAGTTAAAATCCTATTAGCCAGAATTTGCGTAAAAATCTTCGCGATACAATTAACTAAGGTGATTGGCCTATAATTATCTGTGGATTCGAGATCGCCCCTCTTATGTATCATACATATTTTCATTTGACCCCAGGCCCTAGGTACAGATTCCTTTTCAAGAATTCCATTAAAGAGATCCTCTAGAAAAACTATCCAATTTTCAGGTAAATTTTTAAAAAAGCTATAATTTATATTGTCAAGACCTGGTGATTTTGATTCCTTACATTTTTTAATACTTTTACAAATTTCTTCATATGATATAACGTCGTCTAGTACAGGGTGAAAAATACGTGGGGGTGAAAAAGACCAGTAACCTTCATAGGGTAAAGATCTCGCAGGTACAAATATCACTCATCTAAACTAATATTATTACCCCGCCGAAATGTGCGTCTGCTTCCATTAACCCATTAACGCCCATGATTAGGCAAAAGAAAATATCATCAAAATTATTATTGGAAACAGGACTGCGGATCAAATAATGACTTTTGACGTCAAAAATTGTTTAAAAAATAATTTGTTTGTAAAAATTGTTATAAACAAATGAAAAAAATTGATAAAATTTTAAAAACTAATAGCGCCATTCGATTCTACGCGAAAAATTACTAAAGGAACATGTATGACATTTTAAAAATTTTCACTCAGTTTGTTGTAAATAAGTTATAAACAAATAATAATGCACACTCATGTACCTATTAGAGCCCATCATTACAAAACTAAACATTTCATCAAAATTATGACTGGAAACAGGACTGCGGATCAAATGATGACTTTTGACATTAAAAATTGTTTAAAAAATAATTGGTTTATAAAAATTGTTATAAACAAATGAAGAAAATTGATAAAATTTTAAAAACTAATAGCTACATTCGAAAGGAACATGTATGACTTTTTAAAAATTTTAACTTAATTTGTTGTAAATAATTTATAAACAAATAACGCACTCTCATTTACGTCTTTGATATGTTTATTAATTATTTACAACAAATCGAGTAAAAATTTTTAAAAAGTCATACATGTTCCTTTAGTAATTTTTCATGTAAAATCGAATGGAGCTATTAGTTTTTAAAATTTTATCAATTTTCTTCATTTATTTATAACAATTTTTATAAACCAATTATTTTTTAAACAATTCTTGACGTCAAAAGTCATCATTTGATCCGCAGTCCTGTTTCCAGTTGTAACGGGGAAATTCAATTAAAAACCTTTAAAACTTCTAAGGCTGAAATTTGCACTGTATTTCTCCAAAATTACTTTTAACTCAAAAATCGCTAATCACAACTCGAAAATAACCAAAGGGGAATTCCGCTGTGAAAACTGTTGCGGTGCAGCAACCTTCAATTTTCAATCCAAGAAATTATTTCAAGCACTTACAACTTGTTGCAAAACTCTCGTTAAGAACGACCAGGCAGGAAACTTCCAAAAACCGGGAAGAAACCAGGAATTCGTCAACAATTAACCACTTAACGTAATTTATTAAATAAAACTAATAAAAGTACAATAAACTATAAACTAATTATTATTTCTAGAATTAAACAATTATAATGAAATTAAAATAACACGAAGCTCAAATAAATTAAATGACAATTTACTCAGCAACGGCTTCCTGGAAACGCCGGTAAAATTCGTAAAAAACCCTTTTTCTCTTTCTGAACTACTAGTTTTCAATCAAACTTTCTCTCTCATCCCCACTAACCGGCAACTCTTAGCCCGCCGAAAAGTGGGACCGCTGACCATGTGACTAGCTCCTGATTGCTCATACGTCAAATCATTTCCAAAACGACTTGACGGACTACACACGACGGTGATCAACTAACTTTCGAATAACGACGCTGACAGAGAAACGATGCAGCGAGAGTGAGACGACAACAAAGCAAAATAAACGTCTCACTGACAACCGAGAAAAGTAAAGAGAAATAAAGTAACGATTTACTTCGTTACAAACTCTCCTCCTAGGCCGATATTACCTCGGTAATATTGCCGATACAACAGTAGAAAAATAAAATAAAATTTAATTTCAAAACTCTCAAAATGTATTACTTCTAATGTCTTACAAAAAAAAATTCAAAAATTATTCAAAGGCATTGATGTCGCGACTCTAACAAAATAATTAATTATTTTTATTCTGAAACTCCTTCCAAAATTGAAGTTTCATTTCTTTAGCAACTTCAGGTGGCAGATCTACATTTATTTTCTCCAATCTCTCTAACTTCTCCAAGAAACTACGTTTCTTCTCATTACTTGGACCCGCGCTGATCTCCACTTCACTCACAGACGCTGATCGACAAGGAGATTTACTTCCGCTCTCCTTCGCTGGTGACGCAGGTCGGCCCAATAACTCCGGCCGAGTTGTCTCCCGGGACATGGGATGGTGTAAAAATCGGTAATATTGCTCCCGCTGCTGGCGAAATCCCTCATATTGTTCCTTGCCAAAACGTTCCTCCATGATTAACCGATTGACCCCAGCGCAACGAGGGCAATCAGTTAAGATCACATCCCTCCTCCCACAATTTTTACAAAATTTAGCCAGCTTGCGAGGACATTTCCGCACCCAATGTCCCTTCCGCCAACAATTATGGCAGACACCTGGTGGGGGATCAAGGTGTGGAACCGTCGGGATCGGGTCCAGACCTGAAAACATCCGCCCCTTCAAGACTATCGGCAACGGGGGCCGAGAAAACGTGCGCTGAGAATCACTTCGCCGGTTGATTTCTGGTTTCTCCTCATAAATCCCCTCCAGGGGAGACGCATAAGTTGGCAGCGGGGGATAACGCGGCAACAATTCCGCTCCTTTCGGGGGGAGTGTCTTAACTGGCGCGTTAGTGGAGACATAGTCCCACTCATACAGAGGACTCTCATTTCTCCTTCCTACTTTGCGCTTGACCCACTGTTTCCGATCACTTCCCCCTCCTTCCTCCAGAACTGCCAAAAGTTCTTTCTCCGCCTGGCGACAAGCATCTTCCGGACTTACTTCTTCTTCAACGCACTCCTGCTCTTGCATCGCCCCCTCACTCTTACAACTTTCTCGCTCCCGAGCCTCCCTATCTTTCTCCCTACTCTTACGCTCTTGAGCTTCACTTTCGTTTGCAATACTCTCTTGCCGCTGATCAACCTGCTCAGGAAAATCCGAGAATAGGCCTCAATAACGGGAGTGCTGAGCTCGACCGCGTCTCCTCCCAATACCTGAGCGTCTCATCTTTTCAGCAGTCGATTTCTTAATCACTACGCTCCTGATCTTGGGCTTGCTTCTGCTCTTATACGGTGATCGTAGGCGATGACTAGGCATCAAGAGATCCTAACAGTTACACCACGACTCGATCTAGACGATGAAAACAAGATAAACAAAAACAAATTCTAAAATCCTATTCATTTTGTGAAATCACACACGAACATTTACGCATGCCCAGGAAGATCCCACTTGCCTGGGGTATGTCGGGCTCGCACAAAATGCAAGGAAAAAAAAGAAACCTCTCATACCTGCTTTTTACGGCAGTCACCATACCGACTAAAACCTCTTCTTGCTTCCCCTGGGTTTCGAACCTTCTACCCACCTACGGAACTACCTAGTGGCTTCAGACTTCGTAGATGGAGGTCCCCCGTTTAGTCGCTGACGCGACTCTTCCGTGCCGCTCTTGTTCTGGCCTATTCTCGGCAAAAGTCCTTTCCCAGTATTAAATCCTGGGTAAGAGAACGAATCGCTTTTAATTCGAGCGACTGCGCGTAACCGTCCACCGTTATCCACAGTCTCAATTTTCCCAACGTTCTCGTCGAGCCTCCGATCGCACTCGAAATCTCTGAGTCCATTAACTCGATTTGACTCTTGAATCTCTCAGCCAACTCTGGCCCAACAGCTGATATAGTTGCCCCAGGGTCAAACAATGCATAATAGGGCTTATCCGCAATCAA
Source organism: Leptopilina drosophilae (assembly GCA_032873175.1). Taxonomy (NCBI): domain Eukaryota; kingdom Metazoa; phylum Arthropoda; class Insecta; order Hymenoptera; family Figitidae; genus Leptopilina; species Leptopilina drosophilae. Next base: position 39,805,708 of record CM065479.1, read on the forward strand.
AATTTTTAAGAAAAATCGATTCTCTTCGTTCGATGCATCCACATTCTCACTTTCTAATGCAGGCGATGCATTCATTGCATTTTCCCCCTCATTAAAATGTGCATTATCTTCCCTGATAGCAACTGCATCTTCTGTTCTCTCAGACTCACTATTTTGGGTCCGACTAGATGGTGCATTTGCCAATGCAGCGCTCGGTAGTGTAGTCGGCCGCGCTTGCCTGTTCTCCAATGCATCGCCGCCGGCGCACGCATCGTCTTTCTCCTCAAAGTCTCTCGCTTCGCACGTTTCAACGACAGGCTCGCTACCCCTCACGTGGTTCGTACCGCTGCCTCTACCATTCTCTCTCTCTAGTCGGTGATCGTGGCTCGAGCCTTGTGCTCTCTCCTCTCCATATGCCATGTCTCTCAGGCATAAGAAAATTTCCTCTTGGCTACTCGGACATTTTTCTATTTCTCGGGCTGGGGGGGAAGACTCGATTGTTCCCCCCCCCCCTTCACGTTTCCCAGCATTTCGCGAATTGGCAAACAAATTGCACAGCGAGAGAAAACGGTTTCCCGCGCTCCACAGACCTGACATTGTTCTTGTTCCTGGGTTGGTTTATTTGGACATTCAGATGAAAAATGACCCACCCCACGACAACTATAACACACTCTACAAGGGCACTGAAACGCTTTATGCCCACTTGCCCCACACGTATTACACACACCAGTAAATGGTCGCTGATCATTTTGTGGTCGCTTTTGCGGTATATTATTCACACTGAATGGTCTACTGCTATTTTCTTGTGACGTATTCGTCGCCTCTCGAATTACAGGCACATTTCTCGATACCACTCGTGCATAACTTATCGCTGGTGCATTAGTTGTCGGTGGTTTAATCGGGTCCGCTTGCTCTCTGGTTGCACTGAAACTCTGACTATTGATTATCAATGCTGCCAAATCCTCAAGTGAGAATTTTCTCCCCACTTCCCTTTCACTCTTTTTCGCTTTATTTTCTTTTTTCTTTCTACTCTGGCTCACACTTGGCTCGGGACTTGACTCTGACGTAGAGCTTTCCAATATTGCTGTTTTGGTGCAGCCATCGGAAACTTCATTTTGTCCTTCACTGGAGGAGGCAGATAACGCTTGTCAATTTCCTTAATTTTCTCATAACGCCTCAGGCTCCTTTCTAACTCTTTTAAACTATGTATGTCAAAATTTGATAAATAGCGCCTGTAGTCTGCCGTTAATCCACGGTAAACTATTCGAAATAGTTCGTCGTGTTTGAGAGGCTTTCGGAAATGCTGAGCAATCGTTCGTATATTTACCAAATATTCCGAAATTTTCTCCCCCTTTGCCTGTGTGCGGACCTTAATCTCCTCGTACACATCTTCATCATCCATACTCTGCAAAAATTCGCGCGAAAAATATTTCACAAAATTTTTCCATGAGCTAATCTCTTTTCGTACTACACGGAACCAACGACTCGCTGCCTCGCGGAATACACTCGGCAAGGCTCTTAGTATCTCTACATCACTAATCGCATTGCACTCTTTACACTCGGTAATTCTCTCTAAAAACTCTTCCGCATCGTCCTTTCCGTTAGCGCAAAATTTTATATCTCAATCTTTGAGCAGTTTAATTGTACGCGAACTATAATTTTGATGCGATTCGCCAAGCCTGGGGCCCCGCTAAAACCCGTTCCCTCTCGTCTTCACTCTCGGACTCGCTCTCACTCGATAAGAACATTAAGGTTATGTTATTCAGTGGTCACGTGTTGCCATAGGAAAGTATATGAGACACGTGACCACTGAATAACATGACCTTAACGGTGATCGTCTCTCATTCTTTTCTCTCTCGCGAAACGGCGGTCGCTCTCCTTGCCTAGTTTGCACCCCTACTACGACACTTTTAGCATAATTGCTTTTAAACTGTTTTGTCGGGGGTGTCTTATACCCTTGACTTCGCATTTCCCACTTATCTGCCTCGGGAGGGCTCACCCGCACTCTATTAACTGACTGCCTTGACCGGTCTCTACTCTAGCGCTGATCGGGAAAACTATTTTCTGTAAAATCACCATACACTTGTGCACCGTAATTTTTCGGAATAAGATATATACATAAGATGTTACATTTGTCGTAGCCGTGCTACTCCCACACCACGTCACGCTTGTTATCTGGGTTAACACTGCACCGCCACGATTGAGCCCTGCCTGAATCTCCACGCCACTAGCCAACACCGTCGTATTGACATCATCCTCTTCTCCGACTGCCTGGAGATGCTCGCGATCACTTGATGTTTCCGTGTCCTCCAACGGTGGACCCAAGGCTTCAATCACGAACTCTTTCTTCGCTTCCGCCGAGTCATATTTATCCAACCACGGTACTGAAAATGCCTCACCGAACAGCATCCGTGTTCTCGAACGCAGTAGCCGCTCTTTTAGCACTTGCGTTGTCCCTTTATCACTGGCATATTGCCCCCGCAGTTCGTGCACAATCGGTCCTCCGTCATGCCGCTAATATTTTCCCATATTGCTTTAATCTCTTCCTTTTGAAGCAAGATCAATAGTCGTTTGCGATAGCACTCCATTGCTTCCGTCGTTAACGAACGTACAATTTGATAAATTGATTTTATCTCCTCAAGCATTAACACTTGTCACTCCGTTCTGTTTATTTTTCCATTAATATTTTTAAAACAAAAGAATTAAATAAATAAATATCTAAAATAAATTCTCTTGCTTTAAACGAAGCGCGCTGATCATACAAAAAAAACAGAAAACAAAATAAATAAAATAATAGAAAAAAACATAAACAAACACTCACTACTCTATCACTAGTGACGCTTAATTCCCGCCAACTTTTCGCTCAACGCTTGGCTTTTTTTCTACTCAACGCTCTACACCACGCTTGGCTTCTTTTCCTGCCAACGCTCTCCACAACGCTTGACTTCTTTTTCTGCCAACGCTTTCCACAAACTACACAAATCTCTTTGGCAATTTCTTATATTTCTCCGTTTTCGTCAGATAGAAAACTAATTTATTTATGGACGGTGATCGCAAAACAATAAATTTACTTACTTTCTCACTAATTCTGAATTTTATATTATATTTTAAAAATTCCCTTTATCAATAATAAGAAAATTTTAAGCACTTTATACTCTTTCGCGCCAACGGTGATAACGCTCCTCTTAAATCGCGCGTGGCGTTTCCCGCCTACCCGCGGTTCGCGGCGTCCCTCTTTTGAATCGTCAACCGTTGACTCGTTCACCAAAGGAGAAATTCGCATTTTTCTTCAATTTTATCCTTCTGTCATAAATTATCACGGTGATCGAAACTGATAATCTTAAAATGACAGAAATACTATTGCACTCAAAACAAAAAGTAGTATACGAACAGCACAACAAGAAGAGGGGGAAAAAACTTGAATATTCTACACACACTCTCTCTATACGAATGAAAACAAACGCAACGGTCGTTTTTGCACGGCCCTCGTTTGTCCTTCGCAAGACGCTCATCTACACACTCAACCGCCAAAACTCTCTACTCGCTGAACGACACAAAATTTACGATTGAAAATTGAAGATCTCAGCATTTTTTCCCCACAAGGGATGCCAATTTGTAACGGGGAAATTCAATTAAAAACCTTTAAAACTTCTAAGGCTGAAATTTGCACCGTATTTCTCCAAAATTACTTTTATCTCCAAAATCGCTAATCACAACTCGAAAATAACCAAAGGGGAATTCCGCTGTGAAAACTGATGCGGTGCAGCAACCTTCAATTTTCAATCCAAGAAATTATTTCAAGCACTTACAACTTGTTGCAAAACTCTCGTTAAAAACGACCAGGCAAGAAACTTCCAAAAACCGGTAAGAAACCAGGAATTCGCCAGCAATTAACCACTTAACGTAATTTATTAAATAAAACTAATAAAAGTACAATAAACTATAAACTAATTATTATTTCTGGAATTAAACAATTATAATTAAATTAAAATAACACTAAGCTCAAATAAATTCAATGACAATTTACTCAGGTCACACGACCGTACTCAATTTCTCGAATAAAACCGAAAAAAACACGTCTTGACTCCTAGACCGCTCAGAGCTCTCTCTTTGAACCAACGCTGCAACGGCTTCCTGGAAACGCCGGTAAAATTCGTGAAAACCCTTTTTTCTCTTTCTGAACTACTAGTTTTCAATCAAAATTTCTCTCTCATCCCCACTAACCGGAAACTCTTAGCCCGCCGAAAAGTGGGACCGCTGACCATGTGACTAGCTCCTGATTGCTCATGCGTCAAATCATTTCCAAAACGACTTGACGGTGATCAACGAACTTTCGAATAACGACGTTGACAGAGAAACGATGCAGCGAGAGTGAGACGACAACAAAGCAAAATAAACGTCTCACTGACAACCGAGAAAAATAAAGAGAAATAAAGTAACGATTTAATTCGTTACACAGTCATAATTTTGATGAAATGTTTAGTTGTGTAATGATGGGCTCTAATAGGTACATGAGTGTGCATTATTATTTGTTTATAACTTATTTACAACAAACTGAGTGAAACTTTTTAAAATGTCATACATGTTCCTTTAGTAATTTTTCACGTAGAATCGAATAACGCTATTAGTTTTTAAAATTTTATTAATTTTCTCAATTTGTTTATAACAATTTTTATAAACAAATTATTTTTTAAACAATTTTTGACGTCAAAAGTCATCATTTGATCCGCAGTCCTGTTTCCAATAATAATTTTGATGATATTTTCATTTGTCTAATCATGGGCGTTAATGGGTTAATGGACAGCAAAATGCAACATCAACATATGCAAGTCCTTATTGCTTCGTGACATTAAAAGAGTTAAGGAATAGAGCAAAAGAATGCGCGGATCAAGATGAAGATAGCGAAGTTAATACAGAGTTAAATTGCTTAGAATTTTGCAATAATGAATGTATGAGATTAAAGACTTATAGAGATTTAAAAACGATTATCAAACATTTCGTTCTCTCGGTGAGAAAAAGACGAATGCCATGCAATGTCACAGTACAATAATCCCTCCTCTTTATGATGAAGCTGATGACGTCTATGTAATTCAGAAATGCATAATTCCTGAATTGCATGTAATGCAAGGATTCGTCAATCATCTTTTCTGGGATGGTTTAGTGCAACTTCTTGGATGAGAGAAAGCACTTTTGTGGCCAAAAAACTGAAACTTATTCCTAAAAATTACCAAGGTGAGGTTTTTGAAGGAAATGCGTGTCGAAAGCTTTTAAATGAATCCGATAAACTTTTGGATTTTGAAGTTTCAGCTCACGTCCCACCTCTTAGGCTGCTTCCGTTTATTTCAGCATTTAAAGCCATGAATAAAGTGGTACAAGATTGCTTTTCCACAAACGAAGTTGGTCCTGAATTGGATAAACATATAAACGAGTTAAACAAAGTTTTTAAAAGTACTGGGGTTTCAGAAATCTTAAAAATTCATGTGATTTTAAAACATTTGAAACATTGCCTATACTTTTTAGACAAAAGAGGACTAGGCTTATGGTCAGAACAGGCAGGCGAATCGATTCACAGAGAGTTCCTAAAATTTTGGGAAAGATATAAAGTAAATGTTGTTACAGATCCCAGCTATTCAACACAATTAAAAAAAGCAGTCATTGAATTATCGTCACGGCACATTTAAATAATGATTTAAGATTTTGAAATACACTGCGATAATAAAGATCTAAGCTTGGAAAATAAGTATAATAAAAATTTTAAAAAGTATAAAAATTAATTTAAAAAATTGAAAAACAAAAAATTTAAAAAATAAAAAAAAATTTTTTAATTTAAAAAATGAAAAAAATGGAACCCCGCACCAAATGTAAGTAAATTGGTTCCCGGTCAAATTGGTTCGAATTTTGATATGTTTTAGTGGAAGTAATTCGGAACAACTTTTCCCTTTGGAAAAATTGATAAACAACATAACTTCAACTTATATGGGGCAAAGAAGAATGTAACTTCATGCGTTTTATAAGGTAGCAAAATTAACAACTGTAATGTGTTCTGGAAAACGGTTTTTAAAACATATTCATGGACTGACAGATTGATAAACCAAGTAACCAACTAATTAATTGACTAACTAACTAATTGACTGGGAAGCTAAATAACAAACCAACTCAGTACAAAAATAACTAAATGACTGCATAAATGATTGAGATATTTTGCGAGTGACTGTCCGACCAACTAACTGACTAACAAAACTAACATAATAACTGACTAACTAACTAACCAACCAACTCACTTACTTAATTACTTACTTACTAACCAACTAGCTAACTTACAAACTAACCAACTTACTTACTTACCAATAAACTAACTAACTAACTAACTTACTTACATGCTCACTAACTGCCTGACTAACTAACCAACTTACTTACTAACTAACTCACTTGCTTACTAACTAACTTACTTACTGACTAACTAACTTGCTTACTAACTAAACAACTAACTATGGTTAGTTGGTAAGTAAGTTGGTTAGTAAGCAAATGAGTAAGTTAGTAAGTTAGTTAGTTGGTTAGTTAGTAAGCAAGTAAGTTAGTAAATAAGTTGGTTAGTTAGTAAGTTAGTAAGCAAGTGAGTAAGTTCGTTAGTAAGGTAGTTGGTTAGTTAGGTAGCAAGTAAGTTATTCAGTAAATAAGTTGGTTAGTTAGTCAGTTAGTAAGTTAGTAAGCAAGTAAGTAAGTTCGTTAGTAAGGTAGTTGGTTAGTTAGGTAGCAAGTAAGTTAGTCAGTAAATAAGTTGGTTAGTTAGTCAGTTAGTAAGCTAATAAGCAAGTAAGTTAGTTAGTAAGTCAGTTGGTTAGTTAGTCAGTCAGTTAGTTAGTTAGAGAGCAAGTAAGTAAGTAAGTTACTTAGTAAGTTTGTTAGTTGGTTAGTAAGTAAGCAAGTAAGTTAGTTAGTAAGTATGTTGGTTAGTTTGTAAGTTAGCTAGTTGGTTAGTAAGTAAGTAATTAAGTAAGTAAGTGAGTTGGTTAGATAGTCAGTCAGTTATTATGTTAGTTTTGTTAGTCAGTTAGTTGGTCGGACAGTCACTCGCAAAATATCTCAATCATTTATGCAGTCATTTAGTTATTTTTGTACTGAGTTGGTGTGTTATTTAGCTTCCCAGTCAATTAGTTAGTTAGTCAATTAATTAGTTGGTTACTTGGTTTATCAATCTGTCAGTCCTTGAATATGTTTTAAATACTGATTTCCAGAACATATTACAGTTGTTAATTTTGCTACCATATAAAACGCATGAAGTTACATTCCTCGTTGCCTCATAAAAGTTGAAGTTATGTTTTTTTATAAATTTTTCCAAAGGAAACGTTGTTCCAAATTACTTCAAGTAAAACATATCAAAATTCGAACCAATTTGACCGGGAACCAATTGACATACCTTTGATGCGGGGTCATTTTCTTTTTAAAATCTTAGAAAAGATCAGAACGAGTAAGAATAACTGCGATATTGACTCAGACATTTCAAAATTTTTAAAAATGATCTTTTTTAAAATTATTCGTAATCAGCGACCCCAAGAACCTCCGAGTACCGAGTTTCAGTTAAATTGAACGACTTTTTATTTTTATATCCGCCATATTGGACCCGCCATTTTGAAATTTTTAAAACTAACCTCGAATTCGTAATTAGCGACTCCAGAAACCCCCGAGTGCCAAGTTTTAGTCCAATTGAATGACTTTTTATTTTCTTATGTCCGCCATATTGGATTCGCCATTTGGAATTTTTTCATACTGACCTCAGATTCGTAATCAGCGACCCAAAAACCCCTTAGTACCGTGTTTCGTCAAAGTTAAATGAATGAATAAATGTATGCATCTATAAGGATTAAAATATATACAAATTATTTTTAAATCTTTCTAGTTTTTACAAAAATTAATATTTTTTAATTTTGTTACTTGATTTTGATACTCTTTCTTTACAAACTTAAACATTTTGAAAATTAACAAAATGGTGGCCATTTTTTAAAAAATCAAAAAAGTCAATTTTCTCAAAAACATCATTTTTTAAATTTCTGCAAATTTTTTTGTAGATTCTAGATGGAAAAAGGAACTTTTTCCAAAAGGTCTCATGTTCGCAAAAACTTTCTGAAAGTCGCTACAATTTTTTTCAGAAAATTAAAAAACTTATTATTTTGAGTAATGTGTCGACATATACATTTTTCATGTATACAAGGGTGTTTATCTTTTTTAATAGTGCTTTTAACTCTTTTTTCAAAATTGCAAATTTCAAAAATTTAAAACGGCCGCCATTTTAATGGCGGCTGTTTTTAAAAAAATATAAGATCTCAATCTTCTCCGAAACATTATTTTTTATTTTTCTGGAAATTTTTTTGTGGTATATTGATAAAAAAAACCCTTTCAAAAGAGGTGACTTTTTCTTAGTAAAGTTGATAAATTTCAAAAATAAACTAAATGCCAGCACGGAGAGAAGAGAATAGTGAAGGCGACTGTCGGTTCAGTTCTGATAACTAAACAGTTTAGTTAATTTTCGACGGACAAAAATAACAGTAGCATCTACTATATAAAAGTAGGAACGACTGTACCTTCAGTCAGAGTAACTAAACAGGAACTAAACCGCCAGGGGCGCTACTATCGCTCTCCATGTATTTCTGCTACTAAACGTGTTTAGTTGTCACAACTGTAACTCTTCTCTCCGTGAGCCACATTAAATTATTTTTAAAATAACTATAGTTATTGGGTAAGGCTTTCTGAAGTGTACCGATGGTTTTTAAGCCTTTTCTTAATGAGATAAATAAATTTTCTTTATACACGGAGAGAAAAATCAGCCTTTTACATTATAGAAAGATTTACATTTAACGCACAGAACTTTTATATGCCACATAGGCGTAAAATTTGAGTAATTTTAGTACAACGTAATGCCTATTTACCAGGAAACTTTTCAATGCTAATAAAGTTTGTCAATATAGCCTTTTATTGTATACTTATTATACTTAAAATTCAGCGACGCTACGCTGAAATTTCACGTAACATCGTCCTACTACGATTGCAGAAGTTCTATGCTTTTTCGGTATTAGACTCTTGCAACTGGCGATTAGGCCGCGCCTACCTATACTGTTTGAAGTAAGTGTAAGTGTGAGTGAGTATTTACATACAAATGTGCGTGATTCGGTAGTAATGTTCTCTTACTTGTGCATACACATATTTTATAAAAATTATATTTATTTAATTTTTATAACAAGTTTTTATTTAATTATATAACTGTGATAATGTTGTTACCAATCACATCATGTAATAAGGTGCTAAATTTTTGAAATCAATTTTTTTGATCGAATTTAATAAAAATTTAAATTTTATATGTAATTTGTGAAAATGATTTTTACAATTAATTTATAAATATAATACGAATTCTTAAAAATCTCTCTGGAAAAACAATCAAAGTGCTGAAAAATTTCCAAAAGCAATATTTTTAAAAATAAAAAATTCAATTTTAAATTTGACTTATATTTGTACGCTAAAAATTTTAAATGGAGATGTTTGAGATAATACAATTTTTAGATAATTAATTCTTTAATTTTATTAATTAACTCTGCTCGAGATCAAAACTCAGGACCTATCAATTGCCGGTTTATTGCTCGTATTTCAAAAAATATTTTTGTATAATGTGTCTATGCTATAATTTAAATTAATAAAAAATTAAAGTTAGGTACTAATTTTTATCTATATCTATAAATATTATTATTCTGCTTTAAATTTGAGAGACATATTTTACTTTAAAGATTTAACATATTAATTACATAAAAGAGGCACTTTTAATTATTTATATACGAATATTATTCTGGCAATTTAAAAAGCCACTTTAATAATATAGGTGAATATATATAAAAGTTAAGCGCGCAACAAATAAAAATATGCCTGGTAGGCGTGGCCTAATCGCCAGTTGCAAGAGTCTAATACTGAAAAAGCATAGAACTTCTGCAATCATAGTAGGACGATGTTACGTGCAATCTCCGCGTGGCGTCGTTGCTATTAAACCACACTTTTCATACTATAGAAGCATATGTACTACGGATATTTAGTACGGAAAAATATTACGCTAAAAATTCTCAATTCTTTGCTTCATTGGCTAGAAAAGTTTATACAAAAGTAGTAGCAGTCTATTTCATGCTATAAAGTCTTGATTTTTCTTTCCGTGTAGTATTTTATTCTAAGTAGAATTTGAAAGTATTACAAAAAAAATTTTTAGGGCACGCATTTTATTTACAAATTACAGATATTTTTGCTACCCGCTGTAACAAAGACATGGTTCGTGCAGTTTCGCGGGCGGTTGCACTGACGCGTTATACACGGAAAAAAAGGTTTGGTTGAAACAAACGAAAATTCGTTTTGGCCAACCGAACTGGATGGTTGACTATGGACTGACCAAACTCAGCGTTTGCTGTGACCAAACTAGTTTGGTTCCACGGAGTTCGGTTAACACAACCAAACTGTTTGTTTGGAAATACCATTTGAAGTTAGGTTATCGGAAACAAATAATTTGGTTAAAACAACCCTACATATAAATATTTTTTTCTTGAAAAAAGTAAAGAAAATGTAAAATTTATTTGTTTTTAGCAAAGTGTAAAAATTCTGCAATTTGAAGAAAAAAGTTTTTATTTTCAAAAAATTTTATTTACTTTCTTTATAAAATACATCTTAGGCTGACATATTTATATTAAATTTAAGCAAACCAGACACATTTTTTCTTCATTGGTTAATATATTTTTCAAATCTATACATTTTTGAAGGAGCTTTTTATAATCCATTTCACGTAATCACTTTTGAGATAATAATTATTTAATAATTTTTATTTATTTAATTTTGGGTTTGTTAAAAATAAATTAATTCCACTTAATGCACGAAACCACTATTTTAAAAATTAACATTTATTTAAAAAAAACACTTATCACTGCACTGAGAAATTATATTTTTCTACGACACTTTGCTTTAGAACCAAAGACTTCAAACGAAAACGAGATACTGCGAAATAACAGAAAATTTGAAAGATTTACCCTGGTTGAAATGCTTTCTTTATTTTCCAAAATTTTACGAAAAAGGCCGATGTTAAAAACTATTTAAAAAAAAGGGACCGAAGTTATTTGAAAATTAGTAAGGGGACTTGAATTTTCCTCCTCAGAGAGGATCATATTCATGGTCCAACATGTGGTTTTCAAACAACGAAACGACAATAAATTCCTTTCCAATATTTTTTTCTGCATTCTTTATAGGATGAAGAAATTTTGTATGTGACAAAAGATTTTTAGAAACTTGTGTTAAATGAAATTTTAAAAAGTTCATAATATTAAAAACTTACTGCAATTATTAGTAACAATCTAAAAAAAATTTGTTTTAATGAAGTTAACTTTTAATTTAATTTATAGTAAAAAAATAAGTAAAGTACTAAATTTTTTATTTTTATCATTGTTAATAGATTTTCCTTTTAATGGAATACTTGATTTTTATTAACATTGCTTTTTCATGAAAAACGAACCGGTTAAGTAACAATCCATTATTATTCTATGAAAGGTTATAGATATTTTACAATTGTTACATTTTAAAAAACCTTAGTTTATTTGTATTTAAAAAAAAAGTTTATGTAGCATTACAATAATTCATCATTATTATTAATGTAATTATTAAAAACTTTAATTTTAATTGAAACAAAATGTGCTAGTGTTTTAATTTTTTAAAAATAAAGAAATAACTATATATATATAAAGTAATTTCTTTATTTAAAAAATTTTAAGTGCTGCAACAACAAACAATCGATTTTCTTAATTCTGTATAACAAATAAGAAGTCCAGAAATGTTCTAAGTTCGCATTTGAAAAAGTGGGAATTATCACAAGTCGGTCACTGTAACCCGAGAGTTTGGTTCCAACAACCAATTCTGCCTTAACCAAACGGTTCAGGTTGATACAACCAAACTGCGTAGGTTGAAATAACCATACCCTCTGTTTCTAATAACCTATCTAGCATCAACCATACTCAGTTTGGTTATCGGAAACTAACCATTTTTTTCCGTGTATGCGTTGAATTGGTTTCAAATTGTTAGTTGAGGGTCATTTATAAAGCATTTAATACATAATTTCAAACCGATGGTAAATCACAGTGGTGAGACTCTGTGGCTTGCGATCACCGGGGTTAAGCAACATTCAGGGCGGTTAGTACTTGGATGGGTGACCGCCTTGGTGCCCGCTACAGCCCGGTGTTTTTCTCACTACTTTCGTGATTTATCAAGCGGGAGGTTTGACGTCAAGGTATAATGATGTGCACTGTCGATTATTGTCCGGTACATACCATTAGAACTTAACTGTCGATAAATAAATTATATCAAATTCTGTCGATTCGTTTTCAAATAATTCATTTTTTTCCAAAAATGTGTTAAAAAATTAAATTGTTAATAACTTTTTAAAAAACAATTTTTTTCAAAAAATATTTTCAGGTGTTTTTTATCATTATTTACTTTTAAAATATAATGTTTGAATGAAATTAAAATACCTTTCGAAACTCATAAATACACTTCAGAAAGCCTTACACCATTTTTAAAAAAAATTTAATTTTTAAAGTGGCTGGCATTTAGTTAATTTTTGAAATTTATCAACTTTACTAAAAAAAGTCACCTCTTTTGAAAGAGTTATTTTTTTTATCTAGAAACCACAAAAAAATTTCCAGAAAAATAAAAAACAATGTTTTGGTGAAAATTGAGATCTTATATTTTTTTAAAAACGGCCGCCATTTTGTGAATTTTTTAAATTTGCAATTTTGAAAAGAAAAAGAGTCAAAAGCACTATTAAAAAAAAAACCCTTGTATGCATAAAAAATATATATGTCTACACATTACTCACAATAATGAGTTTTTTTATTTTCTGAAAAAAATTATAGCGACTTCCAGAAAGTATTGGCGAACATGAGACCTTTTGAAAAAAGTTCCTTCTTTCATCTAGAATCCACAAAAAAATTTGCAGAAAATTAAAAAATGATGTTTTTGAGAAAATTGACTTTTTTAATTTTTTAAAAAATGCCCTCCATTTTATTAATTTTCAAATTTTTTCAAATTTTAAAGTTTGTAAAGAAAGAGTATCAAAAGCACTACTAAAATCAAGTAACAGAATTAAAAAATATTAATTTTTGTAAAAACTAGAAAGATTTAAAAATAATTTTTCAGCTGTTTAGCTCTAAAATCACTATGTGCCTTAAAATTTTCAAATACTCATAACTCTGCGAAAAAATTTTTTTCGCCAAACCAAAAAATACGTATTTCTTTATTTGACATAAAAAAAAGAACAAGAATTACATTAAACTTGATTTAAAATTTTCAACATATTCGCCCTGCATGAATTGAAATAGAAACAGCCATTAACTAAATTATTTTTTTGGTAATTGTTTACTTAAACGGCTTTTCCCAATTTTAATAATTTTTTGATAATTCTTTTTGGAGAAGCTTTCAATCAGCTAGAAAATGAAAAATTCTTGGGCTGAGGACGAAAGAGTTCATTATTGGAAGTCAGGGATAGGAAACAAAATCAAAATTTTCGTTTTTTGCATGTGATTTGATCAAAACTAATATTATCAAAAAATGTCCTACATAAGAGTTGTAGATATAATAAATCTCCATCCGTGCCCACAATCTCCACCCCAGGTGGATGCAGCCTTCCTCCACAACCATGGAAAGTAGTTGTGTAAAAAATTGGAATAAAAACTTTGAAAAAACTTTTTAAAAAAAAAATTTTTTTTCACGGAAATTTATATTTAACAGGAACCATTTATTTTGGATAATTACCAAATTTTCCATGGTTATGGAGGAAGGCTGCATCCACCTTGGGCGGAGATTGTGGGCACGAATGGAGATTGATTATATCTACAACTCTTATGTAGGACATTTTTTGATAATATTAGTTTTGATCAAATCACATGCAAAAAACGAAAATTTTGATTTTGTTTCCCATCCCTGACTTCCAATAATGAACTCTTTCGTCCTCCCCCAACGAATGTTTCATTTTCTAGCTGATTGAAAGCTTTTTCAAAAAGAATTATCAAAAAATTATTAAAATTGGGAAAAGCCTTATAAGTAAACAATTACCATTTTTTTTAACTAAATAATTAATTTAAAGGAATTTAAACTAGTTTTAATTAAATTTAAATTAAATAACAATCTTTTTATTTTAGGTTAATGTAAAGAATTTAATTGTATTTAACTAGGGGAAAGGGCCCCAAGGTGGTCAGGGCCCTAAGGTGGTCACCCTACGAAAATTTTTGTATATTAGTTAGTATCTTCAAATGTTTTCTGTTATTGTTATTATTTGAGAAGACAAAGATTTTAGTAAAGTTTTGAGGTATATAGTAGTATGAGTCTCTTTGTAACGTGAATGTTGTAAAGTTTCTATTTTCTAATGATCGAGAAATTTTTTTCTCAGGGTGTTAAAATCACCGAAATTAACCATTTTAAATTAGTAAAAATCGTTATAATTATCTTTATATATCGGACAATAATATTCCAAAAAAATATAATTAATATTGTGCTTTAAAAATTTTTTTCATATTTATGTTTAAAAAATTGTGTCTTGGCCCTAAGGTGTACACTTTTTTGGCCACAAGGTGGTCACTTTTGATTGTTTATGAAAATGTGTTTATACGCTATATTTATCAACATTATCACTGTGAATGTAAATTTGATCAATTTTTAAGTTTTATGATGAATAATAATGATATAGAATTATTTTCAAAATTTTACGTTTATGCATTATTAAATAATGCATACACAAAAAGTATCATTTTTGACGAAAGGACAAAGTGCAAAAAAAATATGTAATATGTTTATGTGATCCTAAAAAATAATTAATATTAAATAAACAACTTAATAATACGCTTTTAAAATTTTTTATTAACTGTTTTAGTGATTTTTCGTATGGTGACCACCTTGGGGGCACTTTTTTAAAAGTCGAATTGTCAACTTTTTTTAAAAAGTGACGTAACTTTTTTTTATTAATGAAATGAAAAAAACTTTATGATAGAAAGTTAGGTAATAAGACAAAGCTTCTAATGCCGTATTATTGACCTTTATATATAATTCCATTTGAAATCTACACCCACATAGCACAATAGTATGAGGTAAGGTTATGTTGAGTACTACCCAAGTAGAAATGTCCGGAATTATGACGGAGTTAAACACCGGCATGGTACTGACTCAGTACTGACCGTCGGTACTGACTTTCGAAACCCGATCAGTAGTGGGAGTATACTGACTCCAAAACCAAATCAGTAATATGTCGGAGTTTAAAAAAGTGTTAAAATCAGTACTGGCAGAAAACTGGCATAACACCAAATCAGCACTGCGAAGGAGTTATAAAAAATTAACAAACTTCGTTATAATGACATTAAACCGGCCACTATTAATAACAACATCGTTTGATTTATTAACTATTAAAATATTTTCCAATATTTTTAAAAACATTATTCATCAACAGTAACGCCAAACACTTAATTAACAGGTATATGTCATAATAATAAATTATTATTTATTAATTATTTTTACTATTATGTGTTATTAATAATAAATTTAAAAAAAATTTTTTTAATGTAAAAATATATACATTTTTCTATTATTATTTAAATAAATAATTAAACAAATAATTTTTACCATATTTTTATGCTACACCTATTAATTAATATGTAATGTCTTGTTAAAATGTATATAAATATATAAAACATATATTTATAATAATTTTTTTTAAATAAATATATTATACAGTGAATTCATTATTATATCACAGTATATATCCTTCGTATAATTCAAAAGGAAGTTTAAAAATATATACTCTCAAGCTTGCATGGCTGTGCGGTTAGTGTATTCGACTTGCGTCCTCGAGGTCTAGGGTTCGATCCCCTGTGCGTGTGCGATATTTTTCCGTCTTAGTTCTAAGTGTTCTGTGTATAATTCTCATCAGTGTTACATAAAATATAAATTTAAATAATTATAAACAATAATAATAATAATTTAGTAATTAATTTAAATAAATAAGATTGTCTAAATTAATGAAAAAAAATAAGAAAATTTTTTTTAAAAACTTATTTCAATAAAAAGAATTTTTCTAATTATTTAAATTTTTATTGATACTCATAAAACTTTATTTACTACAGAAATATTGATAATAATTATAAGTACTCAATAAATTACTCCCTCTTCTTTAATAATCAAATAAAAAATTGTTATTTTATTATTAATTTGAAATTAATATAAGCTTCTAAAGGTAAATTTTGTTTTGGAGAACGCGCTGCAGCATTTTCCAAATTTGTTAAATTTTACCTGCGAATCAGTAATTAGGCGGTGTTCTACCAGTGATATTTCAGTACTGACTTAATATTGACTGCCGGTAAAAAATCAGTACTGTACAGCGTTACCAGCCAGGGATTTCCCAGTACTGATTTAGTACTGGAGTCAGTACTGCTATACTGCCAGTCAGTACTGTGTCAGTACAATGCCAGTATTACACTTCTACTTGGGTAATCGTATAACTCGTAAGGTTACGCGATAAAGCTGTGGTAAACCTGAGGTGAACTAAAAATTTCCGCCATGGAGGTAAGGTTGCATGTAAAAGCTGTGGTAAGTATATATGATAAGGCCATGGTAACCTTACACGTAAAGGTTGAGGTAAGGGTACACGAAAAGGTTGAGGTAAGGTTATTATTAAGTTGTAAGGTTGAGGTAAGGTTGTGGTAAGTAGTGATGTACTTCGAGCGAGTCTCGTCTCGAAAAACCGAGAATCTCGCGAGAAAAACAATGAAAACAATTGAATGTGATATTTTCATCTCTTTTCATGTATGAAAGGACAGAGTCTCGTCGTGCATCACTAGTGGTAAGTTTACAAATTATGAAAAATAATTAATAATCTAATTAAAAAATAAATATTAAAAAAATTAAGTTTGTTGCTCTTCTGTATTTTGGAAACCTAACATGAAACAGAAAATTTTGAAAACAAATTTGGGGGCACTGGGATTCGAACCCGGGATCGACGCGCATAAACCTAACACCCTAACTAACTGAGCTAAGTGGGGAACTGAGGAAGAGAAAATTAATTTTGCTTTTAAACAGTTAGCTATATTCTTGGTACACCTTAAAAGCAAAATTAATTTTCTCTTCCTCAGTTCCCCACTTAGCTCAGTTAGTTAGTGTGTTAGGTTTATGCGCGTCGATCCCGGCTTCGAATCCTAGTGCCCCCAAATTTGTTTTCAAAATTTTCTGTTTCATGTTAGGTTTCCAAAATACAGAAGAGCAACAAACTTAATTTTTTTAATATTTACTTTTTAATTAGATTATTAATAATTTTTCATAATTTGTAAACTTACCACAACCTTACCTCAACCTTACAACTTAATAATAACCTTACCTCAACCTTAACGTGTAACGTTACCTCGACCTTTACGTGTAACCTTACCTCAACTTTTACGTGTAAGGTTACCATGGCCTTATCATATATACTTACCACACCTTTTACATGCAACCTTACCTCCATGGCGGAAATTTTTAGTTCACCTCAGATCTACCACAGCTTTATCGCGTAACCTTACGAGCCATACGATTAGTACTCAACATAACCATACCTCATACTATTGTGCTATGTGGGCAGTCGTTCAAAAGATGGGTGACAACCTTAGGGCCCTCTCCCCTATAGATAAATTCTAGGTAATATCAATTCGTATTTAAAAATTGTTGATTGGCGCTAAAATAAAACTTGTAGAATTACTATTCTACAAGCTTTATTTTAGCTAGTGACTCTTAAGAGTCACCAGGTGAGAAAGACCAATATTGACGATGAGTTGAAGCTTGATTGAACCCTGAACGCACAGCGCGGGTAACCAAGAGTTGAAGCAGTCTTCATGCCATTGTCACTTAATATTGGTTGTATTATACATATATTATATTGGTTATATATTATTTTTTCTTACACAGTGTCAAATTATTATTTTTAAAGATCAAGAGCTTCGTTTATCTGAAAAATTTTCAGTGATCAAAAACTTACAGTGTAAAAATGTTCATTAGGGGGTAATAAATATTTATACCAAGTATTATTACACTAGGATTAACCGTTTAGTAAATATTATTAAAATACTATTTTTTGTCAAACGCGTGTGACCTTGCGACTCAGCGTTGCCAACTCAACACATACAACTCTTGAGTTGGCTACGATGAGTCGCAAGGTCACACGCGTTTGACAAAAAAATAGTATTTTCACAATATTTACTAAACGGTTAATCCTTGTGTAAAAACATTTGGCATAAATATTTATTACACCCTAATAAACATTTTTAAACTATAAGTTTTTGATCACTGAAAATGTTTCAGATAAACGAAACTCTTGATCTTTAAAAATAATAATTTCACACTGTGCAAAAAAAATAATATATAATAAAATTAAACATATTATCAAAAAAAAGTGTAATATTAAATAATTTATGAATATTTATATTTAATATTGTTCAGTGCACACGGTAATAAAGAAAGTGAATATTGTATTATCGCTCACGAAGTTTGATCGAGTCTTTAATCGAGCATGGGACGAACATTGGTGTTCCATGCTGAATCAACGGCTCTGGCATTAATATAGTAGATTAAGCAGGATCCCTTTCAACCTTTGTTGGTCGTGCGGTTTAAATAGGCGAGGGGAAATTCACTTGAGAAGTCAGAAATCGCTAGTAGCAGTCGTTGTAAGATTCTCAAATTGATTTTTAAAACTTCTTGAGATTTCTACGCGACTACCTGCGATTTCTAGGGACTGCCGGTTCTAGCTCATGCTCGGATGAGCATGAGCTAGGTAAAAATCGGTTTTTAGAAATCACAAAAAAAATTCACATTTAAATAAATAATGTTTAATTTTAATTTTTCATAATTTATTGAATATTAATTGTCATTAGAATAAACGTTAAGAATTTAATTAATAAAAATTATCTGCTACATAAATAATTTGCTGCTCTTTTAAATAAATTTGAAATTAAGATTTAAAAAAAGATTAATATAGGATGAATTTTTTTCAATATTAAAAATATTAAAAAATGTTATTTCTCAAAATCAAAGGTGCTACATTTTTACAAACAAAATTGTTTTTATACATTTTCTAAACAGTCTGTCTAAAATTGTGATAATAAGAGATTGTAAAAATACTGATTATTTTTTTATTTATGTTTATCAAAAAAGTTATGGATTTAAATATATGTGGGTAAGACTCCGTCAGAAAATATGCGATTTGCATGGGGTCTTTGGATTAGGCTGTAATTTGGTGAAATTGTAGTATTGGATACTAGAAACAAGTGTGCCAAAAATTTTTTGAAAATTTTAAAATTGAATTATGCATTATTATTTATCGGGTGGTCATACTAGACTAATTTAAATTGATTTCGATCATGAGGAATGGAAAAATAAAAAATAAACACGATTTTTTTCAAAATTCTTGTAAATTGTTTACTTTGAGTAACAAAAAAATATATAAACAATTAATAATTGAAACAACAGTTTCGGGGAAACTCTTTGAAAATTTATCTCCTTTCATTTAAGACGAAGAATATCAAAATCGGATAAAATTTGTAGGCTCTAGACAATTTTGAATAGTAAAGTGTAAGAGTTAGGATTCCCGGGCACTCACACATCGCTGACACTGAAACCTGGTCGCGCTTCCACAAAAATTGCAATATTTCGAAAACTATTTGAGTCTCCATCGATTTTCTTTTTTTAAATGAAAGGTGAAATTATAAGAAATATTTTATTAATTGACAAGAAAACTCAAAAATCGGTCCCGCTCGGGCAAAACGGTTTCAAAAAATTTTTTTTGACTTTTTTTGGGCAAAAAATTTTTTTTGTTTTTTTTTTATGTGATATTCAGAAGAAACATGATGTCAAGTACAAGCCTTCCAAATTTTATTAAATTTCATCGAAAACTTTCGGAAATATTAAGAATTAAAAAAATTATAACGAAAAAAATCAAAATGGCGTAACTTTAACAAATTTTAAAATTTTCAAAAAATTTTTGGCACACTTGTTTCTAGTATCCAATACTACAATTTCACCAAATTACAGCCTAATCCAAAGACCCCATGCAAATCGCATATTTTCTGACGGAGTCTTACCCATGTAACGTTCTTTTTTTAATGAAATTTATTATAAAAATGTTTTCAATTTTTTTCCACTTACGATTGATTAATACTTCATTGTAAACATAAAACATAACCTTTAACGAAAACACGAGATCATTTGTCAATAAACACTTCGGAGACACTGGGGCTCATACGGCAGTTATCGGCTGACGAGCCAACTGCTCTGTGAGTGTAGACTTCGGTTGAGACTCCCTACGATTTCTCCTGTGACTCCCTACGATTTCGATTGAAAATCACAATGATTTCTATAGACTGCTAAAATTTCTTGAATATTTTCTGACTTCGAAAACAAGGAAATCGTGATTTCTTAAGTGAATTTCCCCTCGTAAATAGGTGCGTTTATAGGAGTGTCGGGGTGTTCGATCCCACATGCCATGATGCCAGCGAATATTTTTCAGTTTTCGTTTCTAAGCGATTTATAAAATAATAAAATTGTGTGTTGTATTGTGAATAAAAAATGTGAACATATTTGTAAATAATATTAAAAGCCTGTTAAAATATCAAGAAAAAATGTACCGATTGACAGAAAAATTATCTTTTTTTACTAAAATTTTTTTTAATGTTACTATTTCAAATGACATTTATTTTTAGTAATATATGGATATATTTCCGATTAGTGCATATGTCCGATTTTAATGAAACTTGGCATACTTACGTAATTTTGTGCCCTGATAACGAATATCATCATCAAAATTTGGGCAAATTTGATTTTCATGGTAAAAACCATAAAAAGCACCATAAAAATGGGTTTGTTTGCGTTTAACTCGTAAAAAACGCAAAATTTAAAAAAATGTTTCATACAAAAGATATAGATTTTACAAAAATAAACATTTTTTGTTTCCACTAATTTTTTCAAAAAATTATTCATTTTCGAGAAAAATGCAAAAACCATAAAATTCCATAAAAATTGGTTAAAATATACTTTCAAGTAAAAGGACATGTAATTTTAACAAAATAAAGTTTCTTTATGTATTTTGGTACGCTGATTACTAAAATCATCATGAAAATTTGCGCAAATTTAAATTTCATGGTAAAAACAATAAAAAACAAAGAAATTTGGGTATTGGTTCTGGGTTAGGTACCTTCTAGTACAAATAAGAAGGTATACATTCAAACGCCTTTCCTTCTAAAACTGAATTAGTGAAATTTCACTGAGATTCAGTGACTCTATTCTCGCGATTTGAATCAGTGAAATTGGGGAGATTGGTTTTTGGTTGAGTAACTTCTAGTACCAACTAGAAATTCAATTTGACTCCCTTTCTACATTAAAACGTGGAAGGAAACTAGGTGCGGCTGGCTTCGCCCGCCTCTTAGTGGTGTCATTTCGCGTCACCTAAAAAAAAGTTTTTTTCAAAAGTTGAAGGGAGATTGGTTCTGAGTGCGTACCTTCTAGTACCAACTAGGAAGCCAATTTGACTCCCATTCTACATTAAAACGTGTAAAGAAACTAGGCGCGGCGGGCTTCGCCCGTGTCTGAGTGGTGTCTTTTCACCACAAAAATCAATTTAGCTTTGTGAAGTTAGAAAAGGAGTCAAATTGGCTTCCTAATTGTAAGCTCCCCCCTCGAACGTTTAAAGAAACCTTTTTTAGGTGCCCCAAAAAGACCTAGTTTCCTTCCACGTTTTAATGTAGAAAGGGAGTCAAATTGACTTCCTAGTTGGTACTAAAAGGTACCCAACCCAGAACCAATCCCCTCTTCAACGTTTAAAAAAACCTTTTCTAGGTGCCTCGAAAAGAAATCGCCGCATCTTGTTTCCTTACGCGGTTCAATGTAGATCTTCTTGTTTGTATTAGAAGATACCAAAACAGAACCATACCCCTTCTAACGTGACCTCCAAAGAAATCCTTTTTTAAAGGACCACAGGTGAGTACACTACAGAAGTGGGTGTTTTTATTGTTTTTACCATAAAATTTAAATTTGCGCAAATTTTCATGATGATTTTCGTAATCAGTGTACCAAAATACATAAAGAAACTTTATTTTGTTAAAATTACGTGTCCTTTTAGTTGAAAGTATATTTTAACGAATTTTTATGGAATTTTATGGTTTTTGCATTTTTCTCGAAAATGAATAATTTTTTGAAAAAGTTAGTGGAAACAAAAAATGTTTATTTTTGTAAAATCTATATCTTTTGTATAAAACATTTTTTTTAATTTTGCGTTTTTTACGAGTTAAACGCAAACAAACCCATTTTTATGGTGCTTTTTATGGTTTTTACCATGAAAATCAAATTTGCCCAAATTTTGATGATGATATTCGTTATCAGGGCACAAAATTACGTAAGTATGCCAAGTTTCATTAAAATAAGACATATGCACTAATCGGAAGTATATCCTTTTCATATTATATTGAATGAGAGCGAGAAACGCGTAAATTTGGTAATAGTGGAAGCACTCTCGTTTCATTCCTGAATTAGGCTTCGAAAGCATTTTTTTTCTTTCTTCTTAAATGACTTGAAGCTACTAGGCCAACTGTCAGAACACACTCATTTATATACCAACTAGATTTGCGTTTCTACAGAACGACTTTTTGAGGTTAGGAGTACTCTCATTTGCCCGGACCACCCGTCAATGGGTTATCTCGCCAGAGAAGAGGGAAAACTGTAGAAAACTTCTTCTGAGTACAACCGGTTTATCGACAGCCGAGTTTTAACGGTGTGTACTGGACAATAATCGACAGTGCACATCATTATACCTCGACGTCAAACCTCCCGCTCAGATTATCTCACATGCCGGAAAAATCCCAGTCTAATGGGCGCGAACCAAGTACCCTTGGTCAGCCCACCAAGCCAGGCATCCATCCAACCGAGCTAATCTGTCGGTTTCGAAAGCATTGATTGAAGATTTAACGTCAATTTTTAACAAATACTGCGCGTCAGGCTGAAATCGGTGTTACATTTATAGACTCAAGCAATTTCGCATCGGCCGTCTTACCTAGCCTCAATCAATCCTTACCAAGCCTCAATCAGGCTTCGTAAAGCCTGAATTGTCCGTCAGTTCTCACCTGGGTTTATATTAATTATTGATTTTTATTCATATTTGTTGAAATTATCATTTGAATCCGATCCAGTTTTCAGGCGATCCTCGCCTAGTCACTATTCGGTAGAATACCCGTTCTCGTTCGGTTGGCAGGCAGTTCCCAGCCAGTACGGGCTAGGATCCGCGCCGGTTGGAAATTTCCGCCTGGGGTATTAGCGCTTGCGTTCACTCACGACCGATTATTACAGCGACACGCTCATTTTAAGATCCATGCTCGTTTTCATCTTTATAAATAAAATCAGACTTTTGTCTGTACATTGCTTAGAATTTGTAAATTCATGTTTAGTTTATTTACTCAAGTAGTAAGAATTCCAAAAATGACAATTAAAAAAATTATGTATGTATGTATGTATGTACAGACGTATGTCTGTCCGCAAAATTTTGTCCGTTAATAACTAAAAGGCGGCTTGACCGATTACAACGAAACTTCGCAGTCTCTTAGGTATTAGACTAACTTTAAATCTTAGCCACATTCTATTGAAAAATATTAAAAGAAACAAAAGTCAGAACGTTTTTCACAAATTTCAAAAAATTAGAATAAATGCAAATTTTTTATTTTTTTTTAATGTGACAATTTTTGAAGCAACTATTTATTTAGAGTACAACTGATTTTCACTATAAAATCAAAATATAAGTCATAAATCCGAATTTTTTAACCAAAATCATATTTTTGAATTCGCCAAAATTTTTAATTAATTTTTTAGTTGAATATTGTTTATTTTTAGGGTTCCGTACACCGTAGGTGTACTGACGGAACCCTTATGAAATCACTCGTGTGTCCGTCCCAGCCACGCAAAATGGGCTGTCCCCCCCCTTAACTTCTACAAATCTCAACCTTGTGAGCTGAAATTCGGTAGGGATCTTCAGTTTTAAGTGCAGATTACAGGAAAAATAT
Organism: Leptopilina drosophilae; assembly: GCA_032873175.1. Classification (NCBI taxonomy): domain Eukaryota; kingdom Metazoa; phylum Arthropoda; class Insecta; order Hymenoptera; family Figitidae; genus Leptopilina; species Leptopilina drosophilae. The sequence continues at coordinate 39,829,797 of CM065479.1, forward strand.
AGCGAACACGATTGGCCTACATAATTGAGAAAGAAAAGGGAAAGAATTGAATTTTTTCGAAAAAATTGCAAAAAAAGACCCTGTCCCCCTCCTTAACTTTTACAAATCACAACCTGGTGGGCTGAAATTCGGTAGGGATCTTTAGTTTTAAGTGCAGATTACAGGAAAAATATAGCGAACACGATTGGCCTACATATTTGCGAAATAGAAGGGAAAGAAATTAAATTTTTTGGAAAAAATTGCAAAAAATGACCCTGCCCGCCCCCTTAACTTCTACAATTCAGAACCTGGTGAGCTGAAATTCAGCAAAAATCTTCAGTTTTAAGTGCAGATTACAGGAAAATTATAGCGAACCTGATTGGTGAACATAAGTATAATTACAGAGAAATATAAAAATTTATTAATAAAATAAAATAATAAAAATATTTATTCTTATCTTATTATAGTATATTACCATTTTGTTTAATTTGTTTTTAATTTTAAAAGAATTGTTAAAATAATTTTAAAAAAATTTTGTTTGAATATTTGTGTACGGAACCCTCGATCTTAGTGTGAATCCGTTTTTGAAAAATTGACTTTCACTTAAATTTTTATTAATATAGTATTTTATGTAAACAGACCCGAGTCAAAATGTAAGCTTTACTTTCAGCCTGCAATATAAGTGAGTTTTTAGATTTTAGAAATTGTAACGCAGGATCTACTTGCAATACAATTAATTCGAATTAGAATCTTCATAACTCCAAAAACTGGTGGAAATTTATGTTTAATTTTTAATTAAATATAATTAAAATACTAAAAACGCAGAAAATACATCAATTTAATAAATACTGTTCTCTTAATATGAATTAGTTAAAAATAATATTTGTCTAAAAAGTCTTTTACTAATTCAAATAGTAATATTTTGCAAATGAAGTAAACGGTTAATGGTAACTCATTTTTGGTTTTTTAAAGTCAAACTGAATGCCTAGATGGTAGTCACCCTTCTTAAATATATTAGTAATCTAATCAATTACCAAGATCAAGCTGGATATTCCCAAAAGGGAAAGTTGGCACTGAGATTAGAGAATCCATTGTACCAAGCACCAGCTTGCTCGTTTACAACAACCCATTAGAGTCCTGTTCTTCTCCAGATGTCCAGTATTTCCTCTATAGATAAATTGCTCATATGCATAGGGTCTATAGTTGCTTGACCCCAGCTAGAAAGTCTAATCCTGGCTAACGCTGGGCATTCAGATAATATGTGAGACGACGTCTCGTAACTCGTCTCACACAGTCTACATATAGACTTTATTTCCTATTTTATGCTGATTATAATTCAAAAGCCCATGTCCTGTAAAAAGGCGAACAATGGTTTGAACTCTGATCTTATCGAGTTTTAGAAGATCCCTCGCTCGCCTCTTGTTGGGCTCTAAACCCTACAGAGCCTTCGCTTGCCTTCCCAACCCAATGCCCGTCCAATACTTCTCATGTTCCCTTTGACTCCATCTTTCAATGGCTCCCTTAACCAGACACGGCATTAATGCCACTGCTGGTTCAGGACCTAAAAATACCGTTTCAGAGCCTATTTTTGCCAAAACGTCCACCCTTTCATTGCCCTTGATTCCCGAATGACCCGGTACCCATCAAGAAAGTTTATTTACTGAACCTAATTCGTCTAGTACGCTACGGCATTCCCAGACAAGCTTCGATTCTTTTGTAGGATTCTTTAGAGCCCTTAGGGCCGTCTGATTATCCACACAAATACTAATCCTTTTGCCCCTTGTCCCTTTTTGAATAGACATTTGGGCACAAGTTAAAATCGCACAGATGTTGGTTTGACAAATCGTGGCATATTGTCCTAGCGACTCAGACACTTTAATGCAGCCAGTTTTTCGATATATTTCGAAGCCTGCACCACAATACATCTTGGAGCCGTCCGTCTACCAGCCCTCGTCCCCAAGTGGAAACCCTTTCTTCCAGTCTTATCTGGAAGGTATTAGTATCTTAAAGCGGGGTTTAAATTTCACCATCTTGATCATCCTATCTTGCACCATACTTAATTCTGGAATGGATGGGATTGAACGTGGGAGCTTGGTGTGTTCGCTTGACTTCCACTTTCTCTGCGCATTTAGTATGAATCCCAACGCCGCTGTAGGCGTAGTCCTCATGGCCCCTGTAATACCCCAAAAAACCATTGCTTGGAGTTGGTCCAGTTTCTCTTTGACCATGATCATCTTTTTATCCAGGATTACTCCCAAGTATTTAGCCGAATCGGAAAAAAATCTCTTGTCCATAAAATACCGGCTTCTTTAAACTCGGTTTCTTGTATTTCCTAGTAAAAACTACTATATTCGTTTTCTCTGGGTTCACAGAGAGTCGAGTCTGACTGCACCAATTCTTGACAATCTTGAGTGCACTTTCCGTAAGTTCTAAAAGGGTCTTAATTGCTTATAATTAGCTTATTTAGTCCCCTTATAATTATAAGGAAATCATCCGCATAGCTTTGCGTATAATATCCCTGGTGATTAAGTTTTATAATCAACTCATCTGATATTAAGCACCACAATTGAGAAGAAAGAACTACTCCTTGTGGGCATCCTTTTGAGACGATGTCTGTTAACCTGGCCTCATCATTTACTGCTTCGGGCCCTTTGCGAAGCATGCTGTCGATCCATTTAATTAGTGGCTCGGGCACGCCTCGCTTTCTGGCTGCCCTGCAGATAGGTTCGTTAGAAGTGTTAGGGAAGGCACCTTCAATATCAAGAAAGGTACCCACCGCATAACCCCCCCTGCCAGTTTGCTCCTCTATTCTAGCTACTGCAGAGTGGAGGGCTGATTCTACTGAGAAACCTGCTTTATACGCATGTTGTTTCGAGTGCAAGGGATAATCTATCAGACATTCCTGTGTGATAAAATTATCCACCAGTTTTTCTAACGCCTTTAATATACTCTCGTCCTTTTCCAGGACTCAATAATACACCCTCTCATAATTTTTCAAAGGAGTAATCAAATGCATTCAATTCTCTTTGTAAAAGGACCGGACATATACCGTTCTCCCTGATGCTTTAAATGGTTTGAAAGAGCCTATTGCCCAATCAATAACCTCCGGAGTCACAACTCTGGATGCTAGTTTTCAGTGTTCCCGGGTTCTTCGGGCTCTACGTAGACCCTCGCAAAAGTCATGAAACGTTTTCTATTTAAGATCCGGGAAGTTAGTTTCCATCAGCATTATTTAAATGCCTTTATGCGGTGGGTACCTTTCTTGGTAGTGATGGTGCCTCCCCTAACACTTCTAGCGAACCTATCTATAGGGCAGCCAGAAAGCGAGGCGTGCCCAAGCCACTAACTAAATGGATCTTACTGTTTGCCTATGTCCCTCCAAACAGAAGCTCCACCACCTATTACTCCTGTTGGTGTCCACCTTTTTGGCTACACAGTTTCTCTCAAAGTAGCCGACAACCGAATATCGCAGATATTCCGCTGTGTGTTCTGACAGGGTTGCCACAAAACATCGATTTTAAAATTCCATGACTTTTCCAGGTTTTCCAGGACATTTTTGAAAAAATTCCAGACCCAAAAATAAAATTGTTTTGGTATGTTTTTAGCTGATTACGACAAAAAATGTAATATCCTTCAAGTAAATTGTTAATAAAATAGGTTATTAATTTTTAATTTTATTAATAACAAACATTTTAGTTAAAATTTGTAAGATTATTTGAGATACGCTCCGAAGAAAGGTAAGAAGCGAATCATAGGAGCAAATCTCTTTAAATTTAAAAATTTAGTTTAGTTCAGAATTTTTCACAATTAAACAAGTATTTATACCCCTTTAACAAATTTCAAAAGATCGAAGTCGGCGAAATCAATAATTTTCATTTTTTCACGGATTTTCAAAAACCATATATTTTAACAAAATTATTATTTCCTTAGCTCATAAGCAATTTTTTATTTTAGGAATTATTTATTTTAATGTGAGAAGTCATTTAAAAAAAGTTGTATAATGTCAACTTGAAAACATGAAATTTTTACGACTCAAATACAAAAAAATTGAGTTTTTAGTATCAGTCTTTATAAAATTCTCTGACAATTCCGTGCGTTCCGTACGAAGTGGGGAAGTGACCCATGGAGGCCATGAAAATCTAGTAGATTTCTGTCCCTGTCATTAATGTCAGTGCTACCCTAAACTACGTGGTGCGCATTGGCATCATAACCTATGATCAAAGGGAGACTGCTGTTGACAAAATTCCACCAACTTTTCCACCTCTTTTGGTGGCGCAGGTTCTCCCTTCGAACCCGGAAAATAACCTGTAGATACTACAATCTCCCTTTTATTTCCGTTCGTCTCTGAATACTTAGCCTTTACGACAGCCATGTTTCTAGTTGTTAATTCCAACAAAGGGAAAGCGTCTAGACCTTTATAGATCAGACACGCCCTTAAAACCGGTTCATGTGGTAAGCAGACTAGCTCTCCGCATCCATTTAGGCCTCTGATTCTCCCCTTGAAAACTCAAGGTTCTGGAACAAGGCTAAAGCTATCGGCATCTTTGTCAAGCTCTTGGATATAATCGCCGAAGCGCCTTTACAATGATGCAAATTAATCTACGTACATTGAATTCCGGAAGCAGCCATTTTAAGGCCAATTCACGATCTCCTTATCCGCGTTGCCCCCTAAGCACTTTACTCAGTAGCTGCGTCTGTCCCTGGCCCCGGCACTCTTAGAGTGATTTCGCCAAGTCCAAAGCACAGTTTACGGTACGCCAAGCGCGAGAGTCCAACCCATAGTCGAAGTCTGGTCCATCCTTCCCTCGGCACACGAATACACCCTCCAATTCGATGAATTCACCCAGGTATTTTGTCTCCCGAGATTTCTAAGAATTGAGGCCTGGTTCACCCTTGGACCGGGTACCCAGTCAACAACTCTCAGTAGCTTGATCAGCTGGGACGTGTCTCAGCCTCACCTCTTTAGGGTGAGGCCCCCCACCGCATGTCCAAGTCTAGGTATACGGCTATTCAGCCATTCCTTAGAATCAGAATCTAGGCACTCCACGAAAACAGCTCTACTGGTGAGCCGAACTTCCCCTAAAACGAGGATATGAATAACTAACTTTAGCTGGTCGAGATGCTCTGTTGTCGTCACAACCCTAGGATAGCCTTCCACAATGATCACCCCTGAAAGTGACGATCTTGCTATGCGAAAAAGATGTAGTCCCCACATGTGGTCCCTGCATCTTTTCCTTAGGCATGTTTTGGGTAGGGGAAGCCTTCTCCGAGTCCTGCCGTCTTTAAGATGTCAAAGCCCCAGAAGAGACCCCTCCGCTTCCATAAGCAACCTGAGAAGGGCCAGCGAGGCTCGATATGGTCCTCTCAGAGGCCCTGGCTCGAGCTCGCCTTCTTCTTCCCTTTTCAGCTCCACTTGGTCTCTCACCCCCAAGGGCAAGATCTCCCAAGTGTTGCCGAACCCTGTCCACTTGTTGCACGGTTGAGTCCCCCACGGTCCTCTCACCAACAAAAAGCGTATCACGCACTCCAGTATTTCGATCCTCCAAAGGAAGCTCTCCAACACTTCCGTGCGCAGAATTCAAATTTAAATCTTGATTAGTAGTGTACAAAGTACAGATGAAAGAAAGGCCCGTCCTTACAGATCCTCGATCTCGTTTAAGATACCTCCGTTCGGAGCCCCACTGTATGAATGGGGCGTACAGAAGATAAACCCTCTCCTGTGACACAACCGTTCCCTAGCTTTACAAGAGCTAAGTTATGCCCAGTGATGGTCGTCCACCCCACCCCCCGGAGGAACCTGAAGGATTTGGTAAGCCTGGTATCATTCATCTATAGACACGCGTTCATCACGGATTGGGTGACGAGACTCGCGCCTCAATCGTCATGGTTCGTTTGGCTGTGCCAAACTCCCTCTAACAGGATAACTTTAGAATGAACCCGCGGTTAAGCCTCTGTTCATCCCATCTCTCCCGATAATCTCTCGAAATTCTTGAACGCCCGACCCATTATGAAGGGTTCGCTCCCTCAATCGCCACGAGAGACATCGAAAAGTAGCAATTTTTACATTTTGTATGCGAACTTTTTTTTAATTAATCTTTTGTCTTGGCGACATTCATATTTATGGTTTTTGATGAGCTGAACACGAATCCGATGTCAAAAATAAATTTTGACAGCTTCCAGCTGTCAAAAAAGCTGTCATTCTTTTAAAAACTATAGTTTTTGTGGGAATTTATAGGGGAGAGTCACTACGGTCGGGACACTTTTTGACTTGTGCCCATAACTTGCATTCTACGCCGAAATTCACGTTTTCTGATATATGGTTGGAAAGATCTTCCAAAGTAGAATGTTTCTTCTGCACATCAGAAAATGTCTGGATAAAAATTGGAAAAGTTATAAACATTTTTAAAAAATGTCGTTACGGTCGGGTCACCGTAGAAAATTAATGTGATATGAAGAAATATTACTAAAAATGTCCCGTAAATTACAGAAGAATGCTGAAATACACTTGTGAATAGAAAAAGGAAGTATAACATTCATATAAAAATTAATCTAAAAACGTTATCAGTACACGAAACGTTTACAATACGTTATCGAAGGAGATGTGAAATAAGACTTTTTAAAATGCTTTACGAACATTTTTCGAACACGAATTTTCACTGTAAAATGATGATCTTCACACATCACTACATTAAACAAATGAATTTTCGATGTCAGAACGCACCATAATTGTAACATTATGTGTCCCAACCTGCAGGACATAAAGTAACCCGACCGAAAGTTTCGCGTCGTTTTGATTTTTTTGCACACAGACATAAACGCATGATATAAAAACCAAATAACATACTAAAGTATTAAAGCACTCTCTAATGAATAAATTTTATCATCTTACTTTATTGTTTGCATCTTCCCTTTTGTTTAATTAATCTTTCTAGACACTTAATAAAAGTTTTTCTTAAAAAATTCACTACAGATTTACGCTTTACGTTTGTAATGCACGCGTACTTCCTTGAAACTTAATGAAAGTAAAGTAAAACGTTTTCAACCATCAGTAACAACAATTTACATGCAATGGTAAATGGCACCAGTTTGTAACAACTAAGAAACCCGAGGTGGCCCAACCGTTAAGGTGGCCAGACCATAGTGTCTTTCCCCTATATTAACTCTCCTGCGCATAAAGCTGAGCATACTCGTCCACACATTTATGTTAATAACTATTGTTTAAATTATCATTAAGACGTAGGTCATGTTGCAAATTGCATTTTTTACCCAAACAAAGGTAACTAAATTATTTCGAACCACCTTAATAATGTATTTAAGTATAAATATTACATTAAAAATGACTTAAAAAAAAGTACCATCGTAAATGAGACAAATTTCGCTCAATTTTTCAATACTTTTTTAAATAACTTTTGGAAACGATGAAAATAAATATTGGCACTGAAAATATATAATCTCTAACCCTTTATCATTCCTATTACTGCATAAAGAAATTAAAATATGTAACAGAAAACTATTTATAAGCCGTTTTGTTGTGATTATCAGTTTTAAGTGCAAATTACAGGAAAAATGTAGCGAACACAATTGGCCTACATATCTGAGAAAGAAAATGGAATGAAATAGAATTTATTCGAAAAAGTTGCAAAAAATGACAATGCCCCCCCTTAACTTTTACAAATCACAACCTGGTGAGCTGAAATTCGGTAGGCATCTTTAGTTTTAAGTGCAGATTATAGGAAAAATATAGCAAACACAATTGGCCTGCATATTTGAGAAAGAGAATGGAAAGAAATGAAATTTTTTCGAAAAAATTGCAAAAAAAAACCTTGTCCCCCCAATTTAACATTAACAAATCACAACCTGGTGAGCTGAAATTCAGTAGGGATCTACAGTTTTAGGTGCAGATTACAGAAAAAATATAGCAAACACGATTGGCCTACATAATTGAGAAAGAAAAGGGAAAGAATGAAACTGTCCCCCGCTTCCATATTACAAATCACAATCTGGTAAGCTGAAAATCAGTAGGGATCTGTAGTTTTAAGTGCAGATTACAGGAAAAATATAGCGAACACGATTGGCCTACATATTTGAGAAAGAGAAGGAAAAGAAATAAAATTTATTCAAAAAAATTGCAAAAAAAGACCATGTCCCCCCTCCTCAACTTTTACAAATCACAACCTGGTGAGCTGAAATTCGGTAGGCGTCTTTAGTTTTAAGTGGAGATTACAGGAAAAATATAGCGAAAACGATTGGCCTACATATTTGAGAATGAAAAGGGAAAGAAATTGAATTTTTTCGAAAAAATTGCTAAAAATGAAACTGTCCCCCGCTTAACAATTACAAATCACAACCTGGTGAGCTGAAATTCAGTAGTGATCCTTAGTTTTAAGTGCAGATTAAAGGAAAAATATAGCGAACACGATTGGCCTACATATTTGAGAAGGAGAAGGGAAAGAAATTGAATTTTTTCGAAAAAATTGCTAAAAATGAAACTGTCCCCCGCTTAACTTTTACAAATCACAACCTGGTGAGCTGAAATTTAGTAGAGATCATTAGTTTTAAGTGCAGATTACAGGAAAAATATAGCGAACACGATTGGCCTACATATCTGAGAAAGAGAAGGAAAAGAAATGAAATTTATTCAAAAAAATTGCAAAAAAAGACCCTGTCCCCCCTCCTTCACTTTTACAAATCACAACCTGGTGAGCTGAAATTCGGTAGGCATCTTTAGTTTTAAGTGCAGATTATAGGAAAAATATAGCAAACACAATTGGCCTGCATATTTGAGAAAGAGAATGGAAAGAAATGAAATTTTTTTTGAAAAAATTGCAAAAAAAACCTTGTCCCCCCAATTTAACATTAACAAATCACAACCTGGTGAGCTGAAATTCAGTAGGGATCTACAGTTTTAGGTGCAGATTACAGAAAAAATATAGCAAACACGATTGGCCTACATAATTGAGAAAGAAAAGGGAAAGAATGAAACTGTCCCCCGCTTCCATATTACAAATCACAATCTGGTAAGCTGAAAATCAGTAGGGATCTGTAGTTTTAAGTGCAGATTACAGGAAAAATATAGCGAACACGATTGGCCTACATATTTGAGAAAGAGAAGGAAAAGAAATGAAATTTTTTCAAAAAAATTGCAAAAAAGACCATGTCCCCCCTCCTTCACTTTTACAAATCACAACCTGGTGAACTGAAATTCGGTAGCGATTCTTAGATTTAAGTGCAGATGACAGGAAAAATATAGCGAACACGATTGGCCTACATATTTGAGAAAGAGAAGGAAAAGAAATGAAATTTATTCAAAAAAATTGCAAAAAAAGATCCTGTCCCCCCTCCTTCACTTTTACAAATCACAACCTGGTGTGCTGAAATTCAGTAGGGATCTTTAGTTTTAAGTGCAGATTAAAGGAAAAATGTAGCGAACACAATTGGCCTACATATCTGAGAAAGAAAATGGAATGAAATAGAATTTATTCGAAAAAATTGCAAAAAATGACCCTGCCCTCCCTAAACTTTTACAAATCACAACCTGGTGAGCTGAAATTTAGTAGAGATCATTAGTTTTAAGTGCAGATTACAGGAAAAATATAGCGAACACGATTGGCCTACATATCTGAGAAAGAGAAGGAAAAGAAATGAAATTTATTCAAAAGAATTGCAAAAAAAGACCCTGTCCCCCCTCCTTCACGTTTACAAATCACAACCTGGTGAGCTGAAATTCGGTAGGCGTCTTTAGTTTTAAGTGGAGATTACAGCAAAAATATAGCGAAAACGATTGGCCTACATATTTGAGAATGAAAAGGGAAAGAAATTGAATTTTTCGAAAAAATTGCTAAAAATGAAACTGTCCCCCGCTTAACAATTACAAATCACAACCTGGTGAGCTGAAATTCAGTAGTGATCTTTAGTTTTAAGTGCAGATTAAAGGAAAAATATAGCGAACACGATTGGCCTACATATTTGAGAAGGAGAAGGGAAAGAAATTGAATTTTTTCGAAAAAATTGCTAAAAATGAAACTGTCCCCCGCTTAACTTTTACAAATCACTACCTGGTGTGCTGAAATTCAGTAGGGATCTTTAGTTTTAAGTGCAGATTAAAGGAAAAATGTAGCGAACACAATTGGCCTACATATCTGAGAAAGAAAATGGAATGAAATAGAATTTATTCGAAAAAATTGCAAAAAATGACCCTGCCCCCCTAAACTTTTACAAATCACAACCTGGTGAGCTGAAATTTAGTAGAGATCATTAGTTTTAAGTGCAGATTACAGGAAAAATATAGCGAACACGATTGGCCTACATATCTGAGAAAGAAAAGGAAAAGAAATGAAATTTATTCAAAAAAATTGCAAAAAAAGACCCTGTCCCCCCTCCTTCACTTTTACAAATCACAATCTGGTAAGCTGAAAATCAGTAGGGATCTGTAGTTTTAAGTGCAGATTACAGGAAAAATATAGCGAACACGATTGGCCTACATATTTGAGAAAGAGAAGGAAAAGAAATGAAATTTATTCAAAAAAATTGCAAAAAAGACCATGTCCCCCCTCCTTCACTTTTACAAATCACAACCTGGTGAACTGAAATTCGGTAGCGATTCTTAGATTTAAGTGCAGATGACAGGAAAAATATAGCGAACACGATTGGCCTACATATTTGAGAAAGAGAAGGAAAAGAAATGAAATTTATTCAAAAGAATTGCAAAAAAAGACCCTGTCCCCCCTCCTTCACGTTTACAAATCACAACCTGGTGAGCTGAAATTCGGTAGGCGTCTTTAGTTTTAAGTGGAGATTACAGGAAAAATATAGCGAAAACGATTGGCCTACATATTTGAGAATGAAAAGGGAAAGAAATTGAATTTTTTCGAAAAAATTGCTAAAAATGAAACTGTCCCCCGCTTAACTTTTACAAATCACAACCTGGTGAGCTGAAATTCAGTAGAGATCTTTAGTTTTAAGTGCAGATTAAAGGAAAAATATAGCGAACACGATTGGCCTACATATTTGAGAAGGAGAAGGGAAAGAAATTGAATTTTTTCGAAAAAATTGCAAAAAAAGGCCCTGTCCCCCCTCCTTAACTTTTACAAATCACAACCTGGTGAGCTGAAATTCAGTAGGGATTCTTAGATTTAAGTGTAGATTACAGGAAAAATATAGTGAAAACGATTAGCCTACATATTTGAGAAAGAGAAGGGAGAGAAATTTTATTTTTTCGAAAAAATTTGCTAAAAATGACACTGTCCCCCGCTTAACTTTTACAAATCACAAAGAGGTGAGCTGAAATTCGGTAGGTTTCTTTACTTTTAAGTGCAGATTACAAAAAAATATAGCAAACACAATTGGCCTGCATATTTGAGAAAGAGAATGGAAAGAATTGAATTTTTTCGAAAAAATTGACACCTGTCAATAAAAGAATTGTTTTCATATCGAAAAACATTATTTGCTTGAATAAAAAGTTAAAAAATATCTACTTTAAATATTTAATAAAAATTTGAAGTGGATATACAGTTTCCTTTTGAAGAAAAGTAAGGATTAGTCGAGTTCATGAAGTAGGATAAGGAGATGAAACGGCCTATATTTATTGGCCCCCAAATAGGGGGGTCAGAGTAGTTCACAGTGGTAATTTTTTAAACTAAATGGTCACGTGATCTAAAGAGAAAAACATAAATATAACCTCAATGTTTTTGTAGTGAAATGACAGCAAGAATTAATTTTAATATTAACATAATATTATTTACTCATAAATTTATTATTTTATACTAACTTTTCATTTTTATTTCCAATTTCAGTCATAAAACTCGTTCAAACCTTAAATATAACCCGATTCATTCAGCTGTCATCTCATAAATGTCATAAACAACCGTGTAGCAGACGATACATTATAATTCTGTATTTTCCCTCAAGGGGTGCTCGAGACAGTAGGGAGATAAAAACTGCACTACTCTGACCCCCCTATTTGGGGGCCAATAAATATAGGCCGTTTCATCTCCTTATGCTACTTCATGGTTTATACCAATCTAAAAACATTAAATAAATATGTTTTAGGAGACACACTGTAACGAAAAAATAATTATTGTAAACTACTTTTAATTTAAAATCTTGATCAACTGATAATGCAATTAATTAAACATGTTTTAATAAAATATTTATTGTGACAAAATAGAGTGAGATTATTGCTTTCACACTTTATTTATGAATATTTTAAAATATTAAGCAATATTATTTATTGTACTGAATGTCACTGGTTCGTAGTATTTTCTTTTTTACAAATTAATTTAATTATTAATTATCATGCTATATTTTAGGATTTTTAAATATAAAACTTGCGAATTTAGAAATTATTTAATGTAAAATGTCAAAATCGACCCCGTTGTATTAGTTAAATTTTCTGTCACCAGAATGTGTATCGCAGTATTTCAGATCCCTATTGTTATCTTTAATTATAAGAACATCAAGAAAATTATCTAAATGATTTATTTCAATTTCATGAGTGAATTGCAATCTTATTTCATAACTGTTAAAAATGTCAAACATTTCTTGAATTTTATCATTTAGGATGCATGTGAATAATTAATGTGTGACTTTTTTTAATATTAATAAAAGATTACTGTAATATTAGTGTTTTTCATGTTATCAGAGGGCTGAAATTTGGTTTTATATTTTTACATGCGTAAATATAAATGTTTTATTTTTGCTCTTACATAAATGTGGCCACTCTCAGTTTCGATTTAGAACCCGGTGGCGCTCACAATACATAATGAATAGTAAGAGAAAGCACGATGAAGTCGAGTTAAATGAACACCTGTGCCAACTGGAGCACATCCAACGGCACAGACGGATGGACGAAATACTGAACGGGTGGACAAAACAGGTGGGCCAAAGCGCCGGGATTCTTTCCATGTCGTCCCTCGTCTTGACTTAATTCAGGTCTTTCATACACACACACATATATATATATATATATATATATATATATATATATATATATATATATATATATATATATATATGTCCAAACACCCTTCGAAAACACTTCTCACTGTCTAATACGGAATACCATTTCCCTACAATCCATCAAACATGCGCATTTGTTTAGGGAGTAATAAATTTTAACTCCCGTAATGAGATTCTTAAAAAAATTAAAACCCTTTTGGATTTGAAGTAAATGGATTAAAACTTAAGAAATTCAAAGTTTTCTCTTCTACATAAATTCCCTCACTAAATGAAATTGTAAAATCATTCCAAATTAATTCCAATAGAATACTTACTTTGATGTAAATGTTGTACTAAAGAAGCGAAAATCTTTTTAAAATATTTTTAAAAATGTATAATTTTGATAAACTTTAAAACATATTCACATTAAAAGTTAAAATTTTAGTCCCCTTTTGCAGTATTAGAAAAGAGAAATGTTATAATCTTCGTATATTTGATCACTTATGGAGATAAATATCATTAAAGATATGAATAAGGTGAAATTTTCAGTGGTTAACCCTCACGGGCTCGAGTTCGTTTTTCCGCCTGCGCGCACAAGCCGGGTCCGAGGGACCCGGTATTTAAATTCAATAGAAATCAAAAATTTGATAGCAAAATTGTTAATATTTTTTATCTAACATATAATTGTATCATTTTAAAGAAATTATTTTAAAAAATAGTTTAAAAACATTATTTATAATAAAAAAATAATATAAAAATATAAAAAACAAAAAAATAAAAAAAAATTTCAGACAAATCACCGTATAATGTATAAATAATTATATAAACATTTTATATATTATATATATGTTATATATATATATATATATATATATATATAAAATAGTTTAAAAAATAGTAATATAAAATAATGGTAGAAATATAAAACACCTGAAATAAATCTTCAGCTAAATTATCTACTAATAATTATCTATATTTAGACGTAAAACAAAAAAAATTTTAACGACCGCCATATTGAATCCGTCATTTTGAATATTTCAATTTTGACATCACATTTGTAATCAGCGACCCCAAAAACCCCCGAGTACTGATTTTAAAGAAAATCTGATCGATTTTCTGTTCTTTAACTTTTGGGAATGAAATTTTCCAAAAAACGTACAACACGCACTATATTTTTCGCAATACGTCACTTCCGGAATTATTTGGGATATGATTACACTTATTACAGTAGGTGATATTGAAACATTACAAAATAATGCAACATTGCAAAAAAATTTCTAACTTTTAATACGTATTTGTACCCGTGTAGAAAAATTTCTTGTTGGAATATATGCAAGATAAAAACTATACCGTAAACAACTCGTGAAACTATTCACGTAAATCTATATCAAAATGGTCTAGCTACTGTACAATTTTACTTCATTAACTGATTTATATTGTTAAACGTTCTAGGATCTGTATAGTTTCACTACATTAACTACTTTACGTTGTTCAACTATATAAATTCTGTTTAACAAAACTGGATATAATAAATAATATAAAAAACTTATTTATCATATAAAATAAAATATTTAAATAATCAAACTCAATAATTGCTTTGCATAAAAACAATATGTGACGTGCCGCGACAAAAGGGACCTTAGCTCCCAATAGTGAATTTTGCAGGAAAGGCGATTGAAGTAGAGCGTCTCTGATTGGTGGAGACGTTCCACTACAATTTAGCCCCACTACTCACTACACATTGATATTTGTCCGCGTTACACGAAGCGCACGAATTGTATGTATATGACCAGTGTAGTTGTATTGGAAAGTAGAATGGGTGCTTTTCTGAAGAACCACGTGTAAACACTCAACAAGCTCATTTTTAAACATTAATAACAAAAAAATCTATAAGTAAAAAGTATTTTTGACGCTTGTATGTGAAAGAGCAACTCAATAAATATTGAATGATATACATAACTCGAAATTAATTTTTTCAGAGCTAAGGTCCCTTTTGTCGCGGCACGTCACATATACACTTTTCGTCGAGTATTTATTTCTAACCAATGGGAAATTGTTCGCCTTTAAAAGCAGTCCCGCGCTGCTTATGTTTGAAATTACTTAGGATAAGTTGTCACCAGGGCGCGCAAGTTTCTTTTCTCGTTAACAAGTTGTTTTACCAGTTGTATATAAAAAGAGACGATTTCATTCTTAAACTTAAAGACAAATATTATTTTGGTCTGATTTTTATCACACTCTGTTTTTAATAGAGTGTTCCAATTAAATTAATTCCTTTTCCATCTTTAGACTAGTACTTTATTTTTTTATTTATTTTTTTGAACAATTTTTGCCATGTGTTGTATTAATTAATAAAATATTAATTTCATACGTTGGATCAATATTTGTAACCAAGAAATAACCATTTATTAATTTAATTTTAAGCCGCTAGAAAATAATTGATTATTAATATTGGTCCAATATTTGTTGTCAATAAACAACCAAGGCTTGAAAATTCTGGCATTTTCCTCGGATGTACATAAATTGTTCTAGATCCACAATATAGTTTTAATACAGATTCACAGGATTGTTCTGATATAGTAAAATTGTCTAGAAACTTGATGATCGGTACGTTACATTTCTAGACAGTTTCTATAACATTTCACAATACCGGAACTATACAGTAAATAGTAAAACTATACCGTTACGTTGCAGATACGTGCCAAATTTCCACACGGGTAATGTGAAATCTGGTAAAGAGGTTAGTACGCTTTAGAAATTTGCGTCTAGTTCTAATGGTATGGTTGAAATATGCTAACTTTTGGGCTGTAAAGCCCAAATAGATTTGAGGGGACTGGCAATCGAATCTAAGTTTAACGGATGCTAATCGAAGACTCTAACAGACCAGCCAAAAAACCAACGATCTATTAGAGAAAAAAGATATGTAAGCTTACAAGCAAAATTTGATGAAAGATTATCAGGCACTTATTCTAAAAATAAGACTTCGTTTATGTCTCAAAATAAGAATAATTTCCTAAAGTATAGTAACAATGTAATTTTATTTACACTGATTACAAAATATACACACCATTCTTGTATATATTTATTTAATAAATTATGGACGCTAAATAACCTACTTAACCAGACATTTAACACATCAAGTATACGCAGATTTCTCATGTGCACCTGTTTTAAAATCGTCTTACTTTATTACTTTCGTGCCTGGTGATCACCACTAATAATTAGAGACTCGAAAATCCCTCATTCGATTCATCAGCTCCCAGGTGTTTGCAAAATCAGAATAAACGATAACGATCAAATATGCACCATGACTGCATTCTTTTTTTTTCTTTTAAAATACGCGTTGCACATCTGGTTTTAAAAATTGGTAATAACAAGTTTTTTTCTGAAGATTTTAGAAGTCGGTCGTCATATAGTTAAAAATAGAGTTAATTTTTTTAATTACTGGCAAGTGGGATTTGATATAATTCCCGTGTGGAAATTTGGCACGTATCTGCAACGTAACGGTATAGTTTTACTATTTACTGTATAGTTCCGGTATTGTGAAATGTTATAGAAACTGTCTAGAAATGTAACGTACCGATCATCAAGTTTCTAGACAATTTTACTATATCAGAACAATCCTGTGAATCTGTATTAAAACTATATTGTGGATCTAGAACAATTTATGTACATCCGAGGAAAATGCCAGAATTTTCAAGCCTTGGTTGTTTATTGACAACAAATATTGGACCAATATTAATAATCAATTATTTTCTAGCGGCTTAAAATTAAATTAATAAATGGTTATTTCTTGGTTACAAATATTGATCCAACGTATGAAATTAATATTTTATTAATTAATACAACACATGGCAAAAATTGTTCAAAAAAATAAATAAAAAAATAAAGTACTAGTCTAAAGATGGAAAAGGAATTAATTTAATTGGAACACTCTATTAAAAACAGAGTGTGATAAAAATCAGACCAAAATAATATTTGTCTTTAAGTTTAAGAATGAAATCGTCTCTTTTTATATACAACTGGTAAAACAACTTGTTAACGAGAAAAGAAACTTGCGCGCCCTGGTGACAACTTATCCTAAGTAATTTCAAACATAAGCAGCGCGGGACTGCTTTTAAAGGCGAACAATTTCCCATTGGTTAGAAATAAATACTCGACGAAAAGTGTATATTGTTTTTATGCAAAGCAATTATTGAGTTTGATTATTTAAATATTTTATTTTATATGATAAATAAGTTTTTTATATTATTTATTATATCCAGTTTTGTTAAACAGAATTTATATAGTTGAACAACGTAAAGTAGTTAATGTAGTGAAACTATACAGATCCTAGAACGTTTAACAATATAAATCAGTTAATGAAGTAAAATTGTACAGTAGCTAGACCATTTTGATATAGATTTACGTGAATAGTTTCACGAGTTGTTTACGGTATAGTTTTTATCTTGCATATATTCCAACAAGAAATTTTTCTACACGGGTATAGTTTCATTCGCACGTAAAAAAGGTGCTTGTGATTCTAAAATACAGATATATGATTTACGGAAATCTATTACAAATTATATGTTAACCCAGCGGGCACAAAGACAAAAAACGTTCTTTGAACGTCTGTAGAACGTTTAATGTCTGCCAATTTACGTTCTAAGAATGTTCGAACGTTCTGAAACATTTTTGAAACGTTCGGACGTTCTTAAAACTTAAATTGGCAGACATTAAACGTTCTACAGACGTTCAAAGAACATTTTTTGTCTTTGTGCCCGCTGGGGAGTTTCTCATTTTAAAATTTCTCATTTAACCTAACTATTCAGATAAAATCAACATTTGGTTTCTCAAAACTTGACAGAAATTCTTAAACATAACCAAATTCCTAACATATCGAAATCATTTCTTTTAGTGTAAGCCATTATTGTGAAAAACAAACATTACAAAAAATTTTTAAAAATAAAAAACTAAACATAAAAATTTAAAATTTACGAAATACTTTTAAAAAAGTGCAGAAAACTTATTGTAAGCTTGCAAAAACCTTGGGTACAAACAGGCCTAATTAGCCCCAACTGACCAGAACAAGAGCACTATTAGACAAAAAAATTTAAATTTCTCTATGAAGAAGTCTGTGAATCCTTATTAATAAAACCAGACTTCTGTCTGTACATTGCTCCAATCTTGGAAATTCTTACATATTTTTTCTTCTTCAGACATGAGAATTCGAAAAATGTATAAAAAGTCTGTCTATCTGTCTGTCTGTCTGTATGCAAAACTTTGTTCGCGCATCACTTGAAAACGGTTTAACCGATTGAAGTGAAACTTGGCAATCTATTAGGTATTAACGTAACTTAAAATCATAGCCTAATCCAATTAAAAAATATTAATTTGAACGGAAGTTATGATATTTTTTCAAAAAATTCGAAAAATAAAAAAAATTAAATTTTTTAAATTTTTGTAAAATTGATGCAAAACTATCCATAGCTTACTTTTCAGATAAATACAACCTTTTTTATAATAAAATTTTAAAAAAGAATTTAGAAAAATTGTTTTTGTTGAATATATATATAAGATGAGATTTTTGTCTGTACATTGCTCAAAACTTAAAATTTTACACATAATTATTCGATTTGAGCATCCAGGATTCCAAAAATGCCAATAAAAAAAATGTCGTGTATGTATATATGTATGTATGTCCGCGTATGTCACAGACGTTTTGTTCGCGAATCACTTAAAAACGGCTAAACCGTATGAAACCAAATTTTGCAGAATGTTTGGCCTTAGGCCAAGAAAGGTTTATAAAGTTACAGATTAGAAAAATATTAATTAGAACTGGAGATATTTAATTTTTTCAAAAAATTCAAAAATACGAAATTTTCAAATTTTACATTTTTTTAAAAAATGCTTTCAAACTTTGTCTAATTGAGCATAATATGTTATTAAGTCACATTCTATAATAGATGTGCCAAAAAAATGTCCTATAACTAAGATGTAAAGATAAAAATGTTTTCAAAAAATCGAAATTTAAAAATTTTTGATTTTTTAATGTATTGCTTTTAAATGATCTATAATTGAGTATAACATGTTATTTAGTCACATTTTAGCATAATTTAGTAAAAAATACTATTCGATATTTCAGATGTAAGTATAAAAATATTTTCGAAAAATTAAAAAAAAACGAAAAAATTATCTATTTATATGAGGCACAATTTTTTTTTAAATTATGCTAAAATTTGACCAAATAACATGTAATAATGAATTATAGATCATTTAAATGTATTTCATTGAAAATATAAAATTTGAATAATTTTGATTTTTTAAATTTTTTGAAAACATTTTTATACTTACATTTTGGTTATAGGACATTATTTTTGGCAAAAAATTTTTACATTTTGATATGACAAAATTCATACAACAGAAATTCTAGAATACCTGTGAAACGATACTTGCATTATGCTACTTGATAAAAACTTAGATAGTAAAAAGTTTTGTTATTTTAATTTTAGGTTAACTATTATGGATGTTTTGAGCATTGTAAACTGGAAAAAACGAGAAACATGCAGGAATTTAATTTAATCGGGAAAAATTATGAATTCAGCTTGCAATATAGTCTTATTTTAGACTAGCTGTCGTACCCGTCTTCGACGGGTTTTAGTTTCTACAGATACATTCAATAGTGTATCTTCATTATAAAAATATTACTATTTTAAAACAGTGATTGACTTTTCATCATCAAATAATTTATTTTTTATTAATTAAAATGCAAAAAAAATATTTGTCAATTATTTATAGAAATTTAATTATAGTAATATAAGTTAATCCAAAATCTCCACTAGTTTTTAGAGTTATAGTAAAGTCAAATTCGAACTCATGGTATCAATCAACTAATTGTATTTTAGATTGAAGCAATTATGATACAATGAGTTCGAATTTGACTTTACTATAACTCTAAAAACTAGTGGAGATTTTGGATTAACTTATATTACTATAATTAAATTTCTATAAATAATTGACAAATATTTTTTTCTGCATTTTAATTAATAAAAAATAAATTATTTGATGATAAAAAGTCAATCACTGTTTTAAAATAGTAATATTTTTATAATGAAGATACACTATTGAATGTATCTGAAGAAACTAAAACCCGTCGAAGACGGGTACGACAGCTAGTACAAAATAAGAAATTTCCAATAATAAAAGAAAGACTTGCGATAAAAGAGATAAATTGAAAAGACAAAAAGACAATATCGCGTAACAGAATTAATTACTCGATTATAAAGTCCCTTTTGTGCTACTAACAAACAAAAGAAGCCGAAAAGTCAAGCGGAACCACACATGCTCTTGGTTCCGTCGTTGTTAAATGCCAAAACCGCATCCAGATGTTAAAAACACGCACGCGGGGTTTGTGTCTTCCTTTCCTCTTCTTTTTATCCTTTTTCGGACCCAGCTGCTTATATTCTGGCAGCTCAGGCCGCACACTAAATTTATCAATGGATCTTTGTATAATAAGCTAATCGGATATATATTATACGAAGACGGGTTAAGTACCTACACTATATATGTATAGAAATATATAGAAAGATGCATATAGTTTAACAACGGAAATGAAAAGAAGAATGAATATTGTATATTCACATATATATATATATATATGTGACAAGGACAGTTAAAAGGGACCTACGATCCGAAAAAATCGATTTTGACTTTTTTATCTGCTCTTATAGTAAATAAACCGATCTTTCTAACGCAATAAACCGCAGCTTTCTAGCTGCATTAGTTTTCTCACAATTTCACTTCAAAGTTAGGTACTTTGACAAAAAGCAGTGCAAAAAAACTAACTTGGTAAACTTCAAAGTCGTTTTTCTCGAAATCTTTTTTTCGGACCGTAGGTCCCTTTTAACTGTCCGTGCCACACACACACACATATATATATATATATACATACGAAAAGAATCAAATTGAACTCAAAACGTTTTTACATAAATATGTTAGGGTGGTTCTTATTTTGTAGATATTTCCAAATCTTCTGTCACACTTTAAAAAATTAATCAAGGTATAAAAAAAAATTTCCTGAAAGTTTGAAGCAAATCGACCAATACTAACACGCCTCTAGTCAACTGAATTTTTAAAAGGAAAATACATGTAATTTTTCCTAGAAATCACTTAAAATTTTTTCTAGCTTACACAATTTTTTTTAAATTCTCAAACTTGGGGATTTTTTAGTATATGATTACAGGTAGAACTTCCAATTTTTCAAAATTTTTTTGAAAATATTTGCTCCATTTACGAGCTTCATAAATATGCCGATGCCACAGTAAAAAGGTCTAATCTGTTAACCCTCCTGCGCATACGTTTTCACCCACAAAGTCGCTTGCAAATGCACACATTTTTCAGAAGGTAGGATTTGCACGCCGATTGGTATCTAGGGGTTTTCGGGGTCGCTGATTACAAATCCGGGGTCAGAATTCCAAAATTCAAAATGGCGGACCAAATATGGCGAACAATTTTGACAATTGAAAAAAAAATTCTAATCGTTCCGTCTATCGCTATCTAAGCGTTTTCGGGGTCGCTGATTACGAATCCAGGGTCAGAATTTCAAAATTCAAAATGGCGGACCCAATATGGCGGACAATTTTTACAATTCAAAAAAAATTCTAATCGTTCCGTCTATCGCTATCTAGGGGTTTTCAGGGTCGCTGATTACGAATTCGGGGTCAGAATTTTAAAATTCAAAATGGTGGACCCAATATGGCGGACAATTTTCACAATTTAAATAAAATTCTAATCGTTCCGTCTTTCTCTATCTAGGGGTTTTCAAGGTCGCTGATTACACAGGCCTGCAAATTGTAGCTTAGTTCTGTTACAGGAAAAGTAAGGTGATTCTTATAGCTTTTTTGACGTAGAATACGAATCCGACCTCCAAAATAGCCCACCACGTCAGAATTTCTTGTAAAACTGCTTTAAATGGCCAAAAATGGCTATTTTTGGTCATTTTTTAGAATTTTTTTTGGTTAACCAAAAATTTTTTTCAATCTGCAAAATTGTGTCGTATAGTACCATGTATAAGCTTCAAACCCCATATTTTAAAATTTCTTTACGATTTTTTTTGAAATAGTTATATAGATGTGAAATTTTTTCATTTAGGCAAATGTGGGTATAAGATAAATTCAAAATGTCATTTTGATTGCATTCACTAATAGTTTTATAAATTGGCCGTTATTTCTTAAACCAACTAGTAAGGGTGAGATATAGCAGTAGTCTTAATTTTTGAAAACAAAAAAAAATTGAATTAAATATGTAACTTTTTAACATTTAAAAAGTTGACTAAAATTTTTATTATCCCCTCTACTCTTATATCCAATTTTGTAAAAAATTTTAGATCCTTTCTCCTATTTTTGAATTTTGACGTTAAATTCGTAATCAGCGCACCCAGAAACCCTTTGATAGACAATTATTGGAAAATCCGATAAACAAACATTAATTTATAAAACAGAAATTTTTCACTTTGTTTAAACATTTTATATGCAATGTTTATTGTTAAATAAATAATATATATTGTGCTAAATAATTTAATTAGCTTCGTTTGTTCATTGAAAGCAATTTGCAACTTGACCGATGTCTTAATATTTATTTAAACAAAAGTTATTAACAAAAATGTTTGGACCAGTATACTCGTCCTCATGCATACGGTAACGGTTTAGTTTGGACGAGTATACTCGGCTTTATGCGCAGGAGGGTTAATTTGACTTTTTCAAGGGTTGAATATCATATAATATACTATAATACATCCATATTATACTACTTGTCTATTGCTGTTTACTATAGTTGTGTGATACGGGTAATTTACGTCAAATCTCTTGTTAAAGTGTAAAACAATCCATATAACATCACTTTTTCAAATAAATTATAATGTTGAAATGACATTAAATATGTACCAACATGTTTTCAATATAAATCACCTTAAGAGAACACGTTATTAAGCCTTTTAAAAAGCTAAATAAACATATAGTCAACATCGCGAAGCATGTAACGTAACAGTCATTTTTGTTTTGTCCATAACTTTTAAATAACAAGAAATTAATAAATTTGTTTGGATGCATCTTAAAATAGATTTTTAATACCAATATGGCTTATGAAAATAAAATTTTTATAATTTATTATTTAAAAGTTATGAACATTTTAAGAAGACTTACGTTACAAAAGTTTCGTTGTTTGTGATGTTGACCATATTAGACCTTTTTACTGTGGCATCGGCATATTCATGAAACTTGTAAATGGAGCAAAAATTTTGAAAAATTGAAAGTTCTATCTCTAATCATGTACTAAAAAATCCCCAAGGTTGAGAATTTAAACAAAATTTGTGTGAGCTAGAAAAAATTTTGAGTGATTTCTAAGGAAAAATTACATGTATTTTCCATTTAAAAATTTAGTGAGACCGAAGATTTAAAAACATCGACGAAATAAGAACCACCCTAATATATAGGGTGGGAGCAGAATATATATACACAAAAATAACATTCAGAGGAAGTAAAGTTCTAACAAACGCACTTTTTAAGTAGGATTTATTCATTTCTCGATTCCCTCGAACTGGACATATTCAATCCATCTCTCTAGTATCGTCTAAACAATGTCTAACAGCCCGTTCTATCCGTACCAAATAACACTATTAATGATTTCTCAATGAAGACGTATCCCTACTAGAAGGGAAAAGATAGAAAGAGACAGAATTTTGGGAATATAAAGAAATATAGTTTTTTCTATCCCCTTGACATGTTTTTAAATATAATACCTTAATAATAATTAGTACTAAAAACTAATAATTATTATTATACCTTTATACCTCCAAATTTCTATCTCTTTTAACAACCGACTAGAATAGGATACGCGCGCATTCATCTTCTATTTCAATTATTTAAAGAACACAATTATGATTACGAATTAAAATTACAATTTATATTCTTATTCATTTTCATTATTAAATTGAAAAAAATTATTACTTAATTGTACAAAAACAATTATTACCGTAGTTTTTCTAATTTTTACAACTAAAATCAGACTTACGTCAGTATGCGCACAAGGAAAAAACTATGTTTGTGATATCCATAATATTTGTGGTTGTCACAACAACATTGAACTTTATGTACCAATGTACTTGTCGGAATCAAGCCGTGTTGTTGAGACAACAACACAGTCTTGCAGCCACAAACGTTTCGTGTGGTTGTCTCAACCACAGAATGTAGTTGTCAGTATCGTTCTGAGTGGTTGACGTAACTAAATAGTGTTATTGTCAAAAATTGTCTGTGTGGTTATAGCAACTACATATTTTGTTCTCAAAATAGCATTTTGTTGTTGTAGCAACTAAATAGTATTGTTGTTAGAAACGTAATAAATGGTTGATGCAAATGCATAGTGTTGTTGTCAGAATCAATTTATATCGTTGAGGCAACTCATAATATTGTTGTCAGAATCCGTTTACATTTTAAAGGTAACTATAAAGTATTGCTATGAAAATCTTTGTAATGTTTGAGACAACCACAGAAAGTAGTTGTCTCTAATTGCAATGTAGTTGACATAGCAACAATGATAGTGTTACATCCCAGTAACAAAATTTTCTCTTTAAATCTAAAAGGATTAGCGATGAATCATTGTTGATGATCGCTTAAGAAAAGTATCAAGAATAGAGATATTGCGTTTGAAATAAGTAACAGAAAGTAATAGATACGGAATTAATAAAACGATACATTAGAGATATAATATTATTAATTTTACTAAATTTCATATTAAATAATCTGTTCAAATATTAATTAAGAGATATTAATTAAATGGCTTATTGTCTCTCACGCAATATTCTTGTTTCAAAAATTAATATTATATGATTCCAGATTACAAACAATAAATGTATCCATTCCACTCTCTATGTGCTATCTTCTAAGAATTATTTTGCAGCTGCATAGAGTATGGAATCCTTTTCAATATAGTTCATCTGTATATCGATCCTCATAGTTAAAAAAATACAATGTAACTATCTCAATTTCATAGAACTGAAGCTATGAGACTCGATACGTAGATGCACACTAACTCAAATTATAAATAAAATTATGTACGCATTATGAGTGGACTTGACTCACATAAGTATATTGCGAGGATGCAAGCCTAGTTTTCTTCCTGGGAATGTTTACTATCCCATAAAATAGTGATACTCGCGATATACTATATGTGGTGCAGGTGGTCACAAAGCTCCAAGAAGTGACTCAATTCTTGGGATGATCTAGGAGTCAAGCTTGGAGATGGGGATGATCTTTGATCTTTTGTCTCCCACTAGGGAAGATTTGCTACTATAAAAACCCATGCAAATCCATCGTCATCCGTCAGTTTATTTCGATACAAAGTCATCGTTACGTTCGCGTTGTGACAGCTTCATCTTTAAGCTTGACCCTTCGGTAATCATAATTTTGGCCGTAAATCTTGCATTTTCAAACAGTATAAAGTTTACTCGTTGTTCTAAATATTGAACAAGTATTCATTATCGCCAGACTTGTGAGTCGGGATTTCAAAAATTAAATAATTGATTGTCCGTCGTAACCTAGTCTATTTTCAAGATACGAATTGCAAACGTGACGTGTGTGCTTTCGGAAAATAAGAACTAAAAAACTGTGACAAAGTCCCAACCGTTCTTTTTCAAGAGTTGTAAAACCTCACAGTGTCAACGACTACAAGAATTCAGAAATTCTTTGTCAAAATACCATCCTTGTATCTGCCCTCTGAACAGAGGTAATTGTAAGTACTATTTATATAATAACAAATTATATTCACATTCAAAAACAACATTTATACATTTCATTCTTTCTTGTAATCAAAGATAATAAATAATTTTACCATAAAAATTTAAGATCATTCATTTACTTAATTCAATATTATTAAAATTACTAAATTATTAAGAAAAGGTAATTATATAACAATTATATTTTAAATAATTGCAAGACGACCCCCGTAGGATCGATAGAAGAGAACGTATCCACATAAAAATAAATGGTCAAGCTTTACCAACTTGACTTAATCAGCCTACCATTCCTCCGAAATAAATTAAATAATAATTAAAATTTTAAATAACCTCGCTTTCCGCTCGGGATGTAACAGCTGATTTGGTGGCAGCGGTGGGATTCTGTTCTTTCTTAAATAATATAAAAAATTAATTGTTTTACCTTTTTTATTTTAAAACAAATCCATTTTATATTAACATAGTTAAGAAGTGTGGCTGGAATTGTTCTTATGCCGTCCGGCAAATTACAGTTCCACGTTTGACATTTTATGCCGTCCGGCAAACTTGTCATGCTACATTCTTTGCAATATTAATAAAATTCATTATCCATATTAACAATATTAAGACTGCATAGCTGGAAGTGTTCTTATGCCGTCCGGCAAATTACATTTCTATAAATAACATTTTATGCCGTCCGGCAAACTTGTTAAGCTTGTAATCTTTCTTTGTTAATTCCAATCTTAAAATTTTAATAATCATAAGAAATTCAGTAGGTATTGTTTTTATGCCGTCCGGCAAACTGCAGTACTAAATTGACATCTTATGCCGTCCGGCAAATTTGTCAAGCTGGGATTCTTTGATTATTAAAAGTAATTTCCTATCGAAAAATTCTTTAAAGCCTTAACAGAACTGTTCTTATGCCGTTCGGCAAATTATAGTACTGCAATAGACATTTTATGCCGTCCGGCAAACTTGTCTATTAGGGTTTTCAAGAAAATTTCTTACCATTTCGATCCATTTTAAACAATAAATAAATAAGTTTTAAAAAAAAAAAGTTTTATTATAAATCTTAATCAAAAAAATTTTAAAAATTATTTTATAACAATAAAATCACAAACAAAGAAACAAACAAAATTAATATAATTAAATTCAAAATTTTCTAAGTCCATTATGTTTCTTTTTACAGTAAAATCAAAAACATGGGTGACAGCCCTGATGTCAAAATTCTAAAAATTAAGAAACGTGGAGGCTCAAAGGCTCAAAGACGATTCGAAAATAAATTAAATTTAAAAAATAACGAAATAAATAACCTTTTACCACATAAATTAAAATTAAAAAATTTCAATTCAGATGAGGAATTTTCTCGATTTTTCGAATTGTTATTAAATAAAACTAAAGAAATTCTTGACAATAAATAAATACTACGAAAAATGTGTATCGTATTGTTTATTTAAAAAAAAAAATAAAATTTTATAACACTAAATTGTTTTAATTTATTTCCTGATAAATTTCCAAAATCCTGAAATTGTTAAAATAATTGCCTTTTCAAGAAAATAAATTAAAATTAAATTAAAATACTAATTTCTAATAATAAATGTCATCATATTTTGCATTTTTGGAACGTCGAAAATATGCTTATTCATTCATTAATATAATATCACAACAACTAAAATATTTAGAAGGAAGTTTTATTGTAGATATTAATCTACCAATTAATTTGATAAGGGAAAGTGAGTTGGCTTCCTCCGTGAGCATAGACAGATCTCAGGCTTACGTTCTTAGAAGTGCAACAATAGTAACAAGTGGTGAAGTTGATATCCAAGTAGGAGATTCTTTAATAAAGTTTCAAGTAATTTCTTATGATAATAACTCTCGACTATCAGGCATCTTAGGATCTATTTTTGACTTTGATTCAAATTTTGAGTCTAATTCAATCTAAAATTTGTCTAAAAGATATGCTTAAACATTGGTCACAACAAATTTTAAAACGACCTACTAATATTGTACTCTCTTTATCATCAGACTATTTAATTAAAAAAGACGGAGATTTCATTTATAATCCAGATATAAAAATAAATTTAATAAGCAAAAATACAATAACAAAATTTTCACCCATTAATTATTCAAAAATATATATATTAAAAAAGTATAAGATATCAACTGTAGGAGTATTGGAAATTGCTGTGTTAAACAAAAATGTTAAATTTAATGTTGTAGATAGTATACCTAATTCTAATATAGCAGGTTTTATTGGGGGTCCTCTTTTAAAAGAATTGTGCTTACCTATTCCCAATAATTTTAATTAAAAACAAAATAAATAAATATTTATATATTGATAATACATCAAATTTATTATAAACAAAATGTCGGACAAAGGATCAGATAGTGATTCTGAGAACAGAAATGAAGAAGATCACACAATTGATCCAAGAAATAATCGTGGAGGAAACTACATTAATAATGCTGGAAATAGTTCCACAGAAAATGCTGCGAATAACTTAACAGGTACAATTAATCGTACTCTTAATGATTCTATGGTAGCTACTATGGCTGAATGTTTTGTCCTACAACAAGCAACAATAAATGTACCAATTTTTGACGGAAAAAATATGCCTATTAGAGATTTCGTAGAAGATATACAAAATGGAGAAGCTAGTGTACCCCCCAATTGTGAAAAGCAATATATAAAAATCATATTATCACGTCTTAAGGGTGCAGCTAGAAATTGCACTCATGGAAAAGAATTTAATACTGTAAATTCCTTAATTCAACACCTTAGACAACGTTTTGCTCCAAGAAAAACATACGCTTGGTATTTGCATGAAATTTCTACGATTAGGATGTATCGAACGGAAAATGTAAGCGAGTTTTATGATAGAATTACTGCACTATTATCAGGCGCGCAAGCTGCATTAAAAGATAAATATCCTATTGACGCACAACAAATGGAAAAACCATTAATTGATTGTTCACTTGAGGCATTTATTCGTGGATTACCCGACAATATATGTAGTATGGTAGAAGCTCAAAATCCAAAAAAATTAGAAGATGCTTTAGCTTTTGCAATTAAATATGAAACAAGATATCAGGTTCAATATCATGGTTATCAAGATTATAGATATTCTCAGTCAAACTATCGAGATCGAAGTTTAAGTCCTCAGGTAAGATTTGCATCATTACCAGAAAAAAGTCATTTCCCAAAACAATACCCACCAGGAAATAATATAACTACCGATAAAAGTAACAATTATAATGGTCAAGGATTTCAAGGTAACAGTTATAATAGGAGTGGATATGTGACACCGCCGAGAAGTCAGTCACCCTTATCACCACGACCAACTGATACTTTAAACTACAACAGTGCTCGTCGCCCAGACGCAGTGGCGAGCGAGGAGAAGATAGAGCGTCAATCAAGTGTTCGAGTTCTATTGAAACGCGAGTCTGCAAAACAAGACTCAATAGTGAGTCACCCATCATAATGTTTACTTCCCCGTACATGAAAAACAAACAAGGATATTTCCTTATAGATACTGGAGCAGATGTCAACATAATCAAATTAAATTCTTTAGATGAGGAAGTATTAGTTACTGAAAGCAATGCCATGGAAATAACTGGAATAACCGAATCTAAAATAAATACTTTAGGTACTGTTATATTACAACTTGGAGATATAAATGTACAATTTCATGTTGTTTCACCTTATATTACTTTATGTGCAGATGGAATTTTAGGTAGAGAATATTTACGACAAGAACAAGTTCAAATATCTTTCTGGCATAATACCATAGTTACTCAATCAAATCCTATAAATCCAATTCCATTTGTAGATAAGGAATCAATAGAATTTAATAAAATATTAGAATCTGAAAAGAAACAAATTAGGTCTATCACACTTAAATCTAGGACTAGACAAGTAATACCTGTAAAAATTTTAAATAAAAAAATTAATGAAGGATATTTACCATTCATAAAAACACAAAAGGGAGTATTTATTGGAGAAGCAATTGTAACAAATTCTAATGGTTGTTGTCATGTATATGCAATTAATACTACTGAAAAGGATATAGAGATAACATTACCACCACAAGAACTTGTCCCATTTGAGTATTATAATTTACCAGGAGAAGACTCTAGTGAAGATACAGATACTGACATCCCTTCTACTTCAGATAGATATCAAGCAGTAGTAAATAATCTACGACTTTCACATTTAAATGAAGAAGAACAAGATCATGTTTTGGAAATAGTGGAAGAATATCAAGATATTTTTCATTTACCGGGTGAACCATTAACGGTAACTCCTTTAGTACAACATCAAATTTTTACAAATGATGATATTCCAATAAATACGCGACCTTATAGATTCTCACCCTCACAAAATGAAGAAGTTGAACGAGTAATAACAAAAATGGTATCCGAAGGAGCTATAAGGCATTCAAAATCACCTTATAACTCTCCGTTGTTAATTATTCCAAAAAAAATTGATAGTACAGGAAAGAAAAAATGGAGAATTGTTATTGATTTCAGAATGTTAAATGAGAAAACAGTAGGCGATGCTTATCCTCTTCCCTGTATTTCAGAGATTCTTCAGAATCTCGGAGGAGCTACTTATTTTTCTATATTTGATTTAGCTAGTGGTTTTCATCAAATAGAATTATCTCCAAAAGATTCTGTAAAAACAGCCTTTTCAACTTTGAACGGTCATTATGAATATGTAAGGATGCCTATGGGATTAAAAAATTCTCCTGCAACCTTTCAAAGACTAATGGACCAAACACTATTAGGACTTCAAGGAACTGAAGTATTTGTTTACCTTGACGACATCGTAGTATTTGCAACCGATTTAGAAAATCATGGTAAAAAATTAAAGAGACTATTTTCAAAATTAAGAAGTGCTAATCTTTCCTTACAACCGGAAAAGTGTGAATTCCTTTTCAAAGAAGTACAGTATTTGGGCCATATAATTAGTAGCGAAGGTGTAAAACCAGATCCAAAAAAGATAGAAGCGGTTAGTTGTTTTCCAACACCGAAAACACCTCGAAACATAAAACAGTTTCTAGGACTTGCAGGATACTATCGTAGATTTATTAAAAATTTCTCTGAACGTGCAAAACCCTTAACAAATCTTTTAAAGAAAGGAATTACATTTACATGGGGAGAAAAGGAAGAAGAAAGTTTTAAGGATTTAAGAGCAGCATTGTGTACCAGTCCCATTTTGCAATATCCTGAATTTAATAAACCATTTTCACTTACTACTGATGCTTCAGATTATGCAATAGGAGCTGTTTTAAGTCAAGAAAAAGATGGAGTAGAATTACCAGTAGCGTATTATTCCCAAGTCATGACACCTGCAGAAGAAAATTATTCAACAACAGAAAAGGAATGCCTCGCAGTATTACATGCTATTAGACATTTCAGACCTTTTTTATATGGACAAAAATTTACATTAATAAGTGACCACGAGCCTTTACGATGGATTAATTCAGTCAAAGAACCAGGCCAGCGATTAATACGATGGAGGTTAAAATTGCGTGACTACGACTATGTCTTTAAATATAAGCCAGGAAAATTAAATACAAATGCTGATGCTTTGTCTAGAAACCCAGTAATCAATAATATTGATAAAATAAATGACAACGATAAACAACAATCCTTTCAAGCTAAAGTATTAATGTTTACACGCCAAAGTAAAAAATTGGAAGAAGCTGAGAAGAAACTCAGAGAAAAACCGTCAACATCTGGAGTATCCTCAAGGACAGTTGCGCCAAAACAAAAAGTAACAGTTGAAAGTTCCAGTAAGAAATCTTTAGGGAATATAAAAAAACCAACTTATGCTACTATTCTAAACAAAAAGCATAAAATTAATAAAGATACAATTAAAATTACAGACCCAAAAGAAATTGCAAATGAGAGCACTATTGGTGGACGATTATTACAAAGAAGAATGGAACAACAGAAAAATGTAGCTCGACGCAATTATTGTGAAGAATCTATTACTTCTGAAGAAATAGATACCGATCAAGAACCACCACCTATATTAAGAAGAAGAAAAAGCGTTTTGCCTAGTTTAGATATTCCTAAGGTAACATTTATTGATGATCCCATATCTAAAAGTGCTCCTATTAAGTCTTCTGCAAATGAAAATTTAATTTTTGACCCAGTGGAAGAAATAGAACATGTAGTAACAATTAACCCTCCTATGTCTGACAGCGATGAAAGCAGCTCAGAAGGAGAAAGAGAAGAAGAAGTTCAATCATCTGTTGGAGATAGAATTTCAGCCATAACAAAAGAACAATTACAAGAGTCCTTTTCAAAATTCGATGACTATATACAATCTCAAAAAACGAAACCGCAAAAAGAATATTTTGAAACAACTGAAAAAATAATACCAGATATCACAGGTGTATCAGAAGGAGAAGAAGACAGTTTTATTTTGAATGCTATGGAGGAACTAAGTATTGATGATGATAAAGAATTTGATCAACGAGTTGAAAAAGTTATAAATTGGACTCAACAAAAACTAGAAGAACAACATGATTCCAAAGAAAAGTATCAAGAAGATTCAGATAGCGATAATGATTCAACGCAGATAAAAATGCCAAAACGAAAAAGCGTAGTTTTTAATCCAAATTTAGAAATCCAATCCTTCCTTTCCGAGACTATTCCCTCTACTCATATTGAACCTAGAGCAGTTTCAACACCACATCCTGAAAGAAGCAAAGAATTACCTCGAAAAGTGAAAATTAATCCAACACCAAGTACAATCACTGACTCAACGAAAACTGAAATTACTGAACATCCTGAGATGGAAATTTCAACTTCACCACTCTATATTACTGAACAACGAAATAAATTAAATAGTAGTAGAGAAAATTTAACATATGTGAAAAGTAACTATGTTCATTTTTTAGCCGCTGATTGTGTGTTTAACACTCCTATTAGTAGACTTTTAATAGAGACTGGCATGTTGGATCCCCAAGAAATTAAAAATACAAAGCCTACAATAGGACAAGTAATAATAACACCTCGAGGAAAATATAAAATATACACATTAATAGTACAGGAAAATTATTTTGATGAGATACGTAAAGAAAATTTAGAAAGATGTTTTCAAAATTTGTTAGAAGTTTTAAATTATGATAAAGTTAATTATTTTAGAATTTCACATTCCGGTGATTTAACGGATGAATTACCAAAAGGGCAATTTTTAAACATATTGTCAAAAGTATTTCCACCTCACGAAATTAATGTAATCGTCTGTTATGGCAATGTATTAATTCCAAAAGAAGAACTAAAAAGGCAAATTATAATAGAAAACCATTCTAGTAAATTTGGAGGTCATAAAGGTATGAATAAAACTTATAGACGAATTCGAGAAAAATATTATTGGCCAGGTATGAAAGATCACATTACAGAATTTGTAAGAAAATGCACTATATGTCAAGAACAAAAATTGGTAAGAGCAAAAACACATGAGCCTATGATAATCACAGATACCGCTCTCGATGCTTTTGATAAAATATCAATAGATACAGTTGGAAAATTGCCTACTACTCCAGATGGCAATAAGCACATTCTTACTATACAAGACAACTTATCTAAATATTGTATTGCTGTACCTATACCAGATATTACAGCAACTACAATTGCACATGCATTAGCTACAAATTTGTTTTGTCAATTTGGTTCACCGAAAATAATTTTATCCGATCGAGGAACTGCATTTACAAGTATATTATTTCAAAAACTTTCAAAAATATTTGGAATTAAACAAGTGACTACGTCAGGATATAGACCTCAGTCAAATGGAGCATTAGAAAGAAGTCACGCAGTCTTAATGGATTTTGTAAGATCATATGCTGAAAATTTTGACGATTGGGATAGATTATTACCTTTTGCCATGTTCAGTTATAATACGTCTATACACCAGTCCACAAATTTTACCCCTTTTGAGTTAATATATGGAAAACCAGCACGTACCCCTATATCCTATCCTATTAACGAAAATCTAGAGACATATGGATCATATTTGCAAGAACTTATTATTAGATTAAATGAATTAAAAGAATTAGCTGCAGAAAATTTAATAAAGCACAAGCAAAATTCGAAATTAAATTATGACAAAAAGGTTAAACCATTTTTAGGGAAAGTAGGAGATATGGTCTATGTTCAAAAGGAGGTTAAATTACATAAAAAGTTAGATAGCCATTATCACGGACCTTATAAGATTAATAAAATTTTAGATAAACATAACGTTCTTTTAGAAAATACAGAAGGGAAACTTTTTCAAAAACACATGGACAAATTAAAACTTGCTTATTTATAAATGAAACTAATATGCATTATTTGTCTAGGAAAATGGAATACATTCAAACAAAACCATTGCAAGGAGAAATTTCCCCATCTTCTATTCTTCCCAAGGGAAGAATAGAGGAATATGAATTTCCTAAGGCTCAACTTTCCGAATTGTCAATTGAGTATAATTTTTCTCCACCAATCTTCACTTTGGAACGTGAGGAAAATGGATCTAAAAATAATAAAATGTTTTATATAAAATGTATTGTAGAAGATAAAATAAATGGAAATAGATTTGTGGAAATCGGAGATGGAGCAACTACAAAAAAACAATCTATGCATTCTGCAGCTAAAAAAATTTTAACCAAGATGCAAGGTATATATTATTTTAGTGAGGAGGAAAGAACTATTTATCACCCAGAAAAAAGTTATGTTTACTGTTTGGATTGCCCTTCAAAGACGTTAAGATTAAAATTATACAAATGGGAAAATGCTTGTCAATTATGCTATTCCAGAGGACACATTATGTATAATTGTCAAGGAGCGGTAAGAAACAAAAAATTTTCGCATTTAAAATCAACACCAAACAGGTAAATAAGAAATCATTAAAATATATATTGATTGTTTGAGTAAAATTAAAATTACTCCAAGGTGTAAATATTCTTGAAATTACTAACAAAAAAATATATTTTAACAGTACTAACAATAATGTTAAAAAAAAAAATATATATATTTTATAATTAATAATTTGAATGTTGGAGGGCTGTGTTGTAGATTCTATAATGCTTATTGAAAAGTATATCTATATATAAGTACTCGCTGTATGGCTATGCTTAGTGAAGTGCTCAATCTGTATATCTATATATATGAGACTCTATATGGATATACGCTCTGTACGATTCCTCGCCTGTTCTCTGCTTCCTCACGTTCGCCAGACACTCCGCTTACTCCTCAGTCACCTATACGCAACGTCCATCTCTATACTCCCGTCTCCCGCTTCTTCAACCCCGCTAGTCACCCCGGCGTTTCACCACTACCTCTGAGCACCTACAAACTTTCTATCAAGCGTAAAGGCGAGTGGAGTCGCGGGACAGCATTCGAACATTCGAACAACCTATATGCATTTATTCATGATAAAATATATATATATATATATAATACACATATATAATTTCGCTTTTAGAGTGCTTAATCAAATAATCAAGCTTGATAGTTGCAATAATGATTACCACTAAAGTAATCACATTTTGATAAAATGCATAATAAACTAAATGTAGGAAAAAACTATTTAATCACTTACACTAATTTTACTTTGTTCGTTGCTGCTTATACATTAAACTAGATTTAACTTTATATTTTATTCACTCTATTCATTCAGACAATGTTTAGTTTAGGAAAATACTATTTTGATTACGATGCGTTGCCTTGCGAAAATAACATTAACTTTAAAAAACCTAAGTTTTCACCAGTCTAACGAAGTGTGCATGACCAAATGAAGAATATACCCACTACCCTTAATCTAATAAATACAATAATTATACCAATAATTAAAATACACAAAGTTATTGATATAATTATAAATAAAGACATTTTTAAATATACAATTCTGCATATTCTACTTATATCTAATCGTTAACCATTTCAACATTAATAACAAAAAAAAAAAAAAATAACAAAAAAAATATTTAATAAAAAAAAAATATAAAAAAAATTATAAATGAATAAATATAAATTTTATATATAACTATATACTTTAACATAAAATAAAAAAATATATATATTCGCATTACAATTATACTAACTATTATCACAGCTACATAACTATTATTATTTTTTTTTATCGTGACTCAATATTTTCTCAGACCTAATTCTTATATAAATAATTATAATAATCAATATAATTAATCAAATATATATGCGTAAAGTTTTCTATATCCGTCACACTTTTATAATGCACGTACTAGTTATAATCAAATTATTTTGTTTCCGCATAAAAGCATAATTCATATGTAAAAAACATTATACATTAATAAACTAGAACTAAGAAAATGCTATCAATATACAGCTTATGAAAAAGGGAAAATGTCGCAGTAACTATCCTTTACAAGTATTATCACATGAAGAAAATGAATGTTACAATAAAGTATCACATTACATACACTATGGTGTCAGAGTTATTAAAAGATTAATTTACAATTAAACACTAAAACATATTATTAAAAGCAAATAAAAACATTTTAAAAATGAATTTTTTTTAATGATTTTAAGTGCTTAAATAAAATATTTAAATTAATAATACTTTTACAATTACATATTATATCTAATTTAGCATTCAAGTACTTTTACAACAAAAACAAAATTTTAATAAATACATTTTAAGCATATATAATCTCTTTTAATTGTTAGAAATGTATTAAACCAAAATACAATTCTAATAATAAGAATAATTAAATACTAAATAAAAGAATACATTTATTTTAATTTAAAACAGTTTCATATCTTTATATTTCATTACTTTATATTATGTTAATCAATATATTATTCCAGTTATAGTTAATAAATAATAAGAATTATTTTACCAGTTCAACTATATTATTACACATTATTCAATAATTACTAAAATAATATAAAAATTTTGTCACATTTTTATTATATAATTGCATGTGCATACTATAATTTGCACATAAGCAATAAGTTAATCTTAATCATTCATATATTAAAAATAAATTCTATATATATCTATCCACAACCAGCATATAGATTTTAACAAACACATATAATCAAACAAGAAAACACTATTAACCATTGAAGTTAATAAAATAACTCAACCATATGAGATGTTTTATTGAACAAAAATCTTTCAAGTATATAAATAATCATTTTGATAAAATAAAAGTTTTAATAAAATATTATTTCTCTTTAATACACATAAATTTAGAAAAACGAAAGAAAATTAGAAAAACAATAAATAAATAAAATAACTAAATAATTAATTTTCTTTCTACCGCTCTAAATAAATAAAATATTAAAATTTTAATTATTTCGCAGATGGACATATTTATTCCTGATTGGTTCATCAAGATCAAGGACAACATCTTAACCGTCTTCCGTATCGCAGTATTCATTGCAGCACTTATCATATTAAGATATGCATACAACTGTTTCAAGGCTATTTATATGAGACGACGAAGAAATAGAAACTTCACCCAAAATCAAATAAATTTACCACTTTCCTGACATCGAGGACGATGTCAAATTTTAAGGAGGGAGGACGACACAAAATTTCAAAAAAAATTATATAATACCAACAATTCAAAAAAAAAAAAAAATATAAAATAAAATAATACGAACCAGATATGTTCCTATGCGTCATCATCAACTAGCATCTGCATATGCGACAGAACGCACAGTGAAAGAAGAATGAAGAACCATCTCAAGACTCATCACTGATAAAAGACGATAAAGGATATATATGTACTACGCGAAAACCTCAGTTATTGTTAAAAAAAAAACACAATATATATATCATTTAATCATTTTATTAATTTATAAAAAAAAAAAAAAGTTAAAATTTTATATACATACTTAATATACAACAAAATTGATAAATGATAAAATGATCACTTAAAAAAAAAAAGGAGGAAACAAAGACAAAAACTTTAAATATATATATATATATATATATATAAAAAAAATAATAAATAAAAAAAAAAAATTTTTTTTACATTACAAAAAACACTACACACCGACACAAAAACAGTTTACTTCACAACACTACACAGTCTAAATCTGGAGAGGATCTTCTTCCTCGTGAGTTTGGCCCTCAGAAAACTGATGACTTTCATCCAACCGGATTTCCTCAAACTGCGGCATTTCAACATCCAAAATTTCTTCTTTAATTTCCAATTGGAATTCCGCTGTCGAAGACTCCTGAATGGGAGAAGGACAGGATACTCCAGAAACCGGACCAACGTCATCTTCTACTGCAAAAGAAGGAAAATTATGAAAATTTATAAAAAAAAAAAAAAAATTTTATTTATTTAATATAAATTTATAAAATTATAAAATTACCTGTTCCATATTCTGGCAAGTGAATTGGACATTCCCCACACCAGCACTCTTGAAGCCGTCTGGGATTTCTAAAACAAGGAATAGAAATATAAAATTAATAATTTTACATAAAATTGCAAATATATATATATCGAATAAAAAAAAAAATCTCACCTCACTGAACTCATTAGTTCAGCAAATGCTGCAGACGTTTCTAAGGTTTCAGTCTGCAAGGTATGTAGCTCTTCTACATCTACAACACTTGAGACAGCCCTTGTTCCAGCTCTACGACTCCTAGTCTTCAGACGTTTAATAGAAGGACTATTCCTGACCGTTTCTGTTAAAAGTTGCATCACCTGTATGTTGTGATGAAATATAACAGATTGGGTCGTGATTCGGTCCAGAAATACATCTCGTCGAACCGGACATCGTGGAGGAACACGTCCTAGAAAAAAAAATTAAAAATACCTCTTCTCCCAAAAAGAAACATATTTATTTGAAGAAAATTTCATCTATTACATACCTGCCAGAAAATCTTCATAAATCACAGTCTCTGCAGAAGATGGTCTGCTCTCCATGATTATCAGTTAAATACTAATGGATAATTGAACAAACACATGGCACTCAAGACAAAAGGGAAGAAATAAAGGTTCAGTGACACATATTCTCAAGAACAACCGAAGTCAATGAACAAGAAGTCATACTTACGATGATGCAGATCGTTGCTCCAGAAGTATCACTGATAACACAATCCACACGTAACACTATACACTATCAATCATGTTTACTATTAAAAGAATTTACTCTAAGCTAAAGTCTTTATTTCCTTCAACAATATAGTACTACAGTATTATATCAATGAATGGAATGAACGAATGGGTCTAAAATTGTCAAACTATTCACGTTTGCAAACAAACAAAAAAAATAAAAATTTCAGAATTTAAAATGTTCAATCGGGACGATGAACAAATTTAAGGAGGGAGGACTGTTACATCCCAGTAACAAAATTTTCTCTTTAAATCTAAAAGGATTAGCGATGAATCATTGTTGATGATCGCTTAAGAAAAGTATCAAGAATAGAGATATTGCGTTTGAAATAAGTAACAGAAAGTAATAGATACGGAATTAATAAAACGATACATTAGAGATATAATATTATTAATTTTACTAAATTTCATATTAAATAATCTGTTCAAATATTAATTAAGAGATATTAATTAAATGGCTTATTGTCTCTCACGCAATATTCTTGTTTCAAAAATTAATATTATATGATTCCAGATTACAAACAATAAATGTATCCATTCCACTCTCTATGTGCTATCTTCTAAGAATTATTTTGCAGCTGCATAGAGTATGGAATCCTTTTCAATATAGTTCATCTGTATATCGATCCTCATAGTTAAAAAAATACAATGTAACTATCTCAATTTCATAGAACTGAAGCTATGAGACTCGATACGTAGATGCACACTAACTCAAATTATAAATAAAATTATGTACGCATTATGAGTGGACTTGACTCACATAAGTATATTGCGAGGATGCAAGCCTAGTTTTCTTCCTGGGAATGTTTACTATCCCATAAAATAGTGATACTCGCGATATACTATATGTGGTGCAGGTGGTCACAAAGCTCCAAGAAGTGACTCAATTCTTGGGATGATCTAGGAGTCAAGCTTGGAGATGGGGATGATCTTTGATCTTTTGTCTCCCACTAGGGAAGATTTGCTACTATAAAAACCCATGCAAATCCATCGTCATCCGTCAGTTTATTTCGATACAAAGTCATCGTTACGTTCGCGTTGTGACAGCTTCATCTTTAAGCTTGACCCTTCGGTAATCATAATTTTGGCCGTAAATCTTGCATTTTCAAACAGTATAAAGTTTACTCGTTGTTCTAAATATTGAACAAGTATTCATTATCGCCAGACTTGTGAGTCGGGATTTCAAAAATTAAATAATTGATTGTCCGTCGTAACCTAGTCTATTTTCAAGATACGAATTGCAAACGTGACGTGTGTGCTTTCGGAAAATAAGAACTAAAAAACTGTGACAAAGTCCCAACCGTTCTTTTTCAAGAGTTGTAAAACCTCACAGTGTCAACGACTACAAGAATTCAGAAATTCTTTGTCAAAATACCATCCTTGTATCTGCCCTCTGAACAGAGGTAATTGTAAGTACTATTTATATAATAACAAATTATATTCACATTCAAAAACAACATTTATACATTTCATTCTTTCTTGTAATCAAAGATAATAAATAATTTTACCATAAAAATTTAAGATCATTCATTTACTTAATTCAATATTATTAAAATTACTAAATTATTAAGAAAAGGTAATTATATAACAATTATATTTTAAATAATTGCAAGACGACCCCCGTAGGATCGATAGAAGAGAACGTATCCACATAAAAATAAATGGTCAAGCTTTACCAACTTGACTTAATCAGCCTACCATTCCTCCGAAATAAATTAAATAATAATTAAAATTTTAAATAACCTCGCTTTCCGCTCGGGATGTAACAATAGCGTTGTATATAGTTGGTTTAAACAGTTAATAAACATTGTTAAAATAATTTATTTTTTATTATTAAATGAAATGTTTTTTAATAAAATAAAATATAATTAATACTAAATCTAAATTATAATCGCACTCATAAACATCATATAAATAAATTAAAATCCGGGCCAGTTGTAAAACATTCATCAAGTATATTTGAAGCTAGATACAAAGAAAAAACTGAATTAAATGCAACAAGTAGTAGGATCAACATAACTCGCACTCTGTGCATAAAAGAACAATTAGGCATGTGTTATCGTTTTATTTAAAGAAAGGACTTTCGTCCTGTGATATCA
Organism: Leptopilina drosophilae; assembly: GCA_032873175.1. Taxonomy (NCBI): domain Eukaryota; kingdom Metazoa; phylum Arthropoda; class Insecta; order Hymenoptera; family Figitidae; genus Leptopilina; species Leptopilina drosophilae. Next base: position 39,870,665 of record CM065479.1, read on the forward strand.
CAGAGGTGTTAAAGAATGTTACAACCACATATCAATGTGTCCTAATGCAAAGGCTTTTCGAAATAGTATTCCTCTGTCATTCGACGGTCTATGCTTACTTCTTTCCTGGGTGAAAGTAAATGATATAACTTATAAGCATAGAATATGTATTGTAATTACATTTAAAGGAGAAAACGAGCTTATTCTGCAATTTGGTTATATTCGAAATGTTCTTCAGAATGAGAATGGTGACATTTGTTTTGCTTATAAGTGTTGTACAAGATATGGGTTTGACAATTTATATTCCGGATACGAACAAATATGGCCATTAATTAAATTCATCATTTCACTGCCTAACATTTAACAATTTTTTTTATATAATTCTTCTTCTGAAATTAATGTAATTTTATTTAAAATTTGTAAATTTTTGTAAATTGTAAAAGTTAAGCGGGGGAAAGGGTCATTTTTAGAAATTTTTTCGAAAAAATTTAATTTCATTCCCTTTTCTTTCTCAAATATGTAGGCCAATCGTGGTCGCTATATTTCTCCTGTGATCTGCACTTAAAACTAAAGATGCCTACCGAATTTCAGCTCACCAGGTTGTGATTTGTAAAAGTTAAGGAGGGGGGACAGGGTCAATTTTTGCAATTTTTTTGAAAAAATTTTATTTCTTTCCCTTTTCTTTCTCAAATATGTAGGCCAATCGTCTTTGCTATATTTTTCTTGTAATTTGCACCTAAAACTGTAGATCCCTACTGAATTTCAGCTTACCAGGTTGTGATATGTAAAAGTTAAGGAGGGGGGACAGGGTCATTTTTTGAAATTTTTTTGAAAAAATTTCATTTCTTTCCCTTTTCTTTCTCAAATATTTAGGCCAATTATCTTTGCTATATTTTTCCTGTAATTTGCACCTAAAACTGTAGATCCCTACTGAATTTCAGCTTACCAGGTTGTGATTTGTAATAGTTAAGGGAAGGTGAGACGGTCAATTTTGCAATTTTTTCGAACAAATTCAATTTCTTTCCATTCTCATTCTCAAATATGTAGGCCAATCGTGTTCGCTATATTTTTCCTGTAATCTGCACTCAAAAGTAAAGGAACCTACCGAATTTCAGCTCACCTCTTTGTGATTTGTAAAAGTTCAGCGGGGGACAGGGTCATTTTCAGCAATTTTTTCGAAAAAATTCATATTCTGTCCCTTTTGTTTCTCAAATATGTAGGCTAATCGTGTTCGCTATATTTTTTCTGTAATCTGCACTTAAAACTAAAGATCCTTACTGAATTTCAGCTCACCTGGTTGTGATTTGTAAAAATTAAGTGAGGACAGGGTCATTTTTAGCAAATTTTTTCGAAAAAATTAAATTTCTTTCCCTTCTCTTTCTCAAATATGTAGGCCAATCGTGTTCGCTATATTTTTCCTATAATCTGCACTTAAAACTGTAGATCTCTACCTAATTTCATCTCACCAGGTTGTGATTTGTAAAAGTTAAGCGGGGGACAGGATCATTTTTAGCAATTTTTTCGAAAAAATTCAAATTTTTTCCCTTTTCTTTCTCAAATATGTAGGCTAATCGTGTTCGCTATATTTTTTCTGTAATCTGCACTTAAAACTAAAGATCCTTACTGAATTTCAGCTCAGCTGGTTGTGATTTGTAAAAGTTAAGCTTTGGACAGGGTCATTTTTAGCAAATTTTTTCAAAAAAATTAAATTTCTTTCCCTTCTCTTTCTCAAATATGTAGGCCAATCGTGTTCGCTATATTTTTCCTATAATCTGAACTTAAAACTAAGGATCTCTACTGAATTTCAGCTTACCAGGTTGTGATTTGTAAAAGTTAAGCGGGGGACAGGATCATTTTTAGCAATTTTTTCGAAAAAATTCAAATTTTTTCCCTTTTCTTTCTCAAATATGTAGGCTAATCGTGTTCGCTATATTTTTTCTGTAATCTGCACTTAAAACTAAAGATCCTTACTGAATTTCAGCTCAGCTGGTTGTGATTTGTAAAAGTTAAGCTTTAGACAGGGTCATTTTTAGCAAATTTTTTCGAAAAAATTAAATTTCTTTCCCTTCTCTTTCTCAAATATGTAGGCCAATCGTGTTCGCTATATTTTTTCTATAATCTGAACTTAAAACTGTAGATCTCTACCTAATTTCAGCTCATCAGGTTGTGATTTGTAAAAGTTAAGGAGGGGGGACAAAGTCTTTTTTTGCAATTTATGCAAAAAATTCAATTTCTTTTCATTCTCTTTCTCAAAAATCTAGGCCAATTGTGGTCGCTATATTTCTCCTGTGATCTGCACTTAAAACTAAACATGCCTACCGAATTTCAGCTCACCAGGTTGTGATTTGTAAAAGTTAAGTAGGGGGACAGGGTCAATTTTAGCAATTTTTTCGAAAAAATTCATATTTTTTACCTTTTTTTTCTTAAATATGTAGGCCAACCATGTTTGCTATATTTTTCCTGTAATTTGCACTCAAAACTAAAGATCCGTACCAAATTTCAGCTCACCCGGTTGTGATTTGTAAAAATTAAGTGAGAACAGGGTCATTTTTAGCAAATTTTTTCGAAAAAATTAAATTTCTTTCCCTTCTCTTTCTCAAATATGTAGGCCAATCGTGTTTGCTGTCTTTTTCCTCTAATCTGCACTTTAAACTAAGGATCTCTTCTGAATTTCAGCTCACCAGTTTGTGATTTGTAAAAGTTAAGGAGGGGGGACAAAGTCTTTTTTTGCAATTTATTCGAAAAAATTCAATTTCTTTCCATTCTCTTTCTCCAATATGTAGGCCAATTGTGTTTGCTATATTTTTTTGGTAATCTGCACTTAAAACAAAAGATCCCTACCGACTTTCAGCTTACCAGGTTGTGATTTGTAATCGTTAAGGTGGGGGGACAAAGTCTTTTTTTGCAATTTATTCAAAAAAATTCAATTTCTTTTCATTCTCTTTCTCCAATATGTAGGCCAATTGTGTTTGCTATATTTTTTTGTTAATCTGCACTTAAAACAAAAGATCCCTACCGACTTTCAGCTTACCAGGTTGTGATTTGTAAAAGTTAAGCTTTGGACAGGGTCATTTTTAGCAAATTTTTTCGAAAAAATTAAATTTCTTTCCCTTCTCTTTCTCAAATATGTAGGCCAATCGTGTTCGCTATATTTTTCCTATAATCTGAACTTAAAACTAAGGATCTCTACTGAATTTCAGCTCACCAGGTTGTGATTTGTAAAAGTTAAGCGGGGGACAGGATCATTTTTTGCAATTTATGCAAAAAATTCAATTTCTTTTCATTCTCTTTCTCAAAAATCTAGGCCAATTGTGGTCGCTATATTTTTTCTGTAATCTGCACTTAAAACTAAAGATCCTTACTGAATTTCAGCTCAGCTGGTTGTGATTTGTAAAAGTTAAGTAGGGGGACAGGGTCAATTTTAGCAATTTTTTCGAAAAAATTCATATTTTTTACCTTTTTTTTCTTAAATATGTAGGCCAACCATGTTTGCTATATTTTTCCTGTAATTTGCACTCAAAACTAAAGATCCGTACCAAATTTCAGCTCACCCGGTTGTGATTTGTAAAAATTAAGTGAGAACAGGGTCATTTTTAGCAAATTTTTTCGAAAAAATTAAATTTCTTTCCCTTCTCTTTCTCAAATATGTAGGCCAATCGTGTTTGCTGTCTTTTTCCTCTAATCTGCACTTTAAACTAAGGATCTCTTCTGAATTTCAGCTCACCAGTTTGTGATTTGTAAAAGTTAAGGAGGGGGGGACAAAGTCTTTTTGTGCAATTTATTCGAAAAAATTCAATTTCTTTCCATTCTCTTTCTCCAATATGTAGGCCAATTGTGTTTGCTATATTTTTTTGGTAATCTGCACTTAAAACAAAAGATCCCTACCGACTTTCAGCTTACCAGGTTGTGATTTGTAATCGTTAAGGAGGGGGGACAAAGTATTTTTTTGCAATTTATTCAAAAAAATTCAATTTCTTTTCATTCTCTTTCTCCAATATGTAGGCCAATTGTGTTTGCTATATTTTTTTGTTAATCTGCACTTAAAACAAAAGATCCCTACCGACTTTCAGCTTACCAGGTTGTGATTTGTAAAAGTTAAGCTTTGGACAGGGTCATTTTTAGCAAATTTTTTCGAAAAAATTAAATTTCTTTCCCTTCTCTTTCTCAAATATGTAGGCTAATCGTGTTCGCTATATTTTTCCTATAATCTGAACTTAAAACTAAGGATCTCTACTGAATTTCAGCTCACCAGGTTGTGATTTGTAAAAGTTAAGCGGGGGACAGGATCATTTTTAGCAATTTTTCGAAAAAATTCAAATTTTTTCCCTTTTCTTTCTCAAATATGTAGGCTAATCGTGTTTGCTATATTTTTTCTGTAATCTGCACTTAAAACTAAAGATCCTTACTGAATTTCAGCTCAGCTGGTTGTGATTTGTAAAAGTTAAGCTTTGGACAGGGTCATTTTTAGCAAATTTTTTCGAAAAAATTAAATTTCTTTCCCTTCTCTTTCTCAAATATGTAGGCCAATCGTGTTCGCTATATTTTTTCTATAATCTGAACTTAAAACTGTAGATCTCTACCTAATTTCAGCTCATCAGGTTGTGATTTGTAAAAGTTAAGGAGGGGGGACAAAGTCTTTTTTTGCAATTTATGCAAAAAATTCAATTTCTTTTCATTCTCTTTCTCAAAAATCTAGGCCAATTGTGGTCGCTATATTTCTCCTGTGATCTGCACTTAAAACTAAACATGCCTACCGAATTTCAGCTCACCAGGTTGTGATTTGTAAAAGTTAAGTAGGGGGACAGGGTCAATTTTAGCAATTTTTTCGAAAAATTCATATTTTTTACCTTTTTTTTCTTAAATATGTAGGCCAACCATGTTTGCTATATTTTTCCTGTAATTTGCACTCAAAACTAAAGATCCGTACCAAATTTCAGCTCACCCGGTTGTGATTTGTAAAAATTAAGTGAGAACAGGGTCATTTTTAGCAAATTTTTTCGAAAAAATTAAATTTCTTTCCCTTCTCTTTCTCAAATATGTAGGCCAATCGTGTTTGCTGTCTTTTTCCTCTAATCTGCACTTAAAACTAAGGATCTCTACTGAATTTCAGCTCCCCCAGGTTGTGATTTGTAAAAGTTAAGGAGGGGGGACAAAGTCTTTTTTTGCAATTTATTCGAAAAAATTAAATTTCTTTCCCTTCTCTTTCTCAAATATGTAGGCTAATCGTGTTCGCTATATTTTTCCTATAATCTGAACTTAAAACTAAGGATCTCTACTGAATTTCAGCTCACCAGGTTGTGATTTGTAAAAGTTAAGCGGGGGACAGGATCATTTTTAGCAATTTTTCGAAAAAATTCAAATTTTTTCCCTTTTCTTTCTCAAATATGTAGGCTAATCGTGTTTGCTATATTTTTTCTGTAATCTGCACTTAAAACTAAAGATCCTTACTGAATTTTAGCTCAGCTGGTTGTGATTTGTAAAAGTTAAGCTTTGGACAGGGTCATTTTTAGCAAATTTTTTCGAAAAAATTAAATTTCTTTCCCTTCTCTTTCTCAAATATGTAGGCCAATCGTGTTCGCTATATTTTTTCTATAATCTGAACTTAAAACTGTAGATCTCTACCTAATTTCAGCTCATCAGGTTGTGATTTGTAAAAGTTAAGGAGGGGGGACAAAGTCTTTTTTTGCAATTTATGCAAAAAATTCAATTTCTTTTCATTCTCTTTCTCAAAAATCTAGGCCAATTGTGGTCGCTATATTTCTCCTGTGATCTGCACTTAAAACTAAACATGCCTACCGAATTTCAGCTCACCAGGTTGTGATTTGTAAAAGTTAAGTAGGGGGACAGGGTCAATTTTAGCAATTTTTTCGAAAAAATTCATATTTTTTACCTTTTTTTTCTTAAATATGTAGGCCAACCATGTTTGCTATATTTTTCCTGTAATTTGCACTCAAAACTAAAGATCCGTACCAAATTTCAGCTCACCCGGTTGTGATTTGTAAAAATTAAGTGAGAACAGGGTCATTTTTAGCAAATTTTTTCGAAAAAATTAAATTTCTTTCCCTTCTCTTTCTCAAATATGTAGGCCAATCGTGTTTGCTGTCTTTTTCCTCTAATCTGCACTTAAAACTAAGGATCTCTACTGAATTTCAGCTCCCCCAGGTTGTGATTTGTAAAAGTTAAGGAGGGGGGACAAAGTCTTTTTTTGCAATTTATGCAAAAAATTCAATTTCTTTTCATTCTCTTTCTCAAAAATCTAGGCCAATTGTGGTCGCTATATTTCTCCTGTGATCTGCACTTAAAACTAAACATGCCTACCGAATTTCAGCTCACCAGGTTGTGATTTGTAAAAGTTAAGTAGGGGGACAGGGTCAATTTTAGCAATTTTTTCGAAAAAATTCATATTTTTTACCTTTTTTTTCTTAAATATGTAGGCCAACCATGTTTGCTATATTTTTCCTGTAATTTGCACTCAAAACTAAAGATCCGTACCAAATTTCAGCTCACCCGGTTGTGATTTGTAAAAATTAAGTGAGAACAGGGTCATTTTTAGCAAATTTTTTCGAAAAAATTAAATTTCTTTCCCTTCTCTTTCTCAAATATGTAGGCCAATCGTGTTTGCTGTCTTTTTCCTCTAATCTGCACTTAAAACTAAGGATCTCTACTGAATTTCAGCTCCCCCAGGTTGTGATTTGTAAAAGTTAAGGAGGGGGGACAAAGTCTTTTTTTGCAATTTATTCGAAAAAATTCAATTTCTTTTCATTCTCTTTCTCAAAAATCTAGGCCAATTGTGGTCGCTATATTTCTCCTGTGATCTGCACTTAAAACTAAACATGCCTACCGAATTTCAGCTCACCAGGTTGTGATTTGTAAAAGTTAAGTAGGGGGACAGGGTCAATTTTAGCAATTTCTTTCCATTCTCTTTCTCAAATATGTAGGCCAATCGTGTTTGCTGTCTTTTTCCTCCAATCTGCACTTAAAACTAAGGATCTCTACTGAATTTCAGCTCCCCCAGGTTGTGATTTGTAAAAGTTAAGGAGGGGGGGACAAAGTCTTTTTTTGCAATTTATTCGAAAAAATTCAATTTCTTTCCATTCTCTTTCTCCAATATGTAGGCCAATTGTGTTTGCTATATTTTTTTGGTAATCTGCACTTAAAACAAAAGATCCCTACCGACTTTCAGCTTACCAGGTTGTGATTTGTAATCGTTAAGGAGGGGGGACAAAGTCTTTTTTTGCAATTTATTCAAAAAAATTCAATTTCTTTTCATTCTCTTTCTCCAATATGTAGGCCAATTGTGTTTGCTATATTTTTTTGTTAATCTGCACTTAAAACAAAAGATCCCTACCGACTTTCAGCTTACCAGGTTGTGATTTGTAAACGTTAAGCGATGGACAGGGTCATTTTCAGCAAATTTTTTGGAAAAATTTAATTTCTTTCCCATTTGTTTCTCAAATACGTAGGCCAATCGTGTTCGCTATATTTTTTCTGTAATCTTCACTCAAAACTAAAGATCCCTACCAAAGCTCAACCCGGTTGTGATTTGTAAAAATTAAGGGGGGACAGGGTCATTTTTAGCAAATTTTTTCGAAAAAATTCAATTCCTTTCCCATTTCTTTCTCAAATATGTAGGCCAATCGTGTTTGCTGTCTTTTTCCTCTAATCTGCACTTAAAACTAAGGATCTCTACTGAATTTCAGCTCCCCCAGGTTGTGATTTGTAAAAGTTAAGGAGGGGGGACAAAGTCTTTTTTTGCAATTTATTCGAAAAAATTCAATTTCTTTCCATTCTCTTTCTCCAATATGTAGGCCAATTGTGTTTGCTATATTTTTTTGTTAATCTGCACTTAAAACAAAAGATCCCTACCGACTTTCAGCTTACCAGGTTGTGATTTGTAAACGTTAAGCGATGGACAGGGTCATTTTCAGCAAATTTTTTGGAAAAATTTAATTTCTTTCCCATTTGTTTCTCAAATACGTAGGCCAATCGTGTTCGCTATATTTTTTCTGTAATCTTCACTCAAAACTAAAGATCCCTACCAAAGCTCAACCCGGTTGTGATTTGTAAAAATTAAGGGGGGACAGGGTCATTTTTAGCAAATTTTTTCGAAAAAATTCAATTCCTTTCCCATTTCTTTCTCAAATATGTAGGCCAATCGTGTTTGCTGTCTTTTTCCTCTAATCTGCACTTAAAACTAAGGATCTCTACTGAATTTCAGCTCCCCCAGGTTGTGATTTGTAAAAGTTAAGGAGGGGGGACAAAGTCTTTTTTTGCAATTTATTCGAAAAAATTCAATTTCTTTCCATTCTCTTACTCCAATATGTAGGCCAATTGTGTTTGCTATATTTTTTTGGTAATCTGCACTTAAAACAAAAGATCCCTACCGACTTTCAGCTTACCAGGTTGTGATTTGTAATCGTTAAGGAGGGGGGGACAAAGTCTTTTTTTGCAATTTATTCAAAAAAATTCAATTTCTTTTCATTCTCTTTCTCCAATATGTAGGCCAATTGTGTTTGCTATATTTTTTTGTTAATCTGCACTTAAAACAAAAGATCCCTACCGACTTTCAGCTTACCAGGTTGTGATTTGTAAACGTTAAGCGATGGACAGGGTCATTTTCAGCAAATTTTTTGGAAAAATTTAATTTCTTTCCCATTTGTTTCTCAAATACGTAGGCCAATCGTGTTCGCTATATTTTTTCTGTAATCTTCACTCAAAACTAAAGATCCCTACCAAAGCTCAACCCGGTTGTGATTTGTAAAAATTAAGGGGGGACAGGGTCATTTTTAGCAAATTTTTTCGAAAAAATTCAATTCCTTTCCCATTTCTTTCTCAAATATGTAGGCCAATCGTGTTTGCTGTCTTTTTCCTCTAATCTGCACTTAAAACTAAGGATCTCTACTGAATTTCAGCTCCCCCAGGTTGTGATTTGTAAAAGTTAAGGAGGGGGGAAAAAGTCTTTTTTTGCAATTTATTCGAAAAAATTCAATTTTTTTTCATTCTCTTTCTCAAAAATCTAGGCCAATTGTGGTCGCTATATTTCTCCTGTGATCTGCACTTAAAACTAAACATGCCTACCGAATTTCAGCTCACCAGGTTGTGATTTGTAAAAGTTAAGTAGGGGGACAGGGTCAATTTTAGCAATTTATTCGAAAAAATTCAATTTCTTTCCATTCTCTTTCTCAAATATGTAGGCCAATCGTGTTCGCTGTCTTTTTCCTCTAATCTGCACTTAAAACTAAGGATCTCTACTGAATTTCAGCTCCCCCAGGTTGTGATTTGTAAAAGTTAAGGAGGGGGGACAAAGTCTTTTTTTGCAATTTATTCGAAAAAATTCAATTTCTTTCCATTCTCTTTCTCCAATATGTAGGCCAATTGTGTTTGCCATATTTTTTTGGTAATCTGCACTTAAAACAAAAGATCCCTACCGACTTTCAGCTTACCAGGTTGTGATTTGTAATCGTTAAGGAGGGGGGACAAAGTCTTTTTTTGCAATTTATTCAAAAAAATTCAATTTCTTTTCATTCTCTTTCTCCAATATGTAGGCCAATTGTGTTTGCTATATTTTTTTGTTAATCTGCACTTAAAACAAAAGATCCCTACCGACTTTCAGCTTACCAGGTTGTGATTTGTAAACGTTAAGCGATGGACAGGGTCATTTTCAGCAAATTTTTTGAAAAAATTTAATTTCTTTCCCATTTGTTTCTCAAATACGTAGGCCAATCGTGTTCGCTATATTTTTTCTGTAATCTTCACTCAAAACTAAAGATCCCTACCAAAGCTCAACCCGGTTGTGATTTGTAAAAATTAAGGGGGGACAGGGTCATTTTTAGCAAATTTTTTCGAAAAAATTCAATTCCTTTCCCATTTCTTTCTCAAATATGTAGGCCAATCGTGTTTGCTGTCTTTTTCCTCTAATCTGCACTTAAAACTAAGGATCTCTACTGAATTTCAGCTCCCCCAGGTTGTGATTTGTAACAGTTAAGGAGGGGGGACAAAGTCTTTTTTTGCAATTTATTCGAAAAAATTCAATTTCTTTCCATTCTCTTTCTCCAATATGTAGGCCAATTGTGTTTGCTATATTTTTTTGGTAATCTGCACTTAAAACAAAAGATCCCTACCGACTTTCAGCTTACCAGGTTGTGATTTGTAATCGTTAAGGAGGGGGGACAAAGTCTTTTTTTGCAATTTATTCAAAAAAATTCAATTTCTTTTCATTCTCTTTCTCCAATATGTAGGCCAATTGTGTTTGCTATATTTTTTTGTTAATCTGCACTTAAAACAAAAGATCCCTACCGACTTTCAGCTTACCAGGTTGTGATTTGTAAACGTTAAGCGATGGACAGGGTCATTTTCAGCAAATTTTTTGGAAAAATTTAATTTCTTTCCCATTTGTTTCTCAAATACGTAGGCCAATCGTGTTCGCTATATTTTTTCTGTAATCTTCACTCAAAACTAAAGATCCCTACCAAAGCTCAACCCGGTTGTGATTTGTAAAAATTAAGGGGGGACAGGGTCATTTTTAGCAAATTTTTTCGAAAAAATTCAATTCCTTTCCCATTTCTTTCTCAAATATGTAGGCCAATCGTGTTTGCTATCTTTTTCCTCTAATCTGCACTTAAAACTTAGGATCTCTACTGAATTTCAGCTCCCCAGGTTGTGATTTGTAAAAGTTAAGGAGGGGGGACAAAGTCTTTTTTTGCAATTTATTCAAAAAAATTCAATTTCTTTCCATTCTCTTTCTCAAATATGTAGGCTAATTGTGTTTGCTATATTTTTCTGGTAATCTGCACTTAAAACTAAAGATCCCTACTGAATTTTAGCTCACCAGGTTGTGATTTGTAAAAGTTAAGCGGGGGACAGGGTCTTTTTTTGCAATTTTTTGAAAAAAATTCAATTTCTTTCCCTTCTCTTTCTCAAATATGTAGGCCAATCGTGTTCGCTATATTTTTTCTATAATCTGAACTTAAAACTAAGGATCTCTACTGAATTTCAGCTCACCAGGTTGTGATTTCTAAAAGTTAAGGAGGGGGGACAAAGTCTTTTTTTGCAATTTATTCAAAAAAAATCAATTTCTTTCCATTCTCTTTCTCAAATATGTAGGCCTCAAATATGTAATCATGTGATTTATTTTAGTAAATATATTAAATATTTGGAACGTATTGCATTTTATAATTTTTTGAAACATGTGAATAAACAAACTGAAACAATTTTTGGCCCCTCAATTAACTTTATTCAACTTTTTATATAAAAAATAATTAAAAAGAAGTCTGAAACATGTGTATTTATTAAAAGTTGACCCCGTTGTCGACCGCCATGTTTGTTAGTGACGTCATGATTTCAGATCCCTATAAAATTATCACAAAAAATTATATACTAAAAATATTGAATATGTAAAAATAATTCTTCTATACAATAATTATCCTATTGATTCTATAAATAAATACATTAAGAAACGCATTTTTCTATAGAATCCAATATTCAAAAAAGCAAAGTAAATTCAATTTTATATAGTATTATTGTATCAATTTTTCATCAATTTCATCAATTTTTAAACAATACAATATTTTAACTGTAGTAACCAATAATAATGCTTTGAATCATAATTTAATCAAAAAAAGGGTAAAGATGGAAATACACGCATCCAAAGGGTTTGCTGTGGCAGCAAACTCTTCGCTGCCACAGCAAACCTTGTTCGTTGAAATAGGGACAGCGAAAATGTTCGCTGTGAGATCAAACAAGGTCGCTAGACAGCAAACTCGCATAAATTTTTACTGATGTTTGCTGTCACAGCGAACATGTTCGCTGCCACTGCGAACTTCTTAGCTGTAGTAGCTAATTTTCAGAGATTTCACAGCAAACATTTGTTTACTGCTGCAGTTAATTCCTTTCTTTCCGTGCAAAAAATCTGTAACTACTAATGTTGTTTACAAAATAAACTGTAAAGATTGTTCAGTATCTTATGTTAGTAAAATAAAAAGATTATAATTGGGAGTTCGTATTAACGAACACAAAAAGCTAAAATTGGCGTCATTGCTACTGATAGAAACTTACAAAAACATGACTTTAATTGGGAAATGATTCATATTTATTTGCAAAAGAACGCAATAAATAAAAAAGATGATACTTAAAATATTTGTAATTGTTATCTCCTTTTTTTAAATGAGAGAAAGTATTTATAGTCTTTTCATTGTTTGGTAACACTTTGACATTCCTGTTTATTATTAATTCGCAGTATTGTAATAAGTTCAATGAACTTACTTTCCCTCTCTTCAAATGTACTCTAATGACTTTATAATTGATCAGTGTCTATTAGCAATCGTGTCAAGCGAGATGGTTTTGAACAATCGACAATAATTTGTTTGACAATGGCAAAATTTTTATTTACTTTCTTTTAATAGTAAATATTTTTTTGTAAAATAGTTTTGTTAAATAATTTTTGCTAAAATAATTTTTAATTGTAGAAAAATTTTATGTATACGTATATTTAAAATTTATAATAAATTTTCAGTTTCTGAAGAGAAGTGTTGTGCTGTTAAAACTTAAAAAGAAAATTTTTTATTTTTTAAATGACTTGGAGTGATCGATAAAGTTACCATTATTATTTTTATTTACGTTTTCAAAAAATGTTGGTTATTTTTGTTATTCATAATTTGTAAAATAATTGAAGGGCTACATAAACTAAGGGGACGAACGCGAGACTTGGAAGGGATAATATCAGTCATGTAGCAGCGAGCGGCTCAAGGCTTCTCACTGCTACCTGACTGGTAGTATCCCTTCCAAGTCTCGCGTTCGTCCCCTTATTTTATGTAGCCCTTTAATTTATTTATTTTTTTCAAATGTATTTTAACACGTGATTGTGTATAATGCTCTGAGGAGGTTCTACATAATGTGAAACCTCAGTTGGGAAAAAAAATAATATATATCAGAAGAATTAAAAAGTTTTTAACATCTTCTCTCTAATAAGAAGATTAAGTTTGGAGAGATTTTTGTAAGTCGCATTGAATCGTTAATTTTCATCCGCCATACTAGACCTTTCACTTTGTAATTTATGTTATGCGTGACATTGATATAATATTACTGATGCGTAACATTGATAAAATACTACTGCGCATGAGTGAAATTAATTAATAGAACATTTCTAAGCATGTGTATGATCATATACTTACTTCGTATGTACAATAAATCCTTTCTAAAAAAACTGAAAGCATAGAACTCGAATGAAAGGAAATCGAACTCGAAAACGTAACTCGAACACGTGAAACTCGAAAAATGGACATTGCTCTTACGCACGCGTGAAACCAAGTTAGAAAGTTGGCCACTGTTTGTTTTCTTTTGGAATCTTATTTTATTTTCGGCAAATAATTGTTTTTTATTATAATAATATAAATAAAAGTATATTAAATGTTTTTTAATTTTTTATTTTTAGGCTGCGTCTACAATAGAAAAATAATGTGTTGAATGTGTTATGTTGTAGTATTTTTGGTTAGTGCTAAATGTATAAGGTATGCACTTTGTAAACAATTGTTCCTAACCTCACGAACTTAGTTACTTAATCGGAACGAAACAAATTTCTATTTTTGTTGTGACAGACTAAAAATACAACAAAATAACCATATATATTATATGTATAAATAATAAATAAACATTTATTTGCTGAAGAATAAGTAAAAATTAAAAAAAACATACAGTAACAGTTTTTTCATTATTGTTTAAAAACCAGTTTTCGTCCGAAGTGATATTTTAATGTTTTATTATTTCTGAACAAATATAATTTTTGAATTTTGCCACAAACATTTTGTTTCAAAATTTATTTTAGAAAATGAAATTCGTTGTTTTTACATTTTTTTACCACAACAAAATCATAATTTTATACAAAATTTAGCAAAATAAGAAAAAAATAACAGAATAGACTCTTGGAAAAAGTGAAGTTAATGAAAATTTAAAATATTCATTATGTGTGAAAAATAAAAGAAGTATTTACATTTAAGAACTGTATATAATGCCTTTTTTATAATTATACCTATTCGTACATTTTCTCAGTACAAAAAGTATTCTTTATTTTCAATGTTTTCATAATTAGCTCAAAATAGCTAATTTATTTTTTCTTTTTGTTAATGAGTAATTCTTCGCGTAGCGCACAATTTGTATTTTATTATTTTTGAAAATTCTTTTGACAAACTATAAGTTACAGCCCTAATAGAATTTTAAAGTTTAATATTTCTTAATGAATGAAATATCAGTGGTAGATCGGACAAAATAATGAAAATTTTCTTTTTTGCAATAAACAACCCTGAAAAATTTATTGCACCATGACTCACAAGGAAAACTATTGTTTTAAGCAAATTATTAGCGATTTTTATTGTTTTATTAATCTTTCAATACTAAATTTTATTTGACGTGAAATTTAAATAATGGGGAATCATTATATGAAAAGCAAGTAAAGCTAATCTCAGATAGCAGCACCATTGCATGGTCGTCTAGCGCTTAATTTTTGATTCCGCGAAAAATCACATTTGATTTAAAAACAAATGGGCGAAGTAAATAAATATTTTTTGTGGAATTGTGAAAAGTTAAAAATTTAATTATATAAGCGAGAAATTTGTGCCACAGGAAAAAAACGTTTTTGCAAGTCGCAGTATCGTAAATGTATTACATAAAGAAAATTGAGGTTGTGTTCATTCAGGAGAATTTATTTGTGCTTTATACTAATATTTAGTGATATTTCGGTTTGATCTTTTATGTAAATGTAATTTTGAAAACAAGAACTAACAAGAAGAGTCTGAAGAAACACGAAGGACATTGACTTATTATTGTTTAAAAAGTGTACAAAATATTGTCGAAAAACAGTAATAAAATTAATGCCTGTGCCATGTCTAAATTAATAACATTTAAATGGAATACAATTGAAAACTTGATCCTTTTATCCAAAATGAAATTATGATAGAATGTAAAAGATTCATCACTTCAATATGGAAAGTATAATTGAATTAATTGACAAATAGACAAAAGCTTTGGTGAAACGATTATTCACATTCAAAAATTTTTAGAAAAAAACTGATGTTTTGGTACAAGTTGAGTAGTATCCTTAGAGTGTTTCTATGCAATTGATAAATTTTGTTTAACATTGTGAAAAAAGCTAAATAATAAGAAACAAAAAATGTTGCTAAAAAACACACCAAGGTCTAATCAAAGAATATTAATTTGTTACAAATAAAATTAAAAAAACAAAATACTATTAAACGTAAAAGAACGTAGAAAAGTTTCCAATTATTAAATTAATAATTGTACAATAAAAAAATCATGTGTTGAAGAATATGTTGTGTAGGTTGTGTAGTATTGCTGGTTATATTTTGTTTAAATGTTAGATAATTAAAAAAAAAAAAGTTTTTTTTCTTTTTAAAATTGATAAAATTAAATGATATATTTATTCAATTAAAAATGAATAACTTATCTTTTGTAATTACCTTCAAAACTTAATAATCATATCTTCAGGGTGGCCACTTGACCGGGAAATGACCGGGAAATTTGATACTAAACCGGAAATTTATTTTTTATTTTTAATTTTATTTTTAAATTGACCCAAAAAAAATATTTTTTCAATTATTACTCGAGAAGTATATTGTACATAAGTAGGTATATTAGAGAATACATAAATTAACAGACTTTAGTTAGTGAGGAAGAGGGATTACTGAGAAAATAATATAGTTACAGGGTGTCTAACGGTCAGGGAAGTCAGGGAAAAGTCAGGGAATTTTTTTGGTGAGGGAAAAGTCATGGAAAAGTCAGGGAATTTCAGAGAATTTCATTAAAAGTCAGGAAAATTTCTAAAAATGTATACAAACATTAAAATTTCTTATGAATAAAATATTTTTTTAATCTAATAAAACTTAGAAAATTTTTTTTATGGTTTGTTTCAATCATTAGATAAAAATTTATTGTTAAATATGTCAGTTGTCATATTTTTTGGCCCAAGAAAGCAGAAATAAAATTTGTTAAAAGGGATTAAAAGTCAGGGAATAGTCAGGGAATTTTCTTCTCAATCTTTGTTAGACACCCTGAGATATTTAAATTTAACGAAATCCTTTTATTTTAAGCGTATTTTTCTTTTAATGTTTATTCCACAGGATTTTTCTCATAATTTCTATTTGGGACAAAATAAGTGAAACCGGCCACTTGAAAAATTTTGTCTCCAATTTTCAAGTAATTTATGACTTTCGGTATATATACAAGTACATTTTTACACCCTACAATATTTTTCAAAAAAAGATTTTATTTTGGAAGTAATCACGTGTTAAAGTTTTGGGTCATTTTATTTTCGTTTTCTTACTACTCTAAAACGAAAAAAGATAATTAAGTAAACTTTTTTTAAAAATGAAGCCTAAAGTCTATATTTTGAAGATAAAATGAAGCGATTACTAAAAAATAAATTTTTTTAATTGTTAGTAACAATTCTTTTAAACAATTGCAAATTGAAGATTATTCTCAATGTTTTTGAAAAATTAAATTACCATATAATGATGCGCAATTTTCCAAAGATTAATTTAAAAATAAGAAAAATGACTAACCTTCAATTTTATAGAAATTGTGTAAAGTTTTCTCTCAAAATGCAGGCAAAAATAGACTCTTGATCTTAAAAATCCGCTTGAAAGGGTGATGTTTCTAACAAAACAAAAGATCTTATTTATCCGTTTCCAATTTTACCTGTTTCCAGGAACAGGATTCTATTTTCGCCTGCATTTTGACAGAAAACTTTAAACAATTTCTAAAAAAAATTGAAGGTTACTCATTTTTCTTTTTATTAAATTAATTTTTCAAAAACATTGAGAACAATCTTCAATTTGCAATGGTTTAAAAAAATTGTTACTAAGAATTAAAAAAATTTATTTTTTAGTAATCGCTTTATTTTATCTTCAAAATATAGACTTCAGGCTTCATTTTTAAAAAAAGTTTACTTAATTATCTTTATTCGTTTTAGAGTAGTAAGAAAACGAAAATAAAATGACCCAAAACTTTAACACGTGTTTACTTTCAAAAATAAAATTTTTTGTTGAAAAATATTGTAGGGGGTAAAAATGTACTCGTATATCTACCGAAAATCATAAATTACTTGAAAATTGGAGACAACATTTTTTTAAGTGGCCGATTTCACTTATTTTGGCCCTATTAATTCCCGTTTTTCATACGCTTATTTCAGTTTTAAAGAATCAATCTTAAAGTTCATTATGAAAAATTTTAGTTCATTTAAAAAAAAAAGAAATTCGTAAAATAGTAAAAATTTCTTATTCTTTTACAACTTTCATATTATTATCGGTTCGGAAAAATGTCAAAAAAAAGTTATCTCTAAACGAGCTCAATATTGATAAGTTTAAATTTGTAATATGTATAATACAGAATAATTTAAGATTATTTGTTTCGTTTGTTATTAATATTTTAAATATTTTATAATTTGTTGGATAAAACAAATTGTCTTGCATAAAATAAAAGGATTTTCTTTGAAAAATAAAAGAAATCTTTTGTTATTTATTTAAACTTTTCGTTTTGTCTATAAATGTAAAACGTTTTGAAACTGAAAAGTTTCCTTTTATTATAAAACTAATTTATTAAATATTATTAAAGGACTGGTTTTAAAAGAAAATAAATTTTTATGTTAAATAGATATTGTTTCAATCAATTTATAATGACCAAAAAATAAATAAAATTTGGCCGGGAAAACCTGGGAAAAAACCGGGAATTCAATTTTCTTAAAAAAAGTGGCCACCCTGATCTTCTTCATATATCGACATTGAGTATATAATAAAACTTGAATAAAAGTTGAAGTCAATCTGACTTTTTAAAGCTTCATTAATGATTTATTTGCTTATTCTTCAGAGAGAAAAAGAAATTAATTTACAGAAGTAAATGTGGAGTAGTTACTTACAATAAAAAACTTTCATAGATAATTCACGTGTTAAACGAAAATAGCGAAACAACTTGGTGAAATTATCATTTAAAACATATTCATGTACTTCAAAATTTAGTTTTTAGTTTGTATTAAATTGAAAAGATTAAATTTATATAAGGGGAAGAATAACGTAGATATGCAAAATTACATGTTTAAATGTTTATAGGAAAATTACGTGTTGAACGGAAAATGGAAGCAACGTACTACCATAGGCGCTAGAACTACCATAACCTACAATTTTTTATTCTTAGAGTTGGGTAAGACTCCGTCAGAAAATATGCGATTTGCATAGGGTCTTTGGATTAGGCTGTAATTTAGTGAAATTGTAGTATTGGATACTAGAAACAAGTGTGCCAAAAATTTTTTGAAAATTTTGAAATTTGTTGAAGTTACGCCATTTTGAATTTTTTTGTTATAATTTTTTTAAATCTTAATATTTCCGAAAGTTTTCGATGAAACAAAAAACATTCTTTTGCCCAAAATAAGTAAAAAAAAAATTTTTTGAAACCGTTTTGCCCGAGCGGGACCCATTTTTGAGTTTTCTTGTCAATTAATAAAATATTCTTTATAATTTCACCTTCCATTTAAAAAAAAATCGATGGAGACTCAAATAGTTTTCAAGATATTGCAATTTTTGTGGAAGCGCGACCAGGTTTTAGTGTCATCGATGTGTGAGTGCCCGGGAATCCTAATTCTTACACTTTCCTGTTCAAAATTGTCTAGAACCTACAAATTTTATCCGATTTTGATGTTCTTGGACTTAAATGAAAGGAGATAAATTTTCTAAGAGTTTTTCCGAAACTGTTGTTTCAATTATTAATTGTTTACTTATTTTTTTGTTACTCAAAGTAAACAATTTACAAGAATTTTGAAAAAATTCGTGTTTATTTTTTATTTTTCCATTCCTCCTGATCGAAATCAATTTAAATTAGTCTAGTATGACCAACCGATAAATAATAATGCATAATTCAATTTATTTAAATAATTTCGTTAATTAACGAATAGATAACTCTGGTCCTTCTTAAAAAAAATTTATTTTTTACAGATAAATTTATGTTTATTTAAGTAATTTATGTCTATTTTGTTACAAAATAATTTTAAAGTTAATAATTATCATTGTTATTAACAATTATTAAAAAATTGTATCTTTTAGAGACAAATTTATGCTTAGGGGAGGGTAGGCTACATTGATCCGGGTATTTTCTAAAGTCTAAGAAGTAATTACATTTTACAAATTTTGATCAGGTTTTTGTATCAACATTAAGCTGAAGTACTCCTTTAGTTAAAATACACGTTACAAATACAAATTATTATGATTAAATAATTAAATTTAATTTTTTTCTAACAAGTTACACTTTTCTTATTTTGAAGAATCTGTGTCTACATTGAACCACCTTTAATAAAACACTACAATTTACTTCAAAAATAATATTTCCACTTACACATTGTAAAAAATATTATTTTTCACTAAAAAAAATAGAAAATTGTTGTTAAAGAGTTATTATGTGTTAATATAGGAGATTAATATATTTTGATGTCAGGTTAGGTAGGTAAAGTGACAGTTTGAGTTTATCTCGATCACAATTGTGATGAAAGCATGTCTTCTAGTATTTTTCTTACTAATTAGTAGAGCAGACAACTTTACCACTCTTAAAATTGAAAATTCTTTCCTTTTTCGGGTGGTTCAATGATGCCGCACTCACTGCATTCACATGACATTCACAACAAAAACTGTTTATAATAAATTTATGTAAGGCTTAAAATTCTTTATCACATCGAAATATTGAAGTTGACACCCTAAGCGACATAAATCACAAGTTTACTAATTTTTAAAACTTCCTATTTGAATAAAAAAATTCATTATATTTCCACAAAATTTTTTGTTTTGTACGTGAAAAACAGTTTTTTTCGTTTTTCTTTGTAAATAATAAACCTACGTGCTCGAAATTTTTGGACGTACTCGCTTTCGGTAATACTAATTTATATATTAAATAAGAAAAAATTCCACTCAGTCATTTCATAGAAAATTAAAGTGGTTCACTGTTGACGCTGGTTCAATGTAGCCTACTCTCCCCTATATAAATAAAGATATAAGTAAGTAATAAAAAATTGATTAATTAATTTTTAATTTATATTTTATATAAATATAATTGTTAATAACAATGATAATTATTAATTTAAAATTATTTTGTAACAAAATAGACATAAATCACTTAAATAAACATAAATTTATCTCTAAAAAATACAATTTTTTAAGAAGGACCAGATTTATCTATTTGTTAATTAACGAAATCATTTAAATAAATTGAATTATGCATTATTATTTATCGGGTGGTCATACTAGACTAATTTAAATTGATTTCGATCATGAGGAATGGAAAAATAAAAACTAAACACGATTTTTTTCAAAATTCTTGTAAATTGTTTACTTTGAGTAACAAAAAAAAAATAAACAATTAATAATTGAAACAACAGTTTCGGGAAAACTCTTAGAAAATTTATCTCCTTTCATTTAAGTCCAAGAACATCAAAATCGGATAAAATTTGTAGGTTCTAGACAATTTTGAACAGGAAAGTGTAAGAATTAGGATTCCCGGGCACTCACAAATCGATGAAACTGAAACCTGGTCGCGCTTCCACAAAAATTGCAATATCTTGAAAACTATTTGAGTCTCCATCGATTTTTTTTAAATGGAAGGTGAAATTATAAAGAATATTTTATTAATTGACAAGAAAACTCAAAAATGGGTCCCGCTCGGGCAAAACGGTTTCAAAAAATTTTTCTTTTACTTTTTTTGGGCAAAAAAATTTTTTTTGTTTTTTTTATGTGATAGTCAGAAAAAACATGATGTTAAGTATAAGCCTTCCAAATTTTATTAAATTTCATCGAAAACTTTCGGAAATATTAAGATTTAAAAAAATTATAACAAAAAAATTCAAAATGGCGTAACTTCAACAAATTTCAAAATTTTCAAAAAATTTTTGGCACACTTGTTTCTAGTATCCAATACTACAATTTCACCAAATTACAACCTAATCCAAAGACCCCATGCAAATCGCATATTTTCTGACGGAGTCTTACCCAGTTCTGAGAAGTGGGCAACAAATATCAGGTAAATCGAATCAATTTTTATAGTTTTACGCTGAACATTTATTTAATAGGGACACTTAAACCTTTAACTGTAAAAAAATGTTCTAAATTAGAGCTGATTTTGATATTGAAATAGAACAAAATTACAATTTAGTACCAAAATTGGTTCTAAATTAGTACCTTTCTTTTTACAGTGTTTAAAAAATTTTTACTAAACTTTTCAGGTAATTATGACGAATATTGCAAGTAAATTTTTAATAAAGTTTTAGGAAACTTTCGGTGCTGCGGTGGTCGTAAGCCTGCAGTAAATATGAGGTGATTTTTAAATCTCCGCCCTACAGAAAGCTTACACATAAGACCCATAAAGTAAGAATACAACTGACATTTTTACCCCAAACATACAAAAACGCGTTAACCGATTTGAACTAAATTTGGCACATTGTAAAATATTGACCCAAGTCAGGTTTATCAATTTACGTATTTAAAAAATATTAATTAGAACGGAAGATATTCAATACTAGCTGTCGTACCCGTCTTCGACGGGTTTTGGTTTCTTTAAATGCATTCAGTTGTGTGTCTACCAATCTCGAAGGATGAGAAATGGTGGGGAATTTAATTTAACCGAAAAAAAATAATAATTAGCTACCTTTAACTATTGCATTAAAAATATATTTGTTGAACAAAAATAATAATAGACACCCTGTTTAACTTTTGCCTTTATAAAACTTTCAAATATATATGCTTGAAGTTATTTTATACAAAGTTTTTTTGAAACTATCAAACACTTTTGTATGAAAATATTATAAATTTACAAAACTTTCAAATATATGTGTTTGAAGTTATTCCATACAAAATTTTTTGAAATTTTCAATCACTTTTGTGTGAAAATATTGTAAATTTACAAACTTTTCAAACATATGTGTCTGAACTTATTTTATACAACATTTTTTGAAAATTTCAAACACTTTCTGTATGAAAGTGTTTGAAATTTACAACACTTTCAAACATGCGTTTATGATATTATTTCATATACAATATTTGTAAATTTTCAAACACTTTTTGTATGAAAGTGTTGTAAATTTACAATTTTTTTTAACAGTGTACCAAAGTTTCTTCCCAGTAGGATAATGCAAGTATCGTATCACACAGGTCTCCATTTATAATAATTGAAAAATAATGTTAATGCTGTGAATTAATATTTTTTAATATCATTTACCATTTTTAATATTTTCGAAGTTTTGCAATTAAAAATTAATTAGATGATTAATTAGATAAACAAATAATTCTAGATTCCATTATTTTCACGTCAAAAGTTTATCAGAGACCCCAAAAATACTACTGAATTAAGCTTGATAGTAATTGGTCTGTCAATTATAATTTTTTAATTTTTTGATTTTAAAAACATTTTTATACTTACTTCCATCTTATAGATGTAGTTATAGGACAGTATTTTTTCAAAATTATGCTAAAATATGACTAAATAACATGTAATATTTAATTACAGAAAGTTTAAAAGTTATACATTCAAGAATATAAAAGTCTGGAAATTTTCTATTTTGTAAATTTTTTGAAAAAATTTAATATCTCCCGTTCTAATTAATATGTTAAAAAAATTGTAAATTTATTGTTTATATATATATATATATATATATATATTAATAAAATCAGACTTTTGTCTGTACAATGCACGAAATTAATTTTTTCTAACATAATTTATTTATTTGAGCAACGGAGGTTCCAAAAATGGTGATAGAAAATTTCCTGTCTGTATGTATGTATGTATGTATGTATGTAAGTATGTAAATATGTCAGCAAAATTTTGTTCGCTTATAACTTGAAAACATCTTGACCAAATATAGTAAAATTTGGCAATCTTTTAGGTATTGGTCTAACTTAAAATATTAGCTATATATGATGAAAAAATATTGAGCTGAATAAAAGTTATGAATTTTTTCAAAAAGTTGAAAAAAATTTTTTTTTCAATTTTTTCAGATTGGGATAAATTTCTTAATTTATTAATAATATAAATGATTTTAAAGATATATAATATACATATAATAATAAACAAATTTTTTTATTAAAAAATAATACTAATATGAAAAAATTATGAATTTTACCAAAAAAAAATTAATTTTTTTAATTTTGCCAGATTGCAGTAAATTAATTAGTTACTTACTTATTACTTTTGTAACATATATATATATATATATATATATAAACAATAAATTTACAATTTTTTTAACATATTAATTAGAACGGGAGATATTAAATTTTTTCAAAAAATTTACAAAATAGAAAATTTCCAGACTTTTATATTCTTGAATGTATAACTTTTAAACTTTCTGT
Source organism: Leptopilina drosophilae (assembly GCA_032873175.1). NCBI lineage: Eukaryota > Metazoa > Arthropoda > Insecta > Hymenoptera > Figitidae > Leptopilina > Leptopilina drosophilae. The sequence goes on from CM065479.1 coordinate 39,894,025, forward strand.
AATTAAATATTACATGTTATTTAGTCATATTTTAGCATAATTTTGAAAAAATACTGTCCTATAACTACATCTATAAGATGGAAGTAAGTATAAAAATGTTTTTAAAATCAAAAAATTAAAAAATTATAATTGACAGACCAATTACTATCAAGCTTAATTCAGTAGTATTTTTGGGGTCTCTGATAAACTTTTGACGTGAAAATAATGGAATCTAGAATTATTTGTTTATCTAATTAATCATCTAATTAATTTTTAATTGCAAAACTTCGAAAATATTAAAAATGGTAAATGATATTAAAAAATGTTAATTCACAGCATTAACATTATTTTTCAATTATTATAAATGGAGACCTGTGTGATACTATACTTGCATCATGCTACTGGGAAGAAACTTTGGTAGTAAAATGTTTTGTTATTTTAATTTCAGATTAAACCTTTAGGGATGTTTTAAGCATTGTAAAGGCAAAAGTTAAAACAGGGTGTCTATTATTTTTTTTGTTCAACAAACTATCCGGTTTTTCCCAGCTTTGTCAAAATTTTTCCAGGTGGAAATGGATACAAAAATTAACTTATTTTATGAAAATACTCTTCGACGGTTTTTATTCTTACCAATGCCTTCAACAGGGGTTCCACCAACTGGAAAAACGGTAAATATGCAGGAAGTTAATTTAATCGGGAAAACTGTGAATTCAGCTTGCAATATAGGTTTTATTTTAAATTTCAGCAATTATGATACAATTAGTTCGAATTCGACTTTACTATAAATCCAAACATTAGTGAAAATTTTGGATTAACTTATAATACTATAATTAAATTTCTACAAATAATTGACAAATATTGTTTTCTGCATTTTAATTAATTAAAAAAAAAAATTATTTGATGATAAAAGTCAATCACTGATTTAAAATAGTAATATTTTTTTAATGAAATAGTTAAAGGTAGCTAATTATAATTTTTTTTTCGGTCAAATTAAATTCTCCACCATTTCCCATCCTTCGAGACTGGTAGACACACTACTGAATGCATTTGAAGAAACTAAAACCCGTCGAAGACGGGTACGACAGCTAGTATATATGTGACGCTCCACGGTGAAAGGGACCTTAGCTGTTTTTAAAAGAACTAAAATTGGAAGTACAAATAAATGAAAATGACTAATTTTCTTCACAAACTATTAATATTTAGTTCATTGTTTTATGCAATATTTTCAGAAAAATATGCTTTTGATGTTAAATAATCAATAATACATTTTTAATAAAGCTAAAACTACTCTAAACATAACCTAAAATTTTAAGCAGCTAAGGTCCCTTTCACCGTGGAGCGTCACATATATATATATATATATATATATATATATATATATATATATATATATATATATATATATATATATATATATATATATATATATATATGTGTGTGTGTGTGTGTGTGTGTGTGTGTGTTACAAAAGTAATATGTAAGTAACTAATTAATTTACTGTAATCTGTCAAAATTAAAAAAATAAATTTTTTTTGGAAAAATTCATAATTTTATCATATTAGTATTATTTTTTAATAAAAAAATTTGTTTATTATTATAGGGGAGAGTCACTACGGTCGGCGCACCTTTACGGTTGGGTCATCTCAGGTTTCTCAGTTGTAACAAACTGGTGCCATTTACAATTGCATGTAAATACTTCTTAGTAATGGTAGAAAACTTTTCATGTCTATTTCATTAAGTTCCAATGAAGTACGCGAGCAGTACAAACGTAAAACGTAAATGTGTTGTGAATTTTTTAAGCAAAACTTTTACTAAGTGTCGAAAAAGATTTATTAAACAAAATGGAAGATGCAAACAATAAATTAAATTGATGAAATTTATTCATTAGAGAGTCCTTTAATACTTTGGTATGTTATTTGGTTTTTTTATCGTGCGTTTATGTCTGTGTTAAAAAAATAAAAACGACGCGAAACTTACGGTCGGGTCACTTTATATCGTGCATGTTGGGACGCATTATTTTACAATTATGGTGCATTCTGACATCGGAAATTCATTTGTTTAAGGTAGAGATGTGTGAAGAACGTCATTTTACAGTGAAAAAAAAATATTCATGTTCGAAAAACGTTCGTAAAACATTTTAAAAAGTCTTATTTCACATCTCCTTCGATAACGTATTGTAAACGTTTCGTTTACTGAGAATGTTTTTAGATTAATTTTTATATAATTTTTTTATTTCCTTTTTCCATTTTCAAATGCATTTCAGCATGCTTCTATAATTTACGGGACATTTTTAGTAATATTCCTTCATTTCACATTGATTTTCTACGGTGAACTGACCGTAAAAACCTGATCCAACCGTAACGACATTTTTTTTAAAATGTTTATAACTTTTCAAATTTTTGCCCAAATATTTTCTGATGTACAGAAGAAACATTCCACTTTAGAAGATCTTTCCAACCATATGTCAGAAAACGTGAAATTCGGCCTAGAACGGAAGTTATGGGTACAAGTCAAAAAGTGACCCGACCGTACTGACTCTCCTCTATGTAGTATATCTTTAAAATCATTTATATTATTAATAAATTAAGAAATTTATCTTAATCTGAAAAAATTGAAAAAAAAATTTTTTTTCAACTTTTTGAAAAAATTCATAACATTTGTTCAGCTCAATATTTTTTAATCAAATATAGCTAATATTTTAAGTTAGACCAATACCTAAAAGATTGCCAAATTTTACTTTATTCGGTCAAGACGTTTTCAAGTTATAAGCGAACAAAATTTTGCAGACATACATACATACACACACATACATACATACATAGGGGGAAGTCCCCTGGTACCGGACATCTAAGGTTTTCATAGAATAAAATTAAAACTACTTTAAAAAATATGACTTCAATTATGAATTAATTAACTCTACAATAGATAACACCAAAAATCAATTAACAAAAATAGAATATTTTGATAAACATTTTTCTTAACTTCAATTTAGTTTTGGTATCGAAATACTACAATTTTGAAATTGTCCCCTAATACCGGACAGTCTAAAACTTTTAATTTTACGCGCAAGATATTATTGAGAAATAATGCAGTGATCAAAGACTGCATTCTTGCTGTATTAAATGAAGTGTTATTGCCAAAGATATTGTAAAATAAATTCATCAACTTTAGAAAAAAATGTGTTACCTTTTTTTTATTTAAATTTTACAGTGCATTCTACTAAAAACACATTCACATTAAGTGAATGATTGATTCAACGAATATTCCTGTTTAATATATTCAGATAAAACAAATGTGACTTAACTATTCACTTATTGGCTGAGTTTACCTACAAAAACCAATTTTTTAACTGTCCGGTACTAGGGGAATTCCTTGTGTCTGGTACTAGGGGACAAGCAATCCTCAAAATTATGTTATTTTATACTAACACCGTTAAGAAAATAAAAACAACTTTTACAGTCTTGGAATTATAGTTAAATCCTCTCTTTAATGCAAGTTAAAATAAACACGTAAGCACAAAACTATAGTAGTAATCGCACTTTGAAATTTAAACGATACAACGTCTTCTCGATAAAAAAAACCATTTAGTGCTCTCATCGAGGTCATTCGCGTTATTGACAAACCGAGCTCTCTGATTCTTTATTATTACGATCTTCCGCGACTTTTTTGACAATTTTTTAATCCGATGATTTGGCATTTGTTGAAGAATTAGAAGTGTCCGGCGTTAGGGGACTTCCCCCTACATACATACATACATACATACAGGAAATTTTCTATACCATTTTTGGAATCTCCGTTGCTCAAATAAATAAATTATGTTAGAAAAAATTAATTTCGTGCAATGTACAGACAAAAGTCTGATTTTATTAATATAGATTTTCAAAAAATCGAAAAATTCTAAAGTTTACGTTTTTTCATGGATTGCTTTTAAACTTTCTATACTTGGGTATTACATGTTATTTAGGCACATTTTATCATAATTATGCAAAAATACTGTCCTATAACTAAGATATAAATATAAATATATTTTCAAAAAATCGATAATTTTACATTTTTTAATGCAAAGCTTTTAAAATATATGTTTAAAAATGGTTTTAATGTCAAAAAGCCATAAGCTAAACCAGTAATTTTCTTATAAAAAATTTTTTTATATTAAATAATTCGCACAAATTAAAGAATATTGATTTCTGCATTTGAATTAGTTGAAAATAACTGATTTGATAATAAAATGTCAGTTCCTGATTTAAATAGTAGTATTTTCCTATTGAAACATATAATTATAACTATTTTTTTTCTTCAACCTATTCGATTTTTTTCGAACAAAATATTAAGATAAATTTCCAAACTTTGTTTGATATTTATAGCAATGTTTCCAAATATTTAATAAAACTTTTGGATACTTTTCGAACTAAAAATTTAGAAAAATTGTAAAGCTAATAAAGATTCTTATCTCTATACAAATAGTAAGAATTTTTCTTAACTTCATTTGGTATTATTTGTGCACTTATATTAACTGCAGTTATTTAATTAATGCTGTTCCAATAAACATATAAAAAATTTTAATGGGTGAAAAATTGAAATAAAACAATTAAATCATTTAAGCATACATTTCTTAAGTTTTTTTTATTATAAATTAACAATTTTCTCCACAAATAATGATTACACAGCCACACAAAAAAGTGTCTTGATCTGGGTCGAGACATATGTTTCCCGACGTATTTCGATGCGCTGAATCCGAATCCGTTGTCAGAATTTGACCAATGTGTCCTGGTTTCGCCCTAACCTCAAAAAATACCCTAAAATCGTTAAAATGGTCACTTTTGAATTATCAAAATTGAATCTAATAGCATATTGAAAATTTTCTAAGATCCCTTAATTTAAATAAATTATTCTAAGCTTTTCAATTGAAAATCCATATAAAACATTAAATCTATCGAACCTAACATCAAAAACACATCTAAGATTCCAATCAAACAGATTATACCATACACAGCGCAATAAAAAAATAGGTAAGCTCATGAAAGTTACTACTTAGGTGATTCTATGATTGCTAATTACAAATCCGGTGTTAGTTTATCAAAATTCAAAATGGCGGATCCAATATGGCGGAGATTATTATTAAAATTTGTTCGGATTTGCTTGAAAATCGGTACTCGGGGGTTTTCGGGGTCGCTGATTACGAATCTGACGTTAAATTTTTTATTGATGACTCCTAAATATTTCTAGTAAATAAATTCAAGCCGATTACATTTATTGTGTGTCCAGTACTTAATAGTATTAAATCTTTAAATGTATGCTATTGCTAATTCATAGTTTAGAATCTCTCTTTGTTAGCATTTGTCGCCTGTATCTGTAACCAGGGCACCTCCACGTGGTGACGGTGGGCAACGGATCCATACTGGCAGAGTCCCTGGGTAAACGACGTTCATGCCGTCATGGCAGATACAGGAAAAAAATGTTTTACGATGTAGGGATTAGGAACCTCAGTATCGGCATCTGGTCAGGGTGGGAAAGCGGGCCCTCCGACGTCGTCATCCGGCAACCGTAGCTCTTTATTGATGGGTAACTTGGTTGATAAAGAGTCCAATGCTACAAGGAAAGTGACTTCTCGACTTCATAATTGTAATAAAAGTCCCGATTGCTTTTGTTATATTTGTAGCAAATATGAAGTCAGCTCCTTGCGGAAAAAAATAGATGAAGAACTGGATGAGCTTTACGAAAATTGTTTAGGTCGTAAATTATTACACCAAGAAACAAATTGGGTTACTCATATTGTTTGTAACTCCTGTAGACTTATGCTGTATCGCTCAAAAAATTCGAAAGATGAAAAATATCTCAAGTTCTCTACACCAACGATATGGAAGAAACCACGAAATTTAAAAGATTGCTATTTTTGTATGAACGACATCAAAGGAATTACCACAAAAAATAAGTGTGCCATTACATATATAAATGTGTCAACAGTAATCAGACCTACTGAAATTGGTCAAAAAGCGGGCATACCTGCTGTTACTTTTGAAAAACATGTCGAAAAAGTAGAAGTCGACAACGAAACTGAAGAATTTAGTAGTGACAGCGATGAAAATGACGATGAGGAAAATGATTTCACCGAGTATTGCACTAAAGAAAAAAGCCATTATAAGTATCGCAACCGGAGCTAAATGATTTTATTAGAGATCTAGGTTTACCAAAAGATGGTGCAGAACTTGCTGCTTCATTTATGAAGAAAAGAAACTTTTTGGATCCGAATACGAAAGTATCATTCTATAGAAATCGAGATAAAGAGTTCCGAAAATATTTTACGAAAGATAAAGAGACATCTTTGGTGTACTGTACTGACGTAATAGGTTTGATGGACAATTTAAAGGAAAATGTGTATAGAGATGAAGACTGGAGACTTTTTATCGATTCTTCCAAACGTAGTATAAAAGCCGTTTTACAACACAATACAAATGTCTACGTTCCAGTTCCAATAGCTCATTCCACTTAAATCAAAGAAGAATATAATAATATAAAAATACTTCTAGAAAAAGTGAATTATGAAAAACACAAATGGTTAATTTGTGGTGATTTTAAAATTATAACAATACTACTGGGACAACAATCAGGTTTCACGAGAGAGCCATGCTTCTTATGTCTGTGGAATAGCAGAGATCGTGCAAACCATTACAAGAAAAAAATTTGGCCTCCAAGAGTATCGTTACAACCAGGTTCTCACAACGTCATTCACCAAAGTTTGGTAGACCCCGACAAAATTATATTTCCATTTCTTCACATTAAGCTTGGTGAGATTAAACAATACGTGAAAGCGTTAGATAAGGACGGCCAATGCTTTAAGTACATAGCGAAAAAATTTCCAACTGTTTCTGATGCTAAATTAAAACAAGGTGTATTCGATGGACAACAGATTCGAGCGTTATTTAGAGACACTAATTTCGTTTCTCAAATGACCGACACTGAAAGGGCAGCTTGGGAAAGTTACAAAGAAGTTTCAACAAATGTTGTAGGCAACAATAAGAGTCCCGACTGTAAACAAATTGTAGCTCAAATGCTGAAAAACTATAAAAAATTAGGATGTTTAATGAGTTTAAAACTGCACATCCTCGATTCACACCTGGATAAGTTTCCCGAAAATTGTGGACATTACAGCGAAGTACAAGGCGAGCGATTTTATCAAGATATCAAATTGATGGAAGAACGATATCAGGGAAGATGGGATGAAGCAATGATAGCTGACTTTAGTTGGATGTTGGAGAGGGAAACGAATAGGAAAGGAAAGAAACGTAAGCGAAAATCTTTACATAGATCCTTTGAAGAAAAAAGAACACGCTACAGTAGTAAGACAATAGACTGAAGGGATGTTCTAACGGTAACAGAATTAATAAAGGTATTATTTTAAATATGTTGAACGGAACAAGGGGTTATTTACTGAAGAGTATATTAGAAAACAATTCGTAAGACTTTAAGATTATAAAAATTGATATTGGATTCGTTATCAAAGCTCCCGAAAAACCGTGAGTAATAAATTTTAAAAGATTGTAAAAATAATAAATACCGCTTTATTGGATCCGCCATTTAAAATTTTTAGAAGCCGACATGGGATTCGTAATCAGCGACCCCGAAAACCCCCGAGTACCGATTTTCAAACAAATCCAAACAAATTTTAATAATAATGTCCGCCATATTAGATCCGCCATTTTGAATTTTGATAAACTAACACCGGATTTGTAATCAACAATCATAGAATCACCTAAGTAGCAGCTTTCATGAGCTTACCTATTTTTTATTGCGCTGTGTATGGTATAATCTGTTTGTTTGGAATCTTAGATGTGTTTTTGAGGTTAGGTTCGATAGATTTAATGTTTTATGTGGCTTTTCAACTGAAAAGCTTATAGAATAATTTATTTAAATTAAGGGACCTTAGAAAATTATCAATATGCGGTTAGATCCAATTTTGATAATTCAAAAGTGACCATTTTAACGATTTTAGGGTATTTTTTGAGGTTAGGGCGAAACCAGGACCCATTGGCCAAATTCTGACAACGGATTCGGATTCAGCGCATCGAAATACGTCGGAAAATATATGTCTCGACCCCAGATCAAGACACTTTTTTTTGTGTGGCTGTGTTATTTTTGATGCATTTCACGTCAGAAATATCACGATTTACAAAGGGTAAGCCGAGTCTTGCGAAACTTCATTGGATTACAGTTATATATGACTTCATTTCCCCAAATTTTTTTTATCAAAATTCAAAATTGTTGAAGATAAACATTTATATTTCATATTAATTTTTTAAGATTTTGAATATCTCGGAATATTGTTTATAGATTTTAATCAAATTTACACATTATTTAGGTAAAACTACGTACTTTAAAAAGCATAAATGTTTATAAAAAAATTTAATTTTGAATAAAAAATTTTTAAAAAGTTTTTAAACATTTTTTGTTTATTTACTCCTCTTTGAGAAGAATGTTATTAACATATTTAGATTCATTTTTAGGAATTCATCTTTAACTTCATTAAAAAAAATTATGGAGACTCAACTGGATCCGGAGAAATTGAAGTTTTTGTAATAGAAAGCGTCGCCTTGCCGTGTTACACCGCACAGGTCGCATTGTATATTTCCGGAAATTAAAGGTCAATTTATAAGAATTTAAATATATTAATAACATTTTTCTCAGAGAGGAGTAAATAAACAAAAAATTGTTTAAAATTTTTTTAAAATTCTTTTATTCGAAATTAAACTTTTTTATAAACTTTTTTGTTATTTAAAGTATATACTTGTGTCTAAAAAAAGTTCGAATTTTATAAAAACCCATAAACAATATTCCAAGATATTCAAAATTTTATAAAATTAATATTAAATTTAATAATTGCGTACTTACCCTTTGCAATTCGTGATATTTCTGACGTGAAATATATATATATATATATATATATATATATATATATATATATATATATATATATATATATATATATATATATATTTCAACTTTCTCGATGGAACATGACTTTTTAATTTTTACCATCTACAATTATTATATATTTTTAATTTAATTAATTAATTTATTTATTTATTTTTTGACAGTATACAGCTCTGTGGTTTTTGTGATTTATGATTATTATTTCTTAAAACGATTTTTATATTTGTTAATCGTAGTTATTTTTTGTGCAAAAAAAAATTCGTTCAAACTTCACAGCTAATCTAAAAAGCCTGAAATTTCACACAAGTGGAATCAAAATTTTTAGTATTTTAATAACTGTGCCTACGTGTTGTACCGCTATAATAATGCTTACATTTTAATGTTATAATTTATTTTTTAACTTTTTATGAATTACTAATAACATATTAATGTCATAAATAAATACTGTAAAAAATTTCAGTGTAATTTAACTATGTCTGACGTTGGAAATTATGGCCACATGTATGACATAGTAAATAAACATAACCTTCATGCTTTTTTATAAACCTTATGTAAAATCACATCATTCTGTTGAATAACATGTTGCATGTAATTTAACCTTAAATTTCGGTAATATTAGTATTCGCTGGCAAATTATTGAAATTTTTAACGCAGTGAAATTGAATTTTCTTAAAATTAAAATAAGTAAATGTTTAATTGATAATTATTATTTATTGAAAATATTTCTTATTGAATTCTTATGGCATAACAAATATTATTTTGGATATATTTCTACAATTCTATAAATCTTTAAATAAAAATTCTAAAAATTTATCGTATTCCGATCAGTGAAGACTAGTGATGCCCATCAGGACAATATTATCTTGAACTCGCTTGAAATTGCTTGACGTAATGTTTACATAAAAAATTTTTGGTAATTCTTGATCAGATTTGTGGATAAATATGTAAGAAATTTAATATAAATTAAAGTCGTAAAAATCCTTGAATTACAGAAAATGTGTTCTATTAAGAGAAAGAACTCATATAATATAGAAAATGGAAAATATGACAATTTTACAAATTTTATTATTATATAGCATTGACTGCAGTTTAAAACAAAGAAAAAACATTACGAAAATATAGCACTGCGTGTAATTTTTTGTTTAACACTAAATGCTCAATTAAAGAAATTTTTTTAAACTACTTTAAGTAGTTAAGCAGTTCCATAGTAAGTGATCAGAGAAATTTCCTTCTAGTATGGGATTTGGATGAAATTAACTTAACTTTCTGAGAAATAGTTCATAATTCATCCAAATCTCATACTAGAAGGAAATTTCTCTTATCACTTACTATGGAACTGCTCAGTTGCGCATTATTTTTAGAAAAACCTTATATATGCTGACTTTTATTTTATAATAGAGTTGTAAAAAATTTTACCTGTAATATTGAGTCTTTCAGGATTTTCCAAGATTTGAATGCCTTATATCTCATCATATGCAAAACGAAATAATCTAATTTTAGCCTTAATATTTAAGTTTTACATTCTTTAACGTCCCATCAAATTTTTGCTATGGAGAACGAGTTGTTTTTTATTATCATTCTGGTTTCAAAAATGTGCTTTAAAAATGTATTTGTTGGTTAAAATGCAAGTAAATTCTTAATACACTTCGATACTTCAGTGTGATACAGTCCTATCTTCTGGTAATACTTATAACAGTCCCATCTTCAGGTGATGTTTTGTACCGTGCTATCTCTAATTTGACAGATTGTAAAGTGAATGAAAAAAATTACGGTACTAAAAATAATTATTCCATTCAAAACAATTATTTTTGCATATTTTAAGAGAGACTTTTTATGGTAATAATGTATAAAAATTTTGTGTAAATTAATATAATTTAACCACTTAAATGCATTTAGAAAACAGCTACGACATTAACCCTACTTTTTGACAGAACGATACAAAGCATCACCTGAAGATGGGATTGTTCTAAGTATGACCAGAAGATAGGACTGTGTCACACTGAAGTATCGACTTGCATTCCTGGCGGTATAAAGAAATTGCATTTAAATCAAGTTTGATTTAATAGCATATTTAGTGAATAAAGAAAAGAAAAAAGTAGAAAAACTTATTTAATTTGACAAAAGTAACAATTAAAGCATTTAATTCTTACATATTTTGGGCAAGTTGATATTTAGTTATTGAATAAATAATATTTTAAGTTGGAGATGCCAGTTCTAACGTGAGACTTATGTGTATATGTGTGTGTCAAGCGATAGTGTAATATACTACTGATATATCGCCGCGCATTTGTCACGAAAGATGGCGGGACATTTGTACTCCTTTCTGTTTTGTCACATTCAAACAAAAAAATAGGAAAACAAACTTTTCAAGATGAATTTTATATATAAATATATTATAATTTATAACACATAATTTCAACTCCCAAAAGAAAAAAATGGACGACTTAGACCAATAAAAAATGATACCGGTCACTGTAGAGGGGAGAGACTGGATCTTAAGTAAACGTAACTCGACGATAGAATTTGAATTAAAGATTAAAATCACAGGATTCGCACGAGTTAGGCGGGAATAATAATAAAGGAAAAGGGAAGGAATTAGTCACAGTTTAAGTAGGACCAGTGATGAGACGTAACATACGAAATATAATAAAATTTATTTTATCGTCCTTACATTCTAATAATACAGTTGTAATTACAATACTGTTGTGTATCTTTGGAGTGATAGAAGTAGTGTGTGTGAGTGTCTCTGTGTGTTATAAAACAGGGTTAACAAATCACAAACAATTTTACGGCGTTTCGCTAGTGGCAGTTTAGGAAAACTGGGCCGCAACTGTACAGCCTCAGGAGAAGGTTCGACTATGGCTCGTTGTAATGGGCGATTTGATGATACATAGTCAAACTTGTACCAACACTCATCCGCAGTTCGGTTGGCGGTCACGGATTTAGGGAGTAGAACGGGCCTCCTAGTCGGTTGGTTTACGGCCACCGGCAACGTCAAGAAGTGCTGCTCCAAACTTCGGTAACGGCAACGTGTAAGGTATCGCGTCGGCAGGCGTAGGATCCGTCCGTCTGAGGCAGTATTCTTCGTAGACCGTTTCGTCGCTAATTTAAAGTTCCACCTCGGCAGTCGGGATGGCGCAGCTGTCCTGGTAAACCCGTGTTAATCTCTCCTGGAACCGGACTGCTCGCAGCGCGGACCGTTTCTTGCCCTGAGACAGAAAGATAGGTGAGTATGGTAGCCAGATGGAAACAACTCGTCGACGTACATGTGGGATCGAGAGGATAACCAGCTCGATGGTAAGTTTCACTCTGGTTGAGAGGATAACCAACTCAACGTGAGTGGAGAATGTCCGAGAGGATAACCAGCTCGGTCGTTACGCGTGGAGATCAAGAGGTTATCCAACCCAATCCTTGATATAGATGATCGAGAGGATAACCAACTCGGTGTGTGTAAGTGTGAAAATAAGCTTGGCAAAAATAAGTTTACTTATCATTTGGAGGAGGTTCGTCGAAAGATAAGATCAAATGTTCACGAATATTATTTTATTATTCACTACCAACCTCAAGTGAGCTCAGAAGATGAACTGACGTTTTGGTCCAGTGCATCAGCTTTTATCATCCGCGACTTTTCCAAAACGTAAAGTAGGAGAAATTTCTCAAGAGAGAGGGTCAGTTGGCGCTTGCGCTTTTTATCTCTGACTCCGCGAAATGCGTGTGCAGTTCACGCGTTTCCCTTGAGCTACAGGTAAAGTCGCGCGTCTTCTCGCGAGTTTCCCTATATCTTAAAAGATTCTTACACATCCCTATTTTAATTAATTCTAAAACTTAAATAACAATTAAAATAATAACAAAACGTAGTTCTTAATACTAAAGTTGTAATATAATATTTATAAAGTAGGTTAAAATTATTCTTACACTTACGTAGTAATTAGTATACCCTCATAAGAAGATATAATACCACGTATGTTGAATAACTTAACCTATTAAATATATTAGATTTCATCTATGTCTATATAAAACAATTAATTATTCACTAATTATATTAATACAAAATTTAATATAACTTTGTTCGAAACATATCGCACTTATATATATATATATATATATATATATAGATATATATATATATATATATATATATATATATTCTCCGCGGTTTTATCCCTATATATGTTCCTGATTTAACATAACACATAGTGTCACCCGCGAACATACCTAATTTATAAAAATAAGTTTAAAATAGACGCGGAAAAGCACCAGGGTACTAGGAACAGAGGAAGTGTCAGGCGAAGCAAAGTGCCTGATGCGCTGGTGGTAGTGGAAAGGAAGTGAGTGGTCGATGGGAAAGTGTAGGCGGCGCCGGGAAGAATGAAATTGGGCCGTACGCTTGGCAGTCCGCCGGCGAATGAGGGAAAGCGACGAGCGTAGTGAAAGGGACGAAAGTGAAGAAGAGGCGTGTGAGGAGAAAATGGAGGAAAGTGCAGGGAAAGCGCGTAGCCAATGGCTCGGCCAAAGACAGAGTTTCATGCTAGAATAAGAAACCACACGATTTTCTTTACAAAAATGTTGTGCTTCTCCATTCTTATGCGCCCCAGTTACTCCCACCACTAACGGTATCAAAAAGTAAACAAACTTTTCCTACATAAAGAAAGCTACTTTTATTTTTAAAAAAAGTTGTTTACAATAGTTTTTTATATAATTTGTTTATAAAATGTTAAGAACCAATTAAATTTTGCGCCTCCAAAAAAAATTGTTTTGTATCAACAACATTCTGTTGATTAATAAACTGTTTCGAAAAAATGTACATAAATTACAAAAAAATTATTAAATAATAACTGTTGTTTGTAAAATTCTAACAGTCTTAATATTTTAGAAAAGAGAACCTTTTAAGTCGATTTAATTTGATAAAAAAATAATTGAATTCTTTTAAAGGAAGGTAACCATTTTTAGGGCCGATTTCACCACCTGTAATTAGTGTAATAATTCGTGATTAAACTATCTTAACCATCAGAATGCGTTTCACCATAATCCAAATGATGATTAACGGAAAGTAATCACCGATTAGCTTAATTGTCCAAATTTGACTCGTTTAACAACTTAAACAGCAATCAAACAGAAAAAATATTATTTTAACACCATATGTGGTGTTAAAATTATACGCAACATTTTTAACTGACACCTGTTGAAAATAAAAAAGAGTAATTATACGTGTAGATTTGGACACATGTAAATACACGAAGAAAATTTTTTACACGTATAATAATTTTGGCACTTATTTAGGACCTTAACCACTATCAAATTATAAAATATAAGTGAAATCAAAATTTTATCAGTGCACGAGTCATGGAACGCCCCAAAATGGAAAAGTAAGAGAGAGAAAGAAAAAAATTCAAGAGTGTGTTGAATATCCAATCAGATTTTACCAACTGGGAAAAAGTTGTGGTTAAATAATTATGTTTATCTTTTAATCGACAATCAAAATAAAAGTAATTTCCATTCTGTTCCACGAAATTTGATAACACATTTTTAATCACTGTTTACATAATCCCATGTACTTAATTCTCAAGAACCCATATATTTCTACTGAGACCAATTGTGATTGGCTATTCAAAATAGTCATGCGCAAACATTTCTTTAAATCTCTCTTTTCTTCTTGTCTATAGCAGTGAACCACGTGGTTATTTACCTGCTCCTTTCGTAATATAAATAAGAAATATTGAAATAAAAATAATTAACTCTGTTAAAATGTCTGGAAAATAGAGAAAAGTAAGTACCCATTAACAATATATGTAATATTTTTCATGCTTTAGAAATAGTATATTGTGCAACGAGTGGAGAACAAGGACGATTTCTCGCGAGCTTGAACTTTGCTGCTCGAGCGCAGCAAGAGCAGCAATCAAGCGAGCGAAAATCGCTGTTCGCCACGAATTGCACATATTACTTTGTCCAACAACTGAAAAACACTTTCTATTAATTTTTCATACTAATTATAATAATTTTATTCATTTATTGTCAGAACTTCACATATTAATAATACAATTAATTTTTCAAAATTTTAATTTTTAGTTATAAATTACTTATTCAGGACAAAATTTAACAAAGTTAAAGCAAATTAGAATAGATTTTTATGATTTATTTATAGTGATATGCAACCGAAATAACCACACATAATGTGCCTTTACTCTTTTCACCGCTCATTTCTCCACTGGACAAACGGCCAGTGGAGATATGAGGTACATTTCTCCACTGGTGCCTAGTGCACAATGACTCCATTTCCCCGAAGGCGTTGGACAAAATAATTATTTTCCTAAGCATGATAAAAATTGTGTTGAAGAAATATTGCGAAACTCACGTAATAATTTTTTATAGGGAAATCCAATTAGGGAACGAAGTTCAAATTTTACAAAAACAGAAAAATTTATATTGACTAACCTTGTGGATAAATATAAAAATATAATAGAAAGTAAAAAAGGGACACAATGACATCAAAAACCAAGAATGCGGCTTGGAAGAAATTGAGCATTGAATTCAATGCAAAAGGAGTCTCATCATCTCACAATCGTTCCACCGAGAAGATGAAAGTTCTGTTGGACAATTTAAAAATATTAAGTCGGAGACATTATGGTGACATGAGACTGGAAACATATTGTACTGGTAAGTGAATGTTACAAATTCTAATGTATCTAATGTAAAATCAGGGTTGTCGTAGGTCAGGGACTTCAGGGAAAAATCAGGACAAGTAGAAAAATCAGGAATTTTTATAAAAGGAACTAGAAAAAAAAAATGTTTAGGATTTATAAAATAATTCTGATTTTATGTGACCTTTTATTTGTCTCAGAAATTATGACATTACTACGAATTTTCAAAAAACTCACTTTTATCGATTTATGACAATAAACTTAATTATATTGAAGAACTGCCATAAAGTTATTACTTATGAACAATGTAAAAAAGTATTTGTTTAAAAAATTTTAATTTAACTTTAACTTTACAAAAAAATCGGACAAGTGCGAGTTGCACTCGCACTAAGATCAAGGGTTCCGTACAAAAACATTCAAACAAAATTTTTTTAAAATTATTTTAACAATTCTTTAAAAATTAAAAACAAATTAAACAAAATGGTAATATACTATAATAAGATTAGAATAAATATTATTATTATTTTATTTTATTAATAAATTTTTATATTTCTTTGTAATTTTCCTCACCCGGTTCAGATTTGTAGAAGTTAAGGGGGGGGCAGGGTCATTTTTTGCAATTTTTTCGAAAACATTTAACTTCTTTCCCTTCTATTTCGCAAATATGTAGACCTATCAGGTTCGCTATAATTTTCCTGTAATCTGCACGTAAAACTCAAGATCCTTACCAAATTTCAGCTCACCTGGTTCAGATTTGTAAAAGTTAAGGGGGGGGGACATGGTCATTTTTTACAATTTTTTCGAAAAAATTTAACTTCTTTCCCTTCTATTTCGCAAATATGTAGACCTATCAGGTTCGCTATATTTTTCCTGTAATCTGCACGTAAAACTAAAGATCCCTACCGAATTTCAGCTCACCAGGTTGAGATTTGTAGAAGTTATGGGGGGACAGGGTCATTTTTAACAATTTTTTTGACAAAATTTAACTTCTTTCCCTTCCCTTTCGCAAATATGTAGGCCAATTATGTTTGCTATATTTTTCCTGTAATCTGCACTTAAAACTGAAGATCCCTACCGAATTTCAGCCCACCCGGTTCAGATTTGTAGAAGTTAAGGGGCGGGACATGGTCATTTTTTACAATTTTTTCGAAAAAATTTAACTTCTTTCCCTTCTATTTCGCAAATATTTAGACCTATCAGGTTCGCTATAATTTTCCTGTAATCTGCACTTAAAACAAAAGATCCCTACCGAATTTCAGCTCACCCGGTTCAGATTTGTAGTAATAAAGGGGGGGGCAGGGTCATTTTTTGCAATTTTTTCGAAAAAATTTAACTTCTTTCCCTTCTATTTCGTAAATATGTAGACCTATCAGGTTCGCTTTAATTTTCCTGTTATCTGCACTTAAAACTAAACATCCCTACCGAATTTCAGCCCACCCGGATCAGATTTGTAGAAGTTAAGGGGGGGGACAGGGTCATTTTTTGCAATTTTTTCGAAAAAATTTAATTTCTTTCCCTTCTATTTCGCAAATATGTAGGCCAATCGTGTTCAATATATTTTTTCTGTAATCTGCACGTTAAACTAAAGATCCCTACCGAATTTCAGCTCACCCGGTTGAGATTTATAGAAGTTAAGGGGGGGACATGGTCATTTTTTGCAATTTTTTCGAAAAAATTTAATTTCTTTCCCTTCTATTTCGCAAATATGTAGACCTATCAAGTTCGCTATATTTTTCCTGTAATCTGCACGTAAAACTAAAGATCCCTACCGAATTTCAGCTCACCAGGTTGAGATTTGTAGAAGTTATGGGGGGGGGACGGGGTCATTTTTAACAATTTTTTCGAAAAAATTTAACTTCTTTCCCTTCTATTTCGCAAATATTTAGACCTATCAGGTTTGCTATAATTATCCTGTAATCTGCACGTTAAACTAAAGATCCCTACCGAATTTCAGCTCACCCGGTTGAGATTTATAGAAGTTAAGGGGGGGACATGGTCATTTTTTGCAATTTTTTCGAAAAAATTTAATTTCTTTCCCTTCTATTTCGCAAATATGTAGACCTATCAAGTTCGCTATATTTTTCCTGTAATCTGCACGTAAAACTAAAGATCCCTACCGAATTTCAGCTCACCAGGTTGAGATTTGTAGAAGTTATGGGGGGGGGACGGGGTCATTTTTAACAATTTTTTTGACAAAATTTAACATCTTTCCCTTCCCTTTCGCAAATATGTAGGCCAATTATGTTTGCTATATTTTTCCTGTAATCTGCACTTAAAACTGAAGATCCCTACCGAATTTCAGCTCACCAGGTTGAGATTTGTAGAAGTTAAAGGGCGGGACATGGTCATTTTTTACAATATTTTCGAAAAAATTTAACTTCTTTCCCTTCTATTTCGCAAATATTTAGACCTATCAGGTTCGCTATAATTTTCTTGTAATCTGCACTTAAAGCAAAAGATCCCTACTGAATTTCAGCTCACCAGGTTGAGATTTGTAGAAGTTAAGGGGGGGGACAGGGTCATTTTTAGCAATTTTTTTGACAAAATTTAACTTCCTTCCCTTCCCTTTCGCAATTATGTAGGCCAATTGGGTTCGCTATAATTTTCCTGTAATCTGCACGTAAAACTGAAGATCCCTAACGAATTTCAGCCCACCCGGTTCAGATTTGTTGAAGTTAGGGTGGGGGGAAAGAGTCATTTTTAGCAATTTTTTAGAAAAAACTTAACTTCTTCCCCTTCTGTTTCGCAAATATTTAGACCTATCAGGTTTCGCAATAATTTTTCTGTAATCTGCACATAAAACTAAAGATCCCTACCGAATTTCAGCCCACCAGGTTCAGATTTGTAGAAGTTTAGGGGCGGGACATGGTCATTTTTTACAATTTTTTCGAAAAAATTTAACTTCTTTCCCTTCTATTTCGCAAATATTTAGACCTATCAGGTTTGCTATAATTATCCTGTAATCTGCACTTAAAACTAAAGATCCCTACCGAATTTCAGCTCACCAGGTTGAGATTTGTAGAAGTTATGGGGGGGACGGGGTCATTTTTAACAATTTTTTTGACAAAATTTAACATCTTTCCCTTCCCTTTCGCAAATATGTAGGCCAATTATGTTTGCTATATTTTTCCTGTAATCTGCACTTAAAACTGAAGATCCCTACCGAATTTCAGCTCACCAGGTTGAGATTTGTAGAAGTTAAAGGGCGGGACATGGTCATTTTTTACAATATTTTCGAAAAAATTTAACTTTTTTCCCTTCTATTTCACAAATATGTAGACCTATCAGGTTCGCTATAATTTTCCTGTAGTCTGCAAGTAAAACTAAAGATCCCTACCGAATTTCAGCCCACCCGGTTCAGATTTGTAGTAGTTAAGGGGGGGACAGGTTCATTTTTTGCAATTTTTTCGAAAAAATGTAATTTCTTTCCCTTTTATTTCGCAAATATGTAGGCCAATCGTGTTCGCTAAATTTTTCCTGTAATCTGCACGTAAAACTGAAGATCCCTACCGAATTTCAGCTCACCAGGTTGAGATTTGTAGAAGTTAAAGGGCGGGACATGGTCATTTTTTACAATATTTTCGAAAAAATTTAACTTTTTTCCCTTCTATTTCACAAATATGTAGACCTATCAGGTTCGCTATAATTTTCCTGTAATCTGCACTTGAAACTAAAGATCCCTACCGAATTTCAGCCCACCAGGTTCAGATTTGTAGAAGTTAAGGGGCGGGACATGGTCAATTTTTGAAATTTTTTCGAAAAAATTTAACTTCTATCCCTTCTATTTCGCAAATATGTAGATCTATCAGGTTCGCTATAATTTTCCTGTAATCTGCACTTAAAACAAAAGATCCCTACCGAATTTCAGCTCACCCGGTTCAGATTTGTAGAAGTAAAGAAGGGGGCAGGGACATTTTTTGCAATTTTGTCGAAAAAATTTAACTTTTTTCCCTCCTATTACGCAAATATGTAGACCTATCAGGTTCGCTTTAATTTTCCTGTAATCTGCACTTAAAACAAAAGATCCCTACCGAATTTCAGCTCACCCAGTTCAGATTTGTAGAAGTAAAGGGGGGGGGCAGGGACATTTTTTGCAATTTTGTCGAAAAAAATTAGGTTTTTTACTTCTATTTTGCAAATATGTAGACCTTTCAGGTTCGCTATAATTTTCCTGTAGTCTGCAAGTAAAACTAAAGATCCCTACCGAATTTCAGCTCACCCGGATCAGATTTGTAGAAGTTAAGAGGGGGACAGGGTCATTTTTTGCAATTTTTTCGAAAAAATTTAATTTCATTACCTTCTATTTCCCAAATATGTAGACCAATCGTGTTCAATATATTTTTTCTGTAATCTGCACGTTAAACTAAAGATCCCTACCGAATTTCAGCTCACCAGGTTGAGATTTGTAGAAGTTAAGGGGTGGGACAGTGTCATTTTTTGCAATTTTTTCGAAAAAATTTAATTTCTTTCCCTTCTATTTCGCAAATATGTAGACCTATCAGGTCCGCTATAATTTTCCTGTATTCTGCACTTAAAACTAAAGATCCCTACCGAATTTCAGCTCACCAGGTTGAGATTTGTAGAAGTTAAGGGGGGGGACAGGGTCATTTTTAGCAATTTTTTTGACAAAATTTAACTTCCTTCCCTTCCCTTTCGCAATTATGTAGGCCAATTGGGTTCACTATAATTTTCCTGTAATCTGCACGTAAAACTCAAGATCCTTACCGAATTTCAGCCCACCCGGTTCAGATTTGTTGATGCTAGGGTGGGGGGAAAGAGTCATTTTTAGCAATTTTTTAGAAAAAACTTAACTTCTTCCCCTTCTATTTCGCAAATATTTAGACCTATCAGGTTTCTCTATAATTTTCCTGTAATCTCCACTTGAAACTAAAGATCCCTACCGAATTTTAGCCCACCCGGTTCAGATTTGTTGAACTTAAGGGGGGGACAGGGGCATATTTTGCAATTTTTTCGAAAAAATTTAATTTCTTTCCCTTCTATTTCGCAAATATGTAGACCTATCAGGTTCCCTATAATTTTCCTGTAATCTGCACTTAAAACTAAAGATCCCTACCGAATTTCAGCCCACCCGGTTAAGATTTGTAGAAGTTAAGGGGGGGGCAGTGACATTTTTTGCAATTTTGTCGAAAAAATTTAACTTCTTTCCCTCCTATTACGCAAATATGTAGACCTATCAGGTTCGCTTTAATTTTCCTGTAATCTGCACTTAAAACAAAAGATCCCTACCGAATTTCAGCTCACCCGGTTCAGATT
The DNA here is from genome assembly GCA_032873175.1 of Leptopilina drosophilae. Taxonomy (NCBI): domain Eukaryota; kingdom Metazoa; phylum Arthropoda; class Insecta; order Hymenoptera; family Figitidae; genus Leptopilina; species Leptopilina drosophilae. The sequence goes on from CM065479.1 coordinate 39,914,844, forward strand.
TGTAGAAGTAAAGGGGGGGGGGCAGGGACATTTTTTGCAATTTTGTCGAAAAAAATTAAGTTATTTCCCTTCTATTTTGCAAATATGTAGACCTATCAGGTTCGCAATAATTTTCCTGTAGTCTTCAAGTAAAACTAAAGATCCCTACCGAATTGCAGCTCACCCGGATCAGATTTGTAGAAGTAAAGAGGGGGGGCAGGGACATTTTTTGCAATTTTGTCGAAAAAAATTAAGTTATTTCCCTTCTATTTTGCAAATATGTAGACCTATCAGGTTCGCTATAATTTTCCTGTAGTCTTCAAGTAAAACTAAAGATCCCTACCGAATTGCAGCTCACCCGGATCACATTTGTAGAAGTTAAGAGGGGGACAGTGTCATTTTTTGCAATTTCTTCAAAAAAATTTAATTTAATTCCCTTCTATTTCCCAAATATGTAGACCAATCGTGTTCAATATATTTTTTCTGTAATCTGCACGTTAAACTAAAGATCCCTACCGAATTTCAGCCCACCCGGTTCAGATTTGTAGAAGTTAAGGGGGGGGGGAAATGTTCATTTTTTACAATTTTTTCGAAAAAATTTAACTTCTTTCCCTTCTAATTCGCAAATATGTAGACCTATCAGGTTCGCTATAATTTTCCTGTAATCTGCACTTAAAACAAAAGATCCCTACCGAATTTCAGCTCACCAGGTTGAGATTTGTAGAAGTTAAGGGGGGGACAGGGTCATTTTTAACAATTTTTTTGACAAAATTTACCTTCTTTCCCTTCCCTTTCGCAAATATTTAGACCTATCAGGTTCGCTATAATTTTCCTGTAATCTCCACTTGAAACTAAAGATCCCTACCGAATTTTAGCCCACCCGGTCCAGATTTGTTGAACTTAAGGGGGGGACAGGGGCATATTTTGCAATTTTTTCGAAAAAATTTAATTTCTTTCCCTTCTATTTCGCAAATATGTAGACCTATCAGGTTCCCTATAATTTTCCTGTAATCTGCACTTAAAACTAAAGATCCCTACCGAATTTCAGCCCACCCGGTTCAGATTTGTAGAAGTTAAGGGGGGGGCAGGAACATTTTTTGCAATTTTGTCGAAAAAATTTAACTTCTTTCCCTCCTATTACGCAAATATGTAGACCTATCAGGTTCGCTTTAATTTTCCTGTAATCTGCACTTAAAACAAAAGATCCCTACCGAATTTCAGCTCACCCGGTTCAGATTTGTAGAAGTAAAGGGGGGGGGGCAGGGACATTTTTTGCAATTTTGTCGAAAAAATGTAATTTCTTTCCCTTCTATTTCACAAATATGTAGACCTATCAGGTTCGCTATAATTTTCTTGTAATCTGCACTTAAAACAAAAGATCCCTACCGAATTGCAGCTCACCCGGATCAGATTTGTAGAAGTTAAGAGGGGGACAGTGTCATTTTTTGCAATTTTTTCGAAAAAATTTAATTTAATTCCCTTCTATTTCCCAAATATGTAGACCAATCGTGTTCAATATATTTTTTCTGTAATCTGCACGTTAAACTAAAGATCCCTACCGAATTTCAGCCCACCCGGTTCAGATTTGTAGAAGTTAAGGGGGGGGGAAATGTTCATTTTTTACAATTTTTTCGAAAAAATTTAACTTCTTTCCCTTCTATTTCGCAAATATGTAGACCTATCAGGTTCCCTATAATTTTCCTGTAATCTGCACTTAAAACTAAAGATCCCTACCGAATTTCAGCTCACCCGGTTCAGATTTGTAGAAGTTAAGGGGGGGGGAATGTTCATTTTTTTTACAATTTTTTCGAAAAAATTTAACTTCTTTCCCTTCTATTTCGCAAATATGTAGACCTATCAGGTTCGCTATAATTTTCCTGTAATCTGCACTTAAAACTAAAGATCCCTACCGAATTTCAGCTCACCCGGTTCAGATTTGTAGAAGTTAAGGGGGGGGGGAATGTTCATTTTTTTTACAATTTTTTCGAAAAAATTTAACTTCTTTCCCTTCTATTTCGCAAATATGTAGGCCAATCGTGTTCGCTATATTTTTTCCGTAATCTGCACTTAAAACTAAAGATCCCTACCGAATTTCAGCTCACCAGGTTGAGATTTGTAGTAGTTAAGGGGGGGGGGGGACAGGGTCATTTTTAACAATTTTTTTGACAAAATTTAACTTCTTTCCCTTCCCTTTCGCAAATATGTAGGCCAATTGGGTTTGCTATATTTTTCCTGTAATCTGCACTTAAAACTGAAGATCCCTAACGAATTTCAGCCCACCCGGTTCAGATTTGTAGAAGTTAAGGGGCGGTACATGGTCATTTTTTACAATTTTTTCGAAAAAATTTAACTTCTTTCCCTTCTATTTCGCAAATATGTAGACCTATCAGGTTCGCTATAATTTTCCTGTAATCTCCACTTAAAACTAAAGATCCCTACCGAATTTTAGCCCACCCGGTTCAGATTTGTAGAAGTTAAGGGGGGGGACATGGTCATTTTTTGTAATTTTTTCGAAAAAATTTTATTTCTTTCCCTTCTATTTCGCAAATATGTAGGCCAATCGTGTTCAATATATTTTTCCTGTAATCTGCACTTAAAACTGAAGATCCCTACCGAATTTCAGCTCACAGGGTTGAGACTCGTAGAAGTTAAGGGGGGGACAGCCCATTTTGCGTGGCTTGGACGGACACACGAGTGATTTCATAAGGGTTCCGTCAGTACACCTACGGTGTACGGAACCCTAAAAATATTAAAAATAATTGATTTTAAAAAAGCATTTTAATTAAAAATTGTAGAAAGCAATAATTGAATTGTTATGATAAAAATAATTTTAATTTTGAAGAAGTTACAGTAACAATATTTTTAAATCATAATATAAAATAATATTTTTATCACTCGGTCATCTTTTAGTATTACAAAACATGAGGATATCCATGTAATTGCTTTCTAAAATAGAAGAAATATTTTTTCTAAATATTTAAATAAAATTTATAAAATTAATTAAATTAATTTTAAATAAACATTTAATTAATATAGAAGAAAAATTATATTTCTATGGCGATTCTGAAAAATTAATACATAAATTAACGGAAATTATCATTAGGAGGAGGCTTAAATAAAATCAAAGATGACGACTTGTTGTCACAGGTAAAAGGAGTTATAGGACCCCTAATTTCTCCTATTGAAAATGTTTTCGATGACGACTCAATAGAAGGTGAGTGAATGAAAATACATTAATTTTTTACAGCTATGTAAAACTACAAAATTCAAAATACTAATACTTTATTCTTTAAATTTTTATTTTATTATATTTCAGATTCTGAAGTCGCAGAATTTGTTGTGGGTGAAGAACGTGAACTACTCAACGCCGAAATAGAAAATACAAATAATGCAGATATACTGAGTACTGCAGATACTGTTCTTCTCCAACCAGATAATATTCCTAATAACTCGGAAGAGGTAAAGTTTTACTTTCATTACAAAACCTACTCCAGAAAAATGTTTAGAAACTTTTCTTCCACTGTACTCCTACTAACGATATATAATAATTATTTGTAGATGCTCGAAGATGATGAGATGATAGATTGGTCTGAATAGTCTCCAGCTATGTTAAGGACAAAAAACATTCTGCTTTGGTAGTAGGCAATGAATCAACAGAATATACGTATTGCAAAAATTAAAAATGAAACTTGGAGGGAAATCCTTTCGACAATAAAATCATCCTTAAAAAATTCGTTTGTGGAAGTTGCTTCATATAATGGACGTACAAAATGTCCAACAAAAAATTATATATAATTAATGGAAGAGGCTCAATCATTAGACAATACGTATCGACCGCCTCCAGAACCACATTCCAGTAGAGAATAAATTATCGAATAAAAATTAAATTTAAAAAAAATAATACATATAAACAATACCCCAAAAATATCTAAAATGAATAAAAATTTATATCTTTTGCAGACAAACTAAAAAAATATAATGAATATCAAACTAAAATTTCACATTTATTAGTATTATATTTTACCTTACAAAAAATGCAATATTAAGAATTTTTTTTATTAAAAAGTAATTTAAATATACTATACAAATGATATAAAACTAACAAATCACTTTTCTATACCCATACAATATAACCACCATTCAATATAATTTTTTTAGAATTTAAACTAATATAAATTTTTCTGTTGTAGCGATCTAACATCAATCTATTAATAACTGACCAAAAAACAAGGAATGAAATAAAAATAAAATAATTGAAATTTCTTTTAGGGAAAGTAACAAAGCAGCATGTTAAGGTTAAGTTATCATACTCTTTTATCTTTACTTTTCTTAACTATTCTATCCATTTTCAATTTTATACTTAAACACAACTATCTTCTTCACTGAATATTCTTTTAAAAATTACAAATAACATAATTTTTGAACAAGCAAACGTTACATCTGAATCCATATATCGAACTTTAGTACATGATGAAAAGATAATGTTAAGAATGTTCTGTGAATTGAAAAATTTTTTAATTTCCTTTTAATAAAAGATGTAGGAAGTAAAATTTTTTTAAAGTAAAAAAATGCACTTTAAATAATATCCCAAATTTTAGAACAGCTATAATTTAAATGAACATATTAAATCTTACTTCTTACAATTTAGTAACAAAAGGACATTAACATATTTTGCCTAGTTTTTTAAAAAAATAAATTTCATTTAATAATGAAATCTAATGAGTCACTTGTCTAATAAAAATTTATTTGATTAAGTCATTAATTAATTTCTGAAACAATAAGATAGATTCTTAAATACATTTTTGGTCAAAAAAATTAAGAGAACCCGTATATCATAATAATTTATACTAAAAAATATTTGACATAGTAACATTTTAAATTAAAAACAAATGGCATCGCATTTTGTAATATATGTATCTAAACAAACTTTTTAGTATCAAATTTCATTAAAGTCACTAAATCCAAATACTACAAAAATTAGAAATTTAAATAATACCTACAAATAGAATTTTTTTTAATAATTATTGTTTAATTACCTTTTGTACGTCAATAATTTTATGTAATCAAAACTAATAGTATAAGCAATTCACTTTAAAAAATCTATTCGTACTATTTTATTATTTTTATTCTAAACGCAAACTTGCTATATTACGCATGTTACAGATTAAATTAAAGTCAATATAACAAATTAGAAAATAAAAAAGAGACAAAACAAAATTAGCACAAATAATGTTATTAAGATTAAAACAAAAAAAATCTGTCCGCCCTCCGGGCGGACACATTTTCGTCCGCGCTTCGCGCGGGGGCTCGCTAGTTTCAGCGCGCCTCGGGGCGCGCAAATTTTGGTCGTCGCGCTTCGCGCGCAAACAGCTCGCTTGGCTCGGTGTAGTTTGCAATTACTTTATATTATTTGCGTTCCTGTTATTACTTCTCCTTGTGTATGGAAAATCCTATTAGCAATGTCATTTAAAGAAATTAAGATAACATATATTGATTTCTCGCAAAATAATATTTCGCTATGGTATGAGTACAATATCTTGTACAAGAACTTGTTTCAATTTCTTATGCTGAGAATGGTATATTTCTTGTTCAAGATCTTGTACAATTTCCTGTACAAGATATTGTACGGGGATTTTTAGTAGGGTATTGTGGTCTAGACCTAAATTCAGTCAACTAAGAGACTTGTTAGAAACAAAATATATTTATCAAGTCGCTAAAAGATTTGCTTGTCTTAAAGTTACTACGACTTTAAGGTTTACATTCTCATCAAATATGTTTTAATTTAAAGCTTCTCTATTTTGGACTCTCCTTAAGGGGCTTTCTACAACAGGTTTTTTTCAACGACACGAGCAAAATGCACCATGCAAAATAGTTGCGCGCGCAACGTTTTCACACTGATTTCGATGGAAAAAAGCTGTTGTAGAAGCAGCCTGAAGCTGAAATATTTTAATATTTGCCTCAGGCAAATATTATGAGAAACATTCTAAAAAATTACAATTGCGCCTATAAAGTGAAGGTGGTTTATAGGCCTTAATGCATCTGCATGATGCATGCATGCAGAAACATTTGATCGTTCACACCACATTTTTGCTTTCGATAAATCATTATTCTAGTGGGATATTTAAAATTGATTAAAATTTAAAAATAACGTAGGGGAAAGGGCTCCAAGATGGACATTTCCTATAAAATTTTTGTTTAAAGTGCGTCTTCTCAATTTTTTTATTTTTGTTGTTTGTATAGACAAAGATTTTTATACATATTTGAAAAATAAAACCAGTTTTTTTCTACTGCGCATATCACCTAAATTTTTTCTCAAAAAAAGTTTTATTTCCGATTTTTCTCAAGTAGATAAAGTTATTTGAATCTTTGATTTTAGATAGGTTTTTATCATTATAATATTATTTACTTATCATATAATAATATTTTAAAATGAATTTATTAATATTTTGTTTGTATATAATTTTTTTCTGGGTTTCACAATATGGTGTCATTTACCCTAAGATGGACACTTTCGAGACCCTAAGATGGACACCACATTTCAATGTATTTATTTTCATGCATTCGTCAAGAAATAAAATTAAACTCGTTTAATATCGTTACCAATGTCCGAATTTTGACTACGACGATTCTGCTTAGAATTGCAGATTATATTACTTTGTTACTTTTAACTTGTCAAATTAAAGTTAAATATGTTATATTTTTATTGTCAAGTTAAAAAATTAAGATTTTTAATAATGTTATTCCTAGTAAATAGAATAAAATGATTAAACATTAGTTTAAAAATTAATAAAGGATGTTCATTCTTAGGCTGGAGTCCCATGGTAGCGATTTGCGTTGCGTTTTGTAACTAGGCCATGACTGTGAGAGAGATACAGATATGTGTTTGCTCTATTTGCACTTATTGTCTAGTTACAAAACGCAAAGCATGATGCTGCCATCGGAAACCACCCTTAAGCTCATGATTACGGTTCCGGTTAAAGATCCTATTATGCCTAAGAATTTACTTTAATACTGTGAAGAATTTATGACTAGAAAATTTTTTACCGTTTGGCTGCGTAAGGGTACAGTCCCATGTTGAGCAGAAAACACAACGCAAAGCAGCATTTAGTGAGAGTAAAAAGGGTAGTGATATCTGACTATCATTCTTGTACTCACAAAATTCTGCGTTGCATTGTGTTTTCTGCTCAGCATAGGACTGAACCCTAAGGCCCAAAAACTTATAAAAAAAAATTATAATTGTTTTTTGTTGTACAAAAAAGTGTTCAACAGAAAAGTTGTTTGTTTTTGCTCATATTTTAAGGAAAAAAATAAAAGAAATTTTTTTTTAAAATTGTCAAAAAAAATTTTTTTTTGAAAATTTGCAAATTTTTCAAAAAATCATAACTTTTTTGTTTTTTGTTGTACAAAAAAGTGTCGAAAGGAAAAGTTGTTTGTTTTTGCGCATATTTTAAGGAAAAAAATAAAAAAAAATATTTTTTTGAAAAATGTCAAAAAAACAAAATTTTGAAAAGGACCCCGCACAAAATACATTGAAAAAAAGTTTCGGTCAAATTTGTTCAAACTTCGAAGTTTTGTAGCTTATAATCTCCTGAACAAAAAATGTTAGTGGCAAAACCCCCGAAAATCAATAGTTTTTTAGCTACATCATGTTGAGCCTAAAACAATGAGTGAAAAATAGTAAGGCTTGCTCATGGCTAAAGGCTCAAGACTTAATGCAAAGGGTGGAAGCTTGTTGATGGCTATAGGCTTGATCAAAGTTTGATCTTGGCTCAAGGCTTGATCTTGGCTCAATGCTTGATCTTGGCTCAAGGTTTGATCATGGATTAAGGCTTGATTATGGATTAAGGCTTGATTATGGATCAAGGCTTGATTATGGCTCGAAGCTTTATTATGGCTCAATGATTAATCATGGCTTGAAACTCGATTATGGATCAAGGCTTGATCATGGATTAAGACTTGATTATGGATCAAGGCTTGATTATGGCTCAATGATTAATCATGGCTTGAAACTCGATTATGGATCAAGGCTTGATCATGGATCAAGGCTTGATTATGGCTCTAAGCTCTGATATGGATTGAGGCTTGATTATGGCTCAATAGTTAATCATGGCTTGAAACTCGATTACGGATCTATAGCTCAACAGTCAATTATGGCTCGAAAATCGATTATGGTTGAAGGAATGATTCTGGCTTAACGATTAATCTTTAGGTTTTATCTTTATGGTTTTAGGTTGCATTAACTGTTCAAGACTCAATTATTGTTTAGAGCTAATCTGTTTGGTAACAGGTCAGCTGTGCTGTCGAAACGTTGAAAAAATGTTGTGCTTTTATTGTTCTTTAAATTCTAACTCGGAATGATCGATTTTGTCATCATCTTACTTACATACCTGTTTGTTGTTTAATGTTTACAAATTGTGTATTCTTTACTGTTGTTATATTGAAGATCATTTGAAGATCATGTGGTTAATCAATAAATTTTTTTTTATTTTTAAGTAATATATCTTCTGCATTGCTAAAAGTTTGCTTATATTTCAAGGATGAAGAATGTTGTTTATTCTGGAATGTGAAAGTTAAAGAAAAAGGATAAATATCTTTAAGTAAGAATTAATGTTTTTATTTATATACTGTAAATTATACATATGAGGGAAGTATAAACGTCATTGTATTAATAATTAGTCGAATTAATTTTTATTATAATACAATGACAGATTAATAAATAGCAATTAAATATATTTTATAATATAATTAAATTGTTTAAAATTAATGATTTTTAATCGTTGTTTAAATATATTTTTTCAATAACGATTTTTTGCCTTTACTCTCCTTTTCTGAACGTCAACGCGAATTTACGGTATTAATTGACTAAATTAATATTATTACTTATTAAATTGACTAAATATACATTGTCCATAATCAAGACTTGATCCATATCAGAGCTTCGAGCCATAATCAAGCCTTGATCCATATTCGAGATTCGAGCCAAGATTAATCTTTGAGCCATAATCAAGCCTTAATCCATGATCAAGCCTTGATCCATAATCGAGTTTCAAGCCATGATTAATCATTGAGCCATAATAAAGCTTCGAGCCATAATCAAGCCTTGATCCATAATCAAGCCTTAATCCATGATCAAACCTTGAGCCAAGATCAAGCATTGAGCCAAGATCAAGCCTTGAGCCAAGATCAAACTTTGATCAAGCCTATAGCCATCAACAAGCTTCCACCCTTTGCATTAAGTCTTGAGCCTTTAGCCATGAGCAAGCCTTACTATTTTTCACTCATTTTTTTAGGCTCAACATGATGTAGCTAAAAAACTATTGATTTTCAGGGGTTTTGCCATTAACATTTTTTGTTCAGGAGATTATAAGCTACAAAACTTCGAAGTTTGAACAAATTTGACCGAAACTTTTTTTCAATGTATTTTGTGCGGGTATGTATTCTACAGACAGACTACAGACAGACAGACAGGCGGACAGACAGACAGACACTTTTCTAAAAACCATTTTTTTGGAATCAGGGGGTCATGAAACGTTAAGATTTAGCAAAATTAGACAATGCTCAAAATCGCACAAATCCAAGACTTTCTCATTTTTGATGAGAATGTAAAAAGCAAATTTTACGGTAAAATTTAAAAAGAGCAACATTTTTGCAAATTATGAGATCGTTTTTGTTCCTAGTTTCGTATATTTACCTAACTTTGGCATCTAAAAGAAAAAACTGAGTGTTTTTATATATTTCTAATGTTTCTTCATGTTTCGGCTAATGCTTCACTCACAATAAATCTCAATTTTTTGCACTTTTTTGAGAATAACTTTCTTGTTTTTTGTTGTACAAAAAAGTGTCGAAAAGAAAAGTTGTTCGTTTTTCCGCATATTTTAAGGAAAAAAAAATTTTTTTTTTGAAAATTTGCAAATTTTTCAAAAAATCATAACTTTTTTGTTTTTGATTGTACAAAAAAGTGTCCAAAAGAAAAGTTGTTTGTTTTTGCGCATATTTTAAGGAAAAAAATAAAAAAATATATTTTTTTGAAAAATCTCAAAAAAACAAAATTTTGAAAATTTCAAAATTTTGTATTTTTGTTGTTTTTTGACGAAATGGGCTGCCCAACGAATTTAGGCTTCATTTTTACGGACTAAGAAAGTGTGCCAAATTTCAAGTCGATTCATAAAAATTTATTCGAGTTATCGTGGAGACAAATTTTTCTACAGACAGACTACAGACAGACAGACAGGCGGACAGACAGACAGACACTTTTCTAAAAACCATTTTTTTGGAATCAGGGGGTCATGAAACGTAAAGATTTAGCAAAATTAGACAATGCTCAAAATCGCACAAATCCAAGACTTTCTCATTTTTGATGAGAATGTAAAAAGCAAATTTTACGGTAAAATTTAAAAAGAGCAACATTTTTGCAAATTATGAGTTCGTTTTTGTTCCTAGTTTCATATATATACCAAACTTTGGGATCTAAAAGAAAAAACCGAGTGTTTTTATATATTTCTAATGTTTCTTCATGTTTCGGCTAATGCTTCACTCACAATAAATCTCAATTTTTTGCACTTTTTTGAGAATAACTTTCTTGTTTTTTATTGTACAGAAAAGTGTCGAAAAGAAAAGTTGTTCGTTTTTGCGCATATTTTAAGGGAAAAAATAAAAAAAAATATTTTTTTGAAAAATCTCAAAAAAACAAAATTTTGAAAATTTCAAAATTTTGTATTTTTGTTGTTTTTTGACGAAATGGGCTGCCCAACGAACTTAGGCTTCATTTTTACGGACTAAGAAAGTGTGCCAAATTTCAAGCCGATTCATAAAAATTTATTCGAGTTATCGTGGAGACAAATTTTTCTACAGACAGACTACAGACAGACAGACAGACACTTTTCTAAAAACCATTTTTTTGGAATCAGGGGGTCATGAAACGTAATGATTTAGCAAAATTAGACAATGCTCAAAATCGCACAAATCCAAGACTTTCTTATTTTTGATGAGAATGTAAAAAGCAAATTTTACGGAAAAATTTAAAAAGAGCAACATTTTTGCAAATTATGAGTTCGTTTTTGTTCCTAGTTTCGTATATATACCAAACTTTGGGATCTAAAAGAAAAAACCGAGTGTTTTTATATATTTCTAATGTTTCTTCATGTTTCGGCTAATGCTTCACTCACTATAAATCTCAATTTTTGCACTTCTTTGAGAATAACTTTCTCGTTTTTTGTTGTACAAAAAAGTGTCGAAAAGAAAAGTTGTTCGTTTTTGCGCATATTTTAAGGAAAAAAAAATTTTTTTTTGGAAACTGTCAAAAAAATTTTTTTTTTGAAAATTTGCAAATTTTTCAAAAAATCATAACTTTTTTGTTTTTCATTGTACAAAAAAGTGTCCAAAGGAAAAGTTGTTTGTTTTTGCGCATATTTTAAGGAAAAAAATTAAAAAAATATATTTTTTTGAAAAATCTCAAAAAAACAAAATTTTGAAAATTTCAAAATTTTGTATTTTTGTTGTTTTTTGACGAAATGGGCTGCCCAACATATTTAGGCTTCATTTTTACGGACTAAGAAAGTGTGCCAAATTTCAAGTCGATTCATAAAAATTTTTTCGAGTTATCGTGGAGACAAATTTTTCTACAGACAGACTACAGACAGACAGACAGACACTTTTCTAAAAACCATTTTTTTGGAATCAGGGGGTCATGAAACGTAAAGATTTAGCAAAATTAGACAATGCTCAAAATCGCACAAATCCAAGACTTTCTCATTTTTGATGAGAATGTAAAAAGCAAATTTTACGGTAAAATTTAAAAAGAGCAACATTTTTGCAAATTATGAGATCGTTTTTGTTCCTAGTTTCGTATATTTACCTAACTTTGGCATCTAAAAGAAAAAACCGAGTGTTTTTATATATTTCTAATGTTTCTTCATGTTTCGGCTAATGCTTCACTCACAATAAATCTCAATTTTTTGCACTTTTTTGAGAATAACTTTTTTGTTTTTTGTTGTACAAAAAAGAGTCGAAAGGAAAAGTTGCTTGTTTTTGCGCCTATTTTAAGGAAAAAAATAAAAAAAAGATTTTTTTGAAAAATCTCAAAAAAACAAAATTTTGAAAATTTCAAAATTTTGTATTTTTGTTGTTTTTTGACGAAATGGGCTGCCCAACGAATTTAGGCTTCATTTTTACAGACTAAGAAAGTGTGCCAAATTTCAAGCCGATTCATAAAAATTTATTCGAGTTATCGTGGAGACAAATTTTTCTACAGACAGACTACAGACAGACAGACAGACGGACAGACAGACAGACACTTTTCAAAAAACCATTTTTTTGGAATCAGGGGGTCATGAAACGTAATGATTTAGCAAAATTAGACAATGCTCAAAATCGCACAAATCCAAGACTTTCTCATTTTTGATGAGAATGTAAAAAGCAAATTTTACGGAAAAATTTAAAAAGAGCAACATTTTTGCAAATTATGAGTTCGTTTTTGTTCCTAGTTTCGTATATATACCAAACTTTGGCATCTAGAAGAAAAAACTGAGTGTTTTTATATATTTCTAATGTTTCTTCATGTTTCGGCTAATGCTTCACTCACAATAAATCTCAATTTTTTGCACTTTTTTGAGAATAACTTTCTTGTTTTTTATTGTACAGAAAAGTGTCGAAAAGAAAAGTTGTTCGTTTTTGCGCATATTTTAAGGGAAAAAATAAAAAAAAAATATTTTTTTGAAAAATCTCAAAAAAACAAAATTTTGAAAATTTCAAAATTTTGTATTTTTGTTGTTTTTTGACGAAATGGGCTGCCCAACGAACTTAGGCTTCATTTTTACGGACTAAGAAAGTGTGCCAAATTTCAAGCCGATTCATAAAAATTTATTCGAGTTATCGTGGAGACAAATTTTTCTACAGACAGACTACAGACAGACAGACAGACACTTTTCTAAAAACCATTTTTTTGGAATCAGGGGGTCATGAAACGTAATGATTTAGCAAAATTAGACAATGCTCAAAATCGCACAAATCCAAGACTTTCTTATTTTTGATGAGAATGTAAAAAGCAAATTTTACGGAAAAATTTAAAAAGAGCAACATTTTTGCAAATTATGAGTTCGTTTTTGTTCCTAGTTTCGTATATATATCAAACTTTGGGATCTAAAAGAAAAAACCGAGTGTTTTTATATATTTCTAATGTTTCTTCATGTTTCGGCTAATGCTTCACTCACTATAAATCTCAATTTTTGCACTTCTTTGAGAATAACTTTCTCGTTTTTTGTTGTACAAAAAAGTGTCGAAAAGAAAAGTTGTTCGTTTTTGCGCATATTTTAAGGAAAAAAAAAATTTTTTTTGGAAACTGACAAAAAAAATTTTTTTTTGAAAATTTGCAAATTTTTCAAAAAATCATAACTTTTTTGTTTTTCATTGTACAAAAAAGTGTCTAAAGGAAAAGTTGTTTGTTTTTGCGCATATTTTAAGGAACAAAATTAAAAAAATATATTTTTTTGAAAAATCTCAAAAAAACAAAATTTTGAAAATTTCAAAATTTTGTATTTTTGTTGTTTTTTGACGAAATGGGCTGCCCAACATATTTAGGCTTCATTTTTACGGACTAAGAAAGTGTGCCAAATTTCAAGTCGATTCATAAAAATTTTTTCGAGTTATCGTGGAGACAAATTTTTCTACAGACAGACTACAGACAGACAGACAGACACTTTTCTAAAAACCATTTTTTTGGAATCAGGGGGTCATGAAACGTAAAGATTTAGCAAAATTAGACAATGCTCAAAATCGCACAAATCCAAGACTTTCTCATTTTTGATGAGAATGTAAAAAGCAAATTTTACGGTAAAATTTAAAAAGAGCAACATTTTTGCAAATTATGAGATCGTTTTTGTTCCTAGTTTCGTATATTTACCTAACTTTGGCATCTAAAAGAAAAAACCGAGTGTTTTTATATATTTCTAATGTTTCTTCATGTTTCGGCTAATGCTTCACTCACAATAAATCTCAATTTTTTGCACTTTTTTGAGAATAACTTTTTTGTTTTTTGTTGTACAAAAAAGAGTCGAAAGGAAAAGTTGCTTGTTTTTGCGCCTATTTTAAGGAAAAAAATAAAAAAAAGATTTTTTTGAAAAATCTCAAAAAAACAAAATTTTGAAAATTTCAAAATTTTGTATTTTTGTTGTTTTTTGACGAAATGGGCTGCCCAACGAACTTAGGCTTCATTTTTACAGACTAAGAAAGTGTGCCAAATTTCAAGCCGATTCATAAAAATTTATTCGAGTTATCGTGGAGACAAATTTTTCTACAGACAGACTACAGACAGACAGACAGACGGACAGACAGACAGACACTTTTCAAAAAACCATTTTTTTGGAATCAGGGGGTCATGAAACGTAATGATTTAGCAAAATTAGACAATGCTCAAAATCGCACAAATCCAAGACTTTCTCATTTTTGATGAGAATGTAAAAAGCAAATTTTACGGAAAAATTTAAAAAGAGCAACATTTTTGCAAATTATGAGTTCGTTTTTGTTCCTAGTTTCGTATATATACCAAACTTTGGCATCTAGAAGAAAAAACTGAGTGTTTTTATATATTTCTAATGTTTCTTCATGTTTCGCCTAATGCTTCACTCACTATAAATCTCAATTTTTTGCACTTTTTTGAGAATAACTTTTTTGTTTTTTGTTGTACAAAAAAGTGTCGAAAGGAAAAGTTGTTTGTTTTTGCGCCTATTTTAAGGAAAAAAATAAAAAAAAAATATTTTTTTGAAAAATCTCAAAAAAACAAAATTTGAAATAATAATTTGGATTATCAACTTTACACTTCAATTTTTGCCTTTCGCGATGATTTCTTTGAATTTCAGCCTTACTCTGTTTAGGTGTTGTTGATGATTCAACATTTCCTTCATTTATTTTATTTATTGCTCTCGGAAAAGAAAGGGAATTGTTTGCTTCCTCTGAATAATTTGGATTATCAACTTTACGCTTCAATTTTTGCCTTTCGCGATAATTTCTTTTAATTTCAGCCTTACTCTGTTTAGGTGTTGTTGATGATGCAACATTTCCTTCATTTATTTTATTTATTGCTCTCGGAAAAGAAAGAAAAGTGTTTGCTTCCTCTGAATAATTTGGATTATCAACTTTACGCTTCAATTTTTGCCTTTCGCGATAATTTCTTTGAATTTCAGCCTTACTCTGTTTAGGTGTTGTTGATGATTCAACATTTCCTTCATTTATTTTATTTATTGCTCTCGGAAAAGAAAGGGAAGTGTTTGCTTCCTCTGAATAATTTGCATTATCAACTTTACGCTTCAATTTTTGCCTTTCGCGATAATTTCTTTGAATTTCAGCCCCACTTTGTTTAACTGTTGTTGATGCAATACTCCCTTTATTTATTTTATTTATTATTCTCGAGAAAGAAATTTCTTTCTTCATAGAGTATTTAGAAAAGTTTGATTCTCCATACTTAAGTTGAATATCTTTTTCATTTAAAAGGCAATTCCAGTCATTCACAACTATGCAAGATCTACTATTAGAAAGTTGTTCAGAGGGAAATTCACTTAAACTATTGCTTTTAAACATTAACATTAAATGATTTCTCATATTACAATAATAGTAATGGACAGAGTGGGGCATAATATTAAAAAATAACGATGTTGCGAAAGCAATTGCATATACTCCACAAGAAAGACTGTATTCTGGTTGCTGATCAACAGTGGTGAAAACTACTGGTGGTTCAAAAGGATATAATCTAATCAAATAATTTCTTTGATCATGATTTAAACATTTTTTATTAAGACTATCAAAAATGTAAAGACATCTTCCATCAAAATAAATACAAATCCAATGACCAGATTTATAAGATCCACTAAAAAGTATTTGAATGTGCTGCTTACTTTTCTGGATTGGAACTATCAAATCAAGTGTTTGTAAACACAAAGTATTTTGCACATTATAAAAAAAATTTGATTGTCTTCCCAATAGCTTTTGAAATTCATACATATGATCATTATTTAGCATTGCTCCTTCAGTGACAACTATGCTTAAATCACGAGTAGTCAAAATAACAGTTTCTCCTTTGTTAGTCATTGTTCTTTTTATTTTAGAAAAATATATACATATATTTCGTTATCCAATATAATCAATTTCCAATTTTGCTTTTCATCCAATTTAACAAATTTCTAATTTTGTATCTTATCCAATTTAACCAATTTCCAGCTTTATTTACCCAACATAACAAATTTCCAATACAACAAATTTCCAAATTTTCCTTTTATCCAATTTAACCAATTTCCAAATTTTTTTCTTTTATCCAATTTAACCAATTTCCAAATTTGCCTTTTAACCAATTTCCAAATGTTTTTAATCCAATTTAACCAATTTATAAATTTTCCTTTTATTCAATGTAACCAATTTCCAAGTATGCCTTCTACCCAATATAATCACTTTCAAAATTTGCTTTTTATCTAATATAACCAATTTCCAAATTATCCTTTTATCCAATAAATCCAATTTTATCTAATATAACCAATTTCCAAATTATCCTTTTATCCAATAAATCCAATTTTATCTAATATAACCAATTTCCAAATTATCCTTTTATCCAATAAATCCAATTTTATCTATTATAACCAATTTCCAAATTATCCTTTTATCCAATAATAACCAAATTCCAAATTTTTCTTTTTCGTAATATAACCAATTTCAAATTTTATCTCTTATCCCAAATTTCAAATTACACAAAATTTTTAACTTAATTAATTAACACTATACTTATTCACAAATTTTTCACTAACACTTACTATTCACTAAATCACAATAAATTACACAAAATTTTTAACTTAATTAATTAACATTATTCTTATTCACTAATTTTTCACTAACACTTACTATTCACTAAATCACAATTCACTAATTCACATATTACACTTTATATTCACTCACGTATAGTGAGTAAATTTAACAGTGAATAAAAAAAATTTTAATTTAATGTTATACGTAACGTATAAGAAACGTGTCACATATACTTAGAAAATATTCTACAATATTATCACTTTCGATAAACTGAAAATTTCGTCCTTATGTGGGGGTAAGCGCTAAGTGTGAGTGCGAGCGAGCTTCCCTATAAAGACGCATAAGAGTGTCTTCTTCGCACTCATAGATTGATGTATATATATATATATATATATACATATATATACAGAGGCCTGTATTCGACCCTAAGAAGGATTACGAACCCTTAAACAATAGCCTTTGTAATGGGGATATAAACCTCGGAGAACCCAGGTAATATTTTCTTTCTTCCTTCATCGCAAGGGAAACTATAGATAAAAGTCTATTATATATATATATATATATATATATATATATATATATATATATATATATATATATATATATATATATATATATATATATATAGTAATAGAAACTCCAAAGGTAACGGTCTCGATAACGTCTGGATAACGGCGCCGATAACGCTTTCTCAGATAACGGCTACCTTTCTTTCTTTCTCTAAAGGCAATGTCAATAAGAATGTCTCTCTTTACCTAATTTGCATATTTACTCGTTTCATTTTAAGGACTATTTTGTTATTCAAAATAATTATTCGTTTTTAAACATTATTATTGCTTTAATTTAATTATTATTTTATTATTCTTATTATAACTATTTTCATTAATTAATAATTGTTTATAATTGTCAATAATATGTTAATAACAATTATTTATTGTTATTCCCATTATTATTATTAATATTAAAAAGTACGTTACGATGACGTAACACCTCTCCCTTCAGGAATTTGGAAATTGAAAAATGAAATTGAACAATTTCCAAATTCTAATTCTTACATTTGAAACTAAAAAAAATATTATTTTTTATTATTATATATTTTTATTTTTGTTTGTTTGTTTATTATTATTATTTTTTTGTTTGTTTTGTTTTTTTAAACACACACACACACAATTTTTAAGATACATATAATTGATAAAGTTAATAATTATTATAAATGCCTAATGTTTAGAAGATAGCATGCACATATTTTATTTGTTTGTTTATTTTAAAGCGAGAAAAAAATGTTTGCCTTAGTCTTTATATATTTTATTATTTTTTTGTAATTTAGGCAATTTTTTGCTACATGATATCTTACGAAACATCTATTACAAGAATTGCTCCATTCATTTAATTGGATTTTATCACTCCAAATATCTATTGTTTCTTTTCTTTCCTTAAAATTATATTACATTCTCATCAAAAATAAGAAAGTCTTGGATTTGTGCGATTTTGAGCATTGTCTAATTTTGCTAAATCTTTACGTTTCATGACCCCCTGATTCCAAAAAAATGGTTTTTAGAAAAATGTCTGTCTGTCTGTCCGTCTGTCTGTCTGTAGTCTGTCTGTAGAAAAATTTGTCTCCACGATAACTCGAATAAATTTTTATGAATCGTCTTGAAATTTGGCACACTTTCTTAGTCCGTAAAAATGAAGCCTAAGTTCGTTGGGTAGCCCATTTCGTCAAAAAACAACAAAAATACAAAATTTTGAAATTTTCAAAATTTTGTTTTTTTGAGATTTTTCAAAAAAATATTTTTTTTTATTTTTTTCCTTAAAATAGGCGCAAAAACAAACAACTTTTCTTTTAGACACTTTTTTGTACAACAAAACAAAAAAGTTATTCTCAAAAAAGTGCATAAAATTGAGATTTATAGTGAGTGAAGCATTAGCCGAAACATGAAGAAACATTAGAAATATATAAAAACACTCAGTTTTTCCTTTTAGATGCCAAAGTTTGGTATATATACGAAACTAGGAACAAAAACGAACTCATAATTTGCAAAAATGTTGATCTTTTTTAATTTTTCCGTACAATTTTTTGTTTTTTGTTGTACAAAAAAGAGTCGAAAGGAAAAGTTGCTTGTTTTTGCGCCTATTTTAAGGAAAAAAATAAAAAAAAGATTTTTTTGAAAAATCTCAAAAAAACAAAATTTTGAAAATTTCAAAATTTTGTATTTTTGTTGTTTTTTGACGAAATGGGCTGCCCAACGAACTTAGGCTTCATTTTTACAGACTAAGAAAGTGTGCCAAATTTCAAGCCGATTCATAAAAATTTATTCGAGTTATCGTGGAGACAAATTTTTCTACAGACAGACTACAGACAGACAGACAGACGGACAGACAGACAGACATTTTTCTAAAAACCATTTTTTTTTGAATCAGGGGGTCATGAAACGTAAAGATTTAGCAAAATTAGACAATGCTCAAAATCGCACAAATCCAAGACTTTCTTATTTTTGATGAGAATGTAATATAATTTTAAGGAAAGAAAAGAAACAATAGATATTTGGAGTGATAAAATCCAATTAAATGAATGGAGCAATTCTTGTAATAGATGTTTCGTAAGATATCATGTAGCAAAAAATTGCCTAAATTACAAAAAAATAATAAAATATATAAAGACTAAGGCAAACATTTTTTTCTCGCTTTAAAATAAACAAACAAATAAAATATGTGCATGCTATCTTCTAAACATTAGGCATTTATAATAATTATTAACTTTATCAATTATATGTATCTTAAAAATTGTGTGTGTGTGTGTTTAAAAAAACAAAACAAACAAAAAAATAATAATAATAAACAAACAAACAAAAATAAAAATATATAATAATAAAAAATAATATTTTTTTTAGTTTCAAATGTAAGAATTAGAATTTGGAAATTGTTCAATTTCATTTTTCAATTTCCAAATTCCTGAAGGGAGAGGTGTTACGTCATCGTAACGTACTTTTTAATATTAATAATAATAATGGGAATAACAATAAATAATTGTTATTAACATATTATTGACAATTATAAACAATTATTAATTAATGAAAATAGTTATAATAAGAATAATAAAATAATAATTAAATTAAAGCAATAATAATGTTTAAAAACGAATAATTATTTTGAATAACAAAATAGTCCTTAAAATGAAACGAGTAAATATGCAAATTAGGTAAAGAGAGACATTCTTATTGACATTGCCTTTAGAGAAAGAAAGAAAGGTAGCCGTTATCTGAGAAAGCGTTATCGGCGCCGTTATCCAGACGTTATCGAGACCGTTACCTTTGGAGTTTCTATTACTATATATATATATATATATATATATATATATATATATATATATATATATATATATATATATATATATATATATATAATATATATATATATATATATATATATATATATTATATATATATATATATATAATAGACTTTTATCTATAGTTTCCCTTGCGATGAAGGAAGAAAGAAAATATTACCTGGGTTCTCCGAGGTTTATATCCCCATTACAAAGGCTATTGTTTAAGGGTTCGTAATCCTTCTTAGGGTCGAATACAGGCCTCTGTATATATATATATATATATATATATATATATATATATATATATATATACATCAATCTATGAGTGCGAAGAAGACACTCTTATGCGTCTTTATAGGGAAGCTCGCTCGCACTCACACTTAGCGCTTACCCCCAAATAAGGACGAAATTTTCAGTTTATCGAAAGTGATAATATTGTAGAATATTTTCTAAGTATATGTGACACGTTTCTTATACGTTACGTATAACATTAAATTAAAATTTTTTTTATTCACTGTTAAATTTACTCACTATACGTGAGTGAATATAAAGTGTAATATGTGAATTAGTGAATTGTGATTTAGTGAATAGTAAGTGTTAGTGAAAAATTTTGTGAATATAAGTATAGTTAGTGTTAATTAATTAAGTTAAAAATTTTGTGTAATTTGAAATTTGGAATTAGAGATAAAATTTGAAATTGGTTAATTTGTATAACAGGAATATTGGATAAAAGAAAAAATTATAAATTGGTTATATTACGTAAAAGAAAAATTTTGAATTTGGTTATATTTAAGTAAATTAGTGAATTGTGATTTAGTGAATAGTAAGTGTTAGTGAAAAATTAGTGAATAAGTATAGTGTTAATTAATTAAGTTAAAAATTTTGTGTAATTTATTGTGATTTAGTGAATAGTAAGTGTTAGTGAAAAATTTGTGAATAAGTATAGTGTTAATTAATTAAGTTAAAAATTTTGTGTAATTTGAAATTTGGGATAAGAGATAAAATTTGAAATTGGTTATATTACGAAAAAGAAAAATTTGGAATTTGGTTATTATTGGATAAAAGGATAATTTGGAAATTGGTTATAATAGATAAAATTGGATTTATTGGATAAAAGGATAATTTGGAAATTGGTTATATTAGATAAAATTGGATTTATTGGATAAAAGGATAATTTGGAAATTGGTTATATTAGATAAAATTGGATTTATTGGATAAAAGGATAATTTGGAAATTGGTTATATTAGATAAAAAGCAAATTTTGAAAGTGATTATATTGGGTAGAAGGCATACTTGGAAATTGGTTACATTGAATAAAAGGAAAATTTATAAATTGGTTAAATTGGATTAAAAACATTTGGAAATTGGTTAAAAGGCAAATTTGGAAATTGGTTAAATTGGATAAAAGAAAAAAATTTGGAAATTGGTTAAATTGGATAAAAGGAAAATTTGGAAATTTGTTGTATTGGAAATTTGTTATGTTGGGTAAATAAAGCTGGAAATTGGTTAAATTGGATAAGATACAAAATTAGAAATTTGTTAAATTGGATGAAAGGCAAAATTGGAAATTGATTATATTGGATAACGAAATATATGTATATATTTTTCTAAAATAAAAAGAACAATGACTAACAAAGGAGAAACTGTTATTTTGACTACTCGTGATTTAAGCATAGTTGTCACTGAAGGAGCAATGCTAAATAATGATCATATGTATGAATTTCAAAAGCTATTGGGAAGACAATCAAATTTTTTTTATAATGTGCAAAATACTTTGTGTTTACAAACACTTGATTTGATAGTTCCAATCCAGAAAAGTAAGCAGCACATTCAAATACTTTTTAGTGGATCTTATAAATCTGGTCATTGGATTTGTATTTATTTTGATGGAAGATGTCTTTACATTTTTGATAGTCTTAATAAAAAATGTTTAAATCATGATCAAAGAAATTATTTGATTAGATTATATCCTTTTGAACCACCAGTAGTTTTCACCACTGTTGATCAGCAACCAGAATACAGTCTTTCTTGTGGAGTATATGCAATTGCTTTCGCAACATCGTTATTTTTTAATATTATGCCCCACTCTGTCCATTACTATTATTGTAATATGAGAAATCATTTAATGTTAATGTTTAAAAGCAATAGTTTAAGTGAATTTCCCTCTGAACAACTTTCTAATAGTAGATCTTGCATAGTTGTGAATGACTGGAATTGCCTTTTAAATGAAAAAGATATTCAACTTAAGTATGGAGAATCAAACTTTTCTAAATACTCTATGAAGAAAGAAATTTCTTTCTCGAGAATAATAAATAAAATAAATAAAGGGAGTATTGCATCAACAACAGTTAAACAAAGTGGGGCTGAAATTCAAAGAAATTATCGCGAAAGGCAAAAATTGAAGCGTAAAGTTGATAATGCAAATTATTCAGAGGAAGCAAACACTTCCCTTTCTTTTCCGAGAGCAATAAATAAAATAAATGAAGGAAATGTTGAATCATCAACAACACCTAAACAGAGTAAGGCTGAAATTCAAAGAAATTATCGCGAAAGGCAAAAATTGAAGCGTAAAGTTGATAATCCAAATTATTCAGAGGAAGCAAACACTTTTCTTTCTTTTCCGAGAGCAATAAATAAAATAAATGAAGGAAATGTTGAATCATCAACAACACCTAAACAGAGTAAGGCTGAAATTAAAAGAAAT
This sequence comes from Leptopilina drosophilae, assembly GCA_032873175.1. NCBI lineage: Eukaryota > Metazoa > Arthropoda > Insecta > Hymenoptera > Figitidae > Leptopilina > Leptopilina drosophilae. Next base: position 39,937,639 of record CM065479.1, read on the forward strand.
TATCGCGAAAGGCAAAAATTGAAGCGTAAAGTTGATAATCCAAATTATTCAGAGGAAGCAAACAATTCCCTTTCTTTTCCGAGAGCAATAAATAAAATAAATGAAGGAAATGTTGAATCATCAACAACACCTAAACAGAGTAAGGCTGAAATTCAAAGAAATTATCGCGAAAGGCAAAAATTGAAGTGTAAAGTTGATAATCCAAATTATTCAGAGGAAGCAAACACTTCCCTTTCTTTTCTGAGAGCAATAAATAAAATAAATGAAGGAAATGTTGAATCATCAACAACACCTAAACAAAGTAAGGCTGAAATTCAAAGAAATTATCGCGAAAGGCAAAAACTGAAATGTAAAATTGATAATGTAAATTATTCAGGTGAAGTGCACACTTCAACTAAGAAAAAACTTCAAGTTGAATCTAAAATAGAATATGCTCAAAACCTTAAATTCAAAAATATAAACAGTGATAGAAGTACATTGTCAAAAACAAAAAATACTCTATGTCCAAGAAATTATTGTGAAAGAGTATTAAATCATCAAATTCAAAATGAGTTGAAACTGGTAAATAATAGTATAAATTCAAATTTGAATATTTCTGTTCCAAAGAAAATATTAAATATAGATTTAGATGATAATCAAACATTTAAGTCAAATAATGTTGAAAATTATCTAGGTCCAATGAATTATTATTGCACACATTGTCAAGCTAAACATTTTAAAGATGAACAAGTTGCTGGTAAAAAAGTTAGTTTTAATGATTGTTGTAGTCATGGAGGTGTTGTTTTAACTTCCATACAATATCCAGATGAATTAAAGCTTTTGCTAAAAGGGCTTCATGAAAAATCTGGTCATTTTAAAAAGAATATAAGGCTGTACAATAATTCTTTTTCTTTTGCATCTTTAAATGCTAATGTAATTAATTTTAATGGAAGAAGAAGCGGACCATTCTGTTACAAAATTCAAGGTCAAATTTACTATCAAATTAATAGTGCTTTATATCCGGATAAAGGTGAAGATCCATGTTTTGGTCAATTATTTATTTATGACCCTGAACAATCAATCAGATACAGATTGAAAAGTAACGACAATTTGGATGAAGATATTTTAAAATCTATAGAAAATATTATGAGAAATTCTAATGCATACACAAAATCTTACATGATGATGTCAGAGGTAATTAGAAAAGAAACTGAATTAGCAAGACAAAAAAATGAAGAAATTCCCGAATTACAATTATTGTTCACTTTGAAAAAAGGCTTTGATAAAAATAGATATAATTTTCAAAGTTTTAATGAAGTTGCTGCAATTTTTAATACAAACTCTGAGGGAGATATACCAGAATCTTATGTAACGGTTTATAATAAATCTACAAAGGAATTAAAATTGGTTAGCAATTTAGATCCCAATGTTGAACCTTGGATTTATTCTATATTTTATCCACTTGGAAATAAGGGTTATAATATTAATATGATTCGTAGTGATAGTGATTACAGAAGTAGAAATCATACTATTTCTAGATCTGCCTACATTAAATATAAAATTGCTATAAGAGATAAGGAATTTAATCCATTTTTATATGGGGGTAGATTGTTTCAACAATGGGTGGTTGACAATTATGTAAAAATAGAAAAAGATAGATTAAGATTTTGTGCAAATAATCAAGCTCAATTAAGAAGTGAAACATATAAAGGATTGATCGATTATTTACACAATCATGAGTTGGAAAATGATGTACACGTGGGAAAAACGCTTATATTGCCTTCCACTTTTATTGGATCACCTCGCAATATGATGCAACAATATCAGGATTCGATGGCTATTGTTGCACGTCATGGTAGACCAGATTTATTTATTACAATGACGTGTAATCCAAATTGGAAAGAGATACAGGAAAATTTATTACCCCATCAAACTGCTGCTGATAGACCTGATATTGTAACTAGAGTATTCGCATTAAAAGTAAAACATTTACTTAAACATATTGTTGATAACAAATTATTTGGAGAGGTCAAATCTTATTTTTATGTTATTGAATTTCAAAAGCGAGGATTGCCACACATTCATTTGTTAGTTATATTGAAAGAAAATTCTAAAATATTAACAGTTGAAAGTGTCGATCGTTATATTTCTGCAGAGATTCCTGATGAAAATTATAATCCTATTTTACATAAAATAATAATGCAAAATAATATTCATGGACCTTGTGGAGATTGGTGTTTAATTGTTGGAAAATGTTCAAAAAAATTTCTAAAAAGTTACCAAGAAGAAACTACAATTGAAGAAAATTGTTATGTTCATTGTCGTCGAAGAAATAATAATAAAGTATATGAACGACCAAATGGATTTATTGTTGATAATTCTAATGTTGTTCCGTATTGTCCTAAACTGTCAGAAATATTTAATTGCTATATTAATGTAAAAATAGTTTCAAGTATCAAGTCTGTTAAATATTTATATAAATATATTCTCAAAGGGCATGACGCTGCATCTATTATTATCACAAATGCGAATGGTGATGTAACTATTAATCATAATGAAATAAATCATTATGAAGAAAATAGATATGTTGGTCCAGTTGAGACAGTTTGGAGAATTCTAAGTAAACCTTTAGGAAAAAAGAGTCATAGCGTTAATCGCTTGCCCATACATTTGCCAAATGAACAGAATGTTATTATTCGATAAGAAAAAGATAGTAACGGTATTTCTTTCGATTTAAATAAAAATACAAAACTTCTGGATTACTTTAAACTTAACCTTATCCTAGGATAATCCTATCCTTATCTTAGGATAGTAATGCTCAAAAGTATTATTATTCAGAAATACCAGAGCATTATACATGGGTAACAAAATCTTTTGAATGGAAACAAAGAATTCGTAAAGAAAAAGTTTTGGGAAGAATGTATTCAGTTAATCCAAATCAATTAGAGTTATTTAATCTTAGATTATTATTGCTTACAGTAAAAGGAGCAACTTCTTTTAAAAGTTTGAGAACAGTTAATGGAGTTGTTCATGAATCTTTTACATCTGCTTGTTTAGCATTAGGACTTGTAGAAGATGATAGTGAGTGGATTAGAACAATGGAAGAAGCTGCATTATGGATGATGCCTCATTCACTTCGCCAATTATTTACAAGAATTTTAATTCATTGTCATCCTGTACAACCGGATAAACTTTGGGAACAATTTAAGGGTCAAATGTCAGAAGATTATTCAAAAACTAAGGACATTGATGATGAACAAAGGGCTTATAGAAATATTAAAACAATGTTATTTAACGAAGGATATAATTTAACTGACTTTCAGGGATTGTTAGATATACAAGATGAAATTCTTACTCAACAAGTTAATGATATAAGTATTGCAAAACATATTAACATAGGAGAACAGAATTATGCTAAATTAAATGTAAAACAAAAACTTGTAGTTGATTATGTACTTGATGCCCTAAAGGATTCTTCTTTTGATAGTTCTAAGTGCTTATATGTTGATGGTTGTGGAGGATCTGGAAAAACATTTTTATACATTACGCTATGGCATTTGTTAAGAAGTAAAAGAATAAATGTTTTCAACATGGCATTTACAGGTATAGCTGCGACTCTGCTTCCTAATGGAGAAACTATTCATGAAGTTTTAGGCTTACCCGTTCCATTATACAGTGATTCATCTTCAAACATTAAAGTTCAATCTAAAGAAGGCCTCTTTTTAAAAAATATAGATGTCTTTATTTGGGATGAAGCACCAATGGCTCCAAAATATGCTTTAGAAATTATGGATTATCTATTAAGAGATATAATGAATTCCAATGAACCTTTTGGTGGTAAAATTGTAATTCTAGGCGGAGATTTTCGACAAACTTTACCAATTAAAGAACGGGGTACTAGATCAGAAATAGTTAATTTATCAATAAAAAATAGTAAACTATGGAAACATTTCAAAAAATGCACATTAACAGATAATATGAGAGCCTTACCACAAGAAAGAAACGGAAGAAGAAACGGAATTTGTAGATTTTTTACTTAAAGTAGGCAATGGTGAATTAAATGATGCAGATGATAATGTTATATTACCAGAACATATTATTCAAAAAGAGAATTTAGATATTGCAGAAGAAATGTATTGTCAGTTCATACAACAGAATTTTTGAAATCTGACTTCAAATTCGTAATCAGCGACGCCAAAAACCCGCCAGTAACGTGTTTTAAGTGAATCCGATAAATTTTTCAAAAACGTGTCCGCTATATTGAATCCGCCATTTTAAATTTTTGAAATCTGACTAAATTCTTAATCAGCGACCCCAAAAACCCCCGAGTAACGAGTTTCAAGCGAATCCGAGGAATTTTTCAAAAACGTGTCCGCCATATTGGTTTTTTGAGGTTATGTCAAAATCCTAATCTGATGGGGTTAAATGGACGTTGGATTCGGATTCAGCGACCCAAAAAACATAAAGTCTACATAGTGAGACCCCCAGGTCAGAACTTTTATTTTTTTGTGTGGGTGTGTATATTATATAAAATAAACAATCAACCATTACAGAATTAGTAATGTATGTATGAAAGAAAACCTAATTTCCTTTTCCATGTAATTTTACCTTGCCAAAGTAATGAAATTGTGAAACAAAAGCAAATTTATTCAATTATTTTCTTTTAAAATGTATAATTGAAGTTATGTTTACATTCACCCCAAGTTTTCGAATTCTTGGGCTAAATATAAACATTTAATTATTTATTAACTTGTTTTATACTTGTTGATATAATACTTAATATCAATATTTTGCTTATTGTCAATTTTATTGAATAACCTTATATTAAGACTATCAACATTTTTTATTTAAAGTTTAGAAGAACTTAGTAATGGATTTAGAAAAAAATGCAATTAAGGGAAAAAATCTTGAAAGTAAACGATATATGCTTTGTCCACTGGTAAAAACTATTTTCAATCACGGTGGTCATTGTAGAATCATCTAAAATAATAAAATCAAATATCATTTCAAAACAGACGACTTAATACAGGTTCTAAATCTTAAAATAATCAAAACATAAAAAATTAAGAAAATTACAAGCTTTTGAATAAAAAAATGTAAAAAATACATTTTTTATCATATATGATTCACATAAAAAATATCATTTTAAATATTAGTTTTGCGATTATAGGTCTTGGGTTAGCTATATGTGCGTCTGGGTTTCGATCCCCGTAGGTCGTTGGTTTTAGATTTTAATACAATTGTAAAAATTTAGTGCTTAATACTTTCAAGCTTGATTCTCTCAGAAGGTAGAGTCGATGGTGCAAAATTTGAATTTTTATTATTTTTATAATTTTAAAAATTATAAAAATTTTCATTTATTTAATACAAATTAAGATTTAGTTGATCCAGAACTGTTTAAAGTTTAAGCAAACAATTTTGTATTTCCATTAAATAATTAATTATTTGATTCAATTAATGAAATATTAATCTTAATTAAAAGAATTAATTGTAATAAATAATTGAATTTTTGATACAAATAAAGATTTAGTTAATTAAAAAAATTATTTTATTGATGCAAATAAATATTTATTTCATACTGTCAAATAAAATACTCAGATCTAATAAATATTTACTTGGTTCAAATAAATATTTATTCGAGAATAGACAATTAAACTATTTAATTGAGTCAATTAATTTTTATTTGATTCAATTAAATTATTTTTAGTGTAGAAATTATGCAAATTATTTCCTGAAAGAAAAGAATGAGTTGGTGAACAATATTGTTATTGAGAAATAAAAATTATGCAATTCAAGTGCAATTTAGGAATACAAAATTGAAAACAAAATTTAATCCTTTAAGATAAAATTCTTTTAATAAATATGTGTTCATCTTTATAATAATGTTAGAAACTTTTTCAATGTTAAAATATTTTCATATTAAACAGCAGAAAAAAAGAGGGCGCGCGTAGCGCGCAAGTAAAAGTGACTAGTAATAATTATTGTAACAATAATAAGAATAATAAGAATAATAAGCAATTGTAATAATAATAACAAGATATTAATAAAAGTAACAACAATAATAGTTAATAATAACAAGATAATAACAATTTGTAGCAATAAATAATAATAACTAATGATAACAATAATATCAAAATAATAATTAATTGTAACATTAATAACAAACAATAATAATTAATTGTAACAAGATAGTAATAAAATGTAACAACAAAATAATAATTAATAATAATAAGTTAATAATAATTTGTAATAACAAAATAACAACAAATAATAGTTAATAATAACAAGATAATAATAAATTGTAACAAAATAATAATTAACAAGTTATAATAATGTAAACAAAAATAACAAATTGTAATAACAAGTGAATAACAAATTGTAATAGCAAGTTAATAACAAATTGTAATAACAAGTTAATAACAAATTGTAATAACTGTAAACAATTAACAAACAACATGAAATATAATATTAAATTGTAAAAACACATGACTAAGAGGATGTGAACAAGTGCGATCTAAAAACTGAGTCAACACAAGTGTTTCTCTAACAATGGGTTTCTCAAATGCATGGCAATTTGTCTAGTTGCCTCAAATACATGGTAAATTGTATAGTTACTTCAAATGCATGGCAAATTGTAACGTTTCTCCAAATACACAGGAAAATTTGGGTATAAAAAGGGCCAAAATATCAAACGATCTTCAGTCTTAATTTTTTAATCATCACAAGTGCTTCGTAATAGTGCTCTCAACTCCAGTATAGTAGTTGTCCTGATCTTTACGTGAATTTCTAAATTCAGTGAATCTTGAGGTCAAATTTGGTGTTTAGAAATATCGTTCCAGTTGTGACAAAAGCTGAAAGAAACATAATACCTATTCAACTGCCTACTTTACGAGTTATATATAATAGTTATATATAATAGATTTTATATAATTTTTTAACAGCGTAATTTTATTATGAATTGTGCGGAAAAACAATTTAGTATTATCGGGACTGAATGAATCACCAAATGAAACAATAGATCAACTTATAAACAAAATCAAAGAAACACTCGGGGCTCACTTGAATATAAATATTGGTGACAAATCTCTATTAATCAAATACAACGATTGGGAAAATTTGAACAGAATAAAAATAGATTGATTCTGCTTCTTTGACTTCATGACAAACTAAGAGCGATATCTTAAAAAATCGTAACAGACTTAAAGGTCTGACTTAAAGGTCTGACTTAAAGGACTTGACTGTGTTATACTCACTCTCTTCTTCTAGGGATGTTTATGTTTGCATACAATACCTGCCAAGGTAAAAGCAATAAACACAAACACCCTAAGTTGAAGAGTGAAAAACATTTAAAGAGTGTTAAAACTCCTATTGTCCCGAAAAGCGACAACGCCGTGGGGAAGACCCGAACACTTCTCGGCACGTTGATGAAAAACCCATGACGTCGACAGCGAGGGTCAGCCAGTTACCGCGTTGTCTGCACAACCAACGCGAAGCGTTCAATTTTATTTTCACTTTTAATTTTCTACCTTCATCATCGATTTCATTTATTTTTCACTTGGTTAATTAATTTAGTTGGTATATTATTATTATACCATACCACTATTAATATTATAATATTATTATTTATGTTATATAATTATTATTAATATTATTGTTTATATTATTATTTATATTATAATATCATTATTAATATAATAATACTATTAATATTATAATGTTATTATTTGTATTATAATGCGACGTATGACTTTGAACAATTGAATTTTTTATTCAAAGTTTGTGCTTACGTCAGGCAAAATCTGATGCATTCAACACAAAAAAAGGAAATTTAATTTAATAAACTTCGCCGTTAGGCGTCAATTAATTTTAAAGATTAATTAATAAACGTTAACTCGACTCGGCCCAGCAAAACCCAAAACTTTTAAACCTCTGAGTTTCCCTCTCGCTCAGAGGAGATTCTGCCCAAACAAATTGGCAGCAGAAAAGCCAACGGCGAGACACGACTGGCACAGTATCAGCAAAACGACTTACCCACGACGGTTCGGCTATAATGCTCTCCTTTTGGATTTCCTTGTATCGGCTCAGCGATTTTAGCAACGTCGCTTAATTCGTAAAGAAGGCTTAGGTGAAACACTTAAAAGAAAAACAACACACTATTTCTCTCTAAAGTTATTTTTTTATTTTTCAACAGTACTAAGCTTCACGCTCCACTATCAAACACTTTAACTCACAACTCTCAAAAAAAGGACGAAAACTCGAAAAATGGTCTACAGCAAGATACTGGCGTACCGCCGCGACAGACGATAATTGTCGTTATGGTGGCAAATGTATGGCCCACCTGTAGCGTCTCGAATTTTCCTCATGGCTCGTCTTCTTCTTGTTCCCTGAAAATCGCACTGGTCCCGCCTCCTGGCTCCTGGCTCTCCTCCTATTTCTGGCTCTTTTACTCTCTCCGGCTCTCCTTCTCTCTCTCTGGCTCTATTCTTTTAGTTCTCTGGCTCTTTCTTCTCCCTTCTCGCTGGCTCTATTATTCCCTTGCCTCCGGTCCCTTCCTCTGTCTCCTCTCCACCAACAACTGACGGACCGCCAGATCAATTGTTGATGGCGGGAGTCCTGCCAAGGCTCTCGTCGGTTGGGTTATTTTCTCGACCAGGTCCTCGTTTCCGTCTCTCGCTTCTGTATCTGATCGACTTTCACCAGTAGCTTGTTCGGCATCACGTTCCGGCGCAGGGATCTCCTGTTCCGTCCGTCCTACTGCACTTTTCCCTCTGTCTTTCAGCTCAAGTGAGACTTCTGGGTCTGTCTCTCCTTCTGTCTCCTGGGCCCTGTCAGCTGAAGACTGGCTTTCCTTTTCGTCCTTCTGGTACCACACGATGCCTCTGTACCGGCGGTATGCCTCTGCGCATCTTGGGCAGTTTCTGACAGTGGTATGTCGTAGTCTACAATTACTACAGAAATGGTATAGTACTGGCTTGAGACATACCACTGCCCGATGTCCACGTTGCCAGCAATTTAAACAACTGTATAGTGGCGGGTCTAGCTCTTCCGTCATTGGAATCTCCTTGAGTCCCCCGAAAATCACACCCGTCGTCCTGGTCCTCCTGGTGTTCTTTTCTTCCGGGCTCTTCCGCGGTTCCTGCTTTCTCGGATATACTTTCGGCCTCGTGCCAGTTTTTCCAACTCACCGCACTAGTGGCCCCGTATGCGGCGAGTGTGATCGTTGGGCTCTTCTCTCCGGCTCCTAGCATTCGATGTCTTTCTTCCGCAAGACGTGCTCCCTTCGGCTCTCTACTTCCTTCATTTGCTTGGCACGGAGTTTTTCTAAGGCTACTGCCCCCACAGCACAATATCTTGCTGTAAGTTAGTGGTGTGGATTACACGTATAGTTTGTAAGGATAGGGTTGTATATTTGTGGTAAACTTAAGGTAAACTTTAAATTTCCGCCAATACCGTAAGCTTACAAGTAAAGGTTATTGTAAGCTTACATGTAAAGTATATGTAGTAATGATGTTATTACTCGGTCGATAAATTAATAAAAACGATGAGATAATCGATCACTCCGAGTCAGGATTCCTGACTCGGAGTGATCGATTATCTCATCGTTTTTATTACTTACATGTAAAGGTTACTGTAAGCTTACAGGTTAAGGTTATTGTAAGCTTACAAGCATAGTTTACTGTAAGCATACAAGTAAAGTTTATTATAAGCTTACAAGTAAAGATTATTGTAAGTTTACATGTAAAGGTTATTGTAAGGTTACAAGTAAAGGTTGTTGTAAGCTTACAAGTAAAGGTTGTTTGTAAGCTTACAAGCATAGTTTACTGTAAGCCTACAAGTAAAGGTTATTGTAAGCTTACAAGTAAAGGTTATTGTAAGTTTACATGTAAAGGTTGCTGTATGCTTACAAGTAAAGGTTATTGTAAGCTTTAATGGTAAGGCTGTGTTAAGGTTACGATAAAGTTGTAAGGTTGTGGTAAGTTTACTAAATAAGGTAAATCTTTACAAAATAATTTATAATATAATTAAAAAATAAATAAAAAATTAAAAAAAATTTTTTTGTTCCTGCTCCATTTTGGAAATTTAACAAGCCATTGAAAATCTTGAAAACAAATTTGGGAGGACTGGAATTCAAACCCGGGATCGACGCGCAGAAACCTAGCATTCTAACTAACTGAGCTAAGTGGGGAACTGACAAAGAAAAAATCAATATTGCTTTTAAGATGAACCAAGAAGATGACTAACTCTTTAAAAGCAATATTGATTTTTTCTTTGTCAGTTCCCTACTTAACTCAGTTAGTTAGGATGTTAGGTTTATGCGCGTCGATCCCAGTTTCGAATCCCAGTTCTCCCAAATATGTTTTCAAGATTTTCAGTGGCTTGTAAAGTTTCCAAAATAGAGCAAGACTAAAAAATTTTTATTTATTTTTTAATTATATTATAAATTATTTTGTAAAGATTTACTTTATTTAGTAAACTTATCACAACCTTACCTCAACCTTACAACTTTATAGTAACCTTACAACAGCCTTACCATTTAAGCTTACAATACTCCTTTTTCGTTCTTCGGCTCTACTGGCTCCTCCAATACAGTTAGTTCGGCCCAGTCATTCAGGGTGGTCGCGGGCTTGAACTTTCCTCCAACTGCTCCTTCTTCTTCCTCTACCCGTGGGGCTTCCGGGTTTTCTTCAATGGGGGTATTTTGGACCCTCAATGGCTCCTCCATAACCCGTTCGGCTATTGGAAACGAGAGGTATGACAGGCGCTCCATCGCCACATCCCCAGCGTCGAATTCTGGGAACGAACGGTGATTTGACTGCGGGTGCTCGCGTCTCTCCGTTCTGGCTTTCTCGTGTCCCAGTTGTTCTGGTCGCCTGTCGCTCCTGTCTCTTGCTCGACGGCTTCCTGGTGGGGTACTCGGCATGACTCTACCTTTCCTCCTTTTCTTGGCACTTCTCTTCTCCACTTGGCTCCTTGTCCGATCTAAAACAATTGTATTTATGCATCAAAGGACATAGTCATTTACATATTTGAAACAGATAAGTATGGTTTCAGGTCAGTAAAAAGTTCATAAACTAAAGTCTCTAAAGTTTATAAACTTTAGGCTTTGTTCATCTCGTAAGATGAAGACCGTTGGCGAACAGACTTCTACAATCTCGTATGGACCTTCGTATTTCGGCGCTAGCTTAGTCGCGAATTTTTGTGCCCCACTCAACAGTTTGTAACTTTTTCGCAATACTAAATCGCCTACTTTAAAAGTCTTTTCTTTTCTTCCTTTGTCATAGTACTTTGTCTGTCTCGCTCGCTCTACCTCTCAACTGGATTGGCTTGTGGGTGGTAAGGTGGCGTCGTGATGTGTTTGACTCCTTATTCCTCAAGTGTTGACTTGAGATATTTGTTGTCAAACTCCTTACCATTGTCGGTGAGTTATACCTCAAATGCTCTGGCTACCGACTTTCCGTCTGCTGACTTCAATGGCTTGACTTCCATCCGCCTCGAGAACTAGTCTTGGAACACTACAAATACTTGTAGTTATTCTTACTTGTCGAGAACTCCATTGTGTCTGAAGCTATCACGACCTAAGGTGTCTCTTCAATTCTCTGACCCATTAGTCCGACGGGTCTGGCTTGAGATACCTTATGTATTTGGCATTGGTGACAATGCGTCACATAATTATGCACGTCGTTCCAAATACCTGGCCAATAGTACTCTCGTGCTATCCGATCATAAGTTTTCTTAATAAAGTGTCCTGCTGCTAAGTGTCCCAAGTGTCCTGCTGATGCTTGGGCGTGTCCGTCTACCAATACTCTCGCTCTGTACTCCTCTGGCACTATCAATTTCCAACCGTCCTCGTCTCCTGTGATCGGCAATTAAAGTGGGTCACTTTTATTCCTGTAAAGATTTTCATTCTCTACAATCCATCCTGGGAACCTCTGAGGATGGCTCACCAACTCGCGGCATTTGAGGTCATATAGGTCCTCAATGATTTCAAACGCGGCCACCGACTCTTCTTCCTCTTCTTGTAACCTGGACAATGCATCTGGGACATGATGTAGTGCACCCCTTCTGTGATCCTTTCTATGTCAAAGTCCCACTGTTGCATTTCCAGGGCCCATCTGGCTAACCGGCCTGTAGGATCTTTCAAGTTCCTGAACCATTTTAGGGCACTGTGATCTGTGATCCCATGGAATTTGTACCCTTTAATGTACGGCCTGAACTTCTTGATCGACCACAATAATGACAGGCACTCCTTTTCTGTCGCGCTGTAGTTTCTCTCGGCCTCCGTCAAAACTCGACTAATGTATACTATTGGATGTTCTCCGTCATCAAACTCCTGTGTCAGTACGGTTCCAATCGCGTAGTTACTGGCGTCACACTGGATTGTGAACTTCTTTGTGAAGTCAGGTCAGGCTAAGACTGGCGCAGATGTCAACTTTTGTTTAAGCTATTCAAAAGCTTCTTGTTGCTCGTCCTCTCATTCTCACGTTCGGCCCTTACGCAGCAACTTCGGCAGTGGTATCTTGATTTCACTGTCGTTCCGAATGAATCGAGAATACCACCCTACCATGCCTAAGAAACGTCTCAACTGTCTCACGTTCTTCGGCTTTGGATAGTTCCGTACTGACTCCGTCTTGTGTGGATCTGGCCGCAGGCCCTTACCGTCCAACAAGTATCCGAGGTAAGTGACCTCAGAACATCCAAATTCACACTTCTCTGGATTTACAATTAGTTTTGCCTCGTTTAGTTTCTGCAAGACGATTTCAAAGCCACTTGACATATTCCTCGATTGAATCTGTGACTACAATGATGTCGTCCAGGTATCCAAAAACATACGGCTCTACTTTTGGTCCCAATAATCAGTCGATCATTCGTTGGAAGGTCATCGGCGCATTCGTCATTCGACTCCTCCTCCATGGCTGCGACTTTCTCACTTCTACCGGGCTTTTGGCTGCTCTTCTTTTCCTTCACGAACGCTAGTGGAAAGCGCATCATTTCTTTTAGTGGAGAAAGAGTATATCAGTCGTCTAACTCTTTCGTCCTCTCGTACCCCCTAAGGATTTTCTCCATCTGGCTGAGTGACTCAAATTTGCTGTGTTTCAGCTGGCGTCTGTATGCCGGTGTAAGGCCTTTGTAGGCGATCCTAATTTGCTTTTTCTGGCTCAAAGGTCGTTTCATGTGGCCCAAAATGAGTCTGAAACTAATCAAGTATGGGGAAATTTTTCCCCTTTTCCTTGAGTCCTGGCTCTCAACTCATCGGTCACGTCATCGTCGACGGTATATACTCATTTATAGATATTAGATACTCATTTTTAAACTCCCTCTGGAACGATCTCCACGACGTTATCTTACGGCGTAGTGATCTGAACCAACTGCTGGTCGTTTTCTGGAGAATGATAGGCAACGCTTGTAAGATTTCTCGGTCTAAGAAATCTAAAGATTCCTTGCAATCCTCTAATCGCTCCAAGAATTCTTCGGCATTGTCGTCGTCTCCAAAGAATTTTAAGTCCCAGTCCTTCAGTGTTTTTATTACTTTGGACCTCCGGCCGGACTTAATTTCTTTGGTTTCCCCCCGCTTTTCACGTCTTGAGTTAGATCGCTCTCAGATTCGGACTCACTTGTCGAGTCATCCAAGATCGATCTTCGGTTGTCCTTCCTATCTTTTCTTGACTTAGGCACTTTAGTGCTAATTTTCCGACTTTTCGCACTATTTAAGTCGTCGCTGGGGTGGGTTTCACTCTCTCACCCGTTTTAGGTGTGTATAAATGCTGTAATAAACGAAAAAATAATTACGTATTTTCTAATTTTACATATATATGTATATACATAATTTCAATACAGTAGTATTTATGGTCGTGATTTAGAAAAATTAATATGAAATGCAAGGAAAGCGATTTAAAAAGTAAAAAAAATTATTAATTTATAAATATAAAAATGAAATAAGACAGTAACTGTAATGTTACAACATTTATGAACTGCAAATATTAAATAAATAATTCATCAACTTGAATGAATAACAAATATATAACATGTATTAGCTATACATGAGTACTATTGTAGCTACGCACAGCTCGAAGTAAACTATCAAAGTGTTTGAATAGGGGAGACCGAGCGTAATGGCTCACTTTTTGTTGTTTAACTTCGTCATTTTTGCATTAATTAAAATTTTATAAAAAAAAGTACGTTCTAATATCACTCATACTTTTTTTAGAACAATTTTTTTGGAGAAATGAAAGGTGAGTCCCGGCCCGGCCCGGGGCGTATTAAATCAGAAATGAAATTATTATTCAGAACATGAAATATTATTATAATGTTGCCCATTTTTGTTTTTAGTGTCAATTTATAATAAAAAATATTGAAAATGGAACATATTAAACTTTAAACAATTTTTGTGACATTATTAAATTTTAAGAAGTTGGAGCGAAGTACAAACTACATTTATTTAAAAAATATATTCTCCATTTTTTTAACTAAAAAGTTAACATTTGTATTTATGAATGTATCTATTGCAAGATCCTTTAGGCATTTTGAAATAAAGATTTTAGGTCAGTATTCCTTAGAACGACCTTCTAAATACATTGAATTCTCATTGAATTCTCGAAAATTCAATTTTTTAAAATGTTTTTAACTAAAATTTGTCTATACTGTCAAAATTTTCCAAACTTTAAAAATAGAAAAAGATTCAAAAACAAAAAATTCCAAAACAATATATAAAAATTAGATTTACCGATGTATTACCTTAAAAAGAAATTATTATCAAAAATAGACAAAATTGTATGTTTTCTATTAGAATAATTCGTTATGATTTTATAGTTTATGAGACAAACAAAAAAGACACTAAAATTCAAAATGTTCTTATGAATTCTAAAATTAAATTTTTTCCAGTACTCTAAGCATAGAAAGAGTGAGTCTGGTGTCTAGATACTTACGAAATATTTAAAATACGCTTCTGACTTAAAAGATCATTTTTTTGCGTTCAAACCTTATAGATTATTCAAAAAATGAATAATACCATTGGTTTCCTTACTTAAAAACGAATTAAATTCACTATCTTTAATTGTCTTTTCGTCAAATAGAAACCTTTTAAAACAAGATTTAAGTTTGGGATGTCTACACACATGAAAAAAATTTGAATTTTTATGAATACTTTGTTTTTTTTACATGTTTTAATAAGTGTTATTATATTATTTTCATTCTTTTAATTTAGTATAATTCTTTTTATTTTCTAATTAATAAAAAAAACTCTAAATCTATCTATCTATTTATCTAATATAAAATTATAGTTTAGTGAATTATAATCTAATTATTTAATTATCATTTTTTTATAATTATAAATTATAAAAAAAACTTCTTTGTTTGACAAATCGTAAATAGGCAGCTTTTTCTTTTTTTTCCAAAAATAAAATTAGAAAATTTTGTTGTTTTTAAGAAAATAACCTATCACTTCTATTTTTCGATTCACACTTTGAAAAAAATATTTAAGCTTTGATTAGAAATAAAGGAAAAATAATTTAAGAAATGCAATTTTTTATTTGTTAATCACAATTTTTTAATGTTAAAAATCAAATTGAAAATCTTTAAGAATTTTAGTAAATAAAGAAAAAAAATTCATTCTTCATTTACATATTTTTTAAATAAAATTTTTGTGTTTTTTGTAAAACAAATTGCATAATTTAGATTTTTCGAATCACAATCATTAACGGAATAAATAATTATTAGTTATTTAATCATAATTTAAATTAAATTAAGGAGTTCCAATCGAACCTTTGTGAGAGTTAGACGTGTTTTTGTTTGTCTATTGGTAATATACGTCGGACTGTTTCATTTTTGATAGAATTTTGCATATTTCAAAGTTGGTGTTGTTTAATAACTGTGGTGTTTTACATATTGTGTTTTGTGCACTAATTTTTTCCGCTTAAAAGGAAATAAGTGAATTTCATTGCTTCCCTTTTCTCACTTGCACTTTTCCCTGTTCGAGTGGTTTTTATTTTGTTACTATCAACATGGAGATCCATTTACATGAACAGATAAGTAAATTAACAGAGTGTATACAAGGCCTAACAAAATCCCATGAAGAATTGAAAAAACAGATGCAGGATGCATGTGCGACTGCTCAAGAATCTTGTGTGAATGTATCAGTGTTTTCCAAGAAAACAGATTCGTTTGAAAAGAGACTTGAATTTCTCGACCGTAAAGACAGAGCCAATAATATAATTATTTTTGGTCTAGAGGACAAAGAAGTTAACAGTGTTGATTTGTGCTCAATTGTTCTTACTATTTTCAATAACTTGGATATTCGTATTCCTGATTTGGCTATAGCGGATACCTACATGTTGGGAAAGACTGGTGAGAAGAGACCGGCTATCGTCAGATTCATAGCCCCAAGGTGGGTTAAGAACGTTTTCTCGAAGATCACCGAGTTTAAGAAACTCAATCTCGCAGTCGCCAATGATCGAACTAAACAAGAAAGAGAGTTGAGAAAATCACTTAGACTCCAAGCTGATATAATCAGGAAGTCGGGAAAGAAAGTGTCAATTAAGAGAGGCAAACTGATTGGAGAAAGCACTGGCATAGGCGAACGGGAGGTGGAGGCTACTTCGGAGAACAAAAAAAATTCAGCACCCTTTCCAGTCATTCAAAATAAGGAAAAAAATGCTGAGAACTCCCCGTTTACTATTGCTAGACCTAGCCCGAGAAGAGGTCCAGGACGTCCCTCGAAAAAAAGGAGAACCCAGAGAATTGTGCTGCTGCTTGCATGAGCTCTTTTGTAATAAAAGAAAATGCAACACCAACTTCATCAAAGGTGGAACGATTTCGCAAAACTACACAAGAGTAATGGAGAAACTATAGCTGTGAAGGTTATTTTTTGGAACGTACACGGACACTCTAACATCAAAGATATAAAGCATCATTGTGACAGACACGATATTCTTTGCCTGTGTGAAACTTGGATAGAAGAGTGGGGACCGAGGTTCAATGTATTCTCGAATTCAATGACCATTTTTAATATACCAGCGATGAGGGAGGCCAGTAGAGGAAGGGCTAGAGGCTAGACTTGATAATGGCTCTCGATAAGTCATATTATTCTCCTCAGCTGATTATGACGGAACCAAATTTCATGGTGATCAAGGCTCAGGTAAACGGTTTCGTCTTTCTGGTTGTGGCAGTCTATGTCCCGCCTTCGATTGACTTCCTCTTTTTTTGAATAATTTTAATCTCAAACTAAATGTACTTCGTGATTCCTATGTAAACGTTCCTATTATTGTCGGAGGCGATTTTAATTGCAGGGTTGCCAATCTTAATTCTCTTAACAAACTATTCTTGCAATTAACAAATCTTTAAATTGTAATAGATTCTCTAGAGACACGATTTATAATCTGAAAGGTAAACAACTGTCAGAATGTTTGGAGGAAATGGAATTCTTTCTTTGTAGTGGTAGAACTTTGAGTGACACGCCGGCCAATTTCACTTACATTGGTAGTTTGGGGTCGAGTGTTATTGATCTGGTTTGGTGTACTTTATCAATTTTACCTTTTATACTAGATTTTACAGTGCTTGATATTGTTACGTGCTCCGATCACCTTCCGGTTTGCATTTCGATTGATCTACCCCCTCTATCAAATATTTCTGTACAAGATAATCGTCAGCCGTGGAAATTAATGTTTGACTATTGTAGCGTTTTTCTTATTTTTCAAAGAAAATTTACTACAAAAGTGGCGACGGTGTCCGGAACAAAACTAGGGTCAGCAAGTTCCACACTTCGAACTTCCCGACAACCCCCGATGACCCGTTTATTTATTTTAGGGAGCTTCCCTGGCGCCAGGTAGAAAAATCTACCCGGATCTCGGTTGTTCCGTACGGCCCTCTGGACTAGCTCGACGATGATGAGAATTATCTCGGGCACGAGTTCCGTACTCAGAAGAGAGAGAAAGTGAGGTTAACTTTTCACCCACACCCAGGGAAGAATTTACTTTGCAACTCACTGTTAACTGACAAATACCGAATTGATACTTTTATTCATTTGGCTTGTTACACATAAAACACTGTCAAGAATTCCACACTTCTGGCGATTTTCCGTCGTGATCAGGGGGAAAACCACAATGGCGGCCTTCGTTGGCGAGCATGCGGTCCTCACGCCGAGCACGACTCTCCGGTCTTTTCTCCCACTGCAGGTGAGATCAACCCGGAAACAAGGAGACTGCCGCCGCACACTAACCTCGGAGACGACGCAGCAACTTCTCGTAATCCATCTTGGTCCCGGTTGTTTAACAAAAAAAATAACTCGGTAGGCGATCGTAACTAGGCTATGACCAAGCGCGAACTGGTGATTTCACGCCGGCCGGCGTCGATGGCTCTGCCGTCGTTGCTTGTACCGTCAGGTGGTGCCATCCGTGCTTCGGTGGTCGTGTAGACAACTCACTTCTCGTCACTGGCCCCTCGGTTTGATATTAGGCGGCTTTTATAATTCTCTCCCCTGATCATGTTATGACTTAGGCGAAATTACAATATATTTTGAATTGTGGATCTCAGGTTTAATACACAAATTATAAATTCGGTTTGCCGTGAAATCCCATTTGGGGTATAATTTACAAATAATATGTCAGGTGAGTCCGGGCTTGGTCACGAAAAATATAAATCAGAAAAGTATTCATTTTACTGTTAATTTTATTTTCCCGTTCCCGCGGCTTTTTATGAAAAATGTTTCGGCGAGACACTCAACCGTTTGAAACATGGAAAAGTTCTATTTCCACGTTACAACTCTCCCGGGCCTAGCCGAAACTTATTTCCTGAATTTACTTCCTCGCTTCCGAGAATTGCGGCCAAACTATCACCCCCCCACCGGGCTTCACCCCTCCTTATGCTCTATTTTTCTCTCTCTACTTCTCCTCGAAATCTCCTCGTTCGGGCAAGGATATTTTATAATTTGTATTATCCCCCCCTTCTCCTTAGATTTTTCCTACCCTGCAGTGTCCTTTCTACTCGTCACTTATTTAAAACATAGGCTCATTACTTAACCGTATTTATGTTATCGGGTAGTGTTGATTATAGACTTTTCTGGTGAGTTGGGAAAACAGGAAAAGAAATCTGAGAAAAGTGCATTAGAAACTTCAAAATATATCTTTATTTAGGAAATGATAACTTTTCATTTTCTTTAAGTCTTATGTTATTATAATTTTTTTTTTTCAACATAATACTGTTTAAGAATAATACTGCTTAAGGTACTTTAGGTAACTTAAGGTGTCCTTGTTTATTCTAACTCCCTGAGACTAGGTTCCCTATGTGGTAGCTTTTGTGGGTCCCCATATTTCGGGGTTCCTAATCTTCAACCAAAATGTAAATAAGAAAATACGATACTGACTACTGTCAAACAAAAACTAATTTTTAATTATTTGGGGCTTCTTTCTTTTATACTACTAAAGAGCCAACAAAAAGAAACAAAAAAAAATTAATTTAAATTTTTCTTTTGTAAAAAAAAACGTATCAGAAAATAAACTGAACGATTCAAGATCTGATCTAGTGACTAAATGTCCTTGTTTTAATAAAACTAAATTTAACTTTTGGACATTTTAGGGGTTAACCCAACCAAACAAAATAAAATTATAAACTCGAAGGTGGCAAAAAGATTGACTTCTTATCTGGTTTACTCCTCCGTTTCCTGGTTGGGGCAGTTACCCTTTCCGTGGCCTATTTTTTTTACATCGAGTACATCTCATTCGTCGAGATGCCGTTTCGACTAACTCGAATATTTCCCGCCGACGTATGTCATTCATGGCTTGGGCTGCTTCCTCGTTGGCTGCTCCTCGGACATTTTCAGCGGCCAGTTGTTCACGTTGAGCAATTTCTCGGAGCAACCGTCTGGCTGCGTGGCGTTCGGCTTTTTCTCGCTTCGCTACTTGTTCTCGGCGATCTACTTCGGCCTTCACTTGACGCTCTATTTCCTCTTGTTGCTCCCTTTTTCTGTGCTTCTCTGCTATATCCCTGCGGGCTTCTTGTCGGCCTTGTTCCGCTGCAGCTGCCTGCTCTCTTCTTCGCTGTTGTAGGCGCTCTTGGTGTTGGTTTGGTCGGGGGCGGCAGGGTTGATCAGGTCCTACCGATCGACTCATACCCTGACTGGTATAGTGGCCGGGTTGTTGTTCGGCGGCGGCTGCTAGCGCTTTACGCTTTTCTTCCTCTCGGACAGGCTTTGGGGGACGGTACGTTCCCGTTCTTTCCCGGAATTGTTTCCAGGTTTCACCTGTTTGTCGACTGGGAGTAGCTTCGGTTTTAGGTGGTTGCGAAAATGGCGGCGTCTGCCCTGAGTCACTATTTGTCACCGTCCTAGGGGCTTCCCGCATCTGCGATGTTGATGGTCTATTTTCCGTTGCCGGTCCTGCTGATGGTCTGTTGGTACTTGGTTCTCGGTTTTCTCCAGTTCCCGCCATACCAAGGTCTCTCATCAACTGGTCAATGCCATCAATTAGTCTTTTATTTAGGTCCGCCGATCTTCGGTGGTTCTCTTCTTCCGCTGTGAAACAGAGAATATATAATTTTTGGTTATGTTCGAACAAGGTATCTACCACTATTTCTTCTTTTCTCATTGTTTTTTTGTTGATCCTTTGCCCCCTTCGTGCGTAACAGAATATTCAAAAAAAATGTAGGCTATGATCAGTCTTGTCTCATTCCAAAATAATAACAAAAATAAAATAGACACTTTAATGTTTAAATAAGCGTAAGCAAAGCAACTATTTAGGAGGATAGGTTTATGGATTTCCTAATACTCCCCCCTTCTTAGGTTCTCGATAGGGTACCAAGAGTTTAATAGGGAACCTACCTAACGACCTTCCACTTTCTGTGGCGAGAATGTATACTGACGGTCCTTTAACCTCTACTATCGTAAACGGTCCCTGATTTTTCCCACCGAATCCCCGGGTTATCCCTTTTCTTTTTGATGATAATAATTGTTTCTTTACCATTACCTTGTCTCCTACCTGAAAAATGGCATGACGGCGTCTTTTGTCATAATTAACTTTTTGTCGTTCATACGCGTCGTCCATTTGTAAAGAGACCAAGTCTTGGAGTTCCTTTAATTTTTCAATTCTTATCAACCATTCTTCTTGATTTTCGGGTATCGATTCGTCTGATTGTTCCGTTCGGTTTCTTAGGTTATTATACGGTTTCGGTTCTCGTCCCATGTTTAAATACGCGGGGCTTATTCCCGTGCTACCGTGTGTTGCCGTATTGTATGCAAATCGTAGTTCCTTTAAATACGCATCCCAATGCTTATGATTTTTTTCTACGTACGCGGATATCATTGTTTTAATTACCCTGTTCACCCTTTCTACTAGGTCTGATTGGGGGTGATATATCGGTGTAAAAGAATGTTTTATCCCGTACGCTTCTGTAAGACCTTCGAACGCCTGGTTTACGTATTCCGTACCGTTATCGGACACTAAGACCTGAGGCGCGCCCCATCTATTAAGGACTAGATCTTCGTTTGCCTTAATAATCGTTTCGGCATTTGCCTTTCGCATTGGTGCTAATTCGATCCATCGCGTGTATAAGTCTTCGAAAATAACGAGGTATTGAAACCCTAAAGAACTTTTGGGCCATGGGCCCATTACATCGGTTGCTACTACTGTCCATGGTTTCTGGATTATCCGCTTGCCCATTAGTCCCGCCGGGGCTTTGTGGTCCGCTTTAATCCTTTGACAGGTGTGGCAAGTTCTCACCCATTCTTTAATATCTCGGTACATTCCTGGCCAATGATACTGCGATGTTATTCTCTTGTGTGTTTTCTCAATTCCCAGATGACCCGCCTGTGGTTCACAATGGTTTTCGTTGAATACTTCTTGACGATTTTCTGCTGGTACCACCATCTTCCAGTCGTCTAGGTCTTCTAGGATTGAATCAATTAGTGGGTTGGGACAGTACCGATACAATTTTCCGTCGGTTATCTTCCATCCGTGAAATTTCCTCGGAGTTTCCTCTACTTCTTTCATCCGTCGGCAGTACCAAGGGTCTTCAACCGTCGTCATTGCCGCTATTGGTTGCGCCATCTCTTCTTCGTACATCCTCGATAGTGCGTCTGGTACCAAATGTTCCGAACCTTTTCGGTAAACTACGTCGAAATCGTACTCTAAGAGATCTAACGCCCACCGGGCAAGCCGACCCGTTGGGTTGTGTAGGTTGTGTAGCCAACGTAGTGAGCTGTGATCGGTTATTACAGTGAAGTGAAACCCCTCGAGGTAGTGTCGGAATTTCTTAACCGCCCAAATTGCCGCAAGACATTCTTTTTCGGTTACTGAGTATTTTCGTTCGGCTTCGGTTAACGTTCGACTAGCATACGCGATTGCTCGATTTTCTCCGTCTTGAACTTGGGTTAATACCGCACCCACGCCGAAGTCACTCGCGTCGGTGTGCAGTTCAAACGGTAGTTCAAAATTGGGGTATGTGAGCGTTGGTGCTTCTGCGATCATGTGCTTTAAATTATCAAAAGCATGTTGCTCATCGTCGCCCCACTGCCATGTGTTTCCTGTTCTCAGTAAGCGATTTAAAGGTTCTGCTAAAGTTGCTAATTGTGGAATGAAGTGGCGATACCAAGATGCCATGCCGAGAAATCGGCGAAGTTGTTTTACCGTTTTTGGCTCCGGGTAATCCACGATTGGTGCCATTTTGTCCGGATCCACGTGTAATCCATCGTGGTCTATCACGAATCCCAGGTATTTAGCCGAAGTTACACAAAATACGCTCTTTTCTGGATTTATTGTGAGTCCCGCTCCTTGTATTGTTTCGATCACCGTTCTCAGCCACTTCTTATGTTCCTCGAGAGTCTCCGTTACTATCACGATATCGTCCAGATATGCATATACGTATGGTTCCATGTTTGGGGTAATTAAGGAGTCTATCATCCTTTGAAAGGTAGCTGGTGCTCCTGCTAACCCGAATGGCATGCGCGTAAACTGGAATAAACCCATTCCCGGGACTGTGAAAGCGGTGTATTCTTTGCTTTTCTCTTCTAACGGAATTTGGTGATATCCCCACTTTAAATCTAGGGTAGTGATGTATCTCGCTGCTCGGAGTTTCTCGAGGATTATATCCATTTTGGGTAACGGATACGCGTCGGGTTTGGCTACTTTGTTCAATTTTCGGAAGTCTATACAAAGCCGATATGTTCCGTTTGGTTTTCGAATCATTACTATTGGACTTGACCACCCACTTTTTGACGGTTCTATTATTCCTTCCGCGAGCATTCTTAACACGTCGTCGTGCATTTCTTTCAAGACTTTCGGAGAAACTCGGTAGTACCGTTGTTTAATCGCCGGATGATCTTGAACATCGATGACGTGTGTGGTTCGATCTGTTGACGGTAAGCTTTCTGGGACTAATTTCAGAAATTGTGAGACGAATTTTTCTAATTCTTCTCGTTCTTCCCTTGATATGACCCGTAAGCCGCACGTTTGTTCTTGATCTGGAGGAACTTCTTTTCCGTCCACTGTGATAACTTCAATTTCTTCTTCCGTGTAATGATGGACTGTATCTGGATAATCGGACATATACCATGTTCTTTTACTACCGTCGTGAACTATACCGAAAGTGTGGATAAAATCCATTCCTAGGAATACTTGTTCTCCCATCCCTGGAACGATTAACACCTTCATCATTCGCGAAACTCTATCCACTTCGATTGGGAGGTAGCAGACAGCTTTAACCGGACGGACTGTTCCATCGGCCGTCACGACTGCTTTTTCGGTGGCCGGTTGCAGTTCTGCTTTGTACTTGTCTGCGATGACTAACCCGATGTCTCCTAACACTGTGCGTGAAGCTCCATTATCTATTAAGGCTTCAACTTGGGGAGTGTTGCCTACTCTAATTTTCGTGAACACCCTTAGATTAAATCCTTTGTCTTCTGGCGGAGGTTCAGTGATTTTTAATCTTAGTGGTACTGAATTGGTAGTTTCTGTTGGTATCGTGTTCGATTTTAGCAAAGACATAATGGCTTGATTTCCTTGCCAAGAGCCTTTACAATCTTTTAACCGATCGTTGACTATAATCGTTTTGTTGGCCTCAAAATGTCGGTTGGCTTTGCGATTATTTTTCGTTTTCTTTTCAACTTTACTCGCGGTGTTCCGTAGGTTCTCTGTTGTCTGGTTTACGGGTGGTTCCGCGCTCGGTTTTTCTTTTGGTGTTGGGGTATGGGAATTAATTAAGGAGGGGGAGTCGACCTTTACTTCTCCTCCTTTTTTTGGTTTCCCGGACAACCTACACAATCTTTGGTTGTTATCCCGTCTTTTCCGCATCGCCTGCAGTAATCCTTACGTTTTTTTATAGCGCAGCCTGTTTGGAAGTGTCCTGTATTCTTACAGTTCCAACATACTACGGGTTTTTGCTCGGATTTGTCTGTGGTTTCTGCTCTCGGGTTGGGGGTTCCATCTTTGTTCTTGTTGTCCGTTTCCTTTACTGACTGTGGCTTTTTCTTGACCCATTTTTGATCCCTTTTTTGTTGAGTCGATTCTGATGGAATTTGGTTTGCTCTTTTACTATCTACTAAAGCTGCTACCAGAGACTGTATCGTTTTCGCCACGTAGTCGGTTTTTCCGTCGGTTTCCGTTTTCATTTCCACCGCTGCTGGTTGTCTGTTTCCTTGTTCTGGTTCGATAGCTGCGACTTTTGTGCTTATTGGCTTTTCTGTTGCTGGTCCTTTGTAAGCATATTCTGGGGCTATCATCGTTTCCGGAGGTGGCATTGGTCTGTTTTCTTCCACGGCCGTTAGTACTCGTTCGTGTTCCGTTATTAAATCAGCTAACTCGTTGTAGTTCGTAAATTCGTGTCTTCTGATGCACAATCGGTATTCTGTACGTAAATTTGCGTGTACTCTGTTCAATTGGGATTCTAAGTCCACCCTTCGGTTCGACAGTTGATATAAGCCGAACATGCATTGGAGATAATCTGATCCCAGTTCATCGGGTCCTTGTCTGCGTGCTAGAATTTGTTCTTCCAACCGGTCCTGGAATCTGTAGTCTCCGAATCTCCTTTTGAGGTGTTGTTTGCAGTCTTGCCAAGTTAAAAATCGTGATTCATTTTGTCTGAACCAACTTTCGGCTGTATCTGTCAAGAGAAAAGGTAGGCCTGCTAAAATTTCTTCGTCGGTCATTGATGAAGCTTTCATTCCTACTTCTACTCTCCATAAGAATCTTTCGATGCTGGCGTCCTTGTGTCCACTAAATTGTAGCTTCCAACTTCCCACAATCCTGGATACATCACGAGGTTTCCTATATTCGTTATCTCTCCTGTCGGAATGTCGCTGGTCTATTTCCCAGGGTCTAAACGGGTTTGTGACCGGTCCTGTTCTACCGTGCTCGTAGTTTGGATTTTGTGTAATCGGGTATTCTTCCGTTCCATAGATCCCATTTTCAAAAGTCGGTTGTCTGTATTGGTGCCCGAGATATCCCGGCATCGTGTGTCTGCGTGGAAATTCGTCTGTTGGATTTCCAACTGGGTATAAAGATGGTCGGGGATTGACCAAGGTGGTTACTTGTGGCAGAGAAAACCGTTCTTGTTCTCTAAAATCGTGTCCTGTGAATCCGTTTTCGTTTACCCCTGGTGTAGCTCCGGTTCTTGGGACTTGGTTTTGGCTCCAGCTTAAGCCGTCGAATCTTGTGTATCGGTTTACTGCAGTTGTCGTTGGAACTGTTCGCGGTGTTGTTGCCGTGGTCGCTGCTGTAAATACGGATATTGTTGGCGGGTACGCCGAAGTCGGTGGTGGGTACGTTGAAATCGGTGGTGGGTACGCGGACGTCTGTACTTGGTAGGTATGGCTTGGTTGTAGGTATGATTGTCCCCATGTGTTCTGTGGTAACGTCGCGTTTGTCGGTCTTGTCTGTATTGGTTGACTTATACCTATGGTCGTGGTGTTACACGTAGGGCATATTACATTTGCTGATGGTTGATTCAGAATTTGTCCCTGAACCAACGCTACCAATTGTGACATTTGTTGTTGCATCGCGATCATGGCGTCCTTTAATACCTGAGTATCTGATTCGTCACTTGAGCTGAATTCCTCGTATCTCGTATCGCGTGGACCGGTATTCACGTATGGGAATTGTGTCTGTGTGGCAGGTGCGCCTCCTTGTTTTCCGATTCGCGTGAAATTCGGGCTATAGGGTAATGATACGTGTCTCGCGGACCCAGGTGTTAAAGGAGTAGATGTGTGAATTTCGGGTGGGGGAATCTGGAATGCCTCATCGTTGTCGTGCCATGGCACCGTAAGGTCTCCCTTCATCCGCGCAATTAATCTCTCGAGTCGCGATTGTACTATCTCAAATGAACCTGAGGTATTACACCCGTTAAGTCGTAATTGTTCTTTCATTCCCTCGAATGCCCTTACGCGTTCGCCTAACTCGAGAACTATACTGTGTTCCACGTGATCGGCGCTAAGTTCTTTTTCTTTGTTTACATCTAACAGCTGTGTTCCCTGTTTCTGGAATTCTGGTTGGGGTAGCTGTTCTTGAGAGACGTGAATCACGGACTGATTTTCGTTTACTCCCGTTCCCGTTGTATTACCTGATGTGAGAGTTTCACTTGTTTCGTTTCTCTCTTCTGTTAAATCCCCCCCCAGGGTATCTTGGGTTGGGTTTGTTTTTGTTTCTTCCGACATTATAACTTAACTGTGGGTTCGATGTGGTCGCAAAAGAAACAAATTGACAAATATACTAACAAAAGTCTATTTTCGGGTTGTTTCCTCAAAAAAAACTTTATTCGTTATAATTTTGGAAATTTTTTTTGTTTTCTTAATTTTTATCCTACTAAAATCCCTTCTATTTACTAGATTTGTGGGTAAAAATTAGAAATTTCCTAAATTTCCGGTAAGTTATTGATAAATTACCGTGATTTCTAAAATTACCGGTAACTTTCCAATTTTTCTGATAATTTATCGTTTCTTGGGTTATGACTATACTCGTCTAACCTCTCAAGAATTTGCTAATTACCCCTTTATTAAAAAAAAATTCTCCTATATGCGGTTTAATCCTTTCAATCAAAAAAAAGTTTTACTATGCGACTTAGTTCTTTCTTAGTCAGAAAAATTTATTTCCCTTACTGAATTAAAAAAATTCTTTTTATTTATTTCTTTATTTATTATTATTTTTTTTTCTTTGATTGACTACCCTTATCGCAGATAAAAAAAAATTTTTTTTTCTCGAAAAGTATTAATTCCAATTGTCCATTACTTTTCTAAAATCATTCCCAAAATATCAAAATTTGTTACTTTTATTTTTAAATTTTGCGTAAAATGGGTAAAAATTATCTTAATTACTTATCGATATGCCTTTTTATAAACAAAAATCCGAAAGAAAGGCAGAAAAACTTTAATTTTTGGAAAATATACTAATATTTCCTAAAATTTCCAAAAATTTCCCTAAATTTCCTGAAATTTCCATAAATTACCTAAAGTTTCCAAGAAATTTCTTGATTTAATTTTTCTTCTTTATTTTATTATTCCATTTCTGAAACTGTAATGAAGAAAAAAAAATTTTTGTTCTTTTACTTGAGTTCAAGCTTGAGACAAATGTACTTTTAAAATTTGCTTTACTTATTATTGCACTTTTCCTGTCAAATTCGCTTTTCCAATCATGAATTCCCTATACCAAATCTGTTACTGGGGAAAAACCCGAAAAAGAAAAAAATACTTTCTCCAAACTAGTTGGAAATTTCTTGTTTACTTGGTAATTTTTCTTAAATTACCTTAAATTTCCTTAATTTACCGGACTTGTTTTCTCTCGGTTGATTTACTGGGAGTAGGGAACACTGCAGGTTAATTTATCATGCATATACATATTTATTCTCTCAAAATAAATTATTAAATAATAAATAATGAATTTTTATGTTTTATTAATAAATCATGCTTAATTAAATAAACCTTAAATTGCCAGAACGAAAATCAGATTGCGAATTGAAGCAAAGCAAAGCAAAATTTTTACTCACCAGAAGTTTCAGGATTCTCGACTTTTTCTATTTTTAAACACTAAACAAAATTACTTTTACCTTTAATATTTGTATCACTTGTTTAAAAAATTAATCCTTTGTTTAACTTGCTCACAGAAAATAAAAAAAATTTTCACTTTACTTTAAAATTTTAAATTTTCACAGAAATAAACAAAGTTTGGTTTGTGTACACTGGGCTTCGGTGAACCGTGCGCCTGTGTACACTGTGCTCTGGTGAATCGTGCGCCTGTGTACACTGTGCTCTGGTGAATCGTGCGCCTGTGTACACTGTGCTCTGGTGCACCGTCACTCTTCTCTCCCGTCTGAGACGTGCGAATAGTTGGGCGCCACTGTTGTAGCGTTTTTCTTATTTTTCAAAGAAAATTTACTACAAAAGTGGCGACGGTGTCCGGAACAAAACTAGGGTCAGCAAGTTCCACACTTCGAACTTCCCGACAACCCCCGATGACCCGTTTATTTATTTTAGGGAGCTTCCCTTGCGCCAGGTAGAAAAATCTACCCGGATCTCGGTTGTTCCGTACGGCCCTCTGGACTAGCTCGACGATGATGAGAATTATCTCGGGCACGAGTTCCGTACTCAGAAGAGAGAGAAAGTGAGGTTAACTTTTCACCCACACCCAGGGAAGAATTTACTTTGCAACTCACTGTTAACTGACAAATACCGAATTGATACTTTTATTCATTTGGCTTGTTACACATAAAACACTGTCGAGAATTCCACACTTCTGGCGATTTTCCGTCGTGATCAGGGGGAAAACCACAATGGCGGCCTTCGTTGGCGAGCATGCGGTCCTCACGCCGAGCACGACTCTCCGGTCTTTTCTCCCACTGCAGGTGAGATCAACCCGGAAACAAGGAGACTGCCGCCGCACACTAACCTCGGAGACGACGCAGCAACTTCTCGTAATCCATCTTGGTCCCGGTTGTTTAACAAAAAAAAGAACTCTATAGGCGACCGTAACTAGGCTATGACCAAGCGCGAACTGGTGATTTCACGCCGGCCGGCGTCGATGGCTCTGCCGTCGTTGCTTGTACCGTCAGGTGGTGCCATCCGTGCTTCGGTGGTCGTGTAGACAACTCACTTCTCGTCACTGGCCCCTCGGTTTGATATTAGGCGGCTTTTATAATTCTCTCCCCTGATCATGTTATGACTTAGGCAAAATTACAATATATTTTGAAGTGTGGATCTCAGGTTTAATACACAAATTATAAATTCGGTTTGCCGTGAAATCCCATTTGGGGTATAATTTACAAATAATATGTCAGGTGAGTCCGGGCTTGGTCACGAAAAATATAAATCAGAAAAGTATTTATTTTACTGTTAATTTTATTTTCCCGTTCGCGCGGCTTTTTATGAAAAATGATTCGGCGAGACACTCAACCGTTTGAAACATGGAAAAGTTCTATTTCCACGTTACACTATACAAAAGCAATAGAATTTACAAAGTGTATGAGATGGTGTGAGAAAGTGGGAGTCGGGATCGGAGAAGGGATTGATGAAGCAAATGATGTGCTAGTCTCATCAATCACAAAGGTAGCCACGAGTATGGGTATGAGGAAAAGAGAGGGGAACGATTATTGTATTAACTCACGGAATAAACCGTGGTTTGAAGGGGACTGCCGAACAGCGAAATATAATTTAAGTAAATCTTTTCACGACTATATGCGTGCAGGTTGTGAGGCATCAACTAGAAAAACATACGTCGATTTGCGTTCTGTTTATAGAAAAACGTTAGTCGATAAGAGGAAAGAGTATATTGATAGTTTGACAGATCGGATTGCTACGACTAGAAATTCTAAGGACTTCTGGTCCATAATTAACCCATTAACGCCCATCATTACACAACTAAACATTTCATCAAAATTATGACTGGAAACAGGACTGCTGATCAAATGATGACTTTTGACGTCAAAAATTGTTTAAAAAATAATTTGTTTATAAAAATTGTTATAAACAAATGGAGAAAATTGGTAAAATTTTAAAAACTAATAGCGCCATTCGATTCTACGTGAAAAATTACTAAAGGAACATGTATGACATTTTAAAAATTTTCACTCAGTTTGTTGTAAATAATAACACTTTTTGAGAATATTTCTTTACAAGAAATTTCACAAATTTTAAAGTTAGATAAATCTATAAGAAAAAAACGGGTATAGAAAAACTCATAAAATAGACTTTCTTTAGTAACGAGAAACCCTTAGCTGGTCATCCCAAGACAAACCAGATGTGACTAACCTTTCAAACCGAAACAATATTCTAAACATCTTCTTTTTGCTTTAAAAACGGTTTTACGGACTGTATTATAAATTTTTTAAAAACTTATATATTCTTTACAAAGAATATTTATTAAAGCAATTTTTCAAAGTGTAAAATTTAATATTTACTAGTATCTTTGATTTTTTAGCCATACTTAATTATTATTATTATTATTATTACAAACAAATATTTACAGATAACAAATTATCATTGTATTTTACATTTAAAATAATTTTATAATATAAAAAAATCTCTATTTAGTAATTGACAAGTAATTGGATATTTGAATCTGATAAAATAATTTCCAGTTTTTTTATAAATATTTTTTGAAAATCCAATAATTTCTTACTTTTAATTAGAATCTGATTAAATATTTTGTTAAACATTAAAATTGAATCATGAAATTTTCCTAATTATCAAAAAAATTCCAATATCTTTGAAAAAAATATTTCTGCATCTTTTCGAACAAATTCTTAAAAATAAGAAAAAGTACCATTTCTATTAAGAAAAATGTCATTCCCAACAGAATTTAGAAAAATTTCAATTCGTATATAAAAATTTCCAAACACTCAGGAAAATTACCATTTTTTTGGGAAAAAAATTTTTCTAAACACATTTTGAGAAAATTCCCATGCAAAAGTTTGGAAAAATTCCCAAAATTTTTAACAGTGTATGCTTAACGTGACTATTATAATAAACAAAAAGTCATCTCAATCACGAATACAATCCTGAAGATTTTATAGTGGTATATTTTTATTCTTGAGGTTAAATTCTCTGAAAAATATGGAGACAAATGTCAAAAGATTTTACCGGGAATTTCTCGGGAGTAAGTATCGGGAATTTCCTGGTAGTGACTCTCGGTAATTTCCCGGGACCTTTTCCCGAGAACATTTTCACGTGGGTTATGCAGGAAAACGTATTAGGTACTGGGATATAAAATGTATAATGTTTAATTGCAGAGACTACCATAAACGAGCGTCTCAAGCGGGAAATCGTATTAAACGGGATCGTATTAACCGGGAATTATTTCTCTTCTGGAAGACTTTTTCTCTTCCGGAAGACTTTTTCTTCCGGAAATCTAATTTATTTTGATAGGAGATATTCTTCCGGAAGATTTTTTCTTCCGGAAATCTAATTTATTTTGACAGGAGATATTCTTCCGGAAGATTTTTTTTCTTCCGCAAATAAGCGAGACAATCTAACCCTTCATTTTTCGGAAAATTATTAATAAAAAAGTATATTTAATATTTGATATTTCTTTTTTTCATAAATATAAATCCATTTTTTTTGTGTGTCAATTTGATTTAATTATTTCAGATTAAAAGTTTATAATTAAACCAAACTTAATTAATTTCCGGAAATCTAATTTATTTTGACAGGAGATATTCTTCCGGAAGATTTTTTCTCCCGGAAAGTTTCCGGAAATCTAATTTATTTTCACAGGAGATATTCTTCCGGAAGATTTTTTCTTCCGGAAACTTTCCGGGAGAAAAAATCTTCCGGAAGAATATCTCCTGTCAAAATAAATTAGATTTCCGGAAATTAATTAAGTTTGGTTTAATTATAAACTTTTAATCTGAAATAATTAAATCAAATTGACACACAAAAAAAATGGATTTATATTTATGAGAAAAAGAATTATCAAATATTAAATATACTTTTTTATTAATAATTTTCCGAAAAATGAAGGGTTAGATTGTCTCGCTTATTTGCGAAAGAAAAAAAATCTTCCGGAAGAATATCTCCTGTCAAAATAAATTAGATTTCCGGAAGAAAAAATCTTCCGGAAGAATATCTCCTATCAAAATAAATTAGATTTCCGGAAGAAAAAGTCTTCCGGAAGAGAAAAAGTCTTCCAGAAGAGAAATAATTTCCGGAAATTTTTGCGGAAATTTTCCGGAAACCGCTTCCGGCAAATTGCCGGAAACCTCTTCCGGAAAGTTTCCGAATTCCTTTCACATGGGCAGCTTCTAGCCCGTGAAAAGCCCTTTAAAAATCACTATTTATACTTTCAATTTGATTAATTTTACTTATCAATATATTAAATCGAAAAAAATATATTTTCAAAAAAATCCAAATTTTGAAACTCCATAACTTAAAAAATATTTTATCAAATTAAAAAAAAATTAATATTTATATTTCCACTAATAATAGTAACATTTTAGCAAAGTTTAGAGAAAATTTATTTTTTTTACCTGGGCAGTTAAGGAATTTTGCCCCATATGTTCGTAATTTGTGGTTACGTTTTATTTTTTTACTCCTAATCCCTTTGAGATCCCAAGATGAAACTTACAGGACATTTAAAGCACATTTACTCTAACATTTAGTAAAATTTTGAAAAAAATCGAAGACGATGTTTTTTTAAAAACGGATTTTTAATTTTTCAAAATTTCAAAAAAATTTTTTTTGAATTTTTCTTTTTTATATTAACTGTATCTTAAAATATACTTAAAACCAAAGAAATCCTTTTTTAAAAATCCAAAATCGGTTAATTAGAACCGAAGTTATAGCACTTTAAAAAAAAAGACAAAAATTATGATAATGCCATATTTTTAGTAATTTTTAAAATTTTGAAAAAATATTCGGTGGAGTTGTTTATCACTATAAAAGTAATAAATTTACAAAAGTACAGCCAAATCCCAACAAGTCATGAAAATAAGTGTGTTGAACTGACGTGGAATCCACCTATTCGTAATCAGCGACCCCAAGAACCTCCGAGTACCGAGTTTCAGTTCAATTAAATGACTTTTTATTTTTATATCCGCCATATTGGATCCGCCATTTTGAATATTTTTCAATACACAGAAGAATAAGATCCGCGAACGGAAAAAATCCAGTACCGACACAGAAAAAAGGGTGGTAATATTACGAAGCGTAATGGGTAAAAATGACTTGGGTAAAGAGTAAAAATCACGAAGGGTAAAATTACAAAGGGTATTTCACTTACCTGAATATGGCACTAAAAGAAATTAAAAGTTTTTTTCTTCTAATTATATCAGAAAGGTTAAATATTAAATTGTTTTGATTAGAACTAGTTTGAATTAATCATAACTTAATAATTTTTTTACCTAAATTAATAAACAATTATATTTTCCAATTTGACTTGTTAAATTAATCATTTTTAAACTCTCCATTTTATGGTTATAACTTTGTAAACAAACAAGAGTTATAAAACAATATAATAAAATGTCACGCAAAGTAGTACATTTTTAATATAAATTTTTATTTTATTAAACAAATTTTTTCTTTTCTATAACAAATGTATAATTGTAAGTCATAAAACATAATTATGATAAATAAATTTTATGTCTTTCAAAATCATAATTTATAAATAATTATAATGAAAAAGCAAATATTTATCTCAATGTTTTGTTTGCTTGTTCAAGTGTTGAAGTAACTATAATGTTAAGAAATTTATTTAAAACCCAAAAACTGAAACATCTTTAATTTAGAAAATTTATTTAAATTCTCTAATGCTGTAACTTAAAAAAATATGTTTCTAAATTAAAAACAAGAATTGTTTTAAAGAAATGTGATTAATAATTACGCATTAACCAAAATTGTCTTCCTTATTAAAAAAAAATTTTTAAGGAAATAATTTGATATTCTATTATTACAGAAATATTTTTATTATAGTTTAAAACCAAATATTTTTTAGAAACAAACATTTATAACACCGTTTTCTTTTCTTTGAATATAAATGAAATATTTATAGAAATGTATAATTCGAAAATTTCCTATAAGCAAATTTACTCTTTTTTAAACAAATTATAATTTTTACAAAAAAATGCAACTGGAACATAAATATTATATTTTTTCAATCTTTACTTAGAAAAAATTAGAATTCTTTAACAAGCTTATAATTAAAAATAAAATATTTAACAATCTTTTCTTTGCTTGAAAAAACATTAGAAATTGGTATAAAAAATCATAATTTTTACAATTCATTATGACTGAAATACAAATATTCTGCTTATAATTTTCTTAATAAGAATTAAATTTAAAAAACATTCTATCATTTAATAAATTAATTATTTTTTTATTTAAATAATTTTGAAAAGGTTTTAGATTAAAATATTGTTGAAAAATTTAAATTTTCTATACTTGTAACTGGTAATTTTGAAGAATTATTGGTTTGAAAACGTTTAATTTAATTTTTTTAAAATAATTTGAAGTTACGTGCAGTTACGTGGAAATTTTTTCAAATTGTATTTTTCCTGTATTCCTGTTTGTTTTCTTGTATTTTCATGAAGAAATTTTCCTAAACGTTTAAGAGAATTTTTCCAAACTTTTCGTAATTCATAGAAAGTTTTCGACAATTTTTTAGAAAAACTCTCTTATCTATATTAATAAATTTTAAAACAATTGTATGTGAAAATTCTTAAAGAACTTTTTAAAAAATTATTGGAAATATTTATTCAAATAATAAAAATAATTTTTTGAATTTGACATTTTTAAACCTTTTAATTCCTATGCAAAAAAATAAAAATTAAATATGTAATTAAAAAGGAAGTTATTTATATTAATATTTTTGAGTAAAATTGTTTCCTTTTTTAAAAATATTCAATTTCTTTATAAATAAAAATTTGCAATTAACAAATAATGTTTATTTATATTTCTTTTCTTTATTTATAAAAAACTTTGAATTTTATTAGAGCAATTATAAGTAATAATAACATTTATGTGAAAAAATCTTTTTCATAAAAAAAATAAAAAAAATGCAATTAGTATTTGCTTCATCATAATTATAAATTATGATTTAAAAAAAGTAAAATTTGTTTATCATAAGTATGTATTATTTATTTAAATTATACAATTTTTAAATAAAGAAAAAAACTCGTTAACTAAAATAATAATTTACATTAAAAATTTTCTGCTTTTCGTGCCTTTTTGTTATATTATTTCCCAACTCTTGTTTGTTTACATAGTCATAACCATAAAATGGTGAGTTTGAAAGTGACTCAATCAACAAGTTTAATTGAAAATAAAATTATTTATTAATTTGAGTAGTAAAATTATTTAATTATTATTAATTCGAACTAGTTCTAATAAGAATAATTCAATATTTAACCTTTTTAATATAATTAGTAAAGAAACAGCAAGGTTGTTTTACTGACACATTCAAGTAAGTGTTTTACCCTCTGTTATATTACCAGTCGTAATTTTTACCCTTTACCCAAGTCATTTTTACCCATTACCATTCGTAATATTACTATCCTTTTTTTCTGTGCGAGCCAGTACTGACAATAGTGGAAAGACGGTTCCGACATTCGGAGCATAATCTGTACCGCGCCGATTGCGTT
Source organism: Leptopilina drosophilae (assembly GCA_032873175.1). Classification (NCBI taxonomy): domain Eukaryota; kingdom Metazoa; phylum Arthropoda; class Insecta; order Hymenoptera; family Figitidae; genus Leptopilina; species Leptopilina drosophilae. The sequence goes on from CM065479.1 coordinate 39,973,153, forward strand.
TTCAGATACGAATCGGTACAGACCGCAAGTATACTTGCGGTCTGTACGGGCGCGGATCCCAGCCGGTTCTAAACTCCGACATTTATCCAACTCTTCCGCCTGGGAGCAGTCGAGTGGCAGTTAGCACCTCTGCAATGCAAAAACAAATGTCTTAAAAGTTGGACAAAAGTGTCTTAATTAATCAAAAACGTCTTAAATAAAAACGTTTTTCGCGTCTTAGACGCTAAAAGTGTCTCAATTTAAGTCACTTTCATCCCAGCATTTTTGCAGTGTGGGCCTCACTACTACCCGACTAGTGTTAGAGTTTGCGTTTAAGCGTACGACTAATTATTGCAGCGACACGCTCAATTTGCATATAACTTGACAGGGATTTGATAAAAATAGGGGTAAAACACCCATAAAATGTATTTTTTGACGTGATACGCAATGTTTAATCGCAGGAATCGTGTTCAGCAGTAAAAATATACATTATAGAAACCATACTCCGTTATGAAAAATAAAAAAGAATAATGCAGTTTTGTGTAACTGCTCGAAAATTACAAAATTTGTTACATCAGCTGTAACCGGGAAAAAAGTTTCTTTTTCCATTTAACACTTAAAATACCAAAAATATTATTTCCCCGTTTTTAAAGAATATCATTCAGTTTAAAAAAAGGTCAAAAATATTTTTCAATATTATAAACTATTTAAGAGTCTAATCCTAAGTTAGCGTGTGAGGGGAGGGGAAATTTAAATTAGTCACTCTTAGAATAGGTGTGGCATGTAAAGACTACGGTAGAGAGAGTCTTTTGCTATTGGTGAAGCCTGAAAACAGTTTATCCATCAATCGCCACGCCTACAGCACGCTCCAGTACTCATACGTGGTTCATAGGAAGTGTTACAAACCATCACACACATGCTAGCATATTAAGATACCTACCTACTTGCGTTCAAAACCATTCTTTTACGATATCGGCAACCTACAAAAGCGTAAATCTAAACAAGAGCGTCCATTGCTACCCCTTGTGTTCAAGACCACTATTAATATGCTAATTATTTACGCCTTTTATTTGACTTTAATGAAAAAAATTTATATGAAAATGTATTTATATGTATATAATATCTTTTGAGAATAGAGGAAGATATTTTTTTTTCATAATTATAAATACCATGACTTTTTTTCCTGTGATAGAAGAATAAAACTGCCAGACTTTCATATTCATGAGTAAATTTTTTTTTATGCTTCCTGTCTAAAAAAGTATATTACATTGTAAATGTAAAATGGTAAAAATTAATTATTCCGTCTATCAATTAGAATTAAATGATAATTCAATTTTCTAATACGTTTTGATAAAGATATAATTTTATTTAATCATTTATTTAATCATTTATTTAATCATTTATTTAATCATTTATTTAATCATTTATTTAATCATTTAATTTAATCATTTATTTAATCATTTGAGACAAACGAAAACTTTAATTTAAGAACACAAAAATTATGCAAGATTATTTCCCTAATTGTGTTTTTTTATCAGTTTATTATAACTTATTTTTCTACTTATACTATATTAAAATGTCAAAGATATGTTTTTGTTGGGATTAAATTATTCTGTTAAAAATGATTTAGGGAAGAGTAAAAGAAAGTAAAGAAGAACCTAAAAGTATCAAATATTTTACGAAATATAATAAAAAAATTGTTTGGCAAAAATAAAATGATAAATTTACTGAACGAACTGATATGGTGTTTTATTGTTTAGTTAAAAACAATTAACTATTCGAATTTTTATATTTATTACTACTTATTAATTCAATGTCACTTAAATATTTTTTTAAAAATTTTTGTTGTAGAGGAGACTGGGGTAAACCCGCTCACTTTTCTTCAGAATGGTAAAAACCTATAGGAATAATTATTCTCTATATCCGCAAGTTAATTTATATAATTTGGAAGCTTATGATTTCTACTAACAAAATGAAAAAGAATTTTTGATTTATCTGTTTTAGTTTTACTTAGGGAAAATTTGTAATACACATATACCAAATTTCAAAATCACAATTTTCGAGGGTAAATCCGCTCACCCTTCGGGGTAAACCCGATCACTTGATTTTTTTAAGAATTTAAAGTAATTCCGACAGTTTTATTTTGTATATATTAAATTTCTCCTTATTTCCGTCTTCAGTATGATTTATTAATGATAAGTTATGAGTTCTGTAAACAATAAATATTGGTTTATTAAATAATAAGTATAGGTTTCATGAATTGCAACTGTGAATTTAAATAATATTTTATTAAGAGAAAATTGAAATGTAGATACAATTTTGGATGTAACAAGTTGTAGATTTTATTATTGATAAAATATAAGAAATAAAATTTGAAATTTGAAATTTAAAAATAAACAATGATAAAACCTTAACTGAACGAAGACAACAAACTAGATTTATGTCTTTTTTTAGCCAAAGAAGACAGCGACAGATTTTGATTACTTGTTTGCGTTGTTTGTTATAACCGTTATAACCTAATAATCACTAATAATTTCATAAACGCATGTTTGAAAGTGTTGTAAATTTCAAACACTTTCATACAGAAAGTGTTAGAAATTTTCAAAAAATTTTGTATAAAATAACTTCAAACACATATGTTTGAAAAGTTTGTAAATTTACCATATTTTCACACAAAAGTGTTTGAAAATTTCAAAAAATTTTGTATGGAATAACTTCAAACACATATGTTTGAAAGTTTTGTAAATTTATAATATTTTCATACAAAAGTGTTTAAAAGTTTCAAAAAAAAACTTTGTATAAAATAATTTCAAGCATATATATTTGAAAGTTTTATAAATTTACAATATTTTTACACAAAAGTGTTTGAAATTTAAAAAAAAATTAACTAAATTTTTTTGTTAATCAGTTTAATTAGTTTAATTTTTAAAAGTTGTTAAGCGGAAATTATTTTTCCGAATAATATAATATAATTAATTAATTAATGTGGTTAGTTATTCTTTACTGATTAAAAATTTAAAACTGCTAAATGAAAGAAAAAAGTATTTTTGTATAACAAATTTTCTGTATATAAGATATTTTTTAAATATTTTTTAAACATCTAAATACATATCATAAATTTAACAGAAACATGAAGAGAAAAAAATTAAAGAATACTATGAATTGGTTGGTGAAGAATTTTAAAGATATTGAATCTTTAGAAATTTGGAAGTCAAAAAAATGGTATGGTCCACATGTTTCTTACAACCGACACTTAGTCAGAGATTTTCTTAGCCTCCCTTGGTCGAGCGCATCTAGGTGCAGCTCCCAAGATTGATGGCTCTTGACAAAACACACTATACACAGACAACACTATATATAGACTTAAGGATTCAAATCGTAGTGTCGCATTTCCGTAATAATGCAAATGATACTTTTTTTACTTAATTTACATTTATTATAACACATCAAAACACATTATAAACAATTTTGATTTTTTATATAAATATTTACATGATTTAGTTATTTCAAAAAGTTTTGTTTGAAATTTCATACAAAACTGTTTAAAATTGCATACAAAACTGTTTGAAATTTCATACAAAACTGTTTGAAATTTAAAAGAAATGTGTCTTAAAATTTAATACAAAAATTTGTATTAAATTTAAAAATGTTTGTTGTAGTTTTTCAAAATTGTATATGATAATTGCTTCAAACATTTTTGTATGAAATTTGGAACAAAAATTTTCAACAGTGTAACATTGTTAGGAAATAAATATTATTTCTCTTTTAATAAATATTTTTAATATTAAAAATTTTAAGATCGCCAAAAAAACGCAAATACTGTTAATACTGATTTGGCTTCCTACAAAAATTTAATAAGTGAGCGGCTTTACCCCAACTTCATGTGAGCGACTTTACCCTGAATGTATTTCTCACATTTCAGAATAAATTTAAATAAATCTTTTTGCAATCGAACAAAACTGCATATATATTTCGAAAAAGGACATCCAATAGCATAAAAAAAAATTGTCGAATAAATTAAGTCTCAAAAATAATAATCGAAAAACTTAAAAATCCGAAGATCATTTTTTTCTTTTTTGCACTTCTAAAAACAATTGACCGTCTCTGATTGTATGGCGAATTCATGAAACTAAACGAAAGTTCGTTAATATTAGTTGTATGTTTAGTTCTATTCACAGTACAAATGAGCCGCCGGATCGTAGAAGGGCACTTAAATTATTCTCGGCCGAAATCGAAATCCCCTGGACATTCAAAATTCGACTTTCGAATTTAAATATCTCATGTACATATCCTTATAGGAAATTACATTGCGCATCTTTTTTTCTTATGAAATTTTTTTGTATCTATTACCGTTTTCGAAATATAAGAGAAAAACTGTTTTTTTAAAAACCAAAATTTTAATTGTTTTTTTCACATCAACTCGCGATTACTCAGTCAATTTTACGAATTTATTAATGAAACAAAAACGAAAATACGCGTTATTTTATCCTACGAGTGACTAAAAAAGAAAAATAATGTTTTAATTATAAATAAAAAAGTTATTAATTTTTTATTGAGATATTGCAAAATTCGTAAACTGAAATTTTCACTAAGCGGGGAAGTTGAGCAAATTTTGAGCAACAAAAAACTTCCAGCGAGAAAGTTGTTCATTTAGGTATAAACAAGTTTTTCCCGAAAGTTACAGTTCAATTAAACAATTAGTTTACAAATGGCGATTGTTAAAAGTCGTCTGCGGCTGAACGCCCAGCGCGCGTTTCTCACCCGTATTATGAATACGCAGAATAAAACTCCAGCTAACTATAAGGTGAGAAACGCGCGCTGGGCGTTCAGCCGCAGACGACTTTTAACAATCGCCATTTGTTAACTAATTGTTTAATTGAACTGTAACTTTCGGGAAAAACTTGTTTATACCTAAATGAACAACTTTCTCGCTGGAAGTTTTTTGTTGCTCAAAATTTGCTCAACTTCCCCGCTAGTGAAAATTTCAGTTTACGAATTTTGCAATATCTCAATAAAAATTTAATAACTTTTTTATTTATAATTAAAACATTATTTTTCTTTTTTAGTCACTCGTAGGATAAAATAACGCGTATTTTCGTTTTTGTTTCATTAATAAATTCGTAAAATTGACTGAGTAATCGCGAGTTGATGTGAAAAAAACAATTAAAATTTTGGTTTTTAAAAAAACAGTTTTTCTCTTATATTTCGAAAACGGTAATAGATACAAAAAAATTTCATAAGAAAAAAAAGATGCGCAATGTAATTTCCTATAAGGATATGTACATGAGATATTTAAATTCGAAAGTCGAATTTTGGATGTCCAGGGGATTTCGATTTCGGCCGAGAATAATTTAAGTGCCCTTCTACGATCCGGCGGCTCAAATATCTCCATTATAAGTTGAGTTTATAGCGTCAAATCGCTAGTGAGCGGGTTTACCCTGTGCGCGGGTTTACCCTAGTCTCCCCTACATTAAATTTAAATTATACATATGAATATTAAAAAATCCATTTGAAACCAGAATTCATAAATTTTGATAAAAAATCGAATATATGTTAGAAAATTTTAATTCAATTAAAAATTAAAATAATAAAAATTAATTCATTTAATAACCTTTTTTTAAATAAAACAATAAATTTCGTATTAATATATCAAAAATATTAAATTTTTACTTACAAACAAAAAAAATCAAAGACATTATAGTATAAACACATGTCTAGGGATCTATACTAAACCTTGAAATACTCAAGGTGACATTACCCTATGTTGTTAACTTTATGTTTTGTAAATGTTATACTAATAAGTATCACTTGTTAATTTTTTAAGGCTTATAAATGCTTTCTTTTAGAAATACACTAAAACCCCACTTATGTCAACATGGCCCACGCAATTCGACACGAAGTGTAGCGTTTATTTTTATTTTGGTCGACATAACCTATGTTAGAACTAATACATACACTGATAAAGTTGCACAAAAGAGTCTATTATGAATAACAGAATAATATTCATTGAAAAATATAACTCAAGTTTACATTAAGTAATGGTAAATATTATTGACAAGTTTCATTTTTCCTACAAACAATTTTAATACATTACTTTTATTAAACGTTTTATATTTAAAGTAAGTAATAAAAAAATTATTTATGTTTTGTTTCTTATCACTTGTTTTTATGTAGAAATTTATTCTATTGTTATTAAATAGTTTAACCTTATGTGCAACTTTCTGTTAAAAATATATTGTATTTTTGAAATATAAAGTTTATATTTTCTCATTCCTAAAAGGTTTTTCATATCTTATTTACAAAATAAATTTAGATAAATATTACAAACAATTTAATTTATTTTTAATTAATATTTATACATTTAACGACAATATTTATATTAACAGAAGCTATTTAACTATTAAACTGTGAGGAGTTAAATTAATAATTAATCAGTTAGAATAATAAAATTAAATTAGTATAGAAATAAAGTTAAATAAATTAAAAATTAAAAATAATGTTTAACATTTATTTTAATTATAATAAATATCTTTTAATTTAAACATATCATTATTACAAAATATTTTTTCTTTTATTTCATTAGTTATTATATGTAATTTTCTTTTATTATCCCAATTAATTACTAATTTAACTTTTAAAGTATAATAATTTAATAAATAACTTAAAGATAATATCAATTATTTATTTGCGTTTGTACTATATTTTTATATATAGCAAATATTTCTGATGTTTAAATCACAATTCGTTTAAATGTCACTTTTAGCAGACAAAATTTCGGAGTTACCAAACTTTCCCTGCAGAGTTCGCCACCTCTGATAGTTTTAAGAGAAACGGGAAAATTTGCTTTAACTTTTCGAGAGAGTGGGTACTCCTTATACTACTTCATGCAAAAACGGATTCAAATAAACGATACTTTAAATAAGTAGGGTTTCAGTGAATAAACTGAAAAAGAAAATTCTGTATTTTTGGAGTTTGTCAAACTAAGGGAAAGTACAGCTATGTACAGTAGAACTAAAAAATAGTTTGTTTAAAAATATTAACCCTGATAATAAAAATTCAGTATTTTTGTAGTTCGGCAAAGTACGGGAATGTACAGCACATTGTAAGAGGTTTAAAAATATTTTGTTTTAAAACATTAAATATGAAAAGTGAAATTCTGTATTTTTGGAAAGTACAGCAAAGTATAAGAAATTTAAAAATAGTTTTTTGGGAAATATTTTTGGAGTTTAGCAAACTATGGAAAAGTACAGCAAAGTATGATACACTGAGAAAAATTTTTAGTTGAGGCAACTAAAAAAAATTTCGTTTGGTTAACTGAAAATTATAGTTTGTTTTGGTGACAAATGAATATAAAAAAGTTACTTTAACTGAATATTAAGTTGTACGAAATACAAAGAAAACTTGTTTTAAATTAACAGCATAGTTAAATTTAATGTATTCTAATATTTTTAAAAACTACAAAGAAATATTTGAAGACACTGTGACCAATGCAGTCCTATTTACTTTTTCGTATATTTATATTACCTATGAAAATGAACCAACCAGTTTTTCGAAATATGTTGCATAGTTATCCTGACTATAAAGCATACCAAAACTTACTCTTAATTGAAGTACACTACCGTCCGAAATTGTGCGAACGCTAACATCTCGAGCTATTAAAAAACACACGCGCACAGAAACAGTGATAACTCGGTTAAAAATGAAGCTAGATGCTTTTTTTAAATTGCATTGGAAAGCTTATTAAATTTCCAATGAAATGACACTATTTTAAGATGTATTGTATAAATAGGAAGCGAGATATCATGTTATGAAGACAAAAAAATAATTCTATTTTTTTCGGAATTTCTTACTCTGACTTTGACTCTTGGCACAGTTTAGCAAAGTTTATGAAAAAAATTGTTACTTTTTCAGACTATTCCTTGTAACCTAAGCTTTAAATAGAGACCAAGAACAGCAAAAAATATTTACGGGTTCCCGAGATATTACAAAAAGAGTCGGACCGTGCCAAGCAGAATTTTCAATCATCGATTTCTCTAATTCGCCGCTTTTTGCGGTTAACTGCGTTCTTTTCTGATAGAGTGTGCTGCTGTCCTGCAAAAAAGAAAGCATCTATCTCTACAAAGACAGCAGCGTGCTTTTAATTTTTTCAGTGTAATAATACTTTTTGGTATGTTCTAAATAACGGCAAAGTATGCAGAGAGACAAAATTATGTTCAATGCCACCTTCAATTGCGTATGCTTGAATATGGTTATCAAATGAACTTTTTAGTTCTAGCACTTTTGCCATAAAGTGCTCCATTTTTGTCCTATCACAATTCTCTTTTTTATAGAAAATTTTTATTTCAGCAAACAGAGGAATATTATCTGATATAAGTAAAACAATTATTTCACCGCATTGCAGAGTTTGTTCTTCAACGGAAATTTTTTAAATTTTTGGAAAGATGGATTCTGAAAAATTATGCAATCTTCTTTATTATTATTATTATTCGAGAGAGTAGAATATGAAACTTCAATATGAAAGAAGCTGTTCTCGAAGAAATAGTCGCATAAGGGAAGCTTATGTTTTAACGCCACATTGTAGCATATGTTTTGTCGATTATGACTAACATGACTATACTGTTTGAAATGACAGTGCTTTCCTTCATATCTCATAGCCCAAAAGTTTCAAAGAGGACCAAGAGTGGCCATTATATCTGGGTAATGAGATGTAATGTGATGCTTTGGTTTTAAATCTATGTCATACAATTTAAGGAATAAAACACTGAACTCAGTCATCAATGCTTGTAACATAAAAGGAGTATATTTGAAGACACTTCTAATTTAAATTACTGATACGATTGTTTGCATCAGTTTATAAAGAATCCAATGTTCATTTTGTCTCTCAGTAATTAAATCGCCCATAATTAAACCGATGTACAAAACAAAAGTTTTCATTTGTGACGCAGTCATTTTTATAGTATTATTTTTCATGTCCATTTCAGATATTTGTGGTAGCTTATTTTTATGATCGTTAATAGTAATAAATTTTATTCTTCAATTTAAAGTTTTTAACTTAAAGTAACCCTTTTTTATAAGAGATTTGATCTGTAAGGGCATAGTAAACGAGAAAATACCCTCGAAATAGTCATGCATTATATCAACACTAATATTTTTGGTAACACGAAAATTCTTCAATTGATGAAATAAACAATTTTTTTTATTTCAGTTTCAGAAGAGTTATTCAACGTGATATCTAATTTATAATTATTTTCATTTCTTAAGAAATTTTTTTCTTCTTCTATCATGCGTTTTGTATCCATATATAGTGAGCTTTACAAATTCTGCAGAAGTAATTGGCAGTGAAACCTTCAACGAAACCCAATATACCATTTAATACTAAATTATCACCAATGACAAGAGTTAATTTAAAATGTACTTTAATATTTCCGCGATCTTTAAAGATTATTGTTATGCCTTCAGTTTCTAATCTTTTCAAGCATGAAATAATGCGAGAAAAGATTCTTTTTCGGATCGTTGTACTTAAGTCTTGAACATGGTATAATTGAAATAAAAAAATATTACATAATTTAGATTGAAATTCAGGTGGCATTAAAGCGATTGAAATATAGACTCCATTTAATTTGTGTATTCCCGAACACGATCCTAATGGATTACCGGTTTCAAAGGCATCTTCAAATAAGAAGAGAGGGAAAACTATTAAATCTTCGTATTCTTGAATTTCATTTTTCCAAAAATCAGTTTGAATAATATTGCGAATGGTTTTACTATCATCAAGCAACTGGTAAGCCATAATTCTATCAAAAACATTATCACATTCAAACAAATTTTTAAGCACCTCATCTATTGGAATATATGAGCAAAAAATTGGTTTCGTTACTAATGTCCCATTTTTATTTTCTTGTAAAGACCCAAGATAAACTGAAACAGGATTTATAAGAAAATTGCTTGCTTCTAAAACCTTTAATCGTTTATGTTCAGAGCTCAACTCAGAAAAAGAATTTTGAAAATTGTCTAGTCTTTCTATAATATCAGTCGCTTTAGGATCATTAATTTTCAAAATATCGGTTTTTACCTTATTTAAATATTCACAGTTAATGAAATCATGCATTATTTTCATGATAGTTTGAATATGTGATTGAGGTAATTTATTGTCTGAATAAAAGCTAGAAGCTATCTGAAGAGCTGAAGTACGCAAAGTATTTTCTTTGCGTACAAGTCTAAGTCTTCACAATGTTCATTATAGTCCTGTTCATTTACTTCTAGAGTAATAGCTGCATTTTCATTACCTATACCGCCATTGAAACAATTTTAAAACTTAATTTGAATATTATATTCGGAATTATCTGTAAATCTTAGAGTATTATTATCAGAAATCTTATTTTGAAAACTATTACTATTCGCGTTGTTATTTATACATTCCACTGGTTTTAAATTTTTGTGGCACAGTCTTAAATGTCTTTGGCAGCTTTTTTGATGTTAAATACTCGCTTACAATTATTATATTCACATTTGTAAATTTCTGTTGAAACAATGTTATGGACAATTTTCTTATGCAATTCTAAAGCTCCTCGATACAAATATTGTTTGAAAATTTCACAAATCATATCTGAAATAATTAAATCTAAATAAAATTATAATTCAATCAAACTCACATAAACTATAGTTGTCTTAAAATGCAATTCTGCAACTTTGCCTACACAATTTCAACGTTATTTTTCTGAACTCGTTTTTCAGAAGAAGATATATCATAAACGTATTTTTGAATGAGTTTAATAATTGTAAGAAACCATTTTTTACCCTCCCATACTTTGCTGTACTTTTCCTTCCATTGCCAAATAAAGAAAATTAAGAATTTTAATTTTCATTGTTAATGTTTTCCAAAATACTGTTTTTTAAATCTTCTGTTCCTTCTTGTACTTACACGTATTTTGCCGAACTCCAAAAATACAGAATTTTAATTTTCATAAGTAATGTTTAAAAAAAACTATTTTTTAAATCTCCCATACTTTGCTGTAATTAACCGTACTTTGTCAATCTCAAAAATGTCAGAATTGTAGTCTTCTTATTTAAGATTCCTAAAAAATAATTTTTTTCCTTTCCCATACTTTGCTGTACTTTGCCAAACTACAAAAATTCAGAATTTAAATTTTCATAGTTAATATTTTCCAAAATACTATTTTTTAAATATACCATACTTTGTTGTACTTTCCTTTACTTTGCCTAACTCCAAAAATAAAGAATATTAATTTTCATGTTTAATAATAAAAAAAATTACTTTTCAAATCTTTCATACTATTATTTAAAAAATATTAAATATTCTAAAAATAATTATTATGGAAAGTTAAAGTAGTTTTTATAAATTTCTGACGCCTATTTAATTAATTTATTATAAGCATAATAGGAACAAATTTTAAATTTTACTCAAAAAGCCATCTTTAATGTTTGATTAATTGCAGTTGGAGGATTTAATCCTCCTTTTAAGCCTTTTGCGAAACAGTGTCTAAACAAATCAGACTTTTTTTGACTCAGTTATTACGGCTTTTTTAATTATCTGTAAGCTTAATAGGAACGAAATTTTAATATTTACTGTAAAAGCCATCGTTAATGTTTACATAAGTGTAATTTAAGGATATAATAATCCTTTTAACCCTTTAACGCCCAAATGGCCAAAATTTTGGCATGAAGTTTGAGGACTTGTTTCGGTACATAAAAATCAATAGAAAAATTCGCGAATTGTCATTTCTTATGTTTTCATATGCGCTCTATCGAATGGCGTTAAGAGAAACTTAAAAAATTTATAAACAAAAAAGTTATAAATGTTTTTTATTAAAAAAGTCTGATTTTTTTCCAATTTTCGTTTAATTATCAATTTTTTTACTATAAAATAGCGTAAAAATAATTGCAAATGTTACAAATAACGTGACAAAGATATATAACCTAGAAGATAGGACTAGAGAGAAAATTAAAAATTAAAATGGCGGCTCAAAAATGGTGTGTGAATTTCAAAATTTTTTAAAAATTTGATTCGAAAGTACAAAATTGTGGAAAGTTTTTAGATCTGCTTGAAATTTGTTACTCGGGGGTTCTAGGGGTTGCTAATTACGAATTTGAAATTCAATTTTCAAAAGTCAAAATGGCTGATCCAATATGGCGCACATTTTTTTTAAACTCATTAAATTTGCTTGAAACTTGTTGCTCGAGTGTTTTTGGGGTCGCTGATTATGAATCTGATAATCCAATTTTAAAAGTTTAAAATGGCGGATCCCAAGTAACAAGTTTAAAGCAAATTTAATGAGTTCATAAAAAAATTGTCTGCCATATTGGATCCGCCACTTTGAATTTTGAAAATTGGACTTCATATTCGTTACGAGCGACAACAAAAACCCCTGAGTATCAAATTTCAAGCTAATCCAATGAGTTTTTAAAAACTTATCGGACATATTGGATCCTCCATTTTGAACTTTTAAAATTGGATTTCAGATTCATAATCAGCGACCCCAAAAACCCCCGAGCAACAAGTTTCAAGCAAATTTAATTAATTTTTTAAAACAATGTCTGCCATATTAGATCCACCATTTTGAATTTGAAAATTAGACTTTAGATTCGTGATAAGCGACCCCTAAAACCCCCGAGTGACAAATTTCAAGCCGATCTAAAAACTTTTAACAATTTTGTACTTTTGAATCTAATTTTGAAAAAATTTTGAACTTCAAGTTCTATTTTTGAGCAGCCATTTTAATTTTTAATTTTCTCTGTAGTCCTATCTTCTAGGTTATATATCTATGGCACTTTATTTGTAACATTTGCAATTATTTTTATGCTATTTCATAGTAGAAAAAATTGATAATTAAACAAAAATTGGAAAAAAACGTACTTTTTTAATAAACAACATTAATAACTTTTTTGTTTATAAATTTTTTTTAATTTTTCTTAACGCCATTCGATAGAGCGCATGTGAAAACATAAGAAATGATGATTCGCGAATTTTTCTATTGATTTTTAAGTACTGAAACAAGTCCTCAAACTTCATGCCAAAATTTTGTCCATTTGCGCGTGCTTTTTAAAATTTTGCAAAACTCAATAAACGCATCGGTCCACTTCAAAACATTTTAGAAAATCATCTGTATATCATAAGGTACAAATAAATTTAAAAAAATAAATAAAAACTCAATACTTTTAGACTTATAAGCTACTAAAAAAAGTCTACAGTTACAAATAAAAAATTTCGAAAATTCATAACTCGAAAATTTAGTCGATTAAAGAAAAAAGAAAAAACACGTACTTCTTTTTTTTCTATACACATTAAGGAAAAATACATTTAACAAAATTTTTATGGTCATGGGTCAATCATATGTGGAATTGCCCATATAGGGTAAACCAGACAGTAGTCGGCCACTTAAGAAAAACTTTTTAATGAATGTTGTTTAAAAATTACAATTAAAATTTTTGGAAAATTTCTTTCATGAGTAATTGTTTCTAATGATCCTATAAAACTAGTATACCAATCATGTTTACAAAAAAAATTTTCTTATATTTGTTAAAAAAAATTCACAAAAAAAAGTTAGAATCCGACAGTAATCGGCCATCTAAACCGACAGTAATCGTCCACTTTTAAAAGCTTTCAAACCGTCAAAAAAATTTTTTTCTATTACAAAAGTTTACATTTGTTTACGATCACCTTAGAAATGATTAGTAACTTTGAACATATTTTTATCTCGTACAGTTTTATAGCTATTCAAACTTGAAAAGTGTCCGACTACTGTCTGGTTTACCCTACATTTTTTTAATTATTTTGTCAATTTTCACTTTTTATCGTCCCATATTTTCAGACTAATATCAACAATAATGAAGAAGATTATATATATATATATATATTACTGAGCTCACTGCTCGGCGGACAGGTAGAGAGTACCGATGGCGCACCCATTGCCGCGCATCACGGGGGTTTCTCTCACCTCACGCTACACCTCTTGTGGGCCCAGCGGTCTATAATACTTGGTTGCAGCTCTCTCTTTTCTTTCTCCTTTTCACCTTTTCGATCTAACGCCGAGGTTGAGATACGACTCTCCCAAGGAATGAGATCTTCATTTCTTACCTGGTGCAAGCTGGCGGTATCTCAGGTACAGCTGGGGCTGTTCGCTTGCACTTCCTAGAAGGAGTTGTACTCAAGACTCAGATACAACTGTGCAGTAGTAACACTCTTCGCCTCTCCGTTTCTCTCTCTTTCTCTATCTCTTTTCACCTGTCATTTCCTACATGAGAATGTGAACCAACCCTGTGAAGAAGAGGTACAACTCGCCCTTCACAGAGTTGATGCACCAGGTAGATTCTTCGACCCAAGGTACAGCTTGGGGGAAGATGAAGTTTGTATTTCTACCCTTATCTCTCTCTTATACGCAACTATTTATCGTGTCGGGCATGAATACCGTGAGAATCGCGGTATCTAGTCTTTTCGATTTTGCTAAATCGACCTAGCGTGCATGACCCCTAGTTAACGTCCGTACCGGTATTTAGGGGTAGTTTCTAGAGTCTACCCTTGCGTATAATGAGCGTCGGTCGCGGGTGGAAATTTGTCATTTTGGGAAATAAACTTACTTTCTTTCTATTCTATTTTAGTTAGATTAGTTTTTATTGCAATGTTACTAGCTAGTTAGGGTTTCGATTGATTTCAGTTATATTAATTTTGCATTATATCGAGTCATTTATTTTCTTATTTATTGTTATATTTCTTTTGGTTCATTTTAAATTTACCTTCGCTAATTATTAATTATGTATGATTTCTTTATTATTTTGAATATATTTTCTGACGAAGATTTAAAATTCTGCTTTGTGTCTGACTTTACCCTGCCTAACGATATCACTAAATTGACTAACTAGCTTGCTTAAATTTTGTAATGACGCTTTACGCCATTTTATTAATTTAATTGATAAAAGATAATTTGTATTTTAACCCAGACTCCATCCGGCGAGCAAATGCTTTGGCAATTAAAATTATGATCATTACATGGCGCCTGAACAGGGACTAAAATTTTTTATCAACTAGAGTAAATGCAAAGTGCATAAAATTGAGTAAAAAAATGAGAATTTTTTTTAGTCGCAATTTTTAAGGAAAAAAATGGTCTTTTGTGATGTCGGTAGAGGGGGTAGTAATTCAATTTTTCACCGTAGTGAAGGCGTGTCAGTCGCAGAGGTGGGGATGAATGGTCCCTTATATATAGTCGCGTTGATAGCTTATCAGTCTAGTCGATCAGTACCACTCATCGATATCATATTAATTATTTTTTTTGTAAAGCAAGAAAGAAGAAGAAGACATCATGTATTCAACGAGTAGTGACGAAAGAGTTTTTCGTTTGTTGGCAAAATTCGAGCATTGTTTTCCCGGTTTAACACTTTATGAAGTGTTACAGCGCGTTGAATCTGAACGGCAGAAATTTAAAATTTCGTGTGCTTTAGTGCGTCGCGTGTTCCTGGAAATGATAATGGCTGCCTTCTTAGTGCAATATAAAGACTTTTTATTTGGGTTAGATTATGAAACGCAGTTAGAATATAAGGAAAGCTGATTTTTAAACCTTCGCCCATTTATTCGCGAAAGCCCGGTGACTGTCGCGAAAGATAGGAATCACCCGTTTAACTCGAAAACGGATTGTTGGCGTTGCGATCAATACGGACATCGTCGTCAAGAGTGCCGTGAAAAACAGGTGATATTCTGTTCTCAGAGCGGCATTTTAGGCAGCTTTACTCGAGATTGCTGTTTTAAAAAAAGAAAATAATCTTCGTTTTCTTTTCTCACCCCGAGACGAGCAGCCATTTTGGTTTTCTTCTCCCACCACCGCCTGTGGAGAAGAGTGGGGGTGACCAACTAGTATATAATCAACTGTGGTACACTATTCAGCACAGTTCTTTTCCACACTTCATTGAGTAAGCTGATCTTCAGTTATCCAATAATTTATCATGGGAGTTAAATGGATCTACCAGCTGACCAAAAATGAACTGGTGGCTCAACTAAAAAATTATCAAATTGACGCCACTGGTACACTTTCTGCACTTTGGCAGCGGTTTTTAGCTTTTATCCGTACTAATCCGGAGCTACTAAATCAAACTAAAGACCCGGAGGACTACGTCGAAGAGGAGGACATCAACTTGGATAAATCAGCTTTGGAGGATCCTAATCTGGTGGACATCGAAGGTCAGCAAACATCGGCGATCACACCGGAACAAATTAGGGCAACTGAAGCTTTAATTAACCGTCATTTATTACAATCCGCTCCAGTAAGAACATCCACACCTTTCGATGGCAGTAGTGACACTTACGTGCTCGAAAGGATGAGAAAGTGGGGTTGTAGTTTTGGAGGCAATGATGTTTACGCATTTTTGGAACGAGTGGACGAGTTACAACAGGCGTATGGATTTTCTGACGAACAACTTCTGCGAGGATTTCCTGAATTATTACGAGGTGATGCTCTGGTATCCTAATGAAATCAGAACAATTTTTACACTAGACGAACTGACATCAGCATTACGAAGATTTTACCTTTCACCTATTGAATTCAGGCACCTAGAAACTCAAATTTCTAGCAAAGTGCAAGGTCAAACGGAGTCAATTAGAGAGTTCTGTACAGCGTTAAGAACTCTTATGAGAAGACATGGAGGTTATAGTCTTACTAGTGAACTAGATACGCTTTATTGGAATATGAAGCCGATATTCCGATTGCACATTCGCGTCGTAGTGAACTGGATTCTGTCAGCACATTAATTAAGCGAGTGGAGGAAATACAAGAAACTCTTGTAGCAGTTAATCTAGAAGAATAAAGTATTAGAAATAGTCAACCATTAACTGAAGTTTCAAGTTTCTACCATTTGAGTTAACAACGTTAAATTGCTTTATGGACCGTATTGCTCGCTACCGCTTGCCAGTTGAAGGAGTGAAACACATCATGAGGATGCAGAGAACGATAGGAATTATTTGCTTTTCTAGTAGGGGGGATGTAATGATATTGCATTATTTTTAACATTTGAATTTCAAAGTTTCTACAAGTGTAAAACTTATTCATTTTTGTACGCGTAGTATATCTATATATATATTACTGAGCTCACTGCTCGGCGGACAGGTAGAGAGTACCGATGGGGCACCCATTGCCACGCATCACGGGGGTTTCTCTCACCTCACGCTACACCTCTTGTGGGCCCAGCGATCTATAATACTTGGTTGCTCGTACAATTTCCTCAGTTCGCCGTTGACCAGACTCGGGGCTTGCTCCGAGGCAGATCGACAGCAGCTCTCTCTTTTCTTTCTCCTTTTCACCTTTTCGATCTAACGCCGAGGTTGAGATACGACTCTCCCAAGGAATGAGATCTTCATTTCTTACCTGGTGCAAGCTGGCGGTATCTCAGGTACAGCTGGGGCTGTTCGCTTGCACTTCCTAGAAGGAGTTGTACTCAAGACTCAGGTACAACTGTGCAGTAGTAACACTCTTCGCCTCTCCGTTTCTCTCTCTTTCTCTATCTCTTTCCACCTGTCATTTCGTACATGAGAATGTGAACTAACCCTGTGAAGAAGAGGTACAACTCGCCCTTCACAGAGTTGATGCACCAGGTAGATTCTTCGACCCAAGGTACAGCTTGGGGGAAGATGAAGTTTGTATTTCTACTCTTATCTCTCTTATACGCAACTATTTATCGTGTCGATACCGTGAGAATCGCGGTATCTAGTCTTTTCGATTTTGCTAAATCGACCTAGCGTGCATGACCCCTAGTTAACGTCCGTACCGGTATTTAGGGGTAGTTTCTAGAGTCTACCCTTGCGTATAATGAGTGTCGGTCGCGGGTGGAAAATTGTCATTTTGGGAAATAAACTTATTTTCTTTCTATTCTATTTTAGTTAGATTAGTTTTTATTGCAATGTTACTAGCTAGTTAGGGTTTCGATTGATTTCAGTTATATTAATTTTGCATTATATCGAGTCATTTATTTTCTTATTTATTGTTATATTTCTTTTGGTTAATTTTAAATTTACCTTCGCTAATTATTAATTATGTATGATTTCTTTATTATTTTGAATATATTTTCTGACGAAGATTTAAAATTCTGCTTTGTGTCTGACTTTACCCTGCCTAACGATATCACTAAATTGACTAACTAGCTTGCTCAAATTTTGTAATGACGCTTTACGCCATTTTATTAATTTAATTGATAAAAGATAATTTGTATTTTAACCCAGACTCCATCCGGCGAGCAAATGCTTTGGCAATTAAAATTATGATCATTACAACATCAATTAATTCATCCTCAATTGTTTGAACAATTATATAATTCAGTCAGCATGGATATTCATTCATTCTTTTACAGCGGGCATCGAGAAATTCATGTATGTATAGAATAAAAATTTTCGGGAAATCGTTGTCTCAATAATTATTTAAATTGTTTAAATTAACGTTAAGCAAGAGTTTTTTATATAAGTTTTCTTTCACATACATTAAACTAATAAGGTATGTTTTTTGATTTCTAAAGGTTTTAATCGGCATGAAATGAGAAATTTTTACATTATTTGTCACCCACTGACCCATTTTCCGCATCTTCGAAGGGCTGCCAGACGTACTTAGTCCCAGCCCAGAACTGCCAGGCGCGCATTTCTAGACTTGTTTAAATGTAGACTTTCGATTTCTAAAGGTATTAATTGGTATGAAATCAGAAAAAATTTTCGATTTTTTTACATGTTTAACCCTTTGCCAGACGTACTTTGTCCCAGCCCAGAACTGCCAGACGCACATTTTTTACACTTGTGTAGATGTCAACTTTTGATTTCTAAAGGTTTTAATCGGTATGAAATGAGAAATTTTTAGATTATTTGTCACCCATTGACCCATTTTCCGCATCTTCGAAGGGCTGCCAGACGTACTTTGTCCCAGCCCAGAACTGCCAGACGCACATTTTTACACTTGTGTAGATGTCAACTTTTGATTTCTAAAGGTTTTAATCGGTATGAAATGAGAAATTTTTAGATTATTTGTCACCCATTGACCCATTTTCCGCATCTTCGAAGGGCTGCCAGACGTACTTTGTCCCAGCCCAGAACTGCCAGACGCACATTTTTACACTCGTGTAGATGTCAACTTTTGATTTCTAAAGGTTTAAATTGAAAATGCTTTCTCAGAAATGTAAGGAAAAAAATAAGTTAATAAATTAATTTTTAACATTTCTAAAAATTGGTTATGTGAATTTATGTAATTATTGCAGAACTTTCCTTTTAGTCTAATAGGACTTTAATTCTATACGAAATAAAATTATGTGCATAAACATTAAATGTTATTTATAACTTAAATAGTAATTCTTATTAATATTTTACCTCTTAAAATTAAAAATAAATTTACTGATTTATTTAAATTATTTCACTGTAAAAAAGAGCGTTTTGGTTTAAGACGTTTACGTGGTCACTTCTAAGACGTTTATAAGCGTCTTATTTGCCTTCTAAAATGCATGTATTTGGAGGTTATGTTCTTCATTTAAGACGCTCAAATAAGACGCTTATTTATATAAGATGTTTATAAACGTCTAAACGTCTTATTTTTAGACGCCATTTTTTGCAGTGTTTCTTTTCTATGATTTGGATAAATCAGTGAATTTTTTTTAATTTTATGAGGCAACATATTTTGATTAAAAAATGTAAATTTTTCCTACCATTTATCAATTTGAGAATAGTATATATTTTTATGATTTCAATTAATTTTGAATGTAAAATTATTTAGAAATTGAAATTATTTTTCAGAATTAAAAATTTTAGTAAATTATAAAATAATTTCAAATTGTATACAACGTTTTTCGTGTAAAATATCTAGTTGTATATATAAACTGCTCTCTAAATTTGAATTAGTAAAAATATTTGCTAATTTGAATTAGTGACTGACTTTTTGCTTTTGAATTAGTAAACTTTACTAATATATTAGTAAAAATGACAATTAGTAAACTTTACTAATATATTAGTAAAAATGACAATTAGTAAACTTTACTAATATATTAGTAAAAATGACAATTAGTAAATATTACTAATTCAAAAGCAAAAAGTCAGTCACTAATTTAAATTAGTAAACAGTTTTACTAATTCAAATTTAGAGAGTGCTATTATTAATACTTATAATTAAAATAGTAACATCTGCAAATATTGTTTTGTTTACAAAAATTATCTTTTAAAGTTTAATTGAAAGTGCTATCATTCAAATAACTTTCAGTGACAGTTTTAAATTGAATCTGGAATATAAGAAGTGATTAGTGAAGTTTTAAATTGAAGTAAAAATTGTTTAAATAAAACATCTGTCATCAACGCAAAATATATTTTTTCTATGATCGCAATTAAAATCCTCCTTAATAAATATGTAAGTACGGTCCTGAAAATTAGAAAGTGGGGATGAGTTCGTCAGCGTGCAGTTTGAAATCAAGTGGAGGGGTTATTTCTGGGATACCGTGCAGTTCGGCGGCCCGACTGTACTCGGTTTATGGCAAATTGCATTTAAAATATACAAAGAAGCTCTTATCCCAACAAAAACATCTATGATGCAAAAACTTCCGCCAAGTAAAAGATTTTGTAACTGTCCAAACAATTAGGGAAATAAAAGTTTACCAAGTAAAATTTATAATTAAAATTTTAACAACGATTTATTTTAAATATTTCCTCTCCTACACAACTCGAAGTACATATTGCAGTTGAAAAAAATAACCCGAGATTAGCTGCTGATATTGTACAATGAATTGTAACAAATAAATTTAACTTCATAATTTACATTAACAAAAAACGAAATCCAATTATTCATCATAATAAAAAATTTCTATTGCAGCAATTTAAAAATCTTGGCGTCAATAATGCTTTTAACTTGTAATTAATGAAAGTATAGACGCCAATATTTTTAAATTGCTGCAATAGAAATTTTTTATTATGATGAATAATTGGATTTCGTTTTTTGTTAATGTAAATTATGAAGTTAATTTTATTTGTTACAATTCAAAATGCAGTAAAGAACATTGACTTAATTCGGAAATGTAATTAAGCCTTAATGTGCAATATCAGCAGCTAATCTCGGGTTATTTTTTTCAACTGCAATATGTACTTCGAGTCGTGTAGGAGAGGAAATATTTAAAATAAATCGTTGTTAAAATTTTAATTATAAATTTTACTTGGTAAACTTTTATTCCCCTAATTGTTTGGACAGTTACAAAATCTTTTACTTGGCGGAAATTTTTGCATCATAGATGTTTTTGTTGGGATTTTAAAACTTTTTGCATCTTCTCAACTTTTTAATAAATGAAATAATTAATTATAAAAATATTTTGTTCTTTTATCTAATAATTTAAAATAATATACAATTAAGTTTTAAATAAAATTTATTTAAGATATGATACTTTACAGTAAAGTTTTTAAAATAAATTTCAAGCCTATCAACCCATAATACTATTTCAAATTTCAAAATATTTTAAAAATGTTTTTAGCAGTTTAGTATCTGCGTTCATCTAAATGTCAAAAAATTCAATTTTTTGAGAAAAATCAAAATTTTTCAAAAAATACGGAGTGCATTGAAATTTCCAGGAATATATATCGAGATTTTAACCCAATGAATAATATTCTAGAAGATCTCACACAACCGTTTAGAAGTTTAGTCTCTGCGTTTGTCTAAATGTCAAAAAATTCAATTTTTTTGAGAAAAATCAAAATTTTTCAAAAAATACAGAGTGCATTAAAATTTCCAGAAATATATATCGAGATTTTAACCCAATAAATAATATTCTAGAAGATCTCACATAACCGTTTAGAAGTTTAGTCTCTGCGTTTGTCTAAATGTCAAAAAATTCAATTTTTTGAGAAAAATCAAAATTTTTTAAAAAATTCGAATTGTATTAAAATTTTTTAAAATGTATATTGAGATTTTAACCTAATTAATAATGTTCTAAAAGATTTTAGCAATCCATTTAGGTGTTAACGCTCCACGTTTGTCTAAATCTCAAAAAATCGCTATTTTATTGGTTTTCCTAGCCTAAATTCTATAAAAATATATAAAATATTGAATAAACTTAACAGAATTATTTCTTTTTTGATTCTTTATCCGGCAAAAAAATAATGAGCCAAATCGGTTAAGATTTACTCGAGTTATTCAGTTTTATCGAAAAACAGCCGATATTTCGAGAATATATATTCGCGGTTTTTTGCTTTTACTTGGCGGCGATTCTCTACCGCGAATCTTGATTTATCCTAACATTTATGAATTTCTAAACTCTGAATTTATGTTGTTAATCTGTTTTCTTGAAATACACGTTTGAGTTATAAATGAGTTGATATAACAAATTTAGATATCCCAAACATACCGCCGGACTTGAACAAACCTAGTTCAACATATTTAGAGTTAATCAAACATTTTAAGTTCACTGATTTTTAATGCCTCAAATCAATGTTCATTTATAAAATTTAAATTGGTAATGGCACAACACGTGTCACTGCTCACTTATAAACTCCAGAGTGAGTTTTTACTGATATCACTCGCACAATACCGTCGTCACCTGGAAATACATCAACGATTCGTCCCAGTGGTCAATGTAAAGAATGTGTATTATCTTCCTTGACAAGAACCATTGTACCAATTTTAATGTTTTCTGCTTTCTGGAATTGCCATTTGGACCGCACATTAAGCTGATTTAAATATTTCTTGGTCCATCTTTTCCAGAAGTGTTGTTTGACGTATTGAATGTGTTCCCAATGTGATAGACGATTAAAAGGTAAATCAGTAAGGTTCAATTCGGGTAAGTTTGTGAATTTGTCTCCAATAAGGAAATGTGCAGAAGTTAAAGCTCGTAAATCATTAGGATCTTCGGATAAAGGAGTGAATTGAATTCAATATAGCTTCAATTTCAGAAGAATATGTAATTAATTATTCGTAAGTAAATAATTTGTCACCTACCGTTTTGTAAAAATGACCCTTTAAAGATTATACACCGGCCTACCATAAACCACCAAAATGTGGTGAATTGGGAGGTGAAAAATGCCATTGTGTCCCTTTTGTACTTAAAAATTGCAAAACTGCATCATTGTGTTTTTGTGATTGCAACAATTCAGTTACGCGTATAAATTCATTGTTTGCTCCGATAAAATTTGTAGCATTATCTGAGTATAAATTTAAAGAAAGACCACGTCTAGCAAAGAATGTACGTAACCCGGCTAAAAAGGCATCAGTAGTCAAATCACTAATCATTTCAATGTGAATTGTTTTTGTAGCAAAACACACAAAAATACATGCATAAACCTTTATTTTACCGCGATTTCTGTACTTTTTAGGGTTCCGGAAAAAAACCTTATGAACCCTTATGAAATCACTCGTGTGTCCGTCCCAGACACGCAAAATGGGCTGTCCCCCCCTTAACTTCTACGAATCTCAACCTTGTGAGCTGAAATTCGGTAGGGATCTTTAGTTGTAAGTGCAGATTACAGGGAAAATATAGCGAACACAATTGGCCTACATATTTGCGAAATAGAAGGGAAAGAAATTAAATTTTTTCGCAAAAATTGCAAAAAATGACCCTGTTCCCCCTCTTAACTTCTACAAATCTGAACCTGGTGAGCTAAAATTCGGTAGGGATCTTTAGTTGTAAGTGCAGATTACAGGAAAAATATAGCGAACCTGATAGATCTACATATTTGCGAAATAGAAGGGAATGAAATTAAATTTTTTCGAAAAAATTGCAAAAAATGACCCTGCCCCCCCTTAACTTCTACAAATCTGAACTAGTGATGCATAACGAGACTCTGTCCTTTCATAAAAAGAAAGAGATGAAACTATAACATTCAATTGTTTTCAATGTATTTTTCGAGAGATTCTCGTTCTCACGAGACGATATTCGCTCGTAATGCATCACTAATCTGAACCTGGTGAGCTGAAATTCGGTAGGGATCTTTAGTTGTAAGTGCAGATTACAGGGAAAATATAGCGAACCCGATTGGCCTACATATTTGCGAAATAGAAGGGAAAGAAATTAAATTTTTTCGAAAAAATTGCAAAAAATGACCCTGTCCCCCCCTTAACTTCTTCAAATCTGAACCTGGTGATATGAAATTCGGTAGGGATCTTCAGTTTTACGTGCAGATTACAGGAAAAATATAGCGAACACAATTGGCCTACATATTTGCGAAATAGAAGGGAAAGAAATTAAATTTTTTCGCAAAAATTGCAAAAAATGACCCTGTTCCCCCTCTTAACTTCTACAAATCTGAACCTGGTGAGCTAAAATTCGGTAGGGATCTTTAGTTGTAAGTGCAGATTACAGGAAAAATATAGCGAACCTGATAGATCTACATATTTGCGAAATAGAAGGGAATGAAATTAAATTTTTTCGAAAAAATTGCAAAAAATGACCCTGCCCCCCCTTAACTTCTACAAATCTGAACCTGGTGAGCTGAAATTCGGTAGGGATCTTTAGTTGTAAGTGCAGATTACAGGAAAAATATAGCGAACCCGATTGGCCTACATATTTGCGAAATAGAAGGGAAAGAAATTAAATTTTTTCGAAAAAATTGCAAAAAATGACCCTGTCTCCCCCTTAACTTCTTCAAATCTGAACCTGGTGATATGAAATTCGGTAGGGATCTTCAGTTTTACGTGCAGATTACAGGAAAAATATAGCGAACACGATTGGCCTTCATATTTGCGAAATAGAAGGGAAAGAAATTAAATTTTTTCGAAAAAATTGCAAAAAATGACCCTGTCCCCCGCCCTTAACTTCTACAAATCTGAACCTAGCGAACTGAAATTCGGTAGGGATCTTTAGTTTTAAGTGCAGATTACAGGAAAATTATAGCGAACCTGATTGGTGAACATAAGTATGATTACAGAGAAATATAAAAATTTATTAATAAAATAAAATAATAAAAATATTTTAATTTAAAAAATTTGTAGGCCAGTTTTTCCACAATTGTTTGTTTATTAACTTATGTTATTAAAACAACGTTTCGGTAGTATCCACTACCCTTATCAAGTTTACATTACAAGCACTAAAAAAATTTTTTGAGAGTAATAATTGATTTTATAATTTTATATACTAATTTAAAATCCAGAAAAAGTGTATACTTACATAAAGCATTGTCAAGAAAGTAATTAAGATTTTGTAAAATAAAGTATTTTAAATATTATATCATTTTCGTTCAATTAATAAAATCTTTTTTTTTTTTTTTGTGTTATATAATTAAAATTTAAAAGGATGATTTTTTTTATCCCTATATTGTATATAGTGATAATATAGAAATTTCAGATATCAATTCTATAGAGATTTAGGGATTTTAATACTACAGAGATTGTATGGATGGTGGTAATGTAGGTAATTGGGTTATCATATTATTATTATACATTATTTAAAAAACCCTGGTAGATGTTACCCAACTTTTCAATATCTGTTTTAAAATTTATTGAATGTTTTTCTTTTACTATATATATCATTTCTAGAAACTTTCTTTTATGATAGTTTGATTCTGTATTCAAAATTGTCACTTTATTGAAATCAAAGTTATGTTTGTTTTCGGAAGCATGCGTAGCTAAGGCTGTATTTGTTTTTTTATTTTTAACATCTCGAGCATGTTCCGTCAGTCTCGTTTGCAGAAATCTTAATGATTCTCCAATGTACACACTATCACAATTATAACATGGTATTTTATATATGGTGTTAATTTGTTGTTTTTTTTCCACTTTATCTTTAGTTGAAAATAGAATATTTTTTTGAATTGTATTTTCGATCGATTGAACAATTCTTATATTGAATTTTTTAAAAATGTTATAGAAGATATTTTCAAGGTCTTTGATGTATGGTAATGAGATAGTTGTTATATTCTCATTATTATGTGGATTAATATTATTATTTTTAGTTGTTAAATAGTTATATCTTTCTTTAATTTTTTTTGTTCAGTATGTCAACTGGAAAACCATTTTTTTGATTTCAATAAAGTGACAATTTTGAATACAGAATCAAACTATCATAAAAGAAAGTTTCTAGAAATGATATATATAGTAAAAGAAAAACATTCAATAAATTTTAAAACAGATATTGAAAAGTTGGGTAACATCTACCAGGGTTTTTTAAATAATGTATAATAATAATATGATAACCCAATTACCTACATTACCACCATCCATACAATCTCTGTAGTATTAAAATCCCTAAATCTCTATAGAATTGATATCTGAAATTTCTATATTATCACTATATACAATATAGGGATAAAAAAAATCATCCTTTTAAATTTTAATTATATAACACAAAAAAAAAGATTTTATTAATTGAACGAAAATGATATAATATTTAAAATACTTTATTTTACAAAATCTTAATTATTTTCTTGACAATGCTTTATGTAAGTATACACTTTTTCTGGATTTTAAATAAGTATATAAAATTATAAAATCAATTATTACTCTCAAAAAATTTTTTCAGTGCTTGTAATGTAAACTTGATAAGGGTAGTGGATACTACCGAAACGTTGTTTTAATAACATAAGTTAATAAACAAACAATAGTGGAAAAACTGGCCTACAAATTTTTTAAATTAATATATTAAGAATCCACAAATAAAATTTCATCTAAATAAAAATATTTATTCTAATCTTATTATAGTATATTACCATTTTGTTTAATTTGTTTTTAATTTTAAAAGAATTGTTAAAATAATTAATAAAAAAAGTTTGTTTGAATATTTGTGTATGGAACCCTCGATCTTAGTGCGAGTGCAACTCGCAGTTGTCCGATTTTTTTCTTTTATGTAGAATGGACCGCAGTAATCAAGACCTGTATTCAAGAAAGGTCGTGTTTGAACAACTCTGTTTTGTGGAAGGTCACCCATAATGCATGATGAAGTTTTCGGTTTAGCCCGAAAACATGTTACGCATTTATTTATAATTGATTTTACCATACATTTTCCCTTTATCGGCCAGTATTTCGATCTAACAGCATTAAGTGTCGCGAGTTCTCCACCGTGGAGATTTAAAATGTGTTGCTTTAAGATTATTAAATTTGTGATGTGATTGTTTTTTGGCAAAACGATTTTATGTTTGTGTTGTATGGCAATAAGGAGTTTCTTAATCGACCGCCTACTTGAATTATACCATCGTCATCTAAGAATGGATTCAATGCTCTTAAATTACTCTTCCCTTGCATGTCCTTATTTTGCGATAATTGTTTAATCTCTTCTTGAAAATTATCACTTTGAACAAGATTCAAAATAACCATAAACGCTTGTTTCAATTCGTTTATTGTTAAATTACCGCGTTGTTTAGATTTAAAACGTAAAACGTAAGCCATTAATTTTGTGGCTTTGTCGATTGAGGAATATTTTTCGAAAAATTGTTTTGATTTTCTTATTTGATTAATGGCACGTGTTTCTTTTACTTCAATCAAAGGTACTACTTTTTTAATGTTTTCAGGCCATTGTGCAGGATCTACCTTTCACTAGTGTGGCCCAATTTCCAATGGATATTGTCAAGGAATTCAGCAGGTAGCTGACCGCGTGACAAAATGTCCGCCGCATTTTCCTGTGAAGGTGTATATCGCCAGTGCATTGTATTTGTAATATCCCTAATTTCTGATACGCGATTAGCCACGAATGTTTTTAAACGGTTTGGTTGTGCGTTGATCCATTGTAAAGTGATTGATGAGTCGGACCATAGAAAAACGTCGTCAATATTTACACGGATCGTGTTTAAAACAACCTTTACTAATTTTGTAAGCAATAAGGCTGCGCATAATTCTAATTTCGGTAAGGATATAGTTTTCAAAGGTGCGACTCGGTTTTTTGAACACATTAAATTAGTTAATACTAACCCGTTTTTGTCTGTTGATCTTATATAAACACAAGCACCGTATGCCTTTTCGCTTGCATCACAAAACCCGTGTACTTGAACGCAAACTTTATCCTTTATTAAGATCTTTCGGTCGAATTTTATATTATTTAACATTGTTAATTGTTGCTTTACATTATTCCATATCGTAAAAATGTTTTGAGGTAAAGTTTCGTCCCACCCAATATTACACTGCCATATAGCTTGCATTAGTATTTTTGCGACAACAATTACCGGTCCTAATAAACCGATTGGATAATAAAGACGTGCAATATACGAAAAGAGGTTTCTTTTCGTTAATTTTGTATTAAATTCATCGTTTTTAATTCTATACGTAATTTCTTCCGTTTCACGATTCCATTGTATGCCTAATGCTTTCATTTCCTTTTCGTTGGAATCAGATAACAAACTCACGTAAGATAAGTCGTGTGGAAGTGATTCAATAACGTTAGGATTATTTGAACTCCATTTTCTTAAATTAAATCCACCCGCCTTTGTAATACCGATTAATTCGTCGCGTAAAATTATGGCATCTCTAATGTTATCCGTTCCCGCATTCACATCGTCTGCATAAGTATCTTTTCGCAAAATTTTACTTGCTATTGGGAATTTTGATCTTTCATTTTCGGCTAATTGATTAAGCACTCTAGTTGCTAAAAAGAGAGCAGAGGCGCAACCGAATAATACTACTGGAATTGCGAATATTTGCAATTTGTCGTTAGGATCTTCGTGCCATAAAATAAGCTGATAATTTATATCATTCTTGTCAAGTCTAACTTGTTTAAACATTTTTTCAATGTCTGCTAGTAAAACGATCTCATGAGTTCGAAACCTATATAAAATATCGATACTACTGCTTTAAACGTTGACCCCTATCATTAGACAATCATTCAACGAAATACCTGTACTAGTTTTTGTGGATGGATTACAAACTATTCTGACTGTCGTTGTCGAACTTGACTCCTTTACAACCGGATGATGTGGTAGAAAACAATGTTTTTCGGCAATTTCATGCGGTTTGATTTTTATCAATTCGTTTGGCAGATTATCACAAATTCTCGGTATTATAAGAAACTCGACCTTTTCCCTATAATTACGTTTTTTAGAAAGAATTTCAGCATGGATCGATTCCCTTATACGCGTTTCTAATTGATTTAAGCCTTCAACAGGAATTTCTACGTTTTTGCGAGGTAATTTTAACAAATCTGCGAATTTTTGGGAAATGAAATGCGATTGTGAACCGTTATCTAACAATACACGTGCTTGGATCATATTACCAGCTTTGTCCTTAATGTCAATCATTGCTGTTGATAACAGGAATTGTGACGAAATTAAACCTCGTCGTCGCCGCAACAAGTTTTGGGTTTGAAGAAGGTGATACCGATTCCGATTTATTTTCGTTTCCTTCCGAATTTTGGTTAGAGTTGTAATTTTCATAATGTAATAAAGTGTTTTGTTTTTTATCGCATTTTTTACAACCTGCCCATTTGCATTCATTATTTCGATGACCGATATTAAAACAATTAAAACATATACGATTTTCTTTAATTACATTTGTTCGTTCTTTGATACTCATGTTTTTAAACCTTTCACACTCATATAATCTGTGATCTTCTTTATAGATTAAACACGAAACCGATTTTTTAGTAGTCGTAAGTGATTGTCTTTTTTGTGTATTGCCTTGAACCCTTCCAGACCCGATTCATTGATTTGAATTATTAGAAATCACTTTTATTTTATTCATTGATGTTACTTGTAATATTTGACACCGTTGTTCTAGAAACTCCAAGAATGTTTTTAATTTCGGCATTTCCGTAGAAGTAATTGATTTTTCCCATTCGCGATGGGTATTTCTATCGATTTTTGCAGTAATCACATAAATTAATAATAAATAAATAAATATTAATAAATTAATATCCCAATGATCGACTGCTTCGCCTAGCGATTTCAAAGATCGTAAATGACTTCGTAACGTATCTAATAATGTTCGCAAATCACTAGCTGATTCTTTCGAATTACTAGGCATTTCCATTATCATTTTGACATGCTTCTGAGCTATAACCCTTTTATTATTATTCCGGTCAGTTCAAAATTTACACGCAATTGTTTTCCGACATTTCTAACGCGTTTATTGTCGTGATAGCTTCTTCTTTCAAACACGACCTTAAATAGAACAACTTTTGAATTTTTGAAAAATTCCGATTACTATGTACCATCGACGTAAAAGAATTATAAAAATCTAACCATTTGTCATAAGAACTATTGAAGGAAGCTAATTCAATTTGTGGTAATTTGACTTGATTCGAAAAATGCATTCCGTGATTAGATTCCGTAAATTGATTTTCTGTGCCCTGATTAGTGGGTTGCTGTGGATTGTTAAAGTTTTTCAAATTAATCAAATTCTTTTCCGGTAGTTTCTGTTGCTGCATCTATTTCTAATTGAATTGACTCGAATTGATCTAAAGTACCGGACAAACCTTCTAAACGCATCTTGATTTCCGTAATTTTATTTTGGTTATCTTTATAATTTATGAAATTTATAAATTTAGTAAGCTTTACTTCAAGAGGTGGCCGCTTTTTTTTCAAAGTTTCGATATCTTCTTAGGATAACGACATTTTGTATTGAACTAACTATTCACTTATTTAGAAACTTTATTGAATTTGTACTTAGGAAAGGAGAGAAAGGATTAGAAATCTTTAATTTTCAAACTTACCTAGGTGCTTACACGATTTACCCGTCTATTCTCTGGTACCCCTGCCTTGATGATCAGCTGCTTTAGGAACGATGACTGCCTTGTTGACTACCTTGATGATGAATGTCTTCCATGTTAATGAGTGATTCACACAACTTGTTGGTTTCTCGCATAAAATTGAAATTGTCCGAAAATATCACTACACTGTTTAATCGTGCAATGTAAAATTTTTTTTCGAAAAATAGTTTGCCAGTTTTATTTCGTAATGGTTAGAAATTTTTCGAAACAATAATGTCGAAAATTTTCGAAATCTGTTTCGAATTTTTCCGAACAGAATAGTAAGAAAATTTTCGAAACTCTGTTCGAATTTTCCAGCAACGGATTTAGATAAATTTCGAAACTCCTTTCGACTTTTTTCTAACTAAACGTTAAGAAAAATTTCTTCAACTTTTTCGATTTCTTTCAAATAAAATATTAAGATAAATTTCGAAATTTTGTTCGATGTTTATAGTAACGTGTTTCGATATATTTAGTACAATTTTTGGATATTTTTCTTACTAAAAATTTAGAAAAATTTCTAAGTTAATAATGATTTTTTGCTCTACAAATAGTAAAAAAAATTACCTTATTTAATATTGTTTGTGCACTAGTATTAACTGCAATTACTTAATTAGTGCTGTTTCAATAAAGATTTAAAAATTAAAAATGGGTGATAAATAGAAGTAAAACGATTTATTAATATAATTATACATTTATTAAGTATTTCTTTTCTTTCCGTGCTCGGTTGGAATTTCGGTTTCACCGGGGCGCATGGAACTTGTTCTATGCGTGGGGTTGCTGGTCCTCCATCGGACGCGTGCCAGGTCGCGGATAGGTAAACGCTTCCTATTTCTTTCGAGGAATAGGTGGTATCGAGGAAATCAAATACTCGACGCGGACCAAAACCAGCAAAAAATAAACATCCATCATGAGCGATTGTAAAAACATGGAAGAGTACCTGCGGGGTAATGCTTCGGCTAAATCCCTCACTGGTTCCGATCGTCAAGCGCTTTCGAGCGTGAGGGCGGTGGCCAGTGGCCCAAGGATGCAGGAGGGCAACAACGCATTGGAGGTGCCACAGATCATCGTGGACAAGGTGGAGAGAAGAGGAAGCACGAGCAGCGTGACCAGTCAAGCCAGCTGCATTTCTGTCTTCAGTAATGCTTCTGCGATTGACATTGCTAGCTGCAATGAAGATCGGGATGAATGCATTAAGCTGCGGAAGGAAGAGGCAGCAAGCATTCAAAAAATGGAGGATGAGATCAGCAAGATGCTGAAATCCTGTGAGGTCCAGAAGAATGTCAACATGACGATCAAGGATGGACTGAGAAGTCTGACGTCGCTCATACGGGATGTGAAGAAAAAGCACGCAGCAGCCGCCAGAAAAGATGAGAAATTCTACCAAGGATTAACTTGGTCAGAAGAAGCACGGCAAGACCGGAGGACGAGACGTGACCGTTTCAACGCAGCAATGCTAAGAAACGTTGTCTTGGATGCTCAGAAGCGGAAGAGAAGCGATCCTGAGCTTACGAAGGATCCAAAAAGGAAGAAGGAGGAGAGACCTCCCAAAAAGACTGCAGGCAAGGGGACCAAAACGGTACCAAAGCCAGTTCCAGAAAAGAAGGGAAGAGCCACAGTCATCGTCAAAGTGTCCGAAGGAAATACTTTCGCTGACGTGCTGGCGAAAGTTCGAAGAGAAGCTGACCTGGAGGCCAGCCAAACAAGGGTTGTGGGAGCTTTACCCACAAAAAAGGGAGACCTTCTCATTAAAATTGGAAGGTCTTCAAACAAGAAGCTGTTCACCGAGGAGGTGACTAAGGTGATCGGTGACCTGGGTAAGGTGCAGATGGCGGACCGGCAAGCTACGCTGGAGGTCCGCGATATGGATGCCCTTACCGAACAGAAGGATGTCAAGGAGGCCCTGGACAAACTATCTACGGTTCCAGCAGGAAGCAGGAAGGTGACGGTCCTCGGACCAAATATGCGAGGCATGAAGCTCGCTGTCGTGGTCACCACCCAGGAGGACGCTGCCAGATTGGAGAAGATGGGGCACATTAAAATCGGTTTTGTGTCCTGCAGAATCAGTAAGAGAGTTATGGTCACAAGGTGTCACAAGTGCCTTGACTATGGCCATATAGGCAGAAACTGACAAGCAGTAGATAGGTCGGCTGCGTGCTTCAAGTGCGGAGAAGCTGGCCACAAGGCAGCAGATTGTAAGAAGAGCCCATGCTGCTTCTTATGCAAGGCGAAGTTCGGCGAGGAGGAGAGTATCCAACATGTCGCCGGATCAGGAGGATGCAAGGTCTTCAGATCTGCCTTAGAGGAAGCCAAGAAGACTTTGTCAAGGACAAGAAGAAAATAAGGCCAGAAGAAGAGCGGCACGGAAGAGTCGCGTATGCGACTAAGTGGGACCATTCATCTACGAAGTCTGAAGCCACTAGGTAGTTCCGTAGGTGAATAATAGGTCTAATATAAATGGGTTTTTAACATGGTATGGTCGATGTCAGTCCTGATGTTTAAACAAGCAGGCAATCGACTGAGTCCTGTATGATTCAATTTGTAACAAATTGTTTCTCTATAAAAGATTTTACAGTTTTCATAACCTTTCCAATTGGATTTATTCGGTTGTAAAGTTTATGTTAACTACCCTGCAGAAAGCTAAAAAAAAAAAGTATTTCTTTTCTTATAAATTAATAATTTGAATTATAAATGAACCTGGTAACTACTACATTTTAATTACAATTATTTCAATAATTTTTTATTTTGTTGTATAAATTAATTTAATAATGTTCACAACATCAATTTAAAATATATCACGACTTCTTCATCACACAAAAATAACTTTAAACAATTCACTTCACAACAACGAAATTTTGACTTAAAAATATTCATTTCAGAACGATAACTTACAACAAAAAAATAAACTCACAACGAAATATTAACTTGAAAATAATATTGTCACCCGCGATTAAAGTGTCTTTCTGACAAATACTAAAGAGCAACTGACTCTCGAATGGCCTTTGGAAGAAGATTTTCTAGTCAATATTTAAAACTTACGAATATTTCAAATTTTCTTCATAAATGAATCTATATGAAAAAAACTAGAACCGAAAAACTTATAAAATAGACCCGTTTACAATAAAGGACCTTAGAGATGGTCAACCGAAGGCAAACCAGATGTGATAAACCTTTGGAAACTATGAAATACTTAACAATTTTACAATTCTGCTTGCAAGAAGAAATTTTTCTTCTTTTAATAAAATAATAAATAAAATTTGTTTATTTTAATTATTTGTAAAATAATAATTATCTATAAATAGTCTAAAATGATGATAAAATGTTGAATTATGTTTATAAAAATATTTCTGAGTTTTTGATGGTTAATTAATGATAATAATATTTCTGATGAAAATGATTTGTTATTAATAAAAAAATAGTTTGTTTAACAAAAACTTAATAACAAAGGAGGACTATGTATATATTGTTTAAATATATATTTTTTATATGTTTAAATTCAAATATCTTCTTAACTGTAGTGTCATTAATTAATAATTTTTACGATATTGAAAAATATAGAATTTATTATTAATAAATAATAAGCATTCGATATTTAAAGTTCTACATTTTTAAGAAAAATTTATGAATATTATTAAAAATTTGTCGAACTTGGATAAAAAAATATCTTAAATTTTTTTGAAGATTGTAATTTGTAACAAAATCAGAAAATTTTCTTAAACGTTTTGCAATATTTCATAACTAGTAAAGAAAAAATTCGAAATCATTGAGAAAAATTTCGAACTTTTTACAAAATTTACTTAATCTTACTAACTTTACGAAAAAATTCGCAAAATTACGTGCGTTCACGTAACTTTCACTTTCACTTTTCATTCTCACTTTCACTTTCACTTAAAAAATTCTCACATTCACTTTTCACTTTCACTCTCACTCAAAAAATTCTCACTTTCACTTTTTACTCTCACTTTTAAATTCATTAAAAAAATCCTCACATTCACTTTTCACTCTCACTTTCACTCTCACTCCAAAAATTCTCACTTTTACTTTTCACTTTCACTTTCACTCAAAAAATTCTCACTTTCACTTTAACTTTCACTTTCACTCTCACTCAAAAAATTGTCACTTTCACTTTTAAATCTCACTCTCACTTTCACTCAAAAAAATTTTCACTCTCACTTTCACTATCACTTTCACTAAAAAATTCTCACTTTCACTTTTCACTTTTACTTTTACTTTCACTTTAACTTTCACTCTCACTTTCACACAAAAAATTCTTACTTTCACTTTTTACTCTCACTCTCACTTTCACTCAAAAAAATTTTCACTCTGACTTTCACTCAAAAAATTCTCACTTTCACTTTTCACTCTCACTTTTTACTTTCACTCAAAAATTCTCAGTTTCATTTTCACTTAAAAAAATTCTCACTCTCATTTTCACTCAAAAATTCTCACTTTCACTCTCACTTTCACTCTCACTTTCACTAAAATATCTCATTTTTCACGTTTACTAAATAATTCTCCCTTTTCACTTTCACTTTCACTCAAAAAATTCTCACTTTCACTTTTCACTCTCACTTTCACTCCTAAAATTCTCACCAGGTATATGTTTTTAACATAAAAATTACAAATTTATCATAACTAAAGTTAAAAAAATATAATTTATATATAAAAATTTTGTTATAAAATTTCCTCAAACCAGTCAAAAAATTATAGAACAAATATGAGGAATTCAATGTCAAGTGATCCAGGTGGAGAAATTTTTTTTACAATTGTAGCAAAATTTAGGGCTTTTGTAGTACTAATAGATAGTAATTTTTCGTGAAAATATTTTTTTACCAAGTCCAATATTTTCCGACGGGGAGGGGGTTAAATTTTTGGGTTTTTCAGTACAATGCTTATTTCGATAATTCTTTACTCTTAAACTATTAAACATAAAAATTTGACAAAAGACATGTTGGAAAGGTTTTTTCATTCTCGTCGAATTGAAAATAAGCATTTAAAAAAAACTGTTTGACCTAAAAAAATCAAAATTAAAAATAAATTTTAATTTTTGGGAGGAAAAGGTACGATTTTTTTAAAACAAAAGCTGAAGTTTTTTTCTAAAAGGATATATATATATATATATATATATATATATATATATATATATATATATATATATATATATATATATATATATACTAGGGGAGCCTCGCACCCCTGCGCGCTTCGCGCGCCAACGCCCTAACTATTTCTTATATTTATTTTAATTTTCAAATTATATTCTCTTAATATGAAGGAAATTGTTTGTCAAATTTTGACGTCTAGGTCCAATCTGCCCTCAAAATTGACATAAATTTTGACAGCAGCAGAAATTGTTTGTCAATTTTTCATGTTTAGGTCAGAACTGCCCTCAAAATTGTCCTAAATTTTGAGGGCAGCGGAAATTGTTTGTCAAATTTTGACGTTCAGTTCAAAACTGCCCTCCAAATTGACTTAAATTTTGAGGGTACTTAAATTTTGTAGTACCATAACAGCCTGCAAGTAAATAAAATTGTCTTTGGTATACGCTTTGACGTCCCATTTGGCGCTTCTATTTGAGGGGCAAGCTCTGACCTGTAGGTGAAACATAGATTGACGTAATGTGATGGACCACATTCAGGCCCCTTTTAAAACCCGTATCTCAAAAATAGGTAAAATTAAACATGTATTTTTATCCGTTATTTATCCTCTTAAATAATATAAAGATTGTATAATATAAATGGATAATATAAAGATTGTAGGTAAAACACAGATCAAATTTTGACGTAATGTGATGGCCCACATTAAGGCCCCTTTAAAAACCCGTAGTTCAAAAAATAGGCAAAATTAAACTTGTATTTTGACATAATGTAAGGATCTACACGGGGACCACTTTTTGACATATTAGTCAAAAAATAGGTCGAATTAAACATGGATTTTGATGTAATGTTATGTATTCTCTATTTGACTTATAGGTAAAAAATAGGTCTATTTTGACATAAGTTTTGACATATCTTTTTGACCTATAGGTCAAAAAATAGGTCAAATTAGACATAGACGTTATTTATCCTCTCTTTGACCTATAGTTTAAAAATAGGTCAATTTTGACATAAGTTTTGACTTATTTTTTTGACCTATAGGTCAAAAAGTAGGTCAAAGCAAACATAAATTTTAAAGTAATGTGAGACCGTTATTTATCCTCTTTTTGACCTACAGGTCAAAAAATAGATCAATTTTGACATAAGTTTTGACGGACCATTTAGGATAGGGCGCCCTTACAGAATCTTGAAACAGCGGCGGCGGCGATATCTTTCTGTATAAAATATAAAATCAGGAAGTTGGCGCGTGATTTTATATTTACTTTTATTTATGGATAATATAAAGATTGTAAAATGCAATCCTATGATATTAGCCAATCTAAAATTTTAAACCTTTGTCATGAATTTTGTAGTACTATAACAGCCTGCAAGTAAAAAAAATGTTTTTGGCATATGCTTTGACGTCCTATTCGATGCTCTAATTTGAGGAGGCAAACTCTGACCTGTAGGTAAAACATAGATCAAATGTTGACGTAATGTGATGGTTCACATTAAGGCCCCTTTAAACATGTATTTTTATCCGTTATTTATCCTCTTTTTGACCTATAGATAAAAAAGAGGTCAAATTAGACAAAGATTTTGACGTAATGTGGGTCCGTTATTTATCCTTTTTTTGACCTATAGGTCAAAAAATAGGTCAATTTTGACATAGGTTTTGACGTAATGTGAAGCCGTTATTTATCCTCTTTTTGACCTATTGGTAAAAAAATAGGTCAATTTTGACATAAGTTTTGACGGCCCTTACTATAAGGAGCCCATAGAAATCCTGACTCTGCGGCGGCGGCGGCGAAATGTTTTTATATAATAGGAAGAGATTTATATATGAAAAAGTGAGAATTGAATGTTTAAACTTTGAAAAAATGAATTTTCTCTTAAACAGAGCTCCGGTGAGCAGAAACCTCTTTTTTCAATGTTTAAACATTGTAGTCCCACTTTTTCATATATATGTCCTTTTAGGAAAAAATCTTAACTTTTTGTTTAAAAAAAATCGTACCTTTCCCTTCCAAAAATTAAATTTTATTATTAATTTTGATTTCTTTGTGCCAAAAAAATTTTTTTAACTCTTATTTTCAATCGACAGAGCATGAAAAACCCGTTTCAAAATGTACTTTGCCAAATTTTTATGTTTAATAGTTTAAGAGTAAAAAATTATAGAAGTAAGCATTACACCGTAAGATCCCTGGATGACTTGACATGGAATGCCTCATATATAGAATAACTTTATAGAACATTCTATTAAATATTTTA
Organism: Leptopilina drosophilae; assembly: GCA_032873175.1. Lineage (NCBI taxonomy): Eukaryota > Metazoa > Arthropoda > Insecta > Hymenoptera > Figitidae > Leptopilina > Leptopilina drosophilae. The sequence continues at coordinate 40,011,072 of CM065479.1, forward strand.
TAGAATATAACTGAATATTTCTTAACTTCTACACAAATTTTATTAATTATTTCCAGTCAAATTCTAAAGAATATTCTATAGAATGCACTACAGTGAAAAGGAAGAATTTTTTAAGTGAGAGTGAGAGAGAAAGTGAGAATTTTTTAAATGAAAGTGACAGTGATAATAAAAAGTGCAAATTTTTTGAGTGAAAGTAAGGGTAAGAAGTGTGAATTTTTTAGGTAAAAGTGACAGTAAAAATTGAGAATTTTTTAAAGTAAAAGTAAAAATGAGAATTTTTTAGTGAAAGTGAGAATTTTTGATTGAAAGTGAGTGAGAAATTTTTTAAGTGAAAGTGAGAGTAAAAAGTGAGAAATTTTGAGTGAAAGTGAGAGTGAGAGTAATAAGTAAAAGTTAGAATTTTTGAGTGAGAGTGAAAGTTAAAGTGAAAGTGAGAATTTTTTGAGTAAAGTTAAAGTGAAAAGTGAAAGTGAGAATTTTTTGAGTGAAAGTGAAAAGTGAATGTGAGAATTTTTTGAGTGAAAGTGAGAGTGAAAAGTGAAAGTGAGAATTTTTTGAGTGAGAGTCAAAGTGAGAGTGAAAGTAAAAGTTAAAGTGAAAGTGAAAAGTGAAAGTGAGAATTTTTTGAGTGGAAGTGAAAGTGAAAGTGAGATTTTTTTAGTGAAAGTGAGAGTGAAAGTGAGAGTGAAAATCTTTTTGAGTGAGAGTGAGAGTAAAAAGTGAAAGTGAGAATTTTTTGAGTGAGAGTGAAAAGTGAAAGTGAGAATTTTTTTTAGTGAGAGTGAAAGTGAGAGTGAAAGTGAAAAGTGAAAGTTACGTGAACGCACCCCAGTTTCGAATTTATTCTACACTTTTCAAAAAATTTCGAACTTTGTATAGCAAAATCATTTTCTCAACGTTTTCTGAAAGATTTCTAACTGTTTGGTAAGAAAAATTTCTTAAAATTTTTAAATTGTGTTATTTTCCTTTATAGTTTGAATATGTCTCACGAATGTTTGTTTATTTCACTGAATTAACTACACGTTACTCATTGATTTATCACAATAAAGTCTTGATACTTTTGTGACCTTTGTTTAATAAAGTTTGTTACAATTAATTTATATCACTGAGATGTAAATTGTATGAAAACGAATCTAACACTTCGAACTCATACACTGAATTCTGAATTATGTTCTTACATAATTTTAACACCTCGAATCCATTCAAAGAATTCCGAGTTACGCACTAAAGTTCACAATTTATAGTGCGCATTTGGCTTGTGGGATTATATTAATCTTTAATTTGATTTGGTTGAATAATTATTTCCATGTCCACATTAATTGTCGATTATAATCACTCGTGCTTAGTTCACGCGAATTTTTAGATTTATGCCGGTATATCCGGCTCGAAGGACCATGTTTAAGTTGACCTTAAGCAGGAGTTTTTTTATATAATTTTCTTTCACATACATTAAACTAATAAGGTATGTCAATAAATAAGGACACAGAATTACATTTTTGTATTTACTGAAGTTATTGAGAGATGTTCTCAATACCGAATCACATTACAATCTGATTTCTTCTTAAAAGAGAAGTACATTTCCAAATTCGAAAATACATTAATTGAAAATTCCGGTTGTAGAGTTTGCAAGAAAAAGATCACTCATTGGCTATTAAATAATTTAAGGCGTTTCGAAGGCGTATTCTAAATTAGCACTCGTGTGGAAGGAAATCGAAAACAGACCGCTTTTCTAAGACCCTTAAATTTACCTGAGTTGGTTTTTTTCGCAATTGACAATCATAAACTTTTATTGCGTTGACATATACTCGGTTTATGGCAAATTGCACTTAAAATATACAAAGAAGCTCTTATTTATCTTATCATTTATGAATTTCTAAACTCTGAATTTATGTTGATAATCCTAATTTTTCTTTAAATACACGTTTGAGTTATAAATGAGTTGAAATAACAAATTTAGGTATCTCAAACCCAAATAAATATTTTTTACTTGTAGTTTTTCATGTTTATAGCTTTTTTGCTATTATTTCTTCAGTAAATTGTAGGTTTTAAAAAAGCATTTTTATTTGCAATTTAAAAAAATTTAACAATTAATTGTTTAATTATATAATTATTAAACAGTCGTTGAAACATCCATTTGACATTTAATATTTATCGGTTATTATAATTAGTTTTATAAATTGCAAAATTAGATAAATACTACATCTTTCAAGGTACAATGGAAAAAAGTTAATAAATAACAATTATTTGTAAGAAATGTAACTTAATGTGTTATTTAATTTATTGATTTAATACTAAGTAATACCAATAAAAGCTCACAAATCTATATAAATTTGCTCTTATCTAAACTGATTTGGAGTTGTTAAAACGTAGCAATTATAGATTGTTTAAACGTTTGAAGGACGAAAATTCAAAAATAAAATTTCCAATAAAAAGGGCCCAAAGATTTTATTTTTTAAAGACCGAAAGTTCCAAAACTTCTTTTTTGCGACGATCAAAGGTTCCAAAACTTCTTTTAACTATGGAACTTTTATATTTTGATATTTTGATGCGGTTCAAAAAATACTTAACGCTATTTTTCGGAAATTCGAACCACCCCTTCCCCACGTAACTCAATGTTATATGCATTAGCGCAATATTTTCTCCTTACGGTAAGAAATTTCTTGACCCTTCCTTCCCCAAAACGCGTTACGTATTATTTAAACGGCCCTTTTTGGATTTTGGAATTTTCGTACTGGAATATTTGTCTTGTAACGTTTTATTTAAAACTTTTGCTTTACAATCGTTTAAACAATTAAAAGGCTTACAGTATTAATAGTGCAATACATTATTTATCCGTAGTAATCAATAATGGTGATTTATCTTAACGACTTGAAACATTTTTCCAATATAAAAACGACGAAGAACTTGATATGTATTATACTCAGAGTCATATATTGACAATAATTTTTTAATTATTTATTATATATTGGCAATATACATGAACAATAAAAAGTGTCAAAATAAATTTTTTTCCTTAACTATTAAAAATCATAGTAAAATTTAGTTTTTAATTCAATTTAATTATTGTTAATAAATTAGTATTATAATTAATATTAATAAATTAATTTAATTGATTAATTTATTTTGTCTAATACTTAGTTTAAATAATGTCATAAGATTACGTTTTAGCTAGAGTCAATTTCAATTTTTTTTACATGTTTTAAATTTTTATACTCATTTTATAAAAAGATCTTGAAAATTATTTAAATAATATATTTAACAAATAAAAGAAACAAATAAATAAATTTTTATCTACAACAATTATTATGTATTATTATTTATTATTATTATTTATTTTTTTTTGTCGTTAAGTTTGTGTTTCGAACGTAGTTTAAATTGCGCGCGTCAGTTGTTTAATTTACGCTGCTGTCCGCTAGATGTCGAGCATGATTGTTTTTATTTCTATTTCACATCTGACATTGAAGCTTAATACACTAAATAGAAGTGTTTTCGTGACTATATTTTCTGTTTCAAAAAATTTATATTAGATTCGGTATCAACGACCTAATAAACCCCCGAGCAACAACTTTCAACGAAATCTGAAGAATTAAAAAAATTTTGTCCTCCATATTGGATCCGCCATTTTGAATTTCTAAGAATAACCATTAGATTCGGTATTCGCAACCCCGAAAACCCCATATAACAATTTTCAAGCAAATCCAATGCATTTAAAAAATTTTTTGTCCACTATACTGGATCCACCATATTTATTTTCTAAAAACCGATATCAAACTACTGTTATTGCGTATAGAATACAATGTATGTAGAGTAGAACGGGGCGAGGCAACCAAGACGACACATTTTGGTTTGCGAGACAGTTATTTGAAAAGGTTTTTTTCAATTTCAATGTTGTGTTAGAAACCTTGTCTTTTGGGCTAAAAAATCGTCATAGGACATTCTGACGTAGGTTGCACTTAAAAATTTCTACAACCGTTTTTCCAAAGGACCACGTTTTTGACATAGTTGCAAAAACGTGGGGTGAGACAGCCAACTGTTTTATTAGTGAATTAACATAACTTAAAATAAAAATCAGTGAAACATAACAAGGTAGTTGTCCTTAATTTACTTTTTTTGTTAAAAAAATTTACATTTGAATAATACTATAATAATAACATTAATTAAATCAACTAAAATGACAAAAATTACTCTTAAAAAAGTTACATCTAAAAGTCTGTTTTTCATAAATTACACTGTCACTGCTAAACTCCTGCAGCAATTACGTTAATCTTTTAGCATCTAAAATAAAAGACCATAAGCACTCTAAATTATCAATGACTCACTATTTGAAAAATTTATACAGAAATAAGAAGCAATTGGCTGCCTCACCCCGTTGGCTTCCTCACCCCGTTCTACTCTATCCTAATGCTAATTTTACCGCCAATACATAGGTGATTTCTTTATTTAATTCCTCTTTATTAGCACTTTTAGGCCTTGAAAACATTGCGCATCACTTGAAAACAGTTCAACCGATTGAAGTGAAACTTGGCAATCTATTACCCTCTGGGCACGGAAACGTGTTTGTTCTAGAAACGTTCCTAAAACGTTTTTAAAACGTTTCATGTCCTCTACATAATGTCTTTAAAACGTTTTATGTTCTAAAAACTTTTTTAGAACATTGGACGTTCTTAAGCCGTTATGTAGTAGACATGAAACGTTCTAAAAACGTTTTAGGAACGTTCCTAGAATAAAGACGTTTCCGTGCCCAGAGGGTAGGTATTAACGTAACTTAAAATCATAGCCTTAAGGAGCATTCAGACCTCTGCAGGCTGCTCTCTAAATCTGAATCAGCGATAAGTATGCCACTATTTCAATTAGCGTATATGCACTGTGAATTAGTGAAATTTCACTGAATAAGCAGTGAAATTTCACTGATTAATTAGCGCATATACGCTGATTGAAATTAGTGGCATACTTATCGCTGAGAATCAGTGAAATTTCGCTGATTCAGATTTAGAGAGTGTCTGTCTGCACAGCCAGAAGCAATAAGAGTAAGGGAGAAGCTGTAATGACTTTGAATTTCCATACTCTTTTACTCTTGTACGTTATCATGGCAACCTGCAGACAGACTGCAGAGGTCTGAACGCTCCATTATCCGATTAAAAAATATTAATTTGAACGGAAGTTATGATATTTTTTTTTAAATTTCGAAAAATAAAAAAAATTAAATTTTTTTAATTTTTGTAAAATTGATGAAAAACTATCCATAGCTTACTTTTTCAGATAAATACAACCTTTTTTATAATAAAATTTTTAAAAAGAATTTTAAAAAATTGTTTTTGTTGAATATTGAGTGATTTTTGCATTAAGACAATATTTATATTTTCTGATTAATCTATATATATATATATATATATATATATATATATATATATATATATATATATATATATATATATATATATAAGATGAAATTTTTGACTGTACATTGCTCAGAACTTAAAATCTTACACATAATTATTCGTTTTGAGCATCCAGGATTCCAAAAATGCCAACAAAAAAAATTTCGTGTATGTATATATGTATCTATGTCCGCGTATGTCACAGAATCTTTGGTCGCGAATCCCTTAAAAACGGCTGAATCGTATGAAACCAAATTTTGCAGAATATTTGACCTTGGGCCAAGGAAGGTTTATAAAGTTACAGATTAGAAAAATATTAATTAGAACTGGAAATGTTCAAATTTTTCAAAAAATTCAAAAATCAGAAATTTTCAAATTTTACATTTTTTAAAAAAAATGCTTTCAAACTTTGTATAATTGAGTATAACATGTTATTTTGTCACATTCTATAATAGAAGTGCCAAAAAATGTCCTATAACTAAGATGTAAATATAAACATGAGGCTGTTTCTATTTCAATTCATGCAGGGCGAATAGGTTGAAAATTCTAAATAAAGTTTAATGTGATTTTTCTTGTTTTTTAGGACAAATAAAGAGATACGTATTTTTTGGTTTGTCGAAAAAAAAATTTTTCGCAGAGTTATGAGTATTTGAAAATTTTAAGGCACATAGTGATTTTAGAGCTATTTTTTAATTCTGTTACTTGATTTTAGTAGTGTTTTTGACACTCTTTCTTTACAAATTTTAAAATTTGAAAAATTTTGAAAATTAATAAAATGGAGGCCATTTTTTAAAAAATCAAAAAAGTCAATTTTCTCAAAAACATAATTTTTTAATTTTCTGCAAATTTTTTTGTTGATTCTAGATGGAAGAATTTTTTTCAGAAAATAAAAAAACTCATTATTGTGAGTAATGTGTAGACATATATATTTTTTTATGAATACAAGGGTGTTCATCTTTTTTAATAGTGCTTTTGACTCTTTTTCTTTTCAAAATTGCAAATTTCAAAAATTTACAAAATGGCGGCCGTTTTTAAACAAATATAAGATCTCAATTTTCTCCAAAACATTGTTTTTTATTTAAAAAATAACTTTAACACTTTAAAAATTTGAAATTTTTTTAAAATAGCTTTCTGAAGTGTACTCATGATTTTCGAAAGGTATTTTAATTTCATTTAAACATTATATTTTAAATAAAGTAAATAATGATAAATACAACACCTGAAAATATTTTTCGAAAAAAATGAATTACTCGAAAACTAATCGACAGAATTCGAAATAATTAAATTTTCTTTACATCACTTTATTCTACGTAAAATGTTGAACTATTATCAAAAAAAATTTAGAGCCCATATTTTATTTACAAAATAAAGCTATATTTTTGTTAAGCGCAATATTATTCGCCATATTGGTTCCGCCATTTTGCAATTAATTTTAATTAAAATTTTCGAAATTATGTATTAAATGCTTTATAAATGAGCTTCAACTAACAAATTGAAACCAATTCAACGGGTATAACGCGTCAGTGCGACCGCCCGCGAAACTGCACGAGCCATGTCTTTGTTACAGCGCGTAACAAAAATAGCTGTAATTTGTAAATAAAATGCGGGCCCTAAAATTTTTTTTTGTAACACTTTAAAATTCTACCTAGAATAAAATGCTATTAAGAAAATTTAATTATCTCATTAAGAACAGGCTTAAAATCCATAGGTACACTTCAGAAAGCCTTACCCAATAAATATAGATACTTTAAAAAAAATTTTAAAGTGGCTGGCATTTAGTTAATTTTTGAAATTTATCGACTTTACTAAGAAAAAGTCACCTTTTTTAAATGGGTTATTTTTTTATCTAGAAACCACAAACAAATTTCCATAAAAATAAAAAATAATGTTTTGGAGAAAATTAAGATCTTATATTTTTTTAAAAACGGCTGCCATTTTGTAAATTTTGGAAATTTGCAATTTTGAAAAGAAAAAAAGTCAAAGCACTATTAAAAAGATAAACACCCTTTTATAAATAAAAATATATATGTCGACACATTACTCAAAATAATGAGTGTTTTTATTTTCTAAAAAAAATTATAGCGACTTATAGAAAGTTGTAGCAAACATGAGACCTTTTGGAAAAAGTTCCCTTTCCTATCTAGAATCCACAAAAAAATTTGCAGAAAATTAATAAATTATGTTTTTGAGAATATTGACTTTTTTTATTTTTTAAAAAATGGCCGTTATTTTGTTAATTTTCAAATTTTTTCAAATTTTGAAGTTTGTAAAGAAAGAGTATCAAAAACATTACTAAAATCAAGTAACAGAATTAAAAAATATTAATTTTTGTAAAAACTAGAAAGATTTAAAAATATTTTTCAGCTGTTTAGCTCTAAAATCACTATATGCCTTAAAATTTTCAAATACTCATAACTCTGCAAAAAAATTTTTTTCGCCAAACCAAAAAATACGTATCTCTTTATTTGTCCTAAAAAACAAGAAAAATCACATTAAACTTGATTTAGAATTTTCAACCTATTCGCACTGCATGAATTGAAATAGAAACAGCCATGATTTTTAAAGCATTTTAAAAATCGCAAATATCCCAATTTTATATTTTTTAATGAATTGCTTTTAAATGATCTTTTTTTGATTGTTACATGTTAATTGGTCAAATTTTAGCATAATTTGTTTAAAAATTGTGTCCTATAAGTAAGATGTAAAGATAAAAATGTTTTCAAAAAATCGAAATTTAAAAATATTGGATTTTTTAATTTATTGCTTTTAAATGATCTTTGATTGAGTATAACATGTTATTTAGTCACATTTTAGCATAATTTAGTAAAAAATACTATTCCATATTTCAGATGTAAGTATAAAAATGTTTTCGAAAAATTAAAAAAAAAACGAAAAAATTATCTATTTATATAAGAGACACTTTTTGGAAAAATTGGACTAAAATTTGACCAAATAACATGTAATAATGAATTATAGATCATTTAAATGCATTTCATTAAAAATATAAAATTTTAAAAATTTCGATTTTTTAAATTTTTTGAAAACAATTTTATACTTACATCTTGGTTCTAGGACATTATTTTTGGCAAAACAATTTTTACATTTTGATAGACTGCAGTAAATTAATCAGTTGTGACTTTTGTGAGATATATATAAACAATAAATTTACAGTTTATAAACATATTAATTAGAACGGGAGGTATTCAATTTTTTCAAAAAATTTAAAAAATGGAAAATTTCTAATTTTTTTTATTTTTTAATGTATATCTTTTAAACTTTTGACGTCAAAATAATGGAATTAAGAATAATTTGTTTATCCAATTAATCAAAAAATTTTCAATTTGCGACCGGATAATTTGATAAATAAATAAATATTATCATTTAATCAATTGCATCCATCAAGTCACTTAAAACACGTTCCTTTTAAAATGTTCCCCAAATTATCAATTAACAAACAACACTCTCAAGTGAGGTAAACCGCCAAAACCAACGCTGATGCAAAGACGTTGAGGCATGAGTTTCAACAATAAAGAAAAACCATTTTAACAACTCACCAATCGCCAGCAACAAATCAACGAGAAGATGGAGTGACACACAACACTTAAAATAAACTTAAAGAAACTCTTAGTTATCTATAATTTATTTAACCACCAGGGAAATACAAAACAAGTCACACTCTGTAACTTAATCTCACGCCGGTTAATACACACGAACTGAACGCTCTCCATAAGACACTCAAAATCAAGACGCCGGTTCTCTGTCTCACTCTTCCTAATCGTCCAAATCCAATCGGTCCACACCGCTCACACTCATTAATGGAAAACCTGCAAGAAAACTTCGACTATCGCCGCCAGACCTCGTAATAATTCGTGAATACCAAATTAGGCCCGTCACCTAGTGACCCACAATAGTTAAAAAGTTTCCCCGGAGGGACTTAGGAAAAGAACAAACTAACCTAATCATAAATTAAACCGCAACGTCTCAATAACAAAAACACCTTGTTACAATCCCCTCCCCTAGGCCGAAAGTACCGTAACACTTTCGCCGATAACAGGAACAAGGAATAAATCAGTTTACAATATTAATTGATAATTTATTAATCCCTTCGAACTACAGTCTGCTACAGAATTAACACTTAAATTAAAACAATTAATATTAACAATGTTTAAACTCAAACAAAAAAACTAACAATATTCAAAATCAAAAATTAAATCCCAACCACCAAATAAAAAGTAAATTAACCCCAGAAAAATAATATCATTAATAACCAAAAATAAAAAATTAATACTACAAAAACAAAGAAAACTCAACCACAAGACCCTCAACGTCGTGAACGTACGAACTGAGCCTTGGCCTCCAAAATAATCTCAGGCGGCAATCCTTGAAGCAATAGCTCCACTTGCCGCAACTCCTCCAACAAACTCAAAGGTTGAGCCACAATCACCTCTTCAGGGACCACAATCGGCTCAGATTGAACCACCGGAACCTCAATGTTTTCCCCGAAGGCCACAATATGTTCTTGTTCCTCCTCCACTCCCACATGAGGAACAACCTCAACGACCGACTCCAACGAGTTGACCTGAGGCGAAGTCTCCACCAAAGATGGTCTAGGAGTCACCTCCAAGACCTCCTCTTCACACGACCGTCGAACTGCCGGTTCCTTGGCACCAAGTTTGACCGGCTCCACAACCTCTGGAAGGGCCGTACGGCGATAACGACTCTCCCTATAAGCCGTCAAATGGTCCGCTCCAAAACGTGCCACCATGTCTCTCCTATGTACACGCGAGCACCGGGGACAGGTCAAAAGAGTCTCTTCCCAGCGTCCACAATTGCGGCAAAAATCACCAGGGTTATAGGGGCACCTTTCAGCCCTATGCCCTCTCTCCCAGCAATTAAAACACGCCCTCATGGGCGGATCCAGGCGATCGTCCGTTGGAATCCGATCCAAACCACCAAAAAGAACACCAGAAGTGATCACCGGCCTGGTGAAAAACCTTGACTCTGACCTGTCCTCCGCACGTAACTCTTCTGCCCTCTTCTGAGGCAACACCAACTCATCGGGCAAGATCGGACCCGTCTTCGCCACCGGTGAAACGTCCGAAGGACTAACAAAATCCTCCCGCCGTAGTTCCACCGACTCCTGACGCAGTTTAAGCTTCGGTTGTTCTGATGTCGACGGAGCACCATCTTCAGTTTCCATTAGCATCCGAGAAAGCTCCTGCTCAGCTCTTCGGCTCTCACGAAGCTGACTACTTTCCTCTTCAGACGAACTGAAGACCACGACCGACTCCTCCGAATCAGAGCTCGAGCTGTGACATCTCATGGCACAGCCCCTCCCCCTCACTTTAGGAATGGCCCCCATTCGTGAAGTACCCGGAGAAAGCTGCGTCCGAAGAGCCCTTAACCCCCGAATCTCCTCCGAGATCGCCGCCAATTCCAAAACATGATCCGCAATATCTTGAGGTGGTGTCAACCCAGGCTCCGGTTGTTCCACCACTGGTCTGACCACACCAGAAGGCCGGACCGCCTCAGGAGGAACAAACTCCGGTATCCGACGAGGACTAAATTCGCCACCACCAGACCCCCTTCTTCCCCTACCGTAGCGATTAGACCGCATCCTCTTCACCGACTGACCACCACAATATTTGTCCGCCACCAACTTGCGTCGGAAACCAGTCATCCGCCAAATCTAAATGAGAAAGTCAAACATAAAATGAAAATCACTCAAATCACTTATTCCGAGGAGGAATATACCGTTTAAGGTCAGAAACGTGCACTTTGGACACACGTCGCTTATCTTCGGAATTCAACTCATAAACCGTAGACGACAACTTTTTCAAAATTTTAAACGGCCCATCATACTTGGGTGCGAGTTTAGCCGAAAACCGTTGATTCGCATTAGACAACTTGTGTGACCTCCACAATACCTGATCACCGACATTAAAAGTCGCTTCGCGTTTATTCCGATTATAGTGTTCCGCTTGTTTTTCCCTACTTTTATCAATAAAACGAGCCACTAAATCCCTTAACGCATCCAACCTTTTTAATCGGTCACACCAAACTTCAGGATCAATTCTCTTAACCAATTTCCGACCCTCAACTACACGACGCAAACTTTTGACAGGATGAGGCTGTCGTCCATAATTCAAAAATGCAGGCGACACCTTACTTGAAGCCTGAACCGCAGTATTGACCGCATGCCTAAACTCGTGAACATGCTTATCCCATTCGCGATGATCAGAGCCCACAAAAGTTGCTATCATCGTTTTGAGCGTACGATTGCTCCTCTCCACCGGATTGGCCTGCGGGTGATATGGTGGAGTGGTCAAATGTTTGACACCATACTTCTCCAACACCGCCTTAAGGTGTTTATTGTCGAACTCCTTGCCATTATCCGACAAAAGAAAATATGGAGTTCCCCAACGAAAAAGAATCAACTCCTCAAAAGCCTTGGCAATCGATTTACCATCCGCTGATCTAAGAGGTTTAACCTCCACCCAACGAGAAAATAAATCCTGAAAAACCACCAAATGCCTACACTGGCTCTTGCTAGGAGGAAACTCCATGCAATCAACCGCCACAACCACCCAAGGTTGCTCCACAATACGATGACCCATCAGTCCCTGAGGACCTTCTTGTGAGACCTTAAATCTCTGGCAATCAGGACATTGTCGAACAAATTGCTGGACATCATGCCATATACCAGGCCAATAATATTCCATCGCTACTCTGGAATACGTTTTATCCACCCCCAAATGACCCGCTGATTTTTCCGCATGAGCATTCGTCAATACTTCCTCACGATACTCAGCTGGCACCACCAGCTTCCACCCTTCCTCTTGCCCAGTGATTGGTAACAACAAAGGATCATCTCGATGACGATATAATTTATCGTTTTCAACCAACCAACCAGGAAAACGTTGAGGAAAACGCTGCACCAAATCTTTGCGTTTCAAATACCAAGTATCCTGAATAGATTCGAACGCCGCAATTTCCTCCACATCCTCCTCAAACATACGAGACAACGCATCCGGAACATGATGGTTAACACCACGACGATGCACAATGTCGAAATCCCACTGCTGCATCTCGAGTGCCCAACGCGCCAAACGTCCTGAAGGATCTTTAAGATTCCTCAACCACTTAAGAGCACTATGATCCGTGATTGCCGTGAATCTTGTCCCCTCAATATACGGACGAAATTTCTTTATTGCCCACAATAATGCCAAGCATTCTCTTTCCGTAACGCTATAATTGCGTTCAGCTGCAGTAAGAGCTTTACTTGCATACGCAATAGGGTGTTCTCCATCATCTGACTCTTGAGTCAGGACCGCTCCAATCGCTGTGTCGCTCGCATCGCTCTGAATAGTGAACATTCTAGTGAAATCTGGCCTTGCCAACACTGGCGCCGAAACCAATTTCTCTTTGAGCGTTTGGAACGCTTCCTCCTGCTCGCTCTTCCAATCCCAAATTTTACCCTTCTGTAAGAGCCTCAATAGTGGAATTTTAAGTTCACTGTCTCTGGGAATAAAACGTGAGTACCATCCCACCATACCAAGAAACCGTCGCAGTTGCTTGATATTGGTTGGTATTGGATACTCTAAAACAGGTGCGATTTTATCTTTATCTGGCCGCAAACCATCTTTGTCCAAGACATAACCCAGATAAGTTACACTCGCACACCCAAACTCACACTTTTCCGGATTGACCACAAGACCCGCCATAGCCAATTTCCTCAGAACGATTTCCAACCACTGCAAATGTTCCTTATAATCATCGTTGACAATGATTATATCGTCCAAGTACCCAAAGACTACTGGTTCAAACTCTGGACCGAACAATGCATCCACCAAACGCTGGAATGTCATTGGGGCATTTGTCAACCCAAAAGGCATCCTTCTAAACTGGAATAATCCCAGACCTGGTATAGAAAAAGCCGTAAACTTTTTACTATCCGCCGCCATTGGAACCTGATGATAGGCCATTTTAAGATCAATCTTGGAAATGTACTTAGCTTTCCTAAGCTTATCCAAAATTGTATCCACACTAGGAATTGGATAGGCATTCCTAATTGTCACCTTGTTGACATCTCTGTAGTCAAAACACAACCTAAAAGTGCCGTCGCTCTTTTTGACCACCACCGGTGCCGTACTCCAATCACTAGCGGCCCTCTCAATAATCCCCATTTCCAGTAACTTTTTCACCTCCTGAATTAGCCATTCCATCACCTTAGGTGACATTCTCCTTGGTCGATGCTTAATCGGGGTAGTATCACTAACCCTAATATTATGTTCCATTAATGAAGTCATACCATGCTCAGAACCCTAAGGCAGTATGAGATCATCCACCAAGTGTTGAACCTCTTTTCTCTGATCTGCGGTCAACTCCGATATTCCCGCGCACTCCGCCACAATTCTGTCCCCAGTCGAGTCCTTGGATGACGATGCAAATTCATGCCATTCCCTACCATCCACTCTCCAGAGACCTTTACCCAATTGCACATCCACCTCCATTTCCCGGCAGAAATCCATACCTAAAATTATATCTTGGCTTAAAGAGTCGATGGCCCTCAATTCGAAAGATTGAGTACAACCATCCACTGTTATCCACATTCTTAATTTACCAAGAATTTTAGTGGATCCGCCAATCGCACTGTGGATGTCAGAGTCCGCTGCCTCCAACCTGTCCTTGAACTTTTCGGCCAAACTAGGTCCCACCAGCGATATCATTGCTCCTGGATCAAAAAGAGCCATATAGGGTCGATCCGCAATAAATATCTTTAAGAAATACCTATTGTCTGACCTAGTTCCATCCACAATCACATTTGCATCTGGGGCTCCAGCTGCATCACTTGCAGCTCCACCCCCTCCTTGGACTTGACGTGGTGATTCCAAATCATCACTGACAGTCCCACAAATTCCCCTACACACATCTGTACTGCTAGTCGACTTATGCGTTACCCCTTGCACTGTTGAACTAGCCTTTCCAGACAACACAGGCAACTCCCTGGTCTGCACCGGATTTTGAGTAACCACAATTGGCAACTCACCAGTGCCACCAGAAACGTTCCAACTCACACATGGTTCGACACTCGTCCCACCACGAACACACACCTCATCTCTATTCTCACTTTTACCCCATTGACCCTCAATCTCATCAGAAATCTGGTCCTCACTCGCACTATTATACTCCATTTCTCTCACCTCCAGAGTTGTGTCTCGGCTCTCGTCCGAGGCACCCACAATATCTGAGTTGACCAAATAGGGGGGGGGCTAGTTGACCTGTCCCCCCTTTTGGCGTTTCCCAAAATCTCCCTTACCTCCGCACAATTTGGGCAACTGAGGAACACTGTTCCCTGTTTACCGCAATATTGACATGACTCTATGGTCACTCTCTTCGGCCGCTTATTCGGGCACACAGAAGCAAAATGTCCTTGACCTCTGCAGTTGTAACAAACCCTGTATGGGCAATCAACCGCCCTATGTCCCACCACTTGACACACGTTGCACGCCCCCAAAAACTGTCGTGCTTCTTGTGTTGGTGGTTTAGGGGGCTGTCTAGCTCCCCCTTGAGGTGCTATAAGCCCACCACTAGGTCGCGGCCCTGCAGTCTGTGCAAAAGTAACCGGTTGTTGTGGGATTTGCTGACTACCCTGAGGTTGACCTACCCCCACTCCGTTACTTTGGCCCTGAATAAATCTAAAGGCATTCACAGACTCCTCCCGAAGTTCTTTCTGAGCCTTATTCTTCTTTTTCTTCCCCTTATTCTTTTTCTTCGTCTTGTCTCTGCTAACATCAGAACCCGACTCCGAACTAGAGTCCGCCACCAGCGCATCTACTCTACTCGTCTTGTTGGAAGCCTTCGGTGCCGCCAACGGAAACCTCATTTTGTCTTTGTTCGGTGGCGGAGTGTAACGTTTGTCTAAGTCCTTGACTTTTTCATACCTCCGCAAAATCCCCTCCAACTGCGATAGAGATTCAATATCGTAGGCCGCCACATGTCGTCTGTACTCAGGAGTTAACCCTCTGAAAACCACCCGCAATAATTTGACCTCTGATAATTGGTATTTAAAATGACTGGCAATTAACTGAAGACTCATGATATAAGAAGATATTCTTTCCTCTTTAGCTTGAGTTCTCGCTCTGAGCTCATCCCAGATATCCTCATCGTCAAGAGAACTCGAGAACTCCCTCAAGAATAATTTTTTAAACCCTTTCCATGAATCAATTTTATCTCTAATCAGTCGATACCACTTACTCGCTGGCTGCCTCAATACACTCGGAACCGCCCTTAAAATTTGGCGAGTGCTGAATTGATTGCATTTCTTACAATCCTCCAGCCTCTCCAGAAATTCTTCAGGATCCTCTTCCCCATTTGCTGAGAACTTAATCCCCCAGTCCCTCAATATCTTGACTACAGCCAAACTCACAGTATCCTGATAAGTATAAGCCGGCCGCCATTTTGACCAAAGCTGGTCCTCGTCATCCGATGACTCCGAGCTACTTGTCAAACTAAGAGTTGATTTTCCCCTCTCTTTGGTGTAACTTTCGGGTAACTTGCTACCTTTTGCATGTTGCCCTACTTCCAACTTTTCCGTATGTTGGCCTCCATTTTTCACTGACACCCCTTTCGCTCTATAGCCCCACTCATCTGACTCAGGCGGCCTCAAAACTCTCTTACTGCCAGCCACCTGTTCTAAACCCATCTCGCTTGGAAGCTCGTCCTCCCCAATTACCGCGTTAGTTTCATCAACTGTCGATCCAGTTACTTTGGGTATAGTACCACAATTTACCCGATGTCCCGCCACAGAACTGATACTTGCATCAGTTTGATGCCCATCCCCACGGGGCAATCCCTGCGCTCCTGGACCGACCCAATTTACTTCCGCATCGTGATTGCTAGAAACAAACTGGCCGAAATCAGAACTAAATTGCAGTCTGGAATTCATCTGACTCCATTTCCAAACACTTGGGGCCAATGTCGCCGAAGTAATTGACCCAAGAGGTGTCGACCTAGTAACCGTGGATGTTGTATTCAGAGTTGCCGAAGATACTGTCGTGACCACAACATTGGTGCTCATTGGAATGGCACTTGAAACCGGAATAGAGACAAGCGAGGCTTCGGACCTATTCGGTCCATTAGCCCCCTCCTGCCTAGCCAGAAAATAATCATCATTGCTCCCAATAATTTGAGCCTGATCATTAACCGCCACACCTCCATCTTGAACCCCAGTTTGTGGTTCACCGGCCTCAATAACTGTGATCTCTCCAGCAACCTCTTCCTCTCCTTCTTGTAAGTCTTCTAACTCGCCAGGATTGGGAAAAACTTCCCAAGTCCAATCCTCCGTAGCATTCGCACTATCGTATGTCTCCGACCAAGGTACATACACAACTTCTCCAAAAAGAATTTTTGTGCGCAATCTAAATAATCGTTCACGGAGAACCTGAACCGAACCCCTCGTACTACAACCCTGTTGTGTCAGTTCAGCCACCACCTCCTGCAAAGGAGTACTTAAAATACCCACCCAAATTACCGCTGAATCACGACAATTTAAAAGTTGAATAAATTTCCTCCTATAATTATCCATTATATACTATCAACACCAAATTTATTAATCAGACCTACTCTATCTCTCTAATTCCACAATAGTGTGATTATTCTCAAAACACTTTTCTCTGCTTTACTCCTGGTAATTATGAATTAATAAAACCACCATAAACATAAAGCAAAATCTCAAAATTATAAAATCTCACAAATATGAATTAATAAATCAATCATTAAAATTATTTCCCTTCATAAACCAACCTATCACGTTATTGTGATATGATCTACTCATTAAAAAAAAATTAAAATTAATTCAAATTCAATTTTATACAACAACAAAAATTCTCACGACAAAATAAATTACTGTACACCACTAATTGTGTTAAAATACTACCAGACTGGTCCACCACTATTCCAGATTTCAATGACACCTGTCACTAATTTGAGAATAATGACTAAGAAGCAAAAAGAGTACGCCGTAAAACGAAAGGAGCAAAAAAAAACAAAAATTATTAATGAATGTTTCACCCGTTGGTGTTCTCTTTTCATTAATACCACAAAAAAAATTATTTCTCTCCTGTTACTCTCCTCTCATCGCCACCAAAATGCCTCTCAATACAACCAATCTGTATACCAATGCACGAAAATTTCTAAGTATTAAAAATAAAAAAAATTATTCGTGCCGCAATTCACACGATACATCCATTTAATGCGATAATAAAATTTATTCTGTCAAATTCACTAAAAGAATACTACCACTAAGAACGAAAAACACAAAAAAAATTTATTTTAATTTCTTGCGTCTGAAATGAAATCACTTGACATTTTCCTCAACAGAAATATGGCGTACAATTATCCGCAATAGTCTGAATTTTAAATAATTCGACGATTTTCACGCCCTCTTTAATTCACATTTGATTATAAGGACGCTTTGCTAATTATCTGACCGCCAAAAATTTCACTTGTCACGTGACCTATAAGCGTCTCCGCAACACTGGAAAAATATCCACAATTAAAAAAAAGAATTCGCAATAATAAAAAAAAAACTATCAATTTCCTGAATAATCACACTACTTATTTCTTAAATACCACACGAAGAAAAAGAACACATTTACACTCACGACTCTACAATTTCCCTTCTCTCGTTTATCGACAAAATTCAATTTTGCGTGTCAACCGTCATTTTCCACTACCCAAAATCAATTTTCTTTACAAGACAAAAATCAAATTTTTGTCTATTTTCTCTTCCCCCGAGGAGTACTAACTCATTGGCAAAATCGCTCGGTCACCATCACAATAACAAATTTTCCCCAATACATTCGTCTTTAACGAGTAATAAATAATTGAAAAGAAAAATTTTCTACTCACTTTACTCTCCGCTATCAACTGTCGAAAAATGTATCTATCGCGTCTATTACACTCGCGCGCAGATAACGAACAGAAAATAATTCTCTCTTGATGCCAAACGACCGGCGCTATTCAATAAAAATTACACTTAAAATTTTATTTCTCGCCGTGATTAACATCCACAATAATGACCGTTATAACCAATATATATTCCTCCTCAATGTAAAGCAAATTAATTTCACTCTCTGCCTCAAAATCTTGGCGTGCCCCACGTTGGGCGCCAAATTGCGACCGGATAATTTGATAAATAAATAAATATTATCATTTAATCAATTGCATCTATCAAGTCACTTAAAACACGTTCCTTTTAAAATGTTCCCCAAATTATCAATTAACAAACAACACTCTCAAGTGAGGTAAACCGCCAAAACCAACGCTGATGCAAAGACGTTGAGGCATGAGTTTCAACAATATAGAAAAACCATTTTAACAACTCACCAATCGCCAGCAACAAATCAACGAGAAGATGGAGTGACACACAACACTTAAAATAAACTTAAAGAAACTCTCAATTATCTATAATTTATTTAACCACCAGGGAAATACAAAACAAGTCACACTCTGTAACTTAATCTCACGCCGGTTAATACACACGAACTGAACGCTCTCCATAAGACACTCAAAATCAAGACGCCGGTCCTCTGTCTCACTCTTCCTAATCGTCCAAATCCAATCGGTCCACACCGCTCACACTCATTAATGGAAAACCTGCAAGAAAACTTCGACTATCGCCGCCAGACCTCGTAATAATTCGTGAATACCAAATTAGGCCCGTCACCTAGTGACCCACAATAGTTAAAAAGTTTCCCCGGAGGGACTTAGGAAAAGAACAAACTAACCTAACCATAAATTAAACCGCAACGTCTCAATAACAAAAACACCTTGTTACAAATTGCAAAACTTCGAAAATATTAAAAATGGTAAATGATAAATAAAAATCAATATTAAAAAATATTAATTCATAGCATTAAAATTATTTTTCAAGTATTGAAAATAAAGATTTTTTATGACAAAATTAATACTACAGAAATTCAAGAATACCTGTGATACGATACTTGCATTATGCTACTGGAGAAAAGCTTAGATAGTAAAAAGTTTTATTATTTTAATTTTAGGTTAACTATTATGGATGTTTTAAGCATTGTAAACTGGAAAAAACGGAAACATGCAGGCATTCAATTTAATCGAAAAAAATTAGGAATTCACCTTGCAATATAGTCTTATTTTAGATTGAAGCAATTATGATACAATGAGTTCGAATTTGACTTTACCATAATTCTAAAAACTGGTGGAGATTTTGGATTAACTTATATTACTATAATTCAATTTCTATAAATAATTGACAAATATTGTTTTCCCCGGTACTTTTAACTCCGCTCTCCCGTACATAATAATTGTTGTGGATCAAAATTTATTTATTTGCTTTTTTTATTTTTTACATTCTCATTAAAAATGAGAAAGTCTTGGATTTGTGCGATTTTGAGAAATTTCTAATTTTCATACATCTTTACGTTTCATGACACCCTGATTCCAAAAAAATGGTTTTTAAAGAAGTGTCTGACTGTCAGTCTATCTGTCTGCCTGTCTGTAGAAATTTTTGTCTCGACGATAACTCGAGTAAATTTGTATAAATCGAATTGCAATTTAGGGGATTTTTGTAGTCCATAAAAATGAAGCTCGAGTTCGTTGGGCAACCCATTTCGTCAAAAAACAACAAACATACAAAATTTTTAAATTTTCAAAATTTGGTTTTTTTACACTTTTCAAAAAAAAAAAATTTTTTAATTTTTTTTCCAAAATTTGGCACAAAAACAAACATTTTTCCTTTTGTCACTTTTTTGTACAACAAAAAACACAAAATTTATGAATTTTTGAAAAAATTTTAAAATTTCAAAATTTTGGTTTTTTTGACAATTTAAAAAAAAAATTTTTTCAATTTTTTTTCTTAAATTTTGTACAAAAACAAACAACTTTTTCTTTAAAATTTTGCTCTTTTTTAATTTTTTCCGTGAAATTTGTTTTTTACATTCTCATGAAAAATGAGAAAGTCTTGGATTTGTGCGATTTTGAGAAATTTCTAATTTTCATAAATCTTTACGTTTCATGACCCCCTGATTCCAAAAAAATGGTTTTTAGAGAAGTGTCTGTCTGTCTGTAGAAATTTTTGTCTCGACGATAACTCGAGTAAATTTTTATGAATCGAATTGCAAATTGGGGGATTTTTAAGGTCCATAAAAATGAAGCTCGAGTTCGTTGGGCAACCCATTTCGTCAAAAAACAACAGAAATACAAAATTTTGTTTTTTTACACTATTAAAAAAAAAATTTTTTCCAAAATTTGGCACAAAAACAAACATTTTTTCCTTTTGTCACTTTTTTGTTCAACAAAAAAGAAAAAAATTATGAATTTTTGAAAAATTTTGGTTTTTTTGACAATTTAAAAAAAATTTGTTCAATTTTTTTTCTTAAATTTTGTACAAAAACAAACAACTTTTCCATTAGTCACTTTTTTGTACAACAAAAAACAAGAAAGTTATGAATTTTTTTGTCAAAAAAGTGCAAAAAATTGAGATTTATAGTGAGTGAAACATTAGCCGAAACAGGAAGAAACATTAAACAAGTTGTAAATCCAGATGTTCATTACATTAACATTTTGCTTCCTCTATACGATCAGCAAAAAAATTTGCTTCCTCGTGGAGGAAGCACTAACTTATTGTCACGTGACAATAATAATAATAACAATAATAATATGACATATTTTCCATGTTGTTGTCTTCAAATCTAATTAAAAATTAATTTTAAAAATTTGTTATATTTATTATAATTATAATTAAGTATATTAAGTATATTTAATTTTTAAGTAATTTCTAATACGATCTAATATTTATAAAATCAAAAAAATATTTATAAAATTGGTTTTAATCCTAAATGAACAAAATAAAATTTTTAATAAAAAAATGAATTTTTCATCTTTAATTGTAATTAATTCTATAATTTTCAATAGAATATATATTTTACATACATCAATCGATTCGTCTTGATGCATGGAATAAGATTTTAGGTTTATTTTTCAATAAATAATAACATTTTATTGTACAGCAACATGATTCTTAAGAAAAAATGAATTTTTATTAAAAATGCAAATTTTGTGTCTGTAATTGGTTTTAATTTTATAAATTTAAATACAATATATACTTTATATATACCAATCGATCCGTCTTGATGCAAAGAATAAAATTTTATTATATATTAACTTCAGTAACCAACTTAGAAAAAAATTTTTTTTCAAAAATTTTTTTTAGAAAAAAGTCAAAAAAAAATTTTTTTCTGAGAATTTTTTAAAGTCTATCAATCCAGTTCGAGATATTTTTATGATACATATACCTGGTAAATTTTAGCCAAATTCGTTAAAACCTCTTCGAGTTATCGTGTTCACAAAAATCGGGATCCACACACACACACACACACACATATACACACACACATACACACACATACATACATCCGGATAATTGTTCAGGGTCTTATATAACATAGTCCCATATAGAAGAAAATTTGTCAAAAGGATTTTTAAAAATTTTGTAAATTAAACGACTACAAAGCTTCCTCACGAGGAAGCAAAATATATCAAAACTTTCTGTTTCTTTTTTAGATGACAAATTTAGGTAAATATAAGAAATTATGAACAAAAATGAACTCAAAATATCTAAAAATTTTGCTCTTTTTTAATTTTTTCCGTGAAATTTGTTTTTTACATTCTCATGAAAAATGAGAGTCTTGGATTTATGCGATTTTGAGAAATTTCTAATTTTCATAAATCTTTACGTTTCATGAACCCCTGATTCCAAAAAAATGGTTTTTAGAGAAGTGTCTGTCAGTCTGTCTGTCTGTGTTTAAAAAAATGTATGCCCTTAATATAAAAACCATGTCGAATAACTTAGTTACTAGTTTAAAATTTTAACGTCTGTCAAATTTTTAACCTAGAAAATAAAATTAATTTTGACAGATGTTAAAATTTTAATCTAGTTAATAAGTTATTCGACATAGTTTTTGCATTTAGGGAATAATAGGATTCCGTGCATATTGGAATTTTTGCGATCAAAAATTATATCGTAGAGTAGAATGGGGTGAGGATAGTTAAGTAAGATCTTTTGGAATCTACACAAAAAAAATATGAATGGTAAAAACAATCTCATGATTCTTTAAATAAAGTAGTTAAAAATACCATATTCAGGAGCATTTTTACTTCACTTCTTCAGTTAATGGAACTAAAATTAGGTAATTGGTTTTAAGTAGTTAGAATTACTATTTTGCGTAGTTGAAATAACATACAGATTGTAGTAAATGGTTGAACAATGGTGTAGTGGTAAGAATTACTGTTAAAAATAGAAAACAATTGCAAAACTATTTTGCATAATTTGCAAACTAAATGAGTTTTACTGTTTTCATATAGTAAATACAGCTTCTGAAAATTATTATTTTTCTGATTTATATATTTAAAATAACTATTTCTTACTAGTTGCATATATGGAAATAAATTTACTGTTTTTTTATAGCAAAATCAATTTTGTGCTGCTATTACTATATAAAAATAGTATGTTTAATTGTGTTAGTACACCTAGAAAATGGATTTGTTTGAAACAAAAAAATTGTTTTTTTAAACTCACTCTTTGAATTAAAGATAAAATTTGTTTGAGTTAAAAAAAATTTTCTTTACGTTTAAGAAGAACAATTTTCAAGCTTTTTTGAATCAAAAAAATTATTTCTTTAAATGATATTTTTGACGCAAAGAAAAATTTCTTTAAGACAAATAAAAAGCTGAGAGCATTCAAAGAAATTTTTTTTAAAAATCATTTATTTATTCGCCTTAAAGAAAGATTTAATAAATCCAAAGAAACATTTCTTTGAGCCAACAAAAAACGTTTAACAAAATTTTTTCTTTAAATCAAAGAAACTGTTTTTTGACCCTATAACAATGCACAAATTTATTTGATTTGAAAAAACATTCTTCGAAACAAAAAAACTTTTTTCTGGGTGTAACTCGTAAAAACTTGATAATTTCACTATACCAATTTTGTAAATAACTATTTTCAACAATACTTTTAACTACTGCACATTGTTGAATCATTTAAAATAATATGTTGGTTACAATTTAACTAAAATCTTAAAATGAAAAAATTAGTTACTGTAACTAAATGAAGTAGTTACTATAACCAAGTATAAGAAGAATGTCCTTAAATCAGGGATGCCAGCAGGCGGCGGAAATTCTACCCCACCACGCCGCCAATTCTTCCCCCACTATACCTACCGGCGGAGGAAACGGAGAATACACGGCAATGCTTGCTTTTTTCTTTTTCTCAATATAACAGCGAAAACTAACCTATACTGGGCGAAATCGGCGCGAAATTCAAACTCTTGTTTGAAATCATTCTGGTATTTATTATTATAATATTTAATTTTAATTGATTAAATGCATAGAATTTAATGAAAATAGTACTTAATTATTATTAGTATTACTCAAAAATGTTGTAAAAAATTAAAAAATTTCACGCGAACAATTATTAAAAACCAATATTATGTTTTTTAATTATTAATACTATTTCTTATTGATTAATTTTTTTATTTAACTATAATAATAATTTTTTCAGACTATTTAATATTATAATATTACAAAATAATATTAAATATTATTCAAAAAATTATTGTTTAACTTTCACAATGATGAAAATTGTAATTTGTATCATTTAAAAGACACTAATTTATTTTCATACATATTTCAGAATAAATAAAAAATTCTGCTAAATCATAAAAATTAATTTCTTTGAAATGTAATTCAAAATTGATTAAATCTTTAAAATTTTGTCATTTTTTATTATTTTTATTCTCATTTTTTAAATAATGACAACCATTACCATAGCATCGGTTGCCATGGCAATGGCTGTTATGACAACCATTACCATAGCAACGATTGCCATGGCAACGACTGTTATGACAACCATTACCATAGCAACGGTTGCCATGGCAACGGTTGTTAAGACGTTAGACTTAAGACTTAGGACTTAAGACCTTCTTATACCGAAGTTGCCATGGAACGGTTGTTAAGACGTAAGACTTAAGACTTAGAACTTAAGACCTCCTTATACTGAAGTTAAGTCTTAAGTCTTAGGACATAAGAACTTAAGAAAAACTTAAGACTTAAGACGGAATACTTAAGACTTAAGACGTAAAAACTACGGACGGACACCGAAGTCTCGCTTTAAGGGTTTTGGCCCTTGGCCATGGAACCCTAAAAAACCGATTACGAATACGAACCGAAAAACACGTCGTTGGCGCAAACCCTCACGCGATATCCCCAACGTCTGTTTAAATACGTCCGAGAAAACATTTTATTTGTTTAATAAACGGAAAATTACGAAATACGCCGCCGCACGATAATTCGTCCGTTACAGAAATTCTGTAATCCAAGAAGATCGAGAAGAGCCCGGTCACTAGAATTCACAGTAGGCCTCGATTTATTTTCTCATCGTTCGGCCGAGAAAAATAGTTTACCTTATGCGCGAAACGATTCCTCATACAGATGGTGAAAATCCGCACACGTCGTCTATCCTCGTTACGTTTAGAAAAACTCTGTTATACTTAAAAATTTTAAGAACGTTAATATTTATATGCAGACCGATCCGTTTTGATAATCCTTATTCGTTTTTTGCAGCAGTTTTATACCGGTTAGTCATTTTTGTAAGTCGAATCGTCATTTCGTCGCCGCCGAATTATCATTACGCCGTTATTAAATTGTTAGTTAATCTTTCTTTTAATTATTATACGTTATCGTCGAGCAGTCGTCTACGATTCCGTTTGTAAATAGTTCGAATCACGTCATTATTTTTTTTATTGTACCGTCGTTGTAAAAGTGTCATCGTTAAACCGAAAATCGAAACATCGCCCAGATCCGCCAACGTCAATGTAGGAAGAAGAAAGTTGTGCCATTAAGTCGTAGATTTTGTGAAGTCAAGTCATTTGATCTTGAGTCAATTCGTCATGAAGTCTTCAAGTCCGCCAAGCCGTCAACGAGTCCAGTCCGTTACGTATCCAGTCATCGCCAGTGTACAGTCGAGTTCCTGACAAATTTGATGTCTATCTATTAGTGCAATGCCGATCAAATTTTGACTATCGAGCCGAAGCAGCGATGTCGAAGACATCGAGCCATTTTACGAAGATGACAACTACACAACTCTACGAGAAACTTGTGAAAATTAGTGCGCGTGTGTGTTTTGAATTCTCGTTCATCCGTCAGGGGTATTAAAAACTTTCGAAAACTTCGCAAAAGATACGCCCAGTGTTAACTAGTGTCTTTTCGCAATGTTACGTCATCCCGCACAGACCGACAATGGTCAACGCAGTGTTCAATGCCATGACAGCCAACCACGACGATGAAGACGAGGTCATCAGATGGATCAACGTGATTCTCGAGTCCAATATCCTGACAGGTCCAGCTGTAGTGTATCGAAATCCAAAAACCACGGATTGTGGTAAACCGTGCAGCAATGGCCAACGCCGCGACCACGTCGAACATGTGAACAGTGCTACGATAAGTGTTTAACGAAAAGACTTTCTTTTACGAAATTTTAAGTGTTTTTACGAAAATTTATTTTTGTGTCTGTTCCGATATTACGATACGAGTGTTCTACGATCACCTCTCGTAACGAAAATTCTCGCGAAGTTTTCTTCTTACGAAAAGGGGGCGTGACGAAGTTCAATTTATTCCGAATAATATTTGTTTGTTTATCGTCGACACCGAAAATATTTATGTTTTGGGGGTCAAAAATTCGTTGATACTTGCCTGAGTTTCTACAGCGCACCCGTACTGCGCAAGCGTCACCGTCGACCAATAGCGAGCGAGAATGTCTCTCCACCAAGATTTTCTCCCTCCACGACGCACCGAATCGAGGACCCTGTATGCACGGTCCAAGATCGTCACTTCTTGAAGCGGTGTTACCGCGAGAGGGTCTCTCCGAAGTGGTCTTACCACAAGGAGAATAAGGTGGTTTTACCACAAGCGGTTTACCGCAGACGAGATAAGTAAAGGAGAACGTAGTGGTTTTATTACGAAGCGGTATTACCGCATTAGAGAAAAGAGGTTTTACCTCACGGGTAGAAATGCGTTCCTCCATAAATTCGTCCGATACGGTTTTAAAGTCGTCGTCGTCGTTAATATCGTTTTCTTTTATGAAATGTAACTGGCCGTGTTAATTGCGCGAAATCCGCGTTTGATTAATAATATATTTTATTAATCACTTAAACTAATCGTCAACGTCGTCGAATTCGAGATCGTCGTCCAAAGTCGAAATTTACGTTTACGTCGTTTTTTTGTCGATTCTCGTCTCCGCGTAGATGAGCTTATTTTCTTATTAAATTCTTATTAAATTTCTTATTAAATTCTCTGTCTTTTATTTGTATTTTGATTTTATATCGTTTTGTTCAGTTAAATAAATGTTTTCGTATTGACTGTAATTGTTTGTTAGGTAATTTTACAAACGAAACCTGACCGACGAGCAATCCTAACCTCAACATTCATTACAAAAAATAATAATAATAATAACAAAATACAAACACAGAAAAAATAATATGTTATAATAAATAAAATACGAATACTGACGTTAAAATGCAAATAAATAATTAAAAACAAATAAGTTAAATTTCAACCAAGCGAGCGTTGGCGAGGGAGGTACATGTCGCTAGTATATATAAAAACATAAATACAGTAGTATACATATATGTATACTCACACATATACACTAAACACATACACATGTATACTCACAAATTATATTTATTATACAAAAGTTCTGAATATGGCAAAGTAATCTTTTTAACTTTTTTGTAATAAAATGTCTTATTTTTGCGTTTCTGGTTTGAGTGAATAATGTTAAGGCCTTTCTTAATAAATTTGTTAATAAAATTCAATGGATAACCATTTTGACACAGCAGTTCTTTAACAATTTTGACATTTTTTTCATGAAAATTTTTATCAGAAAGTCTAATAGCTCGATCAATTATGTTATATTCGATAGCGATTTTTCGTGATTTTGGATGTGAGTGAAAATTTAAAAAACGTCCAGAGAAAGTAGGTTTCATAAAACAGTCAGCTATTAAGGTGTTATTTTGTTTAATAATTGGTACGTCAAGGAAATTAATAGAATGGTTGTTTTCAATTTCGTAAGTAAATTGCAAACGGTCATTGTTAGAATTAAATACATCTAAGATTTCTCTAAATTTATCCTTTGATATACATGTTAGAATGTCGTTAACATAGCGAAAAAATAAAAGAGGTTCAAAAGATAAAATTTCTAAGCAATCTTGTTCGAGATCAATCATGACGAGATCCGCAAATAGTTCTGATATGGGTGACTCCATAGGAGTTCCATAAGTTTGTTTGTAAAATTTCCCATTGAATTGGAAAAAGGTGTTATTGAAAAGGAACCGTATTATATTCTAATGTTCGTCC
The DNA here is from genome assembly GCA_032873175.1 of Leptopilina drosophilae. Lineage (NCBI taxonomy): Eukaryota > Metazoa > Arthropoda > Insecta > Hymenoptera > Figitidae > Leptopilina > Leptopilina drosophilae. The sequence continues at coordinate 40,038,902 of CM065479.1, forward strand.
AACGAGATATCAATTTAAAAAAAAAGATAAACATCTTCTTTCAATGCTTTGTAACAATCGATTACATGAAACATTTGTGAAAAGAGACCTTACATCTAAACTAATTAAGATATAGTCATCAGGGACAATTACATTTTCTATTTTTTTAATAAATGTCAAGCTATTTTTAATATACGAATTCGGAAATCTAATTAAGCTATTTAACGATTTATGTAACCATTTGGCAAGCAAATATGTGACAGAACCAATAGTTGACACAACTGGTCTCATAGGGTAACCATCTTTATGAATTTTGGAAAGTCCATTAAATTTTGATAATGTCGTGTTAGTCTGAGTTAATTCTTTGTCATTATAAATTCTATCTAAAAGTTCATTCTCATTTAAAAACTTTAGTAAATGACAACAGTCAGATCGCAATTCGTATAATGGGTTATCGTTGATAATTACGTATGTGTCGTCATCCGAAAGCATTGTTTCTATCATTGTAATATAATCCGCTCTCTTTATCGCGACAGTGGTGTTACCCTTATCAGCTGGCATAAACATTAACTCTTTATCACTATTAATAAATTTTTTTGTATCCTCTACTTTCTTTAACAATTTCAATTTCAATAAAAATGTTAAACATTTTTATTTTTATGTATTTCGTAAAGTGGTTTATTTTTTGATTACCAGTTCAACTATGAAAAGAAAAATGATTCAAACCTGAAGGAATAGAATCTATGTGTTTTGGAGTTAAATCGTATGTCCGGCAATGAAGTAGAAAGCAATGTTGTGCAGAGCATTTTGCTATCTTGTTCTATGTGTTGATCCATACTTTATGCAAATTTCTATGATGATCATTTAAAGCTTATAAAAACAAGACTGGTAGAACCATAGATGTATGTGACCGTTGCAGATTCATGATCAAGGTATTATAATATGAATAGAATGTATCACTTGGTCAAATATATAAAACAATATATGAGAATATATCAATCAGTCCAAGTCAGGTTAAAAGTAAAAACACACATGTCTAGTTTAACGTGTCGACAGTCACAGCCGTCCTCTTCAGAAATAAAAAAATTTTTATTTTAGTTTCTTTAAAATGGTTATCCATTGAATTTTATTAACAAATTTATTAAAAAAGGCCTTAACATTATTCATTGAAACCAGGAACGAAAAAATAAGACATTTATTACCAAAAACTTAAAAAGATCACTTTGTCTTATTCAGAACTTTTATATAATTAAATAAAACTTCATATCTTTTACACAAAAACAATATATTAACAATCCCAAAATCAAATGACAGTTGTAATTTCATAAAAAAAGAAAAAACTAATTGTGTTTACAAAATAAAATGTAAACATTGTTCTAACGTCTTACGTGGGGAAACTAAGAGGATGTTGAACGTTAGAGTTGAGGAACATAAAAAATTCAAAACTAATGATAATTAGCCTGTTTGGCGTAAGAGATTGATTTCTGAAATGATACATATAAATTTACAAAATAAATCCTTAAATAAAAAAGAAGATACTAAAAATTTAAATCAAAGTTATAAAAAAATTTTTCTAAGAATTTTCGATAATAGTTACGCCAATTTTTATTTTTCATTTTATTGATGATAATTATTGATTGATAAGTGTTCGTGATGTCTTTTTCAATAATAATTATTTTATGTAAATTTGTATTTGTTATATAATTTTTTATAAAAAAAAATTTTTAATAAAAAAATCTTATTTAAACTAGTGTAAAAATTTTTTTTAGTTCTAAAGAGGACGGCTGTGACTGTCGAAACGTTAAACTAGACATGTGTGTTTTTACTTTTAACCTGACTTAGACTGATTAATATATTCTCATATATTGTTTTAAAATTCTATTATGTTTTAATCAAACATAATTTTTGGTTGACTGTATGACTAAGATAATTATGTATTATTTGAATATATTGTTTTCTAAGTGATAATGTTATTTTATTTTTTTTATAAAAGTTATTTTAAAATGATTTTTTTGCAACTTTTTCAAGTTTGTTTTGTTTCTTCTAAATGAATAAACCGATTGAAATAAATAAATTTGTCTTCTATTCGATCAATGCACAAAACTATAAAATTCATTTCAAGATTGTGCCTTGAAAAGAAAAATTAAGTTATCCAATACCTGAAAGTTTAAAAGTTTTAGAAATATGCCCATATACGTTTAATTAGGTAAAACTCAACATTTGATTCTAGTTTAGCTGTCGTATCGATAATATTATAGTTGTTATTATAATTTGTATTTTTTAACTACTTGTTTCGATTTGTTTTGATGACTGTGAATTGAAAGCAGATAAACTTAACATAAAATACAATTTTGGAAGCTAATAACTTTTCTAAATTATTTATTTGTTATACAGATAAAAGAAAAATATAATATTACAAAATATTTGCACCAAGTGTTGCAAAAAATACATATGCCGAACTTTAGTAAAACTCTTATAACTTTGTCCTTTCACGAAATACAAAAAAATGTTCTACAAGGATTTTGAAGCTCAATAACTAAACTTTTAGTAACAATTTAAAATTTAAAAAAAAATTCGAATTTCGATTTTATAGTACCAAAAGTAAAAAAGTGTCTTTTTTACCCCACTCTACCCTATATATTATAAATGATTAATAAATTCTCAAAAATAAAGAATATTTCAAGTTATTTTTTAATAAAATTTGAAATAATAGTATATTGTGCATCTTGGGAGAAAAGCGGGTGATTTCCACAACTGTAAACATACGAATAATGATTGAAGGTATCACTCGGCAAATTTATAACAATAAAGTAGAAATTATCGATCACTCCGAGTCAGGTTTAAAAAAACATAACAATTTTTTTAACGTTTCAACGGCACGGCCGTCCTCATCAGAAACTAAAATTTTATTATAAACAATTATTAAAAGAAATTACATAAACTAAGTAAACAATATTTTAAAATAAAACAATACAAATAAAATTAATAAATTACCAGTAAAAATTTTTTTTTAAGTAAAAAGAATAAAATGATTTAACATTTGAAAATGCGTAAATTTTCAAATGTTCTGGTCAACGCAAATTGCTACTTAACACTAATCAAATATAAAACTATTACACAGTTTATCAATGATAAATAATCGAAAGGTCATAAAACTAATTACAATAGGTGAAAATAAATAGGAAACGTCACATTACAATTAAACAGTGGAAATCACAAATATTTCCTATTATTAAGAAAATGTATATAACAATTACTAAGATTTTGAGTGTCATCCTTTTTATTTATCGAATTTTTTTGCAAATTAATATGAATCATTTCAGATATTAGGCGTTTGCTCTCATTAGTTTCTTTGTCAAGTATATGAAATCTCTCCCAGTCAAAATTATGATTAAGTGAACTTCTATGAGATGCAGTAACACCGACTTTTGAATTTTTGTGATCATTGATTCGTACCCCTACCATTCTTTTTGTTTCACCAACATATGATGCGGTACAATCTTTACAATGTTATCGATGTCATTTCCCTAGGCAATGGTTTTAAATTTAATGATAGTACTAATAATAATAATAAAAATAGTAATTCTTCTGCGATTGAATATGTGAAGTCTATTGAGCATTTTATAAAATCTTATGATTTAAATGGCGAAATAGCTAACAACATTAGGAACAAACTAATTAAAAATATAAATTCTTTTGAAAAAAATATTCCTACACATATTAACATTAAAGATCGTATTTTTGCTAAAAAATTAAACGACGCTAAAAATTTCATATTAAACAACAAAAATATATTGTTAACTAATGCTGATAAGGGAAACGTCACTGTCGCATTGGACAGGGATGAATATATCAAGAAAACAGAAACATTGTTATCGGATACTGGAACATACAAAATCATAAACAAAGATCCCCTTCCGAAATTACGCACAAAAACCTATAGTCTTTTAAAATATTGGAATATGAATGGTTATCTTAATAAAATATACAATGATTATTTTCTTACTCAAACTAATACTAATCTTTCAAAATTTTATTGCTTACCGAAAATTCACAAAAAAGACTGCCCATTTAGGCCAGTTGTTTCTACCATAGGTTCACCAACATATTTTTTATCTAAACACCTATATAATATACTAAATGATTCACTTCCGAAACCTAAATCATACATCCGCAACAGTTTTGATTTTATTGACAGGATGAGAAATTTTACTATTCCTGAAGACCACATATTAATTAGCTTAGATGTCAAATCTTTATTTACGAATGTTGGATCGGAACATGTATGTGATTCTATCGTCAGAAGATATTCTGTTATTGCACAAAGTTTAAACATACCTCTTGATGACTTGATTGATGCTTGTCTTTTTCTTTTTAATAATATATTTTTTAAATTTAATAATAAATTTTACCAACAAACGTATGGCACACCAATGGGTTCATCTATATCCGGTCTCTTTGCTGATATGGTTATGGATGATCTTGAGGTTGATTGCATTAACAGATTGTCATTTAAACCTTTATTTTTCTATAGGTATGTTGACGATATAATCACTTGCATCCCAAAAGATAAAATTTCTGAGACATTGGATTCTTTCAACAAATATGACGAAAGATTGCAATTTACTCATGAGATTGAAAATAATAACTCAATTAATTTTTTGGACGTTCTTATAATCAAACAAAATAATAAACTAATAACTAATTGGTATCGTAAACCTACATTTTCTGAGAGAACAATTAATTTTGAATCTCGACATCCTTTCTCTCAAAAAATTGCTATTGTTTATAATCTAGTTGACAGAGCAATAAAATTATCTAATAAAAAATTCCACTCTGGAAACATTCAGTATGTAAAAAAAATTCTCTTAAAAAATAATTACCCTATTGATTTTAGTAATAAGTACATTTTGAAACGTATTCATTCTATAGAATCTAATAACCAAAAAAATAATGTTAATTCCGTTTTATATGGTAGACAACCTAAAGTTTTTTTACCATATGTTCAGGACTTATATGAGAGAACGTCTGAAACGCTTAGAAAATACAATATTTTATCTGTCCCCACTAATAACCATGAATTTAGTCACAATTTAATAAAAAAAGGCAAGGATAAGAATATAAAATCGGAAACAACCAATGTTGTTTATAAAATTCAATGTAAAGATTGTACCGCATCATATGTTGGTGAAACAAAAAGAATGGTAGGGGTACGAATCAATGAACACAAAAATTCAAAAGTCGGTGTTACTGCATCTCATAGAAGTTCACTTAATCATAATTTTGACTGGGAGAGATTTCATATACTTGACAAAGAAACAAATGAGAGCAAACGCCTAATATCTGAAATGATTCATATTAATTTGCAAAAAAATTCGATAAATAAAAAGGATGACACTCAAAATCTTAGTAATTGTTATATACATTTTCTTAATAATAGGAAATATTTGTGATTTCCACTGTTTAATTGTAATGTGACGTTTCCTATTTATTTTCACCTATTGTAATTAGTTTTATGACCTTTCGATTATTTATCATTGATAAACTGTGTAATAGTTTTATATTTGATTAGTGTTAAGTAGCAATTTGCGTTGACCAGAACATTTGAAAATTTACGCATTTTCAAATGATAAATCATTTTATTCTTTTTACTTAAAACAAATTTTTTACTGGTAATTTATTAATTTTATTTGTATTGTTTTATTTTAAAATATTGTTTACTTAGTTTATGTAATTTCTTTTAATAATTGTTTATAATAAAATTTTAGTTTCTGATGAGGACGGCCGTGCCGTTGAAACGTTAAAAAAATTTTTATGTTTTTTTAAACCTGACTCGGAGTGATCGATAATTTCTACTTTATTGTTGTAAACATACGAGTTGGAAATCATTTTTTCTCCTGAGTTGCACATACTATTTTTTCTAACACACGTATACCGAAAGTACAAATATTTAATGAAACATTAAATACATTTACGCAACGGTTGAATACAAGTAAAAAAGTTAGTTCCGTAATTGTTGAATGTAAATAAAAGAAGTTAGTTACGTAAATTACGTAAGATGAGTAAATTATGTAATTTACGTAACTGTTAAATGTGAACAAAAAGTTAGTTACGTAAATTACGTAAGTTACGTAAGTAACTTACCTAACATAAGATACGTAAATTACGTTACTAACATCAGATACGTAAGTTACGTAACTAACATCACATACGTAAGTAATGTAATTAACATCAGATACGTAAGTTACGCCAGTCGTTTAAGTTACATAACTCACGTAATTGATTCACTAATGGTCATACTTTGATTTATACTTCGCACCTAATAATTATTAGTTAAGTTACTTTTCCTCCTGCTCGCAGTAAAAAATACACTTTTCTCCCGCTTGACAGGTAGGAAATGGTGTACTTTCGGTGCGTGTGTTAGAAAATTTTTTTTTTTTTAAAAGTGAATTTATCATTTGGTAGTAAAATATTAAATGAGAAAGAAGCTATCAATTTTCCGAATCAATTTACAAATAATTATTTAACTATTTAAGATATTTATCTTAAATAAATCTCTATAAGCTCATGGGTTTCATATGTATTGACAGCACAGCCGCCCTAAATACAGAAACCTGCTTAATCTGAAATTTTTTTTCGAAATTAATTAATCATTTAAAAATTATCAAAGAATTTAGAAAAAGAGGTAGCATGGTGGGATACGAGCCCACGATCTTTCTATTGCCGGTAGACTGCTCTGACCACACTGTAAAAAGAGTGTACTCTTTAAAATGAGTACTCTTATAAAAGTGGTATTATTTTAATACCACACAGTTCCTTTTTAATATCTACAAGTGGTATCAATTTCATACAACTTAAAAATAAAAATTAGTATTAAGTAAAACACTTGATAAACAAATGTTTAAATCACATTATAAAATTTAATTGTTGATAATAAAATTTTAATTAATTAATTTTAACCTTTGTCGATAACAAATTTTTATTCAAATGTCAAAAAGTCATTCGAACAGAGAATTGTTGTTTTTATGGAATAATCGCAATACCAAAATTATATAGGGACAACTGAGATTGCGGTTTCTATTGTAAATTTATGTTTCAATATTGTTATCAATTACCATTTAGATAATCAAGAGTCATTGTGAAAATTTTTTATAATTTTTAATAATTATAATTATAAAATCTACAAAGAATTGTTTTTAACGAAAATACAAATTTTCTTTGTGATTGAATTAACTAACTTGAAAATTTAAGTTAGTTAATTCAATCACAAAGAAAATTTGTATTTTCGTATTTACTTATTTTTAATTATATGTAGTCGAAAAATGACAATCCACTAATAGGCATAAAGTTATTAATCTTTCTTAATAGTTTTGCACTGAGCGTATCACTTCGAAAATTTTGGGTTTGTTATAAAAGTATCCAGTCTTAATTAAATTAAAAAAATGTTTATGTTTTTAATCAAATTTTAAGTTATTTTGATGATAATAATAATTTTAAATAAAATGAATACATTTTTATTTTTATGAATAATTTATTAACGTGCTTTATTGCTAAATATTGAAACAAATTTCAATAACAAACGTAGTCTTATAATTATAACTTAAGAAATGTTGCAAAATAAAATTTAACTAATAATCAGTCCTCTTGATTGCAGAAAAAGTTTTGAGTGAAAATAGTAGGTTAATTTAAATTTAACCATATTCAAGCGATTTGTGTTTGTTCTTTCCGAAAAAAACGAAATGGATAATTATATCACTAAATATATTTTGAATTTTACAAAGTTATGAAATGTTTGCTCTACTAACTTTGTAACGGACAACGCTTGGGCCAAAGTTTTACTTAACAACTTGCTAGAATCTTTTTGAAATAAACAGGCAGATATGAATAGAAGAGCCTATTTCTGCGCTGGATGAAATTTAATGTTAAACACCAAATAAATTGCAACCATTTGAAGTAATCCTTTAACTGGTTTATCATTAAACATGGCAACTCCATCGGCATATCCAAATAGATTTAAATCTTCGTCATTGACGTTTCCAACAGCAGAGAAGCATGATGGTTCACTTTTTGGGGGAATAATACTTCCCAATATTTTACCAGGCTGTAATAAAAAACAATATTTCATAATAAATTAATATTTTCAAAACATTATTAAAATTATTTTTTCGTTTTGCTTCCTCGTGACGAAGCTTTGTAGTCGTTTAATTTATAAAATTTTTAAAAATCCTCCAAATAAATTTTCATCCATATAGAACTATGTTATTTAAGACCCTGAACAATTGTCCGGATGTATGTATGTATATGTTTGTGTGGATCCCGTTTTTTGTGAACACGATAACTCGAAGAGGTTTCAACGAATTCGGCTGAAAATTGCTAGGCATATTTATTATAAAAATATCTCAAAATGAATTGATGGACATTAAAAAATCTATAACATTTTTTTTTTTATTTAAAAAAAAAATATTTTCAAAAAATTTTTTTAATTGAATATTGAAGTTAATATATAATAAAATCTTATTCTTGAACCAAGACGAATCGATTGGTATATATAAAGTATAAATTGTATGAGAGTTTATAGAGTTAATGACAATTAAAGCAGAAAAATTACCTTTTTTTATCAAAAATTTAGTTCTTTCATCAAAATTATATTCCAGTACAATAAAATTTTACTCATTTTTTTCAATAATCTTATCCGTTGCATTAAAGCGGATCCATTGGTATATATGTATAAAGTATATATTGTATTTGAATTTATAGAATTAAACATAATTAAAACCAAAAATACGCACTTTTATTAGAAATTTATTTCCTTCTTAAAAATCATGTCGCCTTATAATAAAATTAATCTTGACTTAAAAACAAACTAAAAATATTCATTTCATCAAGCCGAATCGATTGATATATAAAAAGAATATATTTTATTAGCATTAATAGAATTAAATAAAATGAAAAAATTCACTCTAAAGCAAATTTTTTGCTTATCGTAAAGAGGAAGTAAAATGTTCATGTAATGAACATCTTAATTCGCAACTTGTTAATACTATCATTATTTCAATTATTTATTTTAACAAAAGGATATACTTCCGATTAGCGGTTACCTCCGATTCTTCTACAAATTGGCATACGTACGTAATTTTGTGCCCTGATTACGAAAATCATAGTGAAAATTAGCGCAAATTAGAATTTTATTGTAAAAACCATAAAAAACACCATAAAAATGTGTTTTTTGCGTATAATTCGCAAAAACGCAAAATTTTGCAAAACGTTGTTACCAAAAGTTTTAGATCTGACCAAAATACACTGGGTCTAGGTTCAGTACCTTCTAGTTCCAAAAAGAAAGTCAATTTGATTCCCTTTCTGTATTCAGGGGCTTCAGGGGCCCTTCAAAGAGCTTTTTTGAAGGTCATGTTGTAGGGGGGTTGGGTCGGGGTTCGGTACCTTCTAGTACCAAATAGAAAGTTAATTTGGCTCCCTTTCTGTATTCAGGAACTAAGAGAACATTTAGCGCCTTCTGCAAGTTATAAAAAAACACAATTTTATGGTGTTTTTTTATGGTTTTTACCATAAAATTCAAATTTTCGCCAATTTTAACAATCATTTTTATAATCAGCGCATCAAAATACGTAAAGAATCCTTATTACGTTACAGTTGTATGTCTTTCTAAGTGAAAGTTCATTTTAACCATGATTTTTATGGAATTTCATGGTTTTTTACAATTTTCTCGCAAAATAACAAATTTTAGCAAAAAATGATAAAAGCAAAAAATGTGTATTTTGGTCAGATCTAAAACTATTGTTAACAACATTTTGCAAAATTTTTTTTTTTGCGAATTATTCGCAAAAAACACAATTTTATGGTGTTTTTATGGTTTTTACCATAAAATTCTAATTTGCGCCAATTTTTACTATGATTTTCGTAATCAGGGCACAAAATTACGTAGGTATACCAATTTGTAGAAGAATCGGAGGTAACCGCTAATCGGAAGTACACCCTAACAAAATAATTGAAACACACAATGAAGGAAATTAATGTAATATATTTACTTTATGAATTGTCAACAATTTATTTCAATTCTCCTTACTTCTACGAGGAAATACTGCTTGCAAATGGAGCAAAACGTGTACTGTTTGCCTGTTAGCATCTACCCAAGTAGAAATGTCCGAAGTTATGACGGAGTTAAACACCAGAATGGTACTGACTCAGTACTGACCGTCGGTACTGACTTTCGGAACTCGATCAGTACTGGGAGTATACTGACTCCAAAACCGAATCAGTAATATGTCGGAGTTAAAAAAGTGTTAAAATGAGTATTGGCAGAAAACTGGCATAACACCAAATCAGTACTGCGAAGGAGTTATAAAAAACAAACAAACTTTGTTATAATGGCATTAAACCGGCCACTATTAATAACAACATTGTTTGATTTATTAACTATTAAAATATTTTCCAAGATTTTTAAAAACATTATTTATTAACAATAACAATAACAATATATTAATAATAATAATAATAATTATGTTAATAATAATTAACATATTATTAATTATTAATTAATAGGTATATCATAATAATAATAAATTATTATTTATTAATTATTTTTACTATTATGTGTTATTAATAATAAATTTAAAAAAAATTTTTTTAATGTAAAAATAAATACATTTTTCTATTATTATTTAAATAAATAATTAAATAAATAATTTTTACCATATTTTTATGCTATACCTATTAATTAATATGTAATGTCATGTTAAAATGTATGTAAATATATAAAACATATATTTATAATAATTTTTCATTAAATAAATATATTATACAGTGAATTCATTATTATACCACTGTATATATCCTTCGTATATTTCAAGAGGAAGTTTAAAAAAACATACTTTCAAGCTTGCGTGGCTGTGTGGTTAGTGTATTCGACTTGCGTCCTCGAGGTCTAGGGTTCGATACCCCGTGCGTGCGATATTTTTCCGTCTTAGTTCTAAGTGTTTAGTGTATAATTCTCAATAGTATTACATAAAATATAAATTTAAATGATAATAATAATAATTTAGTAATTAATTTAAATAAATAAGATTGTCTAAATTAAAGAAAAAAATAAGAACATTTTTTTAAAAAACTTATTTCAAGAAAAGGAATTTTTATAATTATTTACATTTTTGTTGATACTCATAAAAGTTTATTTACTACAGAAATATTAATAATAATTATTGGTACTCAATAAATTACTCCCTCTTCTTTAATAATCAAATAACAAATTAATATAAGCTTCTAAAGGTAAATTTTCTTTTAGAGAACGCGTTACAGCATTTTCCAAATTTGTTAAATTTTAGCGGCGAATCAGTAATTAGGCGGTGTTCTGCCAGTGATATTTCAATACTGACTTAGTACTGACTGCCGGTAAAAAATCAGTACTGGACAGCGTTACCAGCCAGGGATTTCCCAGTACTGATTTAGTACTGGAGTCAGTACTGCTATACTGCCAGTCCGTACTGGGTCAGTACAATGCCAGTATTACATTTCTACTTGGGTACTCTAGGTGTTGGAGGTACAATGGTTAAAATTTTGGGTAGTGCATCTAACCAATTTCGTTTCATACTAGTTGCTTAGACTTTGTAAGAATTACAAAATTCCCATAGAATCTAAGAAAAAAATATCATTTTTTATTTTCAATTACCAATATGTTCGGACTGTAATGCAAATGCTACATTTTATTATATAAATTAATGCAGGAAAAACCCAGGTATTTTTGTAAAATAATTAGCTGTCTGTCAAAAACTGTTTCAACATGAATTTTTTTGTTGCTTCAAATGCAAAACTGGATTAATATAAACTTTATACTATCGCAAAGGAATTAGAAAACAAAATTAATAAAAACATAAATATGGAAGATTTAATTATTCTCTATTATAATTAATACAGTAAAAATAATTAATAAAATTTAATGAAAAGTATTTTGCCTTTTATAATAACTTGAATCTTCTATAATAGAAAATATGTAGACAATAACCGCTTTTGACACATTCTTCTATAATTGTCTGTTGAAAAACAAAAATCTTACAATATTTTTTTATTTTCTTGATTTTTATGTAATTACTTAAACAGGGAAGATCTTACCATTCGTCTTATCTTAAACGCTGAATATTTCATGATTAATTTCGCAACTGTTAACTTTTTGATGTCTTTAGAACGACATTGTCTCGTTTCCCTTTCTAAGAATTTCCTTATTATGATCATGTCTTTTTCCAACTTCCCTTCCCATTAAATTTCTTTGCTCTGTTTGCCATTCAGAATCAGTTGGTTGTCGACTGGTCATCTTGTTTCTCTTAGTTTTGATTTGTTTTATACAATCGCATAGTGATTTCTGCACTCCTCCCTGTAGGGAATAAATAAATATATAGTATATAAATAATACACTGTCCAAGATTAGGAACCGTTTATTAATTACGTAAGATTTTCTTTTTGGAATTTCTACCCCCTCCCCCATTTTATAGTAAAATATTTTATATACATTAACGCCATTTCTTCAATCAATCCTAAGAAATAACTAGACCCTCTTCCCCCTCAAAAACTCACATCCCGATATATCTTTCATACAGATTTGCAAAATTTTAATTACTTTTGTTATAAAAAAGTATATTTTATGTATTAATACGATATTAAAAAAGTATAATAATTTTTGTAATATTTTCCCGTAAAAAGGCAATAATAAAAGAATCGATTTTTTTATTCCCGTAATGGGAACCTCCCCTTAAACTAATTTTGAAAAAATCTTTCTGAATGTACAAAAACTCAACTATGAATAACATTTTCTTCAAATTATAAAATCCGTTTCTCTGAGTGTTTACGAGATGTACGACCTATGGCGCCCCGGGGGCGCAAGGGGTTCTCATTCAAACTGATAAAGTTGATTTTTCAACATGGTTCCTGATTCGTTGAAAGTTGTAGAGTCAGACAATGCATGTGATACAGGCTGTAGTTTTAAACGAAAGTAACTAAAAAGGTTGCGTTCAAGATGTAGTGAATTGTGTTAAGGTAGTGTTTAGACCGTGTTCAAGCCCTCCACCTCGAGAACCAGCTCATTGGCAAGTGCTTCAAGAGGTTCAGAAAAAAGGGGGAAATAATTTTTCAAATAAAGTTAAAGACGAAAAAGTAGTTTGCATAAAACTTTCTTTTATCTAATTTTTATAACTAAAATAGAATATAGGAAAATATTTCTTATATGTTTACACAAATAAAATATATTTTTAATAAATATTCTTTTTAAGTTTACATTTAGATACTTAATTTTTAAATTTGATTAGTAGTTCAAAAAAAATAATTATCTTAATAAATAAATTACACAGAAACAAAAGTAATGAAATAGGAATGACTATTATTTAATTTTCATCTTCAAGTTTTGTTCATATTTAAACACAAAAGCAAAGATGATAAATATACTGAAAAAGTTAATTTTGTATTTATTACCTAATTATCTACTAATTAAATGTAAAAATGATTTTTCATAATTTTCTATAAAGATTAAATTTAATCTTGCTGTCAAAATAGCAAAAATTTTAATTGAATAAGAAAATACGTTATAAGAAAAGAAATTTGAGAAAAATAAATTAATTACACTCTTTTGCCTTCACGATGCACACAGTAAAAATTAAATCTTATTTTTATAAAATAAAAATTCATTGAGTAAAAGCTAATTATTGTAGTAGATAATTTTCTTAAGTTCATTAAACCCTATTGAAAATAACCACAATAATTTACACATATCGATTTGGATATGAAAATACATATTTAATACACAAAAAAGCAAAAAAAATTTCCTTTGTATAAATATATTGAATTACACATGTGAATTAATACACACGCGTAAATATACATGAGGAGCAATTATTACATATGATTATATCCACTAACGCATTAAAAGAGCTAAAAAGAGATTAAAAAATTAATTTTTAAAATTAATGAAGATGATCTTAAAACAAGTCTAACTTCATCCCGAGAAAAATGCTGTTTAAACCAAATATATTTTATTTGAGTTAAATAAACGTATATTTGCCTCAGAACCAACTAAACATTTTATTTGTTTCAAATAAAAATTTTATTCGACTTTAATAAAACATATATTTAAGACAAATGAAATTTTATTTAAACCAAATAAAAAGTATAATTAATTCTGAGCCAAATTACCTTTTTCTTGGTGTTAAAATAAGACTCCTTTCTTTCCTTGAAATAAGATTATATTTACACAAAAATACCAATTTATTTAAATTTAATTTCCTACACAGGTAAAAATGATTCGTATGAATTTCGTTCAGAAATCCGGCCAAATTCGTACAGAATTCCTATCGAATTCGTACAAAATTACTACTGAAATACGTGTGGAGTTTTAAAACGTTTTTAGGCACGAATATTCGTGCAAAAAGTACCCGGATTTTTAGAATATATTTTCAATAAAAAATTCTTTTCAGAAATTCATATAGAATTCAGCACGACATGTAAGCTAATAATTCCTTCAAAAATTTTCGGCGAAATTTCCATGCAAAATAAATCCATTCATAATTCGCTCGAATTTCATACGACATTCGTAAGGAAATTTGTGCGTAAATTTTTAAAGAAATTGTAAAAAAAATTTTCGTGCGAACTTCCATACGGATTTAAAAACGCAATTTTTTTTGAAAATTCATTCTAAAAAATCCGGGAACTTTTCGCACGAATATTCGTGCAAAAAAATGTTTCAAAACGCCACACGTATTTCAAAAGTAATTTCATACGAATTCGATAGGAATTCTGTACGAATATGGCCAGTACCCCCTAGAAATTCTATAAGTTTTTTTATTTTAATATTCTTTTAACATTTATATTATGACTAAAGTCTAATAACAAGCTTTATTGCAATATATTTTGCAGAACTTGATTGAAATACGCATTTAGAGAACAATATATAACAAAGCTTATTATTAGAATCTTGTCATAATAGAAATGTTAAAGTATTGTAAAAATAAAAATGTTGCGGAATTTTAATCGAATATCTACGGGAACTCCATGGAATATTTTAGTATGAGTGACCAGCATCGTTTTTCTAATCCGGTACGAAACTAGAAAATATTTACATAAAACAAAAAAATTTCCTGTCTTTAAAAATTAGGAATTTTATATTTTTTTAGCTAAGTTCATCAAAAGTCAAAAATTTTTCTGATAAACTTCGACTTTCTTTGCTCCCTCCTCTAATCTTTTTAAAATTCTTTTAAAACTCGATACGAAACTAGAAAAATTTTAGTTCTTCCATGAAAAAATTTCCTGTCTTTAAAAATTTGGAAATTTCTGATTTTTCTAGCTAAGTTCATGCAATGTCAAAAATATTCCTAAAAATTTTCCGATTCCTTTGCTCCCTCGTCTATCCTTTTGAAAATTCTTTTTAAACTCGATACGAAACTAGAAAAACTTTAATTGATAGAGAAAAAAATTTCCTGATTTTAAAAACTTGGAATTTTCTATTTTTTTGGGCAAGTTCATTGAATGTCAAAATTTTTTCAGAAAATTTTCGATTTTCTTTGCTGCCTCCCCAAACCTTTTGAGAAATCTTTCTATAATCGATACGAAACTAGAAAAACTTTAGTTGGTCCATAAAAAAATTTCCTGACTTTAAAAGCTTGGAATTTTCTATTTTTTTGGCCAAGTTCATTGAATGTCAAAATTTTTTCAGAAAATTTTCGATTTTCTTTGCTGCCTCCCCAAACCTTTTGAGAAATCTTTCTATAATCGATACGAAACTATGAAAACTTTAGTTGGTCCATAAAAAAATTTCCTGACTTTAAAAACTTGGAATTTTCTATTTTTTTGGCCATGTTCATTGAATGTCAAAATTTTTTCAGAAAATTTTCGTTTTTCTTTGTTCCCTTCCCAAACCTTTTCAGAAATCTTTCTATAATCGATACGATACTATAAAAACTTTAGTTGGTCCATAAAAAAATTTCCTGACTTTAAAAACTTGGAATTTTCTATTTTTTTGGCCAAGTTCATTGAATAACAAAATTTTTTCAGAAAATTTTTGATTTTCTTTGCTTCCTCCCCAAACCTTTTGAGAAATCTTTCTATACTTGATACGAAACTATGAAAACTTTAGTTGCTCCATAAAAAAATTTCCTGACTTTAAAAACTTGGAATTTTCTATTTTTTTTGGCCAAGTTCATTGAATAACAAAATTTTTTCAGAAAATTTTTGATTTTCTTTGCTTCCTCCCCAAACCTTTTGAGAAATCTTTCTATACTTGATACGAAACTATGAAAACTTTAGTTGGTCCATAAAAAAATTTCCTGACTTTTAAAACTTGGAATTTTCTATTTTTTTGGCCAAGTTTATTGAATGTCAAAATTTTTTCAGAAAATTTTCGATTTTCTTTGCTCCCTCCCCAAACCTTTTGAGAAATCTTTCTATACTTGATACGAAACTAGAAAAACTTTAGTTGGTCCATAAAAAAATTTCCTGACTTTAAAAACTTGGAATTTTCTATTTTTTTGGCCATGTTCATTGAATGTCAAAATTTTTTCAGAAAATTTTCGTTTTTCTTTGTTCCCTTCCCAAACCTTTTCAGAAATCTTTCTATAATCGATACGAAACTATAAAAACTTTAGTTGGTCCATAAAAAAATTTCCTGACTTTAAAAACTTGGAATTTTCTATTTTTTTGGCCAAGTTCATTGAATAACAAAATTTTTTCAGAAAATTTTTGATTTTCTTTGCTTCCTCCCCAAACCTTTTGAGAAATCTTTCTATACTTGATACGAAACTATGAAAACTTTAGTTGGTCCATAAAAAAATTTCCTGACTTTAAAAACTTGGAATTTTCTATTTTTTTGGCAAAGTTCATTGAATGTGTAATGATATCGCATAGTTTTAAAGTTTCTGAAAGAGTAAAATTCATTCATTTTCGTATGCTTAGGTTATCTATATATATTACTGAGCTCACTGCTCGGCAGACAGGTAGAGAGTACCGATAGCGCACCCATTGCTGCGCATCACGTGGTTTCTCTCACCTCACGCTACACCTTCTGTGGGCCCAGCGATCTATATACTTGGTTGCACATTTCGATTTAATCAGTCTGCCTACGACCGGACTCGGGGCTTGCTCCGAGGCCGACCGACAGCAGCTCACAGTCTTTTCCTACCCTCGATCTATTTCTTGGACAGAGAGGAGCTAATCCTGGCCAAGGGATGATTTCCTTCGGAAGAGCTGGAGAACATGAGGAGCTAATCTGTTCACCGGCTCTCCAAAAATTTCCTAGAAGGAGATGTATAGAGACTTCGGGAGCTAACGAGTCTCTGTAACACCCTTCGCTTTCTCAAATAATAATTTTTTTACCTGGTGCAAAGTAGACCGTGTGGAGCTCCACCGTGTATGCTTTGTACTCTTTTCCACCTTTTGTCTCAACTGAACGTGGGGCGCTAACCCGGGACGTTGAGACATCCATGTTATTTTTTACCATCCTTTTACACACACAATTACATAATTACCCCTGTTGAACTGAGGAGCTAATCGTTCAACAGATATGACACAAACACCTGGACAACTTGGCCTTGAGGAGCTAATCAGGTAAGGATGTCCAGAACATACATGAATTATTACACTTATTTCGCGACGGGCAAGAATATCGACCGTAGTTCGATATCTAGTTCTTTTTCGGTAATTTCTTAAATTCCGTCCTAGCGTGCACGACCCTAGTTTCCGTCCGCGCGCGTAATTGGGGGTTAATTTCTAGAATCAACCCAGTAATTTTCAGTGTCATGAAATTGTAATTTTTATTGTAATAACGGGGTAAATTTTATTACAGTCCGAACGAGATCGAGAACGGCGAGAAATGAGTCGAGTGTGAAGGAGTGAATTGGCGGACGCGCCAAATTGTTCATTTTTGTTATACTAAATTTTCTATTTTGTTGTTATTAAGTTTTCATTTGTTTAAATATTTTATTTTTATTAATTGTATTTAATTCTCAAATCTAGTTATTGTTTAAATTCTTAAATTCTTTCTTTATTAATTTTTCTTTGCAATGTATCGAGTCAGTTTTATTATTTTATATTTTATTGTAATTTTATGGTTTAATTTAATTTTGTTAATTATTAATTTTGTTATCATTTTATTTTTATTTTGTTAATATATACTTTCGAAGGTTTAAAATTATGTTTTATTATTTTGGTTTTACCCTGTCACAAATTTCTCTTAATTAGTAAGTAATATAGATGGCGCTTGCGTCACAGTAAATTGATAGAATTTACGATTCTAGAGACCCGGACTCCATCCGGCGAGCAAATCCTTATTGGCAAAAATTAAGATCATTACAAATGTCAAAATTTTATCAAAAAATTTTCGTTTTTCTTTGCTCCCTCCCCAAACCTTTTGAGAAATCTTTCTATAATCGATACGAATCTATAAAAACATTAGTTGGTCCATAAAAAAATTTCCTGACTTTTAAAACTTGGAATTTTCTATTTTTTTGGCCAAGTTTATTGAATGTCAAAATTTTTTCAGAAAATTTTCGATTTTCTTTGCTCCCTCCCCAAACCTTTTGAGAAATCTTTCTATACTTGATACGAAACTAGAAAAACTATAGTTGATCGAGAAAAAAATTTCCTGATTTTAAAAACTTGGAATTTTCTATTTTTTTGGCCAAGTTCATTGAATGTCAAAATTTTATCAGAAAATTTTCGTTTTTTTTTGCTCCCTCCCCAAACCTTTTGAGAAATCTTTCTATAATCGATTCGAATCTATAAAAACTTTAGTTGGTCCATAAAAAAATTTCCTGATTTTAAAAACTTGGAATTTTCTATTTTTTTGGCCAAGTTCATTGAATGTCAAAATTTTTTCGGAAAATTTTCGATTTTCCTTGCTCCCCAAACCTTTTGAGAAATCTTTCTATACTTGATACGAAACTATGAAAACTTTAGTTGGTCCATAAAAAAATTTCCTGACTTTCAAAACTTGGAATTTTTCAATTTTTTTTGGCCAAGTTCATTGAATGTCAAAATTTTTTCGGAAAATTTTCGATTTTCTTTGCTCCCTCCCCAAACCTTTTGAGAAATCTTTCTATAATCGATACGAAACTAGAAAAACTTTAGTTGATCGAGAAAAAAATTTCCTGACTTTAAAAACATGGAATTTTCTATTTTTTTTGGCCAAGTTCATTGAATGTCAAAATTTTATCAAAAAATTTTCGTTTTTCTTTGCTCCCTCCCCAAACCTTTTGAGAAATCTTTCTATACTTGATACGAAACTAAAAAAACTTTAGTTGGTCCATAAAAAAATTTCCTGATTTTAAAAACTTGGAATTTTCTATTTTTTTGGCCAAGTTCATTAAATTTTCAAAATTTTATCAGAAAATTTTCGTTTTTTTTTGCTCCCTCCCCAAACCTTTTGAGAAATATTTCTATAATCGATACGAAACTATGAAAACTTTAGTTGGTCCATAAAAAAATTTCCTGACTTTAAAAACTTGGAATTTTCTAATTTTTTGACCAAGTTCATTGAATGTCAAAATTTTTTCGGAAAATTTTCGATTTTCTTTGCTCCCTCCCCAAACCTTTTGAGAAATCTTTCTATACTTGATACGAAACTATGAAAACTTTAGTTGGTCAATAAAAAAATTTCCTGACTTTAAAAACTTGGAATTTTCTATTTTTTTGGCCAAGTTCATTGAATGTCAAAATTTTTTCAGAAAATTTTCGATTTTCTTTGCAGCCTCCCCAAACCTTTTGAGAAATCTTTCTATAATTGATACGAAACTAGAAAAACTTTAGTTGGTCCATAAAAAAATTTCCTGACTTTAAAAACTTGGAATTTTCTATTTTTTTGGCAAAGTTCATTGAATGTCAAATTTTTTTCAGAAAATTTTCGATTTTCTTTGCTGCCTCCCCAAACCTTTTGAGAAATCTTTCTATAATCGATACGAAACTATGAAAACTTTAGTTGGTCCATAAAAAAATTTCCTGACTTTCAAAACTTGGAATTTTTCAATTTTTTTTGGCCAAGTTCATTGAATATCAAAATTTTTTCGGAAAATTTTCGATTTTCTTTGCTCCCTCCCCAAACCTTTTGAGAAATCTTTCTATAATCGATACGAAACTAGAAAAACTTTAGTTGATCGAGAAAAAAATTTCCTGACTTTAAAAACATGGAATTTTCTATTTTTTTTGGCCAAGTTCATTGAATGTCAAAATTTTATCAAAAAATTTTCGTTTTTCTTTGCTCCCTCCCCAAACCTTTTGAGAAATCTTTCTATACTTGATACGAAACTAAAAAAACTTTAGTTGGTCCATAAAAAAATTTCCTGATTTTAAAAACTTGGAATTTTCTATTTTTTTGGCCAAGTTCATTGAATTTTCAAAATTTTATCAGAAAATTTTCGTTTTTTTTTGCTCCCTCCCCAAACCTTTTGAGAAATCTTTCTATAATCGATACGAAACTATGAAAACTTTAGTTGGTCCATAAAAAAAATTCCTGACTTTAAAAACTTGGAATTTTCTAATTTTTTGACCAACTTCATTGAATGTCAAAATTTTTTCGGAAAATTTTCGATTTTCTTTGCTCCCTCCCCAAACCTTTTGAGAAATCTTTCTATACTTGATACGAAACTATGAAAACTTTAGTTGGTCAATAAAAAAATTTCCTGACTTTAAAAACATGGAATTTTCTATTTTTTTTGGCCAAGTTCATTGAATGTCAAAATTTTATCAAAAAATTTTCGTTTTTCTTTGCTCCCTCCCCAAACCTTTTGAGAAATCTTTCTATACTTGATACGAAACTAAAAAAACTTTAGTTGGTCCATAAAAAAATTTCCTGATTTTAAAAACTTGGAATTTTCTATTTTTTTGGCCAAGTTCATTAAATTTTCAAAATTTTATCAGAAAATTTTCGTTTTTTTTTGCTCCCTCCCCAAACCTTTTGAGAAATATTTCTATAATCGATACGAAACTATGAAAACTTTAGTTGGTCCATAAAAAAATTTCCTGACTTTAAAAACTTGGAATTTTCTAATTTTTTGACCAAGTTCATTGAATGTCAAAATTTTTTCGGAAAATTTTCGATTTTCTTTGCTCCCTCCCCAAACCTTTTGAGAAATCTTTCTATACTTGATACGAAACTATGAAAACTTTAGTTGGTCAATAAAAAAATTTCCTGACTTTAAAAACTTGGAATTTTCTATTTTTTTGGCCAAGTTCATTGAATGTCAAAATTTTTTCAGAAAATTTTCGATTTTCTTTGCTGCCTCCCCAAACCTTTTGAGAAATCTTTCTATAATTGATACGAAACTAGAAAAACTTTAGTTGGTCCATAAAAAAATTTCCTGACTTTAAAAACTTGGAATTTTCTATTTTTTTGGCAAAGTTCATTGAATGTCAAATTTTTTTCAGAAAATTTTCGATTTTCTTTGCTGCCTCCCCAAACCTTTTGAGAAATCTTTCTATAATCGATACGAAACTATGAAAACTTTAGTTGGTCCATAAAAAAATTTCCTGACTTTCAAAACTTGGAATTTTTCAATTTTTTTTGGCCAAGTTCATTGAATGTCAAAATTTTTTCGGAAAATTTTCGATTTTCTTTGCTCCCTCCCCAAACCTTTTGAGAAATCTTTCTATAATCGATACGAAACTAGAAAAACTTTAGTTGATCGAGAAAAAAATTTCCTGACTTTAAAAACATGGAATTTTCTATTTTTTTTGGCCAAGTTCATTGAATGTCAAAATTTTATCAAAAAATTTTCGTTTTTCTTTGCTACCTCCCCAAACCTTTTAAGAAATCTTTCTATACTTGATACGAAACTAGAAAAACTTTAGTTGATCGAGAAAAAAATTTCCTGATTTTAAAAACTTGGAATTTTCTATTTTTTTTTGCCAAGTTCTTTGAATGTCAAAATTTTTTCGGAAAATTTTCGATTTTCTTTGCTCCCTCCCCAAAACTTTTGAGAAATCTTTCTATACTTGATACGAAACTATGAAAACTTTAGTTGGTCCATAAAAAAATTTCCTGACTTTAAAAACGTGGAATTTTCTAATTTTTTGGCCAAGTTCATTGAAAGTCAAAATTTTATCAGAAAATTTTCGATTTTTTTTGCTCCCTCTCCAAACCTGCTGAGAAATCTTTCTATACTTGATACGAAAATAGAACAACTTTAGTTGATCGAGAAAAAATTTCCTGATTTTAATAACTTGGAATTTTCTATTTTTTTGGCCAAGTTTATTGAATGTCAAAATATTTTTAGAAAATTTTCGATTTTCTTTGCTCCCTTCCCAAACCTTTTGAGAAATCTTCCTATACTCGATACGAAACTAGAAAAACTTTAGTTGATCGAGAAAAAAATTTCCTGACTTTAAAAACTTGGAATTTTCTATTTTTTTGGCCAAGTTCATTGAATGTCAAATTTTTTTCAGAAAATTTTCGATTTTCTTTGCTGCCTCCCCAAACCTTTTGAGAAATCTTTCTATAATCGATACGAAACTATAAAAACTTTAGTTGGTCCATAAAAAAGTTTCCTGACTTTAAAAACTTGGAATTTTCTATTTTTTTTGGCCAAGTTCATTCAATGTCAAAATTTTATCAAAAAATTTTCGTTTTTCTTTGCTACCTCCCCAAACCTTTTAAGAAATCTTTCTATACTTGATACGAAACTAGAAAAACTTTAGTTGATCGAGAAAAAAATTTCCTGATTTTAAAAACTTGGAATTTTCTATTTTTTTGGCCAAGTTCATTGAATGTCAAAATTTTTTCGGAAAATTTTCGATTTTCTTTGCTCCCTCCCCAAAACTTTTGAGAAATCTTTCTATACTTGATACGAAACTATGAAAACTTTAGTTGGTCCATAAAAAAATTTCCTGACTTTAAAAACGTGGAATTTTCTAATTTTTTGGCCAAGTTCATTGAAAGTCAAAATTTTATCAGAAAATTTTCGATTTTTTTTGCTCCCTCTCCAAACCTGCTGAGAAATCTTTCTATACTTGATACAAAAATAGAACAACTTTAGTTGATCGAGAAAAAATTTCCTGATTTTAAAAACTTGGAATTTTCTATTTTTTTGGCCAAGTTTATTGAATGTCAAAATATTTTTAGAAAATTTTCGATTTTCTTTGCTCCCTTCCCAAACCTTTTGAGAAATCTTCCTATACTCGATACGAAACTAGAAAAACTTTAGTTGATCGAGAAAAAAATTTCCTGACTTTAAAAACGTGGAATTTTCTAATTTTTTGGCCAAGTTCATTGAATGTCAAAATTTTTTCGGAAAATTTTCGATTTTCTTTGCTCCCTCCCCAAACCTTTTGAGAAATCTTTCTATACTTGATACGAAACTATGAAAACTTTAGTTGGTCCATAAAAAAATTTCCTGACTTTAAGACTTGGAATTTTCTATTTTTTTGGCCAAGTTCATTGAATGTCAAATTTTTTTCAGAAAATTTTCGATTTTCTTTGCTGCCTCCCCAAACCTTTTGAGAAATCTTTCTATAATCGATACGAAACTATGAAAACTTTAGTTGGTCCATAAAAAAATTTCCTGACTTTAAAAACTTGGAATTTTCTATTTTTTTTGGCCAAGTTCATTCAATGTCAAAATTTTATCAAAAAATTTTCGTTTTTCTTTGCTACCTCCCCAAACCTTTTGAGAAATCTTTCTATAATTGATACGAAACTAGAAAAACTTTAGTTGGTCCATAAAAAAATTTCCTGACTTTAAAAACTTGGAATTTTCTATTTTGTTGGCCAAGTTCATTGAATGTCAAATTTTTTTCAGAAATTTTTCGATTTTCTTTGCTGCCTCCCCAAACCTTTTGAGAAATCTTTCTATAATCGATACGAAACTATGAATACTTTAGTTGGTCCATAAAAAAATTTCCTGACTTTAAAAACTTGGAATTTTCTATTTTTTTGGCCAAGTTTATTGAATGTCAAAATATTTTTAGAAAATTTTCGATTTTCTTTGCTCCCTTCCCAAACCTTTTGAGAAATCTTTCTATAATTGATACGAAACTAGAAAAACTTTAGTTGATCGAGAAAAAAATTTCCTGATTTTAAAAACTTGGAATTTTCTATTTTTTTGGCCAAGTTCATTGAATGTCAAAATTTTTTCGGAAAATTTTCGATTTTCTTTGCTCCCTCCCCAAACCTTTTGAGAAATCTTTCTATACTTGATACGAAACTATGAAAACTTTAGTTGGTCAATAAAAAAATTTCCTGACTTTAAAAACTTAGAATTTTCTATTTTTTTGGCCAAGTTCATTGAATGTCAAAATTTTTTCAGAAAATTTTCGATTTTCTTTGCTGCCTCCTTAAACCTTTTGAGAAATCTTTCTATAATTGATACGAAACTAGAAAAACTTTAGTTGGTCCATAAAAAATTTTCCTGACTTTAAAAACTTGGAATTTTCTATTTTTTTGGCCAAGTTCATTGAATGTCAGAATTTTTTCAGAAAATTTTCGATTTTCTTTGCTGCCTCCCCAAACCTTTTGAGAAATCTTTCTATAATTGATACGAAACTAGAAAAACTTTAGTTGGTCCATACAAAAATTTCCTGACTTTAAAAACTTGGAATTTTTAAATTTTTTGGCCAAGTTCATTGAATGTCAAAATTTTTTCGGAAAATTTTCGATTTTCTTTGCTCCCTCCCCAAACCTTTTGAGAAATCTTTCTATACTTGATACGAAACTATGAAAACTTTAGTTGGTCCATACAAAAATTTCCTGACTTTAAAAACTTGGAATTTTCTATTTTTTTGGCCAAGTTCATTGAATGTCAAAATTTTTTCGTAAAATTTTCGATTTTCTTTGCTGCCTCCTTAAACCTTTTGAGAAATCTTTCTATAATTGATACGAAACTAGAAAAACTTTAGTTGGTCCATAAAAAATTTTCCTGACTTTAAAAACTTGGAATTTTCTATTTTTTTGGCCAAGTTCATTGAATGTCAAAATTTTTTCAGAAAATTTTCGATTTTCTTTGCTGCCTCCCCAAACCTTTTGAGAAATCTTTCTATAATTGATACGAAACTAGAAAAACTTTAGTTGGTCCATAAAAAAATTTCCTGACTTTAAAAACTTGGAATTTTCTATTTTTTTGGCCAAGTTCATTGAATGTCAAATTTTTTTCAGAAAATTTTCGATTTTCTTTGCTGCCTCCCCAAACCTTTTGAGAAATCTTTCTATAATCGATACGAAACTATGAATACTTTAGTTGGTCCATAAAAAAATTTCCTGACTTTAAAAACTTGGAATTTTCTATTTTTTTTGGCCAAGTTCATTCAATGTCAAAATTTTTTCAGAAAATTTTCGATTTTCTTTGCTGCCTCCCCAAACCTTTTGAGAAATCTTTCTATAATTGATACGAAATTAGAAAAACTTTAGTTGGTCCATAAAAAAATTTCCTGACTTTAAAAACTTGGAATTTTCTATTTTTTTGGCCAAGTTCATTGAATGTCAGAATTTTTTCAGAAAATTTTCGATTTTCTTTGCTGCCTCCCCAAACCTTTTGAGAAATCTTTCTATAATTGATACGAAACTAGAAAAACTTTAGTTGGTCCATAAAAAAATTTCCTGACTTTAAAAACTTGGAATTTTCTATTTTTTTGGCCAAGTTCATTGAATGTCAAATTTTTTTCCGAAAATTTTCGATTTTCTTTGCTGCCTCCCCAAACCTTTTGAGAAATCTTTCTATAATCGATACGAAACTATGAAAACTTTAGTTGGTCCATAAAAAAATTTCCTGACTTTAAAAACTTGGAATTTTCTATTTTTTTGGCCAAGTTCATTGAATGTCAAATTTTTTTCAGAAAATTTTCGATTTTCTTTGCTGCCTCCCCAAACCTTTTGAGAAATCTTTCTATAATCGATACGAAACTATGAAAACTTTAGTTGGTCCATAAAAAAGTTTCCTGACTTTAAAAACTTGGAATTTTCTATTTTTTTTGGCCAAGTTTATTGAATGTCAAAATATTTTTAGAAAATTTTCGATTTTCTTTGCTCCCTTCCCAAACCTTTTAAGAAATCTTTCTATACTTGATACGAAACTAGAAAAACTTTAGTTGATCGAGAAAAAAATTTCCTGATTTTAAAAACTTGGAATTTTCTATTTTTTTGGCCAAGTTCATTGAATGTCAAAATTTTTTCGGAAAATTTTCGATTTTCTTTGCTCCCTCCCCCAAACTTTTGAGAAATCTTTCTATACTTGATACGAAACTATGAACAACTTTAGTTGGTCCATAAAAAAAGTTTCATGATTTTAATAACTTGGAATTTTCTATTTTTTTGGCCAAGTTTATTGAATGTCAAAATATTTTTAGAAAATTTTCGATTTTCTTTGCTCCCTTCCCAAACCTTTTGAGAAATCTTTTTATACTCGATACGAAACTAGAAAAACTTTAGTTGATCGAGAAAAAAATTTCCTGACTTTAAAAACGTGGAATTTTCTAATTTTTTGGCCAAGTTCATTGAATGTCAAAATTTTTTCGGAAAATTTTCGATTTTCTTTGCTCCCTCCCCAAACCTTTTGAGAAATCTTTCTATACTTGATACGAAACTATGAAAACTTTAGTTGGTCCATAAAAAAATTTCCTGACTTTAAGACTTGGAATTTTCTATTTTTTTGGCCAAGTTCATTGAATGTCAAATTTTTTTCAGAAAATTTTCGATTTTCTTTGCTGCCTCCCCAAACCTTTTGAGAAATCTTTCTATAATCGATACGAAACTATGAAAACTTTAGTTGGTCCATAAAAAAATTTCCTGACTTTAAAAACTTGGAATTTTCTATTTTTTTGGCCAAGTTCATTGAATGTCAAATTTTTTTCAGAAATTTTTCGATTTTCTTTGCTGCCTCCCCAAACCTTTTGAGAAATCTTTCTATAATCGATACGAAACTATGAATACTTTAGTTGGTCAATAAAAAAATTTCCTGACTTTAAAAACTTAGAATTTTCTATTTTTTTGGCCAAGTTCATTGAATGTCAAAATTTTTTCAGAAAATTTTCGATTTTCTTTGCTGCCTCCCCAAACCTTTTGAGAAATCTTTCTATACTTGATACGAAACTATGAAAACTTTAGTTGGTCAATAAAAAAATTTCCTGACTTCAAAAACTTAGAATTTTCTATTTTTTTGGCCAAGTTCATTGAATGTCAAAATTTTTTCAGAAAATTTTCGATTTTCTTTGCTGCCTCCTTAAACCTTTTGAGAAATCATTCTATAATTGATACGAAACTAGAAAAACTTTAGTTGGTCCATAAAAAATTTTCCTGACTTTAAAAACTTGGAATTTTCTATTTTTTTGGCCAAGTTCATTGAATGTCAGAATTTTTTCAGAAAATTTTCGATTTTCTTTGCTGCCTCCCCAAACCTTTTGAGAAATCTTTCTATAATTGATACGAAACTAGAAAAACTTTAGTTGGTCCATACAAAAATTTCCTGACTTTAAAAACTTGGAATTTTCTAATTTTTTGGCCAAGTTCATTGAATGTCAAAATTTTTTCGGAAAATTTTCGATTTTCTTTGCTCCCTCCCCAAACCTTTTGAGAAATCTTTCTATACTTGATACGAAACTATGAAAACTTTAGTTGGTCCATACAAAAATTTCCTGACTTTAAAAACTTGGAATTTTCTATTTTTTTGGCCAAGTTCATTGAATGTCAAAATTTTTTCGGAAAATTTTCGATTTTCTTTGCTCCCTCCCCAAACCTTTTGAGAAATCTTTCTATACTTGATACGAAACTATGAAAACTTTAGTTGGTCCATACAAAAATTTCCTGACTTTAAAAACTTGGAATTTTCTATTTTTTTGGCCAAGTTCATTGAATGTCAAAATTTTTTCAGAAAATTTTCGATTTTCTTTGCTGCCTCCCCAAACCTTTTGAGAAATCTTTCTATAATTGATACGAAACTAGAAAAACTTTAGTTGGTCCATAAAAAAATTTCCTGACTTTAAAAACTTGGAATTTTCTATTTTTTTGGCCAAGTTCATTGAATGTCAAATTTTTTTCAGAAAATTTTCGATTTTCTTTGCTGCCTCCCCAAACCTTTTGAGAAATCTTTCTATAATCGATACGAAACTATGAAAACTTTAGTTGGTCCATAAAAAAATTTCCTGACTTTAAAAACTTGGAATTTTCTAATTTTTTTGGCCAAGTTCATTCAATGTCAAAATTTTATCAAAAAATTTTCGTTTTTCTTTGCTACCTCCCCAAACCTTTTGAGAAATCTTTCTATACTTGATACGAAACTAGAAAAACTTTAGTTGGTCCATAAAAAAATTTCCTGACTTTAAAAACTTGGAATTTTCTATTTTGTTGGCCAAGTTCATTGAATGTCAAATTTTTTTCAGAAAATTTTTGATTTTCTTTGCTCCCTCCCCAAACCTTTTGAGAAATCTTTCTATACTTGATACGAAACTATGAAAACTTTAGTTGGTCCATACAAAAATTTCCTGACTTTAAAAACTTGGAATTTTCTATTTTTTTGGCCAAGTTCATTGAATGTCAAAATTTTTTCAGAAAATTTTCGATTTTCTTTGCTGCCTCCCCAAACCTTTTGAGAAATCTTTCTATAATTGATACGAAACTAGAAAAACTTTAGTTGGTCCATAAAAAAATTTCCTGACTTTAAAAACTTGAAATTTTCTTTTTTTTTGGCCAAGTTCATTGAATGTCAAAATTTTTTCAGAAAATTTTCGATTTTCTTTGCTGCCTCCCCAAACCTTTTGAGAAACCTTTCTATAATCGATACGAAACTATGAAAACTTTAGTTGGTCCATAAAAAAATTTCCTGACTTTAAAAACTTGGAATTTTCTATTTTGTTGGCCAAGTTCATTGAATGTCAAATTTTTTTCAGAAAATTTTTGATTTTCTTTGCTCCCTCCCCAAACCTTTTGAGAAATCTTTCTATACTTGATACGAAACTATGAAAACTTTAGTTGGTCCATACAAAAATTTCCTGACTTTAAAAACTTGGAATTTTCTATTTTTTTGGCCAAGTTCATTGAATGTCAAAATTTTTTCAGAAAATTTTCGATTTTCTTTGCTGCCTCCCCAAAACTTTTGAGAAATCTTTCTATAATTGATACGAAACTAGAAAAACTTTAGTTGGTCCATAAAAAAATTTCCTGACTTTAAAAACTTGGAATTTTCTATTTTTTTGGCCAAGTTCATTGAATGTCAAATTTTTTTTAGAAAATTTTCGATTTTCTTTGCTGCCTCCCCAAACCTTTTGAGAAATCTTTCTATAATCGATACGAAACTATGAAAACTTTAGTTGGTCCATAAAAAAATTTCCTGACTTTAAAAACTTGGAATTTTCTATTTTTTTTGGCCAAGTTCATTCAATGTCAAAATTTTATCAAAAAATTTTCGTTTTTCTTTGCTACCTCCCCAAACCTTTTGAGAAATCTTTCTATAATTGATACGAAACTAGAAAAACTTTAGTTGGTCCATACAAAAATTTCCTGACTTTAAAAACTTGGAATTTTCTAATTTTTTGGCCAAGTTCATTGAATGTCAGAATTTTTTCAGAAAATTTTCGATTTTCTTTGCTGCCTCCCCAAACCTTTTGAGAAATCTTTCTATAATTGATACGAAACTAGAAAAACTTTAGTTGGTCCATACAAAAATTTCCTGACTTTAAAAACTTGGAATTTTCTAATTTTTTGGCCAAGTTCATTGAATGTCAAAATTTTTTCGGAAAATTTTCGATTTTCTTTGCTCCCTCCCCAAACCTTTTGAGAAATCTTTCTATACTTGATACGAAACTATGAAAACTTTAGTTGGTCCATACAAAAATTTCCAGACTTTAAAAACTTGGAATTTTCTATTTTTTTGGCCAAGTTCATTGAATGTCAAAATTTTTTCGGAAAATTTTCGATTTTCTTTGCTCCCTCCCCAAACCTTTTGAGAAATCTTTCTATACTTGATACGAAAATAGAACAACTTTAGTTGGTCCATAAAAAAATTTCCTGACTTTAAAAACTTGGAATTTTCTATTTTTTTGGCCAAGTTCATTGAATGTCAAATTTTTTTCAGAAAATTTTCGATTTTCTTTGCTGCCTCCCCAAACCTTTTGAGAAATCTTTCTATAATCGATACGAAACTATGAAAACTTTAGTTGGTCCATAAAAAAATTTCCTGACTTTAAAAACTGGGAATTTTCTAATTTTTTTGGCCAAGTTCATTCAATGTCAAAATTTTATCAAAAAATTTTCGTTTTTCTTTGCTACCTCCCCAAACCTTTTGAGAAATCTTTCTATACTTGATACGAAACTAGAAAAACTTTAGTTGGTCCATAAAAAAATTTCCTGACTTTAAAAACTTGGAATTTTCTATTTTGTTGGCCAAGTTCATTGAATGTCAAATTTTTTTCAGAAAATTTTTGATTTTCTTTGCTCCCTCCCCAAACCTTTTGAGAAATCTTTCTATACTTGATACGAAACTATGAAAACTTTAGTTGGTCCATACAAAAATTTCCTGACTTTAAAAACTTGAAATTTTCTATTTTTTTGGCCAAGTTCATTGAATGTCAAAATTTTTTCAGAAAATTTTCGATTTTCTTTGCTGCCTCCCCAAACCTTTTGAGAAATCTTTCTATAATTGATACGAAACTAGAAAAACTTTAGTTGGTCCATAAAAAAATTTCCTGACTTTAAAAACTTGAAATTTTCTTTTTTTTTGGCCAAGTTCATTAAATGTCAAAATTTTTTCAGAAAATTTTCGATTTTCTTTGCTGCCTCCCCAAACCTTTTGAGAAATCTTTCTATAATCGATACGAAACTATGAAAACTTTAGTTGGTCCATAAAAAAATTTCCTGACTTTAAAAACTTGGAATTTTCTAATTTTTTTGGCCAAGTTCATTCAATGTCAAAATTTTATCAAAAAATTTTCGTTTTTCTTTGCTACCTCCCCAAACCTTTTGAGAAATCTTTCTATACTTGATACGAAACTAGAAAAACTTTAGTTGGTCCATAAAAAAATTTCCTGACTTTAAAAACTTGGAATTTTCTATTTTGTTGGCCAAGTTCATTGAATGTCAAATTTTTTTCAGAAAATTTTTGATTTTCTTTGCTCCCTCCCCAAACCTTTTGAGAAATCTTTCTATACTTGATACGAAACTATGAAAACTTTAGTTGGTCCATACAAAAATTTCCTGACTTTAAAAACTTGGAATTTTCTATTTTTTTGGCCAAGTTCATTGAATGTCAAAATTTTTTCAGAAAATTTTCGATTTTCTTTGCTGCCTCCCCAAAACTTTTGAGAAATCTTTCTATAATTGATACGAAACTAGAAAAACTTTAGTTGGTCCATAAAAAAATTTCCTGACTTTAAAAACTTGGAATTTTCTATTTTTTTGGCCAAGTTCATTGAATGTCAAATTTTTTTTAGAAAATTTTCGATTTTCTTTGCTGCCTCCCCAAACCTTTTGAGAAATCTTTCTATAATCGATACGAAACTATGAAAACTTTAGTTGGTCCATAAAAAAATTTCCTGACTTTAAAAACTTGGAATTTTCTATTTTTTTTGGCCAAGTTCATTCAATGTCAAAATTTTATCAAAAAATTTTCGTTTTTCTTTGCTACCTCCCCAAACCTTTTGAGAAATCTTTCTATAATTGATACGAAACTAGAAAAACTTTAGTTGGTCCATAAAAAAATTTCCTGACTTTAAAAACTTGGAATTTTCTATTTTGTTGGCCAAGTTCATTGAATGTCAAATTTTTTTCAGAAAATTTTCGATTTTCTTTGCTGCCTCCCCAAACCTTTTGAGAAATCTTTCTATAATCGATACGAAACTATGAATACTTTAGTTGGTCCATAAAAAAATTTCCTGACTTTAAAAACTTGGAATTTTCTATTTTTTTGGCCAAGTTCATTCAATGTCAAAATTTTTTCAGAAAATTTTCGATTTTCTTTGCTGCCTCCCCAAACCTTTTGAGAAATCTTTCTATAATTGATACGAAACTAGAAAAACTTTAGTTGATCGAGAAAAAAATTTCCTGATTTTAAAAACTTGGAATTTTCTATTTTTTTGGCCAAGTTCATTGAATGTCAAAATTTTTTCGGAAAATTTTCGATTTTCTTTGCTCCCTCCCCAAACCTTTTGAGAAATCTTTCTATACTTGATACGAAACTATGAAAACTTTAGTTGGTCAATAAAAAAATTTCCTGACTTTAAAAACTTAGAATTTTCTATTTTTTTGGCCAAGTTCATTGAATGTCAAAATTTTTTCAGAAAATTTTCGATTTTCTTTGCTGCCTCCTTAAACCTTTTGAGAAATCTTTCTATAATTGATACGAAACTAGAAAAACTTTAGTTGGTCCATAAAAAATTTTCCTGACTTTAAAAACTTGGAATTTTCTATTTTTTTGGCCAAGTTCATTGAATGTCAGAATTTTTTCAGAAAATTTTCGATTTTCTTTGCTTCCTCCCCAAACGTTTTGAGAAATCTTTCTATAATTGATACGAAACTAGAAAAACTTTAGTTGGTCCATACAAAAATTTCCTGACTTTAAAAACTTGGAATTTTCTAATTTTTTGGCCAAGTTCATTGAATGTCAAAATTTTTTCGGAAAATTTTCGATTTTCTTTGCTCCCTCCCCAAACCTTTTGAGAAATCTTTCTATACTTGATACGAAACTATGAAAACTTTAGTTGGTCCATACAAAAATTTCCTGACTTTAAAAACTTGGAATTTTCTATTTTTTTGGCCAAGTTCATTGAATGTCAAATTTTTTTCAGAAAATTTTCGATTTTCTTTGCTGCCTCCCCAAACCTTTTGAGAAATCTTTCTATAATCGATACGAAACTATGAAAACTTTAGTTGGTCCATAAAAAAATTTCCTGACTTTAAAAACTTGGAATTTTCTAATTTTTTTGGCCAAGTTCATTCAATGTCAAAATTTTATCAAAAAATTTTCGTTTTTCTTTGCTACCTCCCCAAACCTTTTGAGAAATCTTTCTATACTTGATACGAAACTAGAAAAACTTTAGTTGGTCCATAAAAAAATTTCCTGACTTTAAAAACTTGGAATTTTCTATTTTGTTGGCCAAGTTCATTGAATGTCAAATTTTTTTCAGAAAATTTTTGATTTTCTTTGCTCCCTCCCCAAACCTTTTGAGAAATCTTTCTATACTTGATACGAAACTATGAAAACTTTAGTTGGTCCATAAAAAAATTTCCTGACTTTAAAAACGTGGAATTTTCTAATTTTTTGGCCAAGTTCATTGAAAGTCAAAATTTTATCAGAAAATTTTCGATTTTTTTTGCTCCCTCTCCAAACCTGCTGAGAAATCTTTCTATACTTGATACGAAAATAGAACAACTTTAGTTGATCGAGAAAAAATTTCCTGATTTTAAAAACTTGGAATTTTCTATTTTTTTGGCCAAGTTTATTGAATGTCAAAATATTTTTAGAAAATTTTCGATTTTCTTTGCTCCCTTCCCAAACCTTTTGAGAAATCTTCCTATACTCGATACGAAACTAGAAAAACTTTAGTTGATCGAGAAAAAAATTTCCTGACTTTAAAAACGTGGAATTTTCTAATTTTTTGGCCAAGTTCATTGAATGTCAAAATTTTTTCGGAAAATTTTCGATTTTCTTTGCTCCCTCCCCAAACCTTTTGAGAAATCTTTCTATACTTGATACGAAACTATGAAAACTTTAGTTGGTCCATAAAAAAATTTCCTGACTTTAAAAACGTGGAATTTTCTAATTTTTTGGCCAAGTTCATTGAAAGTCAAAATTTTATCAGAAAATTTTCGATTTTTTTTGCTCCCTCTCCAAACCTGCTGAGAAATCTTTCTATACTTGATACGAAAATAGAACAACTTTAGTTGATCGAGAAAAAATTTCCTGATTTTAAAAACTTGGAATTTTCTATTTTTTTGGCCAAGTTTATTGAATGTCAAAATATTTTTAGAAAATTTTCGATTTTCTTTGCTCCCTTCCCAAACCTTTTGAGAAATCTTCCTATACTCGATACGAAACTAGAAAAACTTTAGTTGATCGAGAAAAAAATTTCCTGACTTTAAAAACGTGGAATTTTCTAATTTTTTGGCCAAGTTCATTGAATGTCAAAATTTTTTCGGAAAATTTTCGATTTTCTTTGCTCCCTCCCTAAACCTTTTGAGAAATCTTTCTATACTTGATACGAAACTATGAAAACTTTAGTTGGTCCATAAAAAAATTTCCTGACTTTAAGACTTGGAATTTTCTATTTTTTTGGCCAAGTTCATTGAATGTCAAATTTTTTTCAGAAAATTTTCGATTTTCTTTGCTGCCTCCCCAAACCTTTTGAGAAATCTTTCTATAATCGATACGAAACTATGAAAACATTAGTTGGTCCATAAAAAAATTTCCTGACTTTAAAAACTTGGAATTTTCTATTTTTTTTGGCCAAGTTCATTCAATGTCAAAATTTTATCAAAAAATTTTCGTTTTTCTTTGCTACCTCCCCAAACCTTTTGAGAAATCTTTCTATAATTGATACGAAACTAGAAAAACTTTAGTTGGTCCATAAAAAAATTTCCTGACTTTAAAAACTTGGAATTTTCTATTTTGTTGGCCAAGTTCATTGAATGTCAAATTTTTTTCAGAAATTTTTCGATTTTCTTTGCTGCCTCCCCAAACCTTTTGAGAAATCTTTCTATAATCGATACGAAACTATGAATACTTTAGTTGGTCCATAAAAAAATTTCCTGACTTTAAAAACTTGGAATTTTCTATTTTTTTGGCCAAGTTCATTCAATGTCAAAATTTTTTCAGAAAATTTTCGATTTTCTTTGCTGCCTCCCCAAACCTTTTGAGAAATCTTTCTATAATTGATACGAAACTAGAAAAACTTTAGTTGATCGAGAAAAAAATTTCCTGATTTTAAAAACTTGGAATTTTCTATTTTTTTGGCCAAGTTCATTGAATGTCAAAATTTTTTCGGAAAATTTTCGATTTTCTTTGCTCCCTCCCCAAACCTTTTGAGAAATCTTTCTATACTTGATACGAAACTATGAAAACTTTAGTTGGTCCAAACAAAAATTTCCTGACTTTAAAAACTTGGAATTTTCTATTTTTTTGGCCAAGTTCATTGAATGTCAAAATTTTTTCGGAAAATTTTCGATTTTCTTTGCTCCCTCCCCAAACCTTTTGAGAAATCTTTCTATACTTGATACGAAACTATGAAAACTTTAGTTGGTCCATACAAAAATTTCCTGACTTTAAAAACTTGGAATTTTCTATTTTTTTGGCCAAGTTCATTGAATGTCAAAATTTTTTCAGAAAATTTTCGATTTTCTTTGCTGCCTCCCCAAACCTTTTGAGAAATCTTTCTATAATTGATACGAAACTAGAAAAACTTTAGTTGGTCCATAAAAAAATTTCCTGACTTTAAAAACTTGGAATTTTCTATTTTTTTGGCCAAGTTCATTGAATGTCAAATTTTTTTCAGAAAATTTTCGATTTTCTTTGCTGCCTCCCCAAACCTTTTGAGAAATCTTTCTATAATCGATACGCAACTATGAAAACTTTAGTTGGTCCATAAAAAAATTTCCTGACTTTAAAAACTTGGAATTTTCTAATTTTTTTGGCCAAGTTCATTCAATGTCAAAATTTTATCAAAAAATTTTCGTTTTTCTTTGCTACCTCCCCAAACCTTTTGAGAAATCTTTCTATACTTGATACGAAACTAGAAAAACTTTAGTTGGTCCATAAAAAAATTTCCTGACTTTAAAAACTTGGAATTTTCTATTTTGTTGGCCAAGTTCATTGAATGTCAAATTTTTTTCAGAAAATTTTCGATTTTCTTTGCTGCCTCCCCAAACCTTTTGAGAAATCTTTCTATACTTGATACGAAACTATGAAAACTTTAGTTGGTCCATACAAAAATTTCCTGACTTTAAAAACTTGGAATTTTCTATTTTTTTGGCCAAGTTCATTGAATGTCAAAATTTTTTCAGAAAATTTTCGATTTTCTTTGCTGCCTCCCCAAACCTTTTGAGAAATCTTTCTATAATCGATACGAAACTATGAAAACTTTAGTTGGTCCATAAAAAAATTTCCTGACTTTAAAAACTTGGAATTTTCTATTTTTTTTGGCCAAGTTCATTGAATGTCAAATTTTTTTCCGAAAATTTTCGATTTTCTTTGCTGCCTCCCCAAACCTTTTGAGAAATCTTTCTATAATCGATACGAAACTATGAAAACTTTAGTTGGTCCATAAAAAAATTTCCTGACTTTAAAAACTTGGAATTTTCTATTTTTTTTGGCCAAGTTCATTGAATGTCAAAATTTTTTCAGAAAATTTTCGATTTTCTTTGCTGCCTCCCCAAACCTTTTGAGAAATCTTTCTATACTTGATACGAAACTATGAAAACTTTAGTTGGTCAATAAAAAAATTTCCTGACTTTAAAAACTTAGAATTTTCTATTTTTTTGGCCAAGTTCATTGAATGTCAAAATTTTTTCAGAAAATTTTCGATTTTCTTTGCTGCCTCCTTAAACCTTTTGAGAAATCTTTCTATAATTGATACGAAACTAGAAAAACTTTAGTTGGTCCATAAAAAATTTTCCTGACTTTAAAAACTTGGAATTTTCTATTTTTTTGGCCAAGTTCATTGAATGTCAAAATTTTTTCAGAAAATTTTCGATTTTCTTTGCTGCCTCCCCAAACCTTTTGAGAAATCTTTCTATAATTGATACGAAACTAGAAAAACTTTAGTTGGTCCATACAAAAATTTCCTGACTTTAAAAACTTGGAATTTTCTAATTTTTTGGCCAAGTTCATTGAATGTCAAAATTTTTTCGGAAAATTTTCGATTTTCTTTGCTCCCTCCCCAAACCTTTTGAGAAATCTTTCTATACTTGATACGAAACTATGAAAACTTTAGTTGGTCCATACAAAAATTTCCTGACTTTAAAAACTTGGAATTTTCTATTTTTTTGGCCAAGTTCATTGAATGTCAAAATTTTTTCAGAAAATTTTCGATTTTCTTTGCTCCCTCCCCAAACCTTTTGAGAAATCTTTCTATACTTGATACGAAACTATGAAAACTTTAGTTGGTCCATACAAAAATTTCCTGACTTTAAAAACTTGGAATTTTCTATTTTTTTGGCCAAGTTCATTGAATGTCAAAATTTTTTCAGAAAATTTTCGATTTTCTTTGCTGCCTCCCCAAACCTTTTGAGAAATCTTTCTATAATTGATACGAAACTAGAAAAACTTTAGTTGGTCCATAAAAAAATTTCCTGACTTTAAAATCTTGGAGTTTTGAATTTTTTTGGCCAAGTTCATTGAATGTCAAAATTTTTTTCAGAAAATTTTCGATTTTCTTTGCTGCCTCCCCAAACCTTTTGAGAAATCTTTCTATAATCGATACGAAACTATGAAAACTTTAGTTGGTCCATAAAAAAATTTCCTGACTTTAAAAACTTGGAATTTTCTAATTTTTTTGGCCAAGTTCATTCAATGTCAAAATTTTATCAAAAAATTTTCGTTTTTCTTTGCTACCTCCCCAAACCTTTTGAGAAATCTTTCTATACTTGATACGAAACTAGAAAAACTTTAGTTGGTCCATAAAAAAATTTCCTGACTTTAAAAACTTGGAATTTTCTATTTTTTTGGCCAAGTTCATTGAATGTAACATTTTTTTCAGAAAATTTTTGATTTTCTTTGCTCCCTCCCCAAACCTTTTGAGAAATCTTTCTATACTTGATACGAAACTATGAAAACTTTAGTTGGTCCATACAAAAATTTCCTGACTTTAAAAACTTGGAATTTTCTATTTTTTTGGCCAAGTTCATTGAATGTCAAAATTTTTTCAGAAAATTTTCGATTTTCTTTGCTGCCTCCCCAAACCTTTTGAGAAATCTTTCTATAATTGATACGAAACTAGAAAAACTTTAGTTGGTCCATAAAAAAATTTCCTGACTTTAAAAACTTGGAATTTTCTATTTTTTTGGCCAAGTTCATTGAATGTCAAAATTTTTTCAGAAAATTTTCGATTTTCTTTGCTGCCTCCCCAAACCTTTTGAGAAATCTTTCTATAATCGATACGAAACTATGAAAACTTTAGTTGGTCCATAAAAAAATTTCCTGACTTTAAAAACTTGGAATTTTCTATTTTTTTTGGCCAAGTTCATTCAATGTCAAAATTTTATCAAAAAATTTTCGTTTTTCTTTGCTACCTCCCCAAACCTTTTGAGAAATCTTTCTATAATTGATACGAAACTAGAAAAACTTTAGTTGGTCCATAAAAAAATTTCCTGACTTTAAAAACTTGGAATTTTCTATTTTGTTGGCCAAGTTCATTGAATGTCAAATTTTTTTCAGAAAATTTTCGATTTTCTTTGCTGCCTCCCCAAACCTTTTGAGAAATCTTTCTATAATCGATACGAAACTATGAATACTTTAGTTGGTCCATAAAAAAATTTCCTGACTTTAAAAACTTGGAATTTTCTATTTTTTTGGCCAAGTTCATTCAATGTCAAAATTTTTTCAGAAAATTTTCGATTTTCTTTGCTGCCTCCCCAAACCTTTTGAGAAATCTTTCTATAATTGATACGAAACTAGAAAAACTTTAGTTGATCGAGAAAAAAATTTCCTGATTTTAAAAACTTGGAATTTTCTATTTTTTTGGCCAAGTTCATTGAATGTCAAAATTTTTTCAGAAAATTTTCGATTTTCTTTGCTCCCTCCCCAAACCTTTTGAGAAATCTTTCTATACTTGATACGAAACTATGAAAACTTTAGTTGGTCCAAACAAAAATTTCCTGACTTTAAAAACTTGGAATTTTCTATTTTTTTGGCCAAGTTCATTGAATGTCAAAATTTTTTCGGAAAATTTTCGATTTTCTTTGCTCCCTCCCCAAACCTTTTGAGAAATCTTTCTATACTTGATACGAAACTATGAAAACTTTAGTTGGTCCATACAAAAATTTCCTGACTTTAAAAACTTGGAATTTTCTATTTTTTTGGCCAAGTTCATTGAATGTCAAAATTTTTTCAGAAAATTTTCGATTTTCTTTGCTGCCTCCCCAAACCTTTTGAGAAATCTTTCTATAATTGATACGAAACTAGAAAAACTTTAGTTGGTCCATAAAAAAATTTCCTGACTTTAAAAACTTGGAATTTTCTATTTTTTTTGCCAAGTTAATTGAATGTAAAAAATTTTTTAAAAAATTTTAGATTTTATTTGCTGCCAACCCAAACCTTTTGAGAAATCTTTCTATAATCGATACGAAACTATGAAAACTTTAGTTGGTCCATAAAAAAATTTCCTGACTTTAAAAACTTGGAATTTTCTAATTTTTTTGGCCAAGTTCATTCAATGTCAAAATTTTATCAAAAAATTTTCGTTTTTCTTTGCTACCTCCCCAAACCTTTTGAGAAATCTTTCTATACTTGATACGAAACTAGAAAAACTTTAGTTGGTCCATAAAAAAATTTCCTGACTTTAAAAACTTGGAATTTTCTATTTTGTTGGCCAAGTTCATTGAATGTCAAATTTTTTTCAGAAAATTTTTGATTTTCTTTGCTCCCTCCCCAAACCTTTTGAGAAATCTTTCTATACTTGATACGAAACTATGAAAACTTTAGTTGGTCCATACAAAAATTTCCTGACTTTAAAAACTTGGAATTTTCTATTTTTTTGGCCAAGTTCATTGAATGTCAAAATTTTTTCAGAAAATTTTCGATTTTCTTTGCTGCCTCCCCAAACCTTTTGAGAAATCTTTCTATAATCGATACGAAACTATGAAAACTTTAGTTGGTCCATAAAAAAATTTCCTGACTTTAAAAACTTGGAATTTTCTATTTTTTTTGGCCAAGTTCATTGAATGTCAAATTTTTTTCCGAAAATTTTCGATTTTCTTTGCTGCCTCCCCAAACCTTTTGAGAAATCTTTCTATAATCGATACGAAACTATGAAAACTTTAGTTGGTCCATAAAAAAATTTCCTGACTTTAAAAACTTGGAATTTTCTATTTTTTTTGGCCAAGTTCATTCAATGTCAAAATTTTATCAAAAAATTTTCGTTTTTCTTTGCTACCTCCCCAAACCTTTTGAGAAATCTTTCTATACTTGATACGAAACTAGAAAAACTTTAGTTGGTCCATAAAAAAATTTCCTGACTTTAAAAACTTGGAATTTTCTATTTTGTTGGCCAAGTTCATTGAATGTCAAATTTTTTTCAGAAAATTTTTGATTTTCTTTGCTCCCTCCCCAAACCTTTTGAGAAATCTTTCTATACTTGATACGAAACTATGAAAACTTTAGTTGGTCCATACAAAAATTTCCTGACTTTAAAAACTTGGAATTTTCTATTTTTTTGGCCAAGTTCATTGAATGTCAAAATTTTTTCAGAAAATTTTCGATTTTCTTTGCTGCCTCCCCAAACCTTTTGAGAAATCTTTCTATAATCGATACGAAACTATGAAAACTTTAGTTGGTCCATAAAAAAATTTCCTGACTTTAAAAACTTGGAATTTTCTATTTTTTTTGGCCAAGTTCATTGAATGTCAAATTTTTTTCCGAAAATTTTCGATTTTCTTTGCTGCCTCCCCAAACCTTTTGAGAAATCTTTCTATAATCGATACGAAACTATGAAAACTTTAGTTGGTCCATAAAAAAATTTCCTGACTTTAAAAACTTGGAATTTTCTATTTTTTTGGCCAAGTTCATTGAATGTCAAAATTTTTTCAGAAAATTTTCGATTTTCTTTGCTGCCTCCCCAAACCTTTTGAGAAATCTTTCTATACTTGATACGAAACTATGAAAACTTTAGTTGGTCAATAAAAAAATTTCCTGACTTTAAAAACTTGGAATTTTCTATTTTTTTGGCCAAGTTCATTGAATGTCAAAATTTTTTCAGAAAATTTTCGATTTTCTTTGCTGCCTCCCCAAACCTTTTGAGAAATCTTTCTATAATCGATACGAAACTATGAATACTTTAGTTGGTCAATAAAAAAATTTCCTGACTTTAAAAACTTGGAATTTTCTATTTTGTTGGCCAAGTTCATTGAATGTCAAATTTTTTTCAGAAATTTTTCGATTTTCTTTGCTGCCTCCCCAAACCTTTTGAGAAATCTTTCTATAATTGATACGAAACTAGAAAAACTTTAGTTGGTCCATACAAAAATTTCCTGACTTTAAAAACTTGGAATTTTCTATTTTTTTGGCCAAGTTCATTGAATGTCAAAATTTTTTCGGAAAATTTTCGATTTTCTTTGCTCCCTCCCCAAACCTTTTGAGAAATCTTTCTATACTTGATACGAAACTATGAAAACTTTAGTTGGTCCATAAAAAAATTTCCTGACTTTAAAAACTTGGAATTTTCTATTTTTTTTGGCCAAGTTCATTCAATGTCAAAATTTTTTCAGAAAATTTTCGATTTTCTTTGCTGCCTCCCCAAACCTTTTGAGAAATCTTTCTATAATTGATACGAAACTAGAAAAACTTTAGTTGGTCCATAAAAAAATTTCCTGACTTTAAAAACTTGGAATTTTCTATTTTTTTGGCCAAGTTCATTGAATGTCAAATTTTTTTCAGAAAATTTTCGATTTTCTTTGCTGCCTCCCCAAACCTTTTGAGAAATCTTTCTATAATCGATACGAAACTATGAAAACTTTAGTTGGTTCATAAAAAAATTTCCTGACTTTAAAAACTTGGAATTTTCTAATTTTTTTGGCCAAGTTCATTCAATGTCAAAATTTTATCAAAAAATTTTCGTTTTTCTTTGCTACCTCCCCAAACCTTTTGAGAAATCTTTCTATACTTGATACGAAACTAGAAAAACTTTAGTTGGTCCATAAAAAAATTTCCTGACTTTAAAAACTTGGAATTTTCTATTTTGTTGGCCAAGTTCATTGAATGTCAAAATTTTTTCAGAAAATTTTTGATTTTCTTTGCTCCCTCCCCAAACCTTTTGAGAAATCTTTCTATACTTGATACGAAACTATGAAAACTTTAGTTGGTCCATACAAAAATTTCCTGACTTTAAAAACTTGGAATTTTCTATTTTTTTGGCCAAGTTCATTGAATGTCAAAATTTTTTCAGAAAATTTTCGATTTTCTTTGCTGCCTCCCCAAACCTTTTGAGAAATCTTTCTATAATTGATACGAAACTAGAAAAACTTTAGTTGGTCCATAAAAAAATTTCCTGACTTTAAAAACTTGGAATTTTCTTTTTTTTTGGCCAAGTTCATTGAATGTCAAAATTTTTTCAGAAAATTTTCGATTTTCTTTGCTGCCTCCCCAAACCTTTTGAGAAATCTTTCTATAATCGATACGAAACTATGAAAACTTTAGTTGGTCCATAAAAAAATTTCCTGACTTTAAAAACTTGGAATTTTCTAATTTTTTTGGCCAAGTTCATTCAATGTCAAAATTTTATCAAAAAATTTTCGTTTTTCTTTGCTACCTCCCCAAACCTTTTGAGAAATCTTTCTATACTTGATACGAAACTAGAAAAACTTTAGTTGGTCCATAAAAAAATTTCCTGACTTTAAAAACTTGGAATTTTCTATTTTGTTGGCCAAGTTCATTGAATGTCAAATTTTTTTCAGAAAATTTTTGATTTTCTTTGCTCCCTCCCCAAACCTTTTGAGAAATCTTTCTATACTTGATACGAAACTATGAAAACTTTAGTTGGTCCATAAAAAAATTTCCTGACTTTAAAAACTTGGAATTTTCTATTTTTTTGGCCAAGTTCATTGAATGTCAAAATTTTTTCAGAAAATTTTCGATTTTCTTTGCTGCCTCCCCAAAACTTTTGAGAAATCTTTCTATAATTGATACGAAACTAGAAAAACTTTAGTTGGTCCATAAAAAAATTTCCTGACTTTAAAAACTTGGAATTTTCTATTTTTTTGGCCAAGTTCATTGAATGTCAAAATTTTTTCAGAAAATTTTCGATTTTCTTTGCTGCCTCCCCAAACCTTTTGAGAAATCTTTCTATAATTGATACGAAACTAGAAAAACTTTAGTTGGTCCATACAAAAATTTCCTGACTTTAAAAACTTGGAATTTTCTAATTTTTTGGCCAAGTTCATTGAATGTCAAAATTTTTTCGGAAAATTTTCGATTTTCTTTGCTCCCTCCCCAAACCTTTTGAGAAATCTTTCTATACTTGATACGAAACTATGAAAACTTTAGTTGGTCCATACAAAAATTTCCTGACTTTAAAAACTTGGAATTTTCTATTTTTTTGGCCAAGTTCATTGAATGTCAAAATTTTATCAGAAAATTTTCGATTTTTTTTGCTTCCTCTCCAAACCTTTTGAGAAATCTTTCTATACTTGATACGAAACTAGAAAAACTTTAGTTGGTCCATAAAAAAATTTCCTGACTTTAAAAACTTGGAATTTTCTATTTTTTTGGCCAAGTTCATTGAATGTCAAATTTTTTTCAGAAAATTTTCGATTTTCTTTGCTGCCTCCCCAAACCTTTTGAGAAATCTTTCTATAATCGATACGAAACTATGAAAACTTTAGTTGGTCCATAAAAAAATTTCCTGACTTTAAAAACTTGGAATTTTCTAATTTTTTTGGCCAAGTTCATTCAATGTCAAAATTTTATCAAAAAATTTTCGTTTTTCTTTGCTACCTCCCCAAACCTTTTGAGAAATCTTTCTATACTTGATACGAAACTAGAAAAACTTTAGTTGGTCCATAAAAAAATTTCCTGACTTTAAAAACTTGGAATTTTCTATTTTGTTGGCCAAGTTCATTGAATGTCAAATTTTTTTCAGAAAATTTTTGATTTTCTTTGCTCCCTCCCCAAACCTTTTGAGAAATCTTTCTATACTTGATACGAAACTATGAAAACTTTAGTTGGTCCATACAAAAATTTCCTGACTTTAAAAACTTGGAATTTTCTATTTTTTTGGCCAAGTTCATTGAATGTCAAAATTTTTTCAGAAAATTTTCGATTTTCTTTGCTGCCTCCCCAAACCTTTTGAGAAATCTTTCTATAATTGATACGAAACTAGAAAAACTTTAGTTGGTCCATAAAAAAATTTCCTGACTTTAAAAACTTGGAATTTTCTATTTTTTTTGGCCAAGTTCATTGAATGTCAAATTTTTTTCAGAAAATTTTCGATTTTCTTTGCTGCCTCCCCAAACCTTTTGAGAAATCTTTCTATAATCGATACGAAACTATGAAAACTTTAGTTGGTCCATAAAAAAATTTCCTGACTTTAAAAACTTGGAATTTTCTAATTTTTTTGGCCAAGTTC
Organism: Leptopilina drosophilae; assembly: GCA_032873175.1. Classification (NCBI taxonomy): domain Eukaryota; kingdom Metazoa; phylum Arthropoda; class Insecta; order Hymenoptera; family Figitidae; genus Leptopilina; species Leptopilina drosophilae. The sequence continues at coordinate 40,083,101 of CM065479.1, forward strand.
ATTCAATGTCAAAATTTTATCAAAAAATTTTCGTTTTTCTTTGCTACCTCCCCAAACCTTTTGAGAAATCTTTCTATACTTGATACGAAACTAGAAAAACTTTAGTTGGTCCATAAAAAAATTTCCTGACTTTAAAAACTTGGAATTTTCTATTTTGTTGGCCAAGTTCATTGAATGTCAAATTTTTTTCAGAAAATTTTTGATTTTCTTTGCTCCCTCCCCAAACCTTTTGAGAAATCTTTCTATACTTGATACGAAACTATGAAAACTTTAGTTGGTCCATACAAAAATTTCCTGACTTTAAAAACTTGGAATTTTCTATTTTTTTGGCCAAGTTCATTGAATGTCAAAATTTTTTCAGAAAATTTTCGATTTTCTTTGCTGCCTCCCCAAACCTTTTGAGAAATCTTTCTATAATTGATACGAAACTAGAAAAACTTTAGTTGGTCCATAAAAAAATTTCCTGACTTTAAAAACTTGGAATTTTCTATTTTTTTGGCCAAGTTCATTGAATGTCAAATTTTTTTTAGAAAATTTTCGATTTTCTTTGCTGCCTCCCCAAACCTTTTGAGAAATCTTTCTATAATCGATACGAAACTATGAATACTTTAGTTGGTCCATAAAAAAATTTCCTGACTTTAAAAACTTGGAATTTTCTATTTTTTTTGGCCAAGTTCATTCAATGTCAAAATTTTATCAAAAAAATTTTAGTTTTTCTTTGCTTCCTCCCCAAACCTTTTGAGAAATCTTTCTATAATTGATACGAAACTAGAAAAACTTTAGTTGGTCCATAAAAAAATTTCCTGACTTTAAAAACTTGGAATTTTCTATTTTGTTGGCCAAGTTCATTGAATGTCAAATTTTTTTCAGAAAATTTTTCGATTTTCTTTGCTGCCTCCCCAAACCTTTTGAGAAATCTTTCTATAATCGATACGAAACTATGAATACTTTAGTTGGTCCATAAAAAAATTTCCTGACTTTAAAAACTTGGAATTTTCTATTTTTTTGGCCAAGTTCATTCAATGTCAAAATTTTTTCAGAAAATTTTCGATTTTCTTTGCTGCCTCCCCAAACCTTTTGAGAAATCTTTCTATAATTGATACGAAACTAGAAAAACTCTAGTTGATCGAGAAAAAAATTTCCTGACTTTAAAAACTTGGAATTTTCTATTTTTTTGGCCAAGTTCATTGAATGTCAAAATTTTTTCGGAAAATTTTCGATTTTCTTTGCTCCCTCCCCAAACCTTTTGAGAAATCTTTCTATACTTGATACGAAACTATGAAAACTTTAGTTGGTCAATAAAAAAATTTCCTGACTTTAAAAACTTGGAATTTTCTATTTTTTTGGCCAAGTTCATTGAATGTCAAAATTTTTTCAGAAAATTTTCGATTTTCTTTGCTGCCTCCCCAAACCTTTTGAGAAATCTTTCTATAATTGATACGAAACTAGAAAAACTTTAGTTGGTCCATAAAAAATTTTCCTGACTTTAAAAACTTGGAATTTTCTATTTTTTTGGCCAAGTTCATTGAATGTCAGAATTTTTTCAGAAAATTTTCGATTTTCTTTGCTTCCTCCCCAAACCTTTTGAGAAATCTTTCTATAATTGATACGAAACTAGAAAAACTTTAGTTGGTCCATACAAAAATTTCCTGACTTTAAAAACTTGGAATTTTCTATTTTTTTGGCCAAGTTCATTGAATGTCAAAATTTTTTCAGAAAATTTTCGATTTTCTTTGCTGCCTCCCCAAACCTTTTGAGAAATCTTTCTATACTTGATACGAAACTATGAAAACTTTAGTTGGTCCATAAAAAAATTTCCTGACTTTAAAAACTTGGAATTTTCTATTTTTTTGGCCAAGTTCATTGAATGTCAAAATTTTTTCAGAAAATTTTCGATTTTCTTTGCTCCCTCCCCAAACCTTTTGAGAAATCTTTCTATACTTGATACGAAACTATGAAAACTTTAGTTGGTCCATAAAAAAATTTCCTGACTTTAAAAACTTGGAATTTTCTATTTTTTTTGGCCAAGTTCATTCAATGTCAAAATTTTTTCAGAAAATTTTCGATTTTCTTTGCTGCCTCCCCAAACCTTTTGAGAAATCTTTCTATAATTGATACGAAACTAGAAAAACTTTAGTTGGTCCATAAAAAAATTTCCTGACTTTAAAAACTTGGAATTTTCTATTTTTTTGGCCAAGTTCATTGAATGTCAAATTTTTTTCAGAAAATTTTCGATTTTCTTTGCTGCCTCCCCAAACCTTTTGAGAAATCTTTCTATAATCGATACGAAACTATGAAAACTTTAGTTGGTCCATAAAAAAATTTCCTGACTTTAAAAACTTGGAATTTTCTATTTTTTTTGGCCAAGTTCATTGAATGTCAAAATTTTTTCAGAAAATTTTCGATTTTCTTTGCTGCCTCCCCAAACCTTTTGAGAAATCTTTCTATAATTGATACGAAACTAGAAAAACTTTAGTTGGTCCATAAAAAAATTTCCTGACTTTAAAAACTTGGAATTTTCTATTTTTTTGGCCAAGTTCATTGAATGTCAAATTTTTTTCAGAAAATTTTCGATTTTCTTTGCTGCCTCCCCAAACCTTTTGAGAAATCTTTCTATAATCGATACGAAACTATGAAAACTTTAGTTGGTCCATAAAAAAATTTCCTGACTTTAAAAACTTGGAATTTTCTAATTTTTTTGGCCAAGTTCATTCAATGTCAAAATTTTATCAAAAAATTTTCGTTTTTCTTTGCTACCTCCCCAAACCTTTTGAGAAATCTTTCTATACTTGATACGAAACTAGAAAAACTTTAGTTGGTCCATAAAAAAATTTCCTGACTTTAAAAACTTGGAATTTTCTATTTTGTTGGCCAAGTTCATTGAATGTCAAATTTTTTTCAGAAAATTTTTGATTTTCTTTGCTCCCTCCCAAACCTTTTGAGAAATCTTTCTATACTTGATACGAAACTATGAAAACTTTAGTTGGTCCATACAAAAATTTCCTGACTTTAAAAACTTGGAATTTTCTATTTTTTTGGCCAAGTTCATTGAATGTCAAAATTTTTTCAGAAAATTTTCGATTTTCTTTGCTGCCTCCCCAAACCTTTTGAGAAATCTTTCTATAATTGATACGAAATTAGGAAAACTTTAGTTGGTCCATAAAAAAATTTCCTGACTTTAAAAACTTGGAATTTTCTATTTTGTTGGCCAAGTTCATTGAATGTCAAAATTTTTTCAGAAAATTTTCGATTTTCTTTGCTGCCTCCCCAAACCTTTTGAGAAATCTTTCTATAATTGATACGAAACTATGAAAACTTTAGTTGGTCCATAAAAAAATTTCCTGACTTTAAAAACTTGGAATTTTCTATTTTTTTTGGCCAAGTTCATTCAATGTCAAAATTTTTTCAGAAAATTTTCGATTTTCTTTGCTGCCTCCCCAAACCTTTTGAGAAATCTTTCTATACTTGATACGAAACTATGAAAACTTTAGTTGGTCCATACAAAAATTTCCTGACTTTAAAAACTTGGAATTTTCTATTTTTTTGGCCAAGTTCATTGAATGTCAAAATTTTTTCAGAAAATTTTCGATTTTCTTTGCTCCCTCCCCAAACCTTTTGAGAAATCTTTCTATACTTGATACGAAACTATGAAAACTTTAGTTGGTCCATAAAAAAATTTCCTGACTTTAAAAACTTGGAATTTTCTATTTTTTTGGCCAAGTTCATTGAATGTCAAAATTTTTTCAGAAAATTTTCGATTTTCTTTGCTGCCTCCCCAAACCTTTTGAGAAATCTTTCTATAATCGATACGAAACTATGAAAACTTTAGTTGGTCCATAAAAAAATTTCCTGACTTTAAAAACTTGGAATTTTCTATTTTTTTGGCCAAGTTCATTGAATGTCAAAATTTTTTCAGAAAATTTTCGATTTTCTTTGCTCCCTCCCCAAACCTTTTGAGAAATCTTTCTATACTTGATACGAAACTATGAAAACTTTAGTTGGTCCATAAAAAAATTTCCTGACTTTAAAAACTTGGAATTTTCTATTTTTTTGGCCAAGTTCATTGAATGTCAAAATTTTTTCAGAAAATTTTCGATTTTCTTTGCTGCCTCCCCAAACCTTTTGAGAAATCTTTCTATAATTGATACGAAACTAGAAAAACTTTAGTTGGTCCATAAAAAAATTTCCTGACTTTAAAAACTTGGAATTTTCTATTTTTTTGGCCAAGTTCATTGAATGTCAAAATTTTTTCAGAAAATTTTCGATTTTCTTTGCTGCCTCCCCAAACCTTTTGAGAAATCTTTCTATAATCGATACGAAACTATGAATACTTTAGTTGGTCCATAAAAAAATTTCCTGACTTTAAAAACTTGGAATTTTCTATTTTTTTTGGCCAAGTTCATTCAATGTCAAAATTTTTTCAGAAAATTTTCGATTTTCTTTGCTGCCTCCCCAAACCTTTTGAGAAATCTTTCTATAATTGATACGAAACTAGAAAAACTTTAGTTGGTCCATAAAAAAATTTCCTGACTTTAAAAACTTGGAATTTTCTTTTTTTTTGGCCAAGTTCATTCAATGTCAAAATTTTTTCAGAAAATTTTCGATTTTCTTTGCTGCCTCCCCAAACCTTTTGAGAAATCTTTCTATAATCGATACGAAACTATGAAAACATTAGTTGGTCCATAAAAAAATTTCCTGACTTTAAAAACTTGGAATTTTCTAATTTTTTTGGCCAAGTTCATTCAATGTCAAAATTTTATCAAAAAATTTTCGTTTTTCTTTGCTACCTCCCCAAACCTTTTGAGAAATCTTTCTATACTTGATACGAAACTAGAAAAACTTTAGTTGGTCCATAAAAAAATTTCCTGACTTTAAAAACTTGGAATTTTCTATTTTTTTGGCCAAGTTCATTGAATGTCAAAATTTTTTCAGAAAATTTTCGATTTTCTTTGCTCCCTCCCCAAACCTTTTGAGAAATCTTTCTATACTTGATACGAAACTATAAAAACTTTAGTTGGTCCATAAAAAAATTTCCTGACTTTAAAAACTTGGAATTTTCTATTTTTTTGGCCAAGTTCATTGAATGTCAAAATTTTTTCAGAAAATTTTCGATTTTCTTTGCTGCCTCCCCAAACCTTTTGAGAAATCTTTCTATAATTGATACGAAACTAGAAAAACTTTAGTTGGTCCATAAAAAAATTTCCTGACTTTAAAAACTTGGAATTTTCTATTTTGTTGGCCAAGTTCATTGAATGTCAAAATTTTTTCAGAAAATTTTCGATTTTCTTTGCTGCCTCCCCAAACCTTTTGAGAAATCTTTCTATAATTGATACGAAATTAGGAAAACTTTAGTTGGTCCATAAAAAAATTTCCTGACTTTAAAAACTTGGAATTTTCTATTTTTTTGGCCAAGTTCATTGAATGTCAAAATTTTTTCAGAAAATTTTCGATTTTCTTTGCTGCCTCCCCAAACCTTTTGAGAAATCTTTCTATAATTGATACGAAACTAGAAAAACTTTAGTTGGTCCATAAAAAAATTTCCTGACTTTAAAAACTTGGAATTTTCTATTTTTTTGGCCAAGTTCATTGAATGTCAAATTTTTTTCCGAAAATTTTCGATTTTCTTTGCTGCCTCCCCAAACCTTTTGAGAAATCTTTCTATAATCGATACGAAACTATGAAAACTTTAGTTGGTCCATAAAAAAATTTCCTGACTTTAAAAACTTGGAATTTTCTATTTTTTTTGGCCAAGTTCATTCAATGTCAAAATTTTATCAAAAAATTTTCGTTTTTCTTTGCTACCTTCCCAAACCTTTTGAGAAATCTTTCTATACTTGATACGAAACTAGAAAAACTTTAGTTGATCGAGAAAAAAATTTCCTGACTTTAAAAACGTGGAATTTTCTAATTTTTTGGCCAAGTTCATTGAAAGTCAAAATTTTATCAGAAAATTTTCGATTTTTTTTGCTCCCTCTCCAAACCTGCTGAGAAATCTTTCTATACTCGATACGAAACTAGAAAAACTTTAGTTGATCGAGAAAAAAATTTCCTGACTTTAAAAACTTGGAATTTTCTAATTTTTTGGCCAAGTTCATTGAATGTCAAAATTTTTTCGGAAAATTTTGGATTTTCTTTGCTCCCTCCCCAAACCTTTTGAGAAATCTTTCTATACTTGATACGAAACTATGAAAACTTTAGTTGGTCCATACAAAAATTTCCTGACTTAAAAAACTTGGAATTTTCTATTTTTTTGGCCAAGTTCATTGAATGTCAAAATTTTTTCAGAAAATTTTCGATTTTCTTTGCTGCCTCCCCAAACCTTTTGAGAAATCTTTCTATAATCGATACGAAACTATGAAAACTTTAGTTGGTCCATAAAAAAATTTCCTGACTTTAAAAACTTGGAATTTTCTAATTTTTTTGGCCAAGTTCATTCAATGTCAAAATTTTATCAAAAAATTTTCGTTTTTCTTTGCTACCTCCCCAAACCTTTTGAGAAATCTTTCTATACTTGATACGAAACTAGAAAAACTTTAGTTGGTCCATAAAAAAATTTCCTGACTTTAAAAACTTGGAATTTTCTATTTTGTTGGCCAAGTTCATTGAATGTCAAATTTTTTTCAGAAAATTTTTGATTTTCTTTGCTCCCTCCCCAAACCTTTTGAGAAATCTTTCTATACTTGATACGAAACTATGAAAACTTTAGTTGGTCCATACAAAAATTTCCTGACTTTAAAAACTTGGAATTTTCTATTTTTTTGGCCAAGTTCATTGAATGTCAAAATTTTTTCAGAAAATTTTCGATTTTCTTTGCTGCCTCCCCAAACCTTTTGAGAAATCTTTCTATAATTGATACGAAACTAGAAAAACTTTAGTTGGTCCATAAAAAAATTTCCTGACTTTAAAAACTTGGAATTTTCTATTTTTTTGGCCAAGTTCATTGAATGTCAAATTTTTTTTAGAAAATTTTCGATTTTCTTTGCTGCCTCCCCAAACCTTTTGAGAAATCTTTCTATAATCGATACGAAACTATGAATACTTTAGTTGGTCCATAAAAAAATTTCCTGACTTTAAAAACTTGGAATTTTCTATTTTTTTTGGCCAAGTTCATTCAATGTCAAAATTTTTTCAGAAAATTTTCGATTTTCTTTGCTGCCTCCCCAAACCTTTTGAGAAATCTTTCTATAATTGATACGAAACTAGAAAAACTTTAGTTGGTCCATAAAAAAATTTCCTGACTTTAAAAACTTGGAATTTTCTATTTTTTTGGCCAAGTTCATTGAATGTCAAATTTTTTTTAGAAAATTTTCGATTTTCTTTGCTGCCTCCCCAAACCTTTTGAGAAATCTTTCTATAATCGATACGAAACTATGAATACTTTAGTTGGTCCATAAAAAAATTTCCTGACTTTAAAAACTTGGAATTTTCTATTTTTTTTGGCCAAGTTCATTCAATGTCAAAATTTTTTCAGAAAATTTTCGATTTTCTTTGCTGCCTCCCCAAACCTTTTGAGAAATCTTTCTATAATTGATACGAAACTAGAAAAACTTTAGTTGGTCCATAAAAAAATTTCCTGACTTTAAAAACTTGGAATTTTCTTTTTTTTTGGCCAAGTTCATTGAATGTCAAATTTTTTTCAGAAAATTTTCGATTTTCTTTGCTGCCTCCCCAAACCTTTTGAGAAATCTTTCTATAATCGATACGAAACTATGAAAACATTAGTTGGTCCATAAAAAAATTTCCTGACTTTAAAAACTTGGAATTTTCTAATTTTTTTGGCCACGGTAATTCAATGTCAAAATTTTATCAAAAAATTTTCGTTTTTCTTTGCTACCTCCCCAAACCTTTTGAGAAATCTTTCTATACTTGATACGAAACTAGAAAAACTTTAGTTGGTCCATAAAAAAATTTCCTGACTTTAAAAACTTGGAATTTTCTATTTTTTTGGCCAAGTTCATTGAATTTAAAATTTTTTTGAGGAAAATTTTGATTTTCTTTGCTGCCTCCCCAAACCTTTTGAGAAATCTTTCTATAATCGATACGAAACTATGAATACTTTAGTTGGTCCATAAAAAAATTTCCTGACTTTAAAAACTTGGAATTTTCTATTTTTTTTGGCCAAGTTCATTCAATGTCAAAATTTTTTCAGAAAATTTTCGATTTTCTTTGCTGCCTCCCCAAACCTTTTGAGAAATCTTTCTATAATTGATACGAAAATAGAAAAACTTTAGTTGGTCCATAAAAAAATTTCCTGACTTTAAAAACTTGGAATTTTCTATTTTTTTGGCCAAGTTCATTGAATGTCAGAATTTTTTCAGAAAATTTTCGATTTTCTTTGCTGCCTCCCCAAACCTTTTGAGAAATCTTTCTATAATTGATACGAAACTAGAAAAACTTTAGTTGGTCCATAAAAAAATTTCCTGACTTTAAAAACTTGGAATTTTCTATTTTTTTGGCCAAGTTCATTGAATGTCAAATTTTTTTCCGAAAATTTTCGATTTTCTTTGCTGCCTCCCCAAACCTTTTGAGAAATCTTTCTATAATCGATACGAAACTATGAAAACTTTAGTTGGTCCATAAAAAAATTTCCTGACTTTAAAAACTTGGAATTTTCTATTTTTTTTGGCCAAGTTCATTCAATGTCAAAATTTTATCAAAAAATTTTCGTTTTTCTTTGCTACCTTCCCAAACCTTTTGAGAAATCTTTCTATACTTGATACGAAACTAGAAAAACTTTAGTTGATCGAGAAAAAAATTTCCTGACTTTAAAAACGTGGAATTTTCTAATTTTTTGGCCAAGTTCATTGAAAGTCAAAATTTTATCAGAAAATTTTCGATTTTTTTTGCTCCCTCTCCAAACCTGCTGAGAAATCTTTCTATACTCGATACGAAACTAGAAAAACTTTAGTTGATCGAGAAAAAAATTTCCTGACTTTAAAAACGTGGAATTTTCTAATTTTTTGGCCAAGTTCATTGAATGTCAAAATTTTTTCGGAAAATTTTGGATTTTCTTTGCTCCCTCCCCAAACCTTTTGAGAAATCTTTCTATACTTGATACGAAACTATGAAAACTTTAGTTGGTCCATACAAAAATTTCCTGACTTAAAAAACTTGGAATTTTCTATTTTTTTGGCCAAGTTCATTGAATGTCAAAATTTTTTCAGAAAATTTTCGATTTTCTTTGCTGCCTCCCCAAACCTTTTGAGAAATCTTTCTATAATTGATACGAAACTAGAAAAACTTTAGTTGGTCCATAAAAGAATTTCCTGACTTTAAAAACTTGGAATTTTCTATTTTTTTGGCCAAGTTCATTGAATGTCAAATTTTTTTCAGAAAATTTTCGATTTTCTTTGCTGCCTCCCCAAACCTTTTGAGAAATCTTTCTATAATCGATACGAAACTATGAAAACTTTAGTTGGTCCATAAAAAAATTTCCTGACTTTAAAAACTTGGAATTTTCTATTTTTTTTGGCCAAGTTCATTCAATGTCAAAATTTTATCAAAAAATTTTCGTTTTTCTTTGCTACCTCCCCAAACCTTTTGAGAAATCTTTCTATACTTGATACGAAACTAGAAAAACTCTAGTTGATCGAGAAAAAAATTTCCTGACTTTAAAAACGTGGAATTTTCTAATTTTTTGGCCAATTTCATTGAAAGTCAAAATTTTATCAGAAAATTTTCGATTTTTTTTGCTCCCTCTCCAAACCTGCTGAGAAATCTTTCTATACTTGATACGAAACTAGAACAACTTTAGTTGATCGAGAAAAAATTTCCTGATTTTAAAAACTTGGAATTTTCTATTTTTTTGGCCAAGTTTATTGAATGTCAAAATATTTTTAGAAAATTTTCGATTTTCTTTGCTCCCTTCCCAAACCTTTTGAGAAATCTTTCTATGCTCGATACGAAACTAGAAAAACTTTAGTTGATCGAGAAAAAAATTTCCTGACTTTAAAAACGTGGAATTTTCTAATTTTTTGGCCAAGTTCATTGAATGTCAAAATTTTTTCGGAAAATTTTCGATTTTCTTTGCTCCCTCCCCAAACCTTTTGAGAAATCTTTCTATACTTGATACGAAACTATGAAAACTTTAGTTGGTCCATACAAAAATTTCCTGACTTTAAAAACTTGGAATTTTCTAATTTTTTGGCCAAGTTCATTGAATGTCAAAATTTTTTCGGAAAATTTTGGATTTTCTTTGCTCCCTCCCCAAACCTTTTGAGAAATCTTTCTATACTTGATACGAAACTATGAAAACTTTAGTTGGTCCATACAAAAATTTCCTGACTTTAAAAACTTGGAATTTTCTATTTTTTTGGCCAAGTTCATTGAATGTCAAAATTTTTTCAGAAAATTTTCGATTTTCTTTGCTGCCTCCCCAAACCTTTTGAGAAATCTTTCTATAATTGATACGAAACTAGAAAAACTTTAGTTGGTCCATAAAAAAATTTCCTGACTTTAAAAACTTGGAATTTTCTATTTTTTTGGCCAAGTTCATTGAATGTCAAATTTTTTTCAGAAAATTTTCGATTTTCTTTGCTGCCTCCCCAAACCTTTTGAGAAATCTTTCTATACTTGATACGAAACTATGAAAACTTTAGTTGGTCCATACAAAAATTTCCTGACTTTAAAAACTTGGAATTTTCTATTTTTTTGGCCAAGTTCATTGAATGTCAAAATTTTTTCAGAAAATTTTCGATTTTCTTTGCTGCCTCCCCAAACCTTTTGAGAAATCTTTCTATAATTGATACGAAACTAGAAAAACTTTAGTTGATCGAGAAAAAAATTTCCTGACTTTAAAAACGTGGAATTTTCTAATTTTTTGGCCAAGTTCATTGAATGTCAAAATTTTTTCGGAAAATTTTCGATTTTCTTTGCTCCCTCCCCAAACCTTTTGAGAAATCTTTCTATACTTGATACGAAACTATGAAAACTTTAGTTGGTCCATAAAAAAATTTCCTGACTTTAAAAACTTGGAATTTTCTATTTTTTTGGCCAAGTTCATTGAATGTCAAAATTTTTTCAGAAAATTTTCGATTTTCTTTGCTGCCTCCCCAAACCTTTTGAGAAATCTTTCTATAATTGATACGAAACTAGAAAAACTTTAGTTGGTCCATAAAAAAATTTCCTGACTTTAAAAACTTGGAATTTTCTATTTTTTTGGCCAAGTTCATTGAATGTCAAAATTTTTTCAGAAAATTTTCGATTTTCTTTGCTGCCTCCCCAAACCTTTTGAGAAATCTTTCTATAATCGATACGAAACTATGAAAACTTTAGTTGGTCCATAAAAAAATTTCCTGACTTTAAAAACTTGGAATTTTCTATTTTTTTGGCCCAGTTAATTAAATGTAAAAATTTTTTAAAAAAATTTTTCGATTTTCTTTGCTACCTCCCCAAACCTTTTGAGAAATCTTTCTATACTTGATACGAAACTAGAAAAACTTTAGTTGGTCCATAAAAAAATTTCCTGACTTTAAAAACTTGGAATTTTCTATTTTTTTGGCCAAGTTCATTGAATGTCAAATTTTTTTCAGAAAATTTTTGATTTTCTTTGCTCCCTCCCAAACCTTTTGAGAAATCTTTCTATAATTGATACGAAACTAGAAAAACTTTAGTTGGTCCATAAAAAAATTTCCTGACTTTAAAAACTTGGAATTTTCTATTTTTTTGGCCAAGTTCATTGAATGTCAAATTTTTTTCAGAAAATTTTCGATTTTCTTTGCTGCCTCCCCAAACCTTTTGAGAAATCTTTCTATAATCGATACGAAACTATGAAAACTTTAGTTGGTCCATAAAAAAATTTCCTGACTTTAAAAACTTGGAATTTTCTATTTTTTTTGGCCAAGTTCATTCAATGTCAAAATTTTTTCAGAAAATTTTCGATTTTCTTTGCTACCTCCCCAAACCTTTTGAGAAATCTTTCTATACTTGATACGAAACTAGAAAAACTTTAGTTGGTCCATAAAAAAATTTCCTGACTTTAAAAACTTGGAATTTTCTATTTTGTTGGCCAAGTTCATTGAATGTCAAATTTTTTTCAGAAAATTTTCGATTTTCTTTGCTCCCTCCCCAAACCTTTTGAGAAATCTTTCTATACTTGATACGAAACTATGAAAACTTTAGTTGGTCCATACAAAAATTTCCTGACTTTAAAAACTTGGAATTTTCTATTTTTTTGGCCAAGTTCATTGAATGTCAAAATTTTTTCAGAAAATTTTCGATTTTCTTTGCTGCCTCCCCAAACCTTTTGAGAAATCTTTCTATAATTGATACGAAACTAGAAAAACTTTAGTTGGTCCATAAAAAAATTTCCTGACTTTAAAAACTTGGAATTTTCTATTTTTTTGGCCAAGTTCATTGAATGTCAAATTTTTTTCAGAAAATTTTCGATTTTCTTTGCTGCCTCCCCAAACCTTTTGAGAAATCTTTCTATAATCGATACGAAACTATGAAAACTTTAGTTGGTCCATAAAAAAATTTCCTGACTTTAAAAACTTGGAATTTTCTATTTTTTTTGGCCAAGTTCATTCAATGTCAAAATTTTTTCAGAAAATTTTCGATTTTCTTTGCTGCCTCCCCAAACCTTTTGAGAAATCTTTCTATAATTGATACGAAACTAGAAAAACTTTAGTTGATCGAGAAAAAAATTTCCTGATTTTAAAAACTTGGAATTTTCTATTTTTTTGGCCAAGTTCATTGAATGTCAAAATTTTTTCGGAAAATTTTCGATTTTCTTTGCTCCCTCCCCAAACCTTTTGAGAAATCTTTCTATACTTGATACGAAACTATGAAAACTTTAGTTGGTCAATAAAAAAATTTCCTGACTTTAAAAAACTTGGAATTTTCTATTTTTTTGGCCAAGTTCATTGAATGTCAAAATTTTTTTCAGAAAATTTTCGATTTTCTTTGCTCCCTCCCCAAACCTTTTGAGAAATCTTTCTATACTTGATACGAAACTATGAAAACTTTAGTTGGTCCATAAAAAAATTTCCTGACTTTAAAAACTTGGAATTATCTATTTTGTTCGCCAAGTTCATTGAATGTCAAAATATTTTCAGAAAATTTTCGATTTTCTTTGCTGCCTCCCCAAAACTTTTGAGAAATCTTTCTATAATTGATACGAAACTAGAAAAACTTTAGTTGGTCCATAAAAAAATTTCCTGACTTTAAAAACTTGGAATTTTCTATTTTTTTGGCCAAGTTCATTGAATGTCAAAATTTTTTCAGAAAATTTTCGATTTTCTTTGCTGCCTCCCCAAACCTTTTGAGAAATCTTTCTATAATCGATACGAAACTATGAAAACTTTAGTTGGTTCATAAAAAAATTTCCTGACTTTAAAAACTTGGAATTTTCTAATTTTTTTGGCCAAGTTCATTCAATGTCAAAATTTTTTCAGAAAATTTTCGATTTTCTTTGCTCCCTCCCCAAACCTTTTGAGAAATCTTTCTATACTTGATACGAAACTAGAAAAACTTTAGTTGGTCCATAAAAAAATTTCCTGACTTTAAAAACTTGGAATTTTCTATTTTTTTGGCCAAGTTCATTGAATGTCAAAATTTTTTTCAGAAAATTTTCGATTTTCTTTGCTCCCTCCCCAAACCTTTTGAGAAATCTTTCTATACTTGATACGAAACTATGAAAACTTTAGTTGGTCCATAAAAAAATTTCCTGACTTTAAAAACTTGGAATTTTATATTTTTTTCGCCAAGTTCATTGAGTGTCAAAATTTTTTCAGAAAATTTTCGATTTTCTTTGCTCCCTTCCCAAACCTTTTGAGAAATCTTTCTATAATTGATACGAAACTAGAAAAACTTTAGTTGATCCAGAAAAAAATTTCCTGATTTTAAAAACTTGAAATTTTCTATTTTTTTGGCCAAGTTCATTGAATGTCAAAATTTTTTCAGAAAATTTTCGATTTTCTTTGCTCCCTCCCCAAACCTTTTGAGAAATCTTTCTATACTCGATACGAAACTAGAAAAACTTTAGTTGATCGAGAAAAAAATTTCCTGATTTTAAAAACTTGGAATTTTCTATTTTTTTGGCCAAGTTCATTGAATGTCAAAATTTTTTTAGAAAATTTTCGATTTTCTTTGCTCCCTCCCCAAACCTTTTGAGAAATCTTTCTATACTTGATACGAAACTATAAAAACTTTAGTTGTTCCATAAAAAAATTTCCTGAGTTTAAAAACGTGGAATTTTCTATTTTTTTGGCCAAGTTCATTGAATGTCAAAATTTTTTCAAAAAATTTTCGATTTTTTTTGCTCCCTCTCCAAACCTGCTGAGAAATCTTTCTATACTTGATACGAAACTAGAAAAACTTTAGTTGATCGAGAAAAAAATTTCCTGATTTTAAAAACATGGAATTTTCTATTTTTTGGCCAAGTTCATTGAATGTCAAAATTTTTTTAGAAAATTTTCGATTTTCTTTGCTCCCTCCCCAAACCTTTTGAGAAATCTTTCTATACTCGATACGAAACTAGAAAAACTTTAGTTGATCGAGAAAAAAATTTCCTGACTTTAAAAACTTGGAATTTTCTATTTTTTTGGCCAAGTTCATTGAATGTCAAAATTTTTTCGGAAAATTTTCGATTTTCTTTGCTCCCTCCCCAAACCTTTTGAGAAATCTTTCTATACTTGATACGAAACTATGAAAACTTTAGTTTGTCCATACAAAAATTTCCTGACTTTAAAAACTTCGAATTTTCTATTTTTTTGGCCAAGTTCATTGAATGTCAAATTTTTTTCAGAAAATTTTCGATTTTCTTTGCTGCCTCCCCAAACCTTTTGAGAAATCTTTCTATAATCGATACGAAACTATGAAAACTTTAGTTGGTTCATAAAAAAATTTCCTGACTTTAAAAACTTGGAATTTTCTAATTTTTTTGGCCAAGTTCATTGAATGTCAAAATTTTTTCAAAAAATTTTCGATTTTCTTTGCTCCCTCCCCAAACCTTTTGAGAAATCTTTCTATACTTGATACGAAAATAGAACAACTTTAGTTGGTCCATAAAAAAATTTCCTGACTTTAAAAACTTGGAATTTTCTATTTTTTTGGCCAAGTTCATTGAATGTCAAATTTTTTTCAGAAAATTTTCGATTTTCTTTGCTGCCTCCCCAAACCTTTTGAGAAATCTTTCTATACTCGATACGAAACTATTAAAACTTTAGTTGGTCCATAAAAAAATTTCCTGACATTAAAAACTTGTAATTTTCTATTTTTTTGGCCAAGTTCATTGAATGTCAAAATTTTTTCAGAAAATTTTCGATTTTCTTTGCTGCCTCCCCAAACCTTTTGAGAAATCTTTCTATAATCGATACGAAACTAGAAAAACTTTAGTTGATCGAGAAAAAAATTTCCTGATTTTAAAAACTTGGAATTTTCTATTTTTTTGGCCAAGTTCATTGAATGTCAAAATTTTTTCGGAAAATTTTCGATTTTCTTTGCTCCCTCCCCAAACCTTTTGAGAAATCTTTCTATACTTGATACGAAACTATGAAAACTTTAGTTGGTCCATAAAAAATTTCCTGACTTTAAAAACTTGAATTTTCTATTTTTTTGGCCAAGTTCATTGAATGTCAAAATTTTTTCAGAAAATTTTCGATTTTCTTTTCTCCCTTCCCAAACCTTTTGAGAAATCTTTCTATACTCGATACGAAACTAGAAAAACTTTAGTTGGTCCATAAAAAATTTCCTGACTTTAAAAACTTGGAATTTTCTATTTTGTTGGCCAAGTTCATTGAATGTCAAATTTTTTTCAGAAAATTTTCGATTTTCTTTGCTGCCTCCCCAAACCTTTTGAGAAATCTTTCTATAATTGATACGAAACTAGAAAAACTTTAGTTGGTCCATAAAAAAATTTCCTGACTTTAAAAACTTGGAATTTTCTATTTTTTTGGCCAAGTTCATTGAATGTCAAATTTTTTTTAGAAAATTTTCGATTTTCTTTGCTGCCTCCCCAAACCTTTTGAGAAATCTTTCTATAATCGATACGAAAACTATGAAAACTTTAGTTGGTCCATAAAAAAATTTCCTGACATTAAAAACTTGAAATTTTCTATTTTTTTGGCCAAGTTCATTGAATGTCAAAATTTTTTCAGAAAATTTTCGATTTTCTTTGCTCCCTCCCCAAACCTTTTGAGAAATCTTTCTATACTCGATACGAAACTATAAAAACTTTAGTTGGTCCATAAAAAAATTTCCTGATATTAAAAACTTGAAATTTTCTATTTTTTTGGCCAAGTTCATTGAATGTCAAAATTTTTTCAGAAAATTTTCGATTTTCTTTGCTCCCTCCCCAAACCTTTTGAGAAATCTTTCTATAATTGATACGAAAGTAGAAAAACTTTAGTTGATCGAGAAAAAAATTTCCTGATTTTAAAAACTTGGAATTTCTATTTTTTTGGCCAAGTTCATTGAATGTCAAAATTTTTTCAGAAAATTTTCGATTTTCTTTGCTCCCTCCCCAAACCTTTTGAGAAATCTTTCTATACTTGATACGAAACTATGAAAACTTTAGTTGGTCCATACAAAAATTTCCTGACTTTAAAAACTTGGAATTTTCTATTTATTTGGCCAAGTTCATTGACTGTCAAAATTTTTTCGGAAAATTTTCGATTTTTTTGCTCCCTCCCCAAACCTTTTGAGAAATCTTTCTATACTTGATACGAAACTAGAAAAACTTTAGTTGGTCCATAAAAAAATTTCCTGACTTTAAAAACTTGGAATTTTCTATTTTTTTGGCCAAGTTCATTGAATGTCAAAATTTTTTTAGAAAATTTTCGATTTTCTTTGCTACCTCCCCAAACCTTTTGAGAAATCTTTCTATACTAGATACGAAACTATGAAAACTTTAGTTGGTCCATACAAAAATTTCCTGACTTTAAAAACTTGGAATTTTCTATTTTTTTGGCCAAGTTCATTGAATGTCAAAATTTTTTCGGAAAATTTTCGATTTTCTTTGCTCCCTCCCCAAACCTTTTGAGAAATCTTTCTATAATCGATACGAAACTATGAATACTTTAGTTGGTCAATAAAAAAATTTCCTGACTTTAAAAACTTGGAATTTTCTATTTTTTTTGGCCAAGTTCATTGAATGTCAAAATTTTTTCCGAAAATTTTCGATTTTCTTTGCTGCCTCCCCAAACCTTTTGAGAAATCTTTCTATAATCGATACGAAACTATGAATACTTTAGTTGGTCAATAAAAAAATTTCCTGACTTTAAAAACTTAGAATTTTCTATTTTTTTGGCCAAGTTCATTGAATGTCAAAATTTTTTCAGAAAATTTTCGATTTTCTTTGCTCCCTCCCCAAACCTTTTGAGAAATCTTTCTATAATTAATACGAAACTAGAAAAACTTTAGTTGGTCCATAAAAAAATTTCCTGACTTTAAAAACTTGGAATTTTCTATTTTTTTGGCCAAGTTCATTGAATGTCAAATTTTTTTTAGAAAATTTTCGATTTTCTTTGCTGCCTCCCCAAACCTTTTGAGAAATCTTTCTATACTTGATACGAAACTATGACAACTTTAGTTGGTCCATAAAAAAATTTCCTGACTTTAAAAACTTGGAATTTTCTATTTTTTTGGCCAAGTTCATTGAATGTCAAAATTTTTTCAGAAAATTTTCGATTTTCTTTGCTCCCTCCCCAAACCTTTTGAGAAATCTTTCTATACTCGATACGAAACTATGAAAACTTTATTTGTTCCATAAAAAAATTTCCTGATTTTAAAAACTTGGAATTTTCTATTTTTTTGGCCAAGTTCATTGAATGTCAAAATTTTTTCTGAAAATTTTCGATTTTCTTTGCTCCCTCCCCAAACCTTTTGAGAAATCTTTCTATACTCGATACGAAACTAGAAAAACTTTAGTTGGTCCATAAAAAAATTTCCTGACTTTAAAAACTTGGAATTTTCTATTTTTTTTGGCCAAGTTCATTGAATGTCAAAATTTTTTCGGAAAATTTTCGATTTTCTTTGCTCCCTCCCCAAACCTTTTGAGAAATCTTTCTATAATTGATACGAAACTAGAAAAACTTTAGTTGGTCCATAAAAAAATTTCCTGACTTTAAAAACTTGGAATTTTCTATTTTTTTGGCCAAGTTCATTGAATGTCATAATTTTTTCAGAAAATTTTCGATTTTCTTTGCTCCCTCCCCAAACCTTTTGAGAAATCTTTCTATACTTGATACGAAACTATGAAAACTTTAGTTGGTCCATAAAAAAATTTCCTGACTTTAAAAACTTGGAATTTTCTATTTTTTTGGCCAAGTTCATTGAATGTCAAAATTTTTTCAGAAAATTTTCGATTTTCTTTGCTCCCTCCCCAAACCTTTTGAGAAATCTTTCTATACTTGATACGAAACTAGAAAAACTTTAGTTGGTCCATAAAAAAATTTCCTGACTTTAAAAACTTGGAATTTTCTATTTTGTTGGCCAAGTTCATTGAATGTCAAATTTTTTTCAGAAAATTTTCGATTTTCTTTGCTCCCTCCCCAAACCTTTTGAGAAATCTTTCTATAATAGATACGAAACTATGAAAACTTTAGTTGGTCCATAAAAAAATTTCCTGACTTTAAAAACTTGGAATTTTCTAATTTTGTTGGCCAAGTTCATTGAATGTCAAATTTTTTTCAGAAAATTTTTGATTTTCTTTGCTCCATCCCCAAACCTTTTGAGAAATCTTTCTATACTTGATACGAAACTAGAAAAACTTTAGTTGGTCCATAAAAAAATTTCCTGACTTTAAAAACTTGGAATTTTCTATTTTTTTGGCCAAGTTCATTGAATGTCAAAATTTTTTCAGAAAATTTTCGATTTTCTTTGCTCCCTCCCAAACCTTTTGAGAAATCTTTCTATACTTGATACGAAACTAGAAAAACTTTAGTTGGTCCATAAAAAAATTTCCTGACTTTAAAAACTTGGAATTTTCTATTTTTTTGGCCAAGTTCATTGAATGTCAAAATTTTTTCAGAAAATTTTCGATTTTCTTTGCTCCCTCCCCAAACCTTTTGAGAAATCTTTCTATACTTGATACGAAACTATGAAAACTTTAGTTGGTCCATAAAAAAATTTCCTGACTTTAAAAACTTGGAATTTTCTATTTTTTTGGCCAAGTTCATTGAATGTCAAAATTTTTTCAGAAAATTTTCGATTTTCTTTGCTCCCTCCCCAAACCTTTTGAGAAATCTTTCTATACTTGATACGAAACTAGAAAAACTTTAGTTGGTCCATAAAAAAATTTCCTGACTTTAAAAACTTGGAATTTTCTATTTTTTTGGCCAAGTTCATTGAATGTCAAATTTTTTTCAGAAAATTTTCGATTTTCTTTGCTCCCTCCCCAAACCTTTTGAGAAATCTTTCTATACTCGATACGAAACTATGAAAACTTTAGTTGGTCCATAAAAAAATTTCCTGACTTTAAAAACTTGGAATTTTCTAATTTTTTTGGCCAAGTTCATTGAATGTCAAAATTTTTTCAGAAAATTTTCGATTTTCTTTGCTCCCTCCCCAAACCTTTTGAGAAATCTTTCTATACTTGTTACGAAACTAGAAAAACTTTAGTTGATCGAGAAAAAAATTTCCTGACTTTAAAAACTTGGAATTTTCTATTTTTTTGGCCAAGTTCATTGAATGTCAAAATTTTTTCAGAAAATATTCGATTTTCTTTGCTGCCTCCCCAAACCTTTTGAGAAATCTTTCTATAATCGATACGAAACTATGAAAACTTTAGTTGGTCCATAAAAAAATTTCCTGACTTTAAAAACTTGGAATTTTCTATTTTTTTTGGCCAAGTTCATTGAATGTCAAAATTTTTTCGGAAAATTTTCGATTTTCTTTACTCCCTCTCCAAACCTTCTGAGAAATGTTTCTATACTTGATACGAAACTAGAAAAACTTTAGTTGGTCCATAAAAAAATTTCCTGACTTTAAAAACTTGGAATTTTCTATTTTGTTGGCCAAGTTCATTGAATGTCAAATTTTTTTCAGAAAATTTTTGATTTTCTTTGCTCCCTCCCCAAACCTTTTGAGAAATCTTTCTATACTTGATACGAAACTATGAAAACTTTAGTTGGTCCATAAAAAAATTTCCTGATATTAAAAACTTGGAATTTTCTATTTTTTTGGCCAAGTTCATTGAATGTCAAAATTTTTTCAGAAAATTTTCGATTTTCTTTGCTCCCTCCCCAAAACCTTTTGAGAAATCTTTCTATACTCGATACGAAACTAGAAAAACTTTAGTTGGTCCATAAAAAAATTTCCTGACTTTAAAAACTTGGAATTTTCTATTTTGTTGGCCAAGTTCATTGAATGTCAAATTTTTTTCAGAAAATTTTTGATTTTCTTTGCTCCCTCCCCAAACCTTTTGAGAAATCTTTCTATAATCGATACGAAACTATGAAAACTTTAGTTGGTCCATAAAAAAATTTCCTGACTTTAAAAACTTGGAATTTTCTATTTTTTTTG
Organism: Leptopilina drosophilae; assembly: GCA_032873175.1. Lineage (NCBI taxonomy): Eukaryota > Metazoa > Arthropoda > Insecta > Hymenoptera > Figitidae > Leptopilina > Leptopilina drosophilae. The sequence continues at coordinate 40,103,564 of CM065479.1, forward strand.
GCCAAGTTCATTGAATGTCAAAATTTTTTTAGAAAATTTTCGATTTTCTTTGCTCCCTCCCCAAACCTTTTGAGAAATCTTTCTATACTCGATACGAAACTAGAAAAACTTTAGTTGATCGAGAAAAAAATTTCCTGATTTTAAAAACTTGGAATTTTCTATTTTTTTGGCCAAGTTCATTGAATGTCAAAATTTTTTCAAAAACTTTTCGATTTTCTTTGCTCCCTCACCAAACCTTTTGAGAAATCTTTCTATACTAGATACGAAACTAGAAAAACTTTAGTAGATCGATAAAAAAATTTCCTGACTTTAAAAACTTGAAATTTTATTTTTTTTTGGCCAAGTTCATTGAATGTCAAAATTTTTTCAGAAAATTTTCGATTTTCTTTGCTGCCTCCCCAAACCTTTTGAGAAATCTTTCTATAATCGATACGAAACTATGAAAACATTAGTTGGTCCATAAAAAAATTTCCTGACTTTAAAAACTTGGAATTTTCTATTTTTTTTGGCCAAGTTCATTGAATGTCAAAATTTTTTCAGAAAATTTTCGATTTTCTTTGCTCCCTCCCCAAACCTTTTGAGAAATCTTTCTATACTTGATACGAAACTAGAAAAACTTTAGTTGATCGAGAAAAAAATTTCCTGACTTTAAAAACGTGGAATTTTCTAATTTTTTGGCCAAGTTCATTGAAAGTCAAAATTTTATCAGAAAATTTTCGATTTTTTTTGCTCCCTCTCCAAACCTGCTGAGAAATCTTTCTATACTTGATACGAAACTAGAAAAACTTTAGTTGATCGAGAAAAAAATTTCCTGATTTTAAAAACTTGGAATTTTCTATTTTTTTGGCCAAGTTCATTGAATGTCAAAATTTTTTCAGAAAATTTTCGATTTTCTTTGCTCCCTCCCCAAACCTTTTGAGAAATCTTTCTATACTTGATACGAAACTATGAAAACTTTAGTTGGTCCATACAAAAATTTCCTGACTTAAAAAACTTGGAATTTTCTATTTTTTTGGCCAAGTTCATTGAATGTCAAAATTTTTTCAGAAAATTTTCGATTTTCTTTGCTGCCTCCCCAAACCTTTTGAGAAATCTTTCTATACTTGATACGAAACTATGAAAACTTTAGTTGGTCCATAAAAAAATTTCCTGACTTTAAAAACTTGGAATTTTCTAATTTTTTTGGCCAAGTTCATTGAATGTCAAAATTTTATCAGAAAATTTTCGATTTTCTTTGCTCCCTCCCCAAACCTTTTGAGAAATCTTTCTATACTTGATACGAAACTAGAAAAACTTTAGTTGCTCCATAAAAAAATTTCCTGATTTTAAAAACTTGAAATTTTCTATTTTTTTGGCCAAGTTCATTGAATGTCAAAATTTTTTCAGAAAATTTTCGATTTTCTTTGCTCCCTCCCCAAACCTTTTGAGAAATCTTTCTATACTTGATACGAAACTTTGAAAACTTTAGTTGATCGAGAAAAAAATTTCCTGATTTTAAAAACTTGGAATTTTCTATTTTTTTGGCCAAGTTCATTGAATGTCAAAATTTTTTCAGAAAATTTTCGATTTTCTTTGCTGCCTCCCCAAACCTTTTGAGAAATCTTTCTATACTTGATACGAAACTAGAAAAACTTTAGTTGGTCCATAAAAAAATTTCCTGACTTTAAAAACGTGGAATTTTCTATTTTTTTGGCCAAGTTCATTGAATGTCAAAATTTTTTTAGAAAATTTTCGATTTTCTTTGCTCCCTCCCCAAACCTTTTGAGAAATCTTTCTATACTAGATACGAAACTATAAAAACTTTAGTAGTTCAATAAAAAAATTTCCTGACATTAAAAACTTGGAATTTTCTATTTTTTTGGCCAAGTTTATTGAATGTCAAAATTTTTTCAAAAAATTTTCGATTTTCTTTGCTCCCTCCCCAAACCTTTTGAGAAATCTTTCTATACTCGATACGAAACTAGAAAAACTTTAGTTGATAGAGAAAAGAATTTCCTGATATTAAAAACTTGAAATTTTCTATTTTTTTGGCCAAGTTCATTGAATGTCAAAATTTTTTCAGAAAATTTTCGATTTTCTTTGCTCCCTCCCCAAACCTTTTGAGAAATCTTTCTATAATTGATACGAAAGTAGAAAAACTTTAGTTGATCGAGAAAAAAATTTCCTGACATTAAAAACTTGGAATTTTATATTCTTTTCGCCAAGTTCATTGAATGTCAAAATTTTTTCAGAAAATTTTCGATTTTCTTTGCTCCCTCCCCAAAGCTTTTGAGTAATCTTTCTATACTTGATACGAAACTATGAAAACTTTAGTTGGTCCTTAAAAATATTTCCTGACTTTAAAAACGTGAAATTTTCTATTTTTTTGGCCAAGTTCATTGAATGTCAAAATTTTTTTAGAAAATTTTCGATTTTCTTTGCTCCCTCCCCAAACCTTTTGAGAAATCTTTCTATACTCGATACGAAACTAGAAAAACTTTAGTTGATCGAGAAAAAAATTTCCTGATATTAAAAACTTGAAATTTTTTATTTTTTTGGCCAAGTTCATAGAATGTCAAAATTTTATCAGAAAATTTTCGATTTTTTTGCTCCCTCCCCAAACCATTCGAGAAATCTTTCTATACTCTATATGAAACTAGAAAAAGTTTAATTGATCGAGAAAAAAATTTCCTGACATTAAAAACTTGGAATTTTATATTCTTTTCGCCAAGTTCATTAAATGTCAAAATTTTTTCAGAAAATTTTCGATTTTCTTTGCTCCCTCCCTAAACCTTTTGAGAAATCTTTCTATACTTGATACGAAACTATAAAAACTTTAGTTGGTCCATAAAAAAATTTCCTGACATTAAAAACGTGGAATTTTCTAATTTTTTGGCCATGTTCATTGAAAGTCAAAATTTTATCAGAAAATTTTCGATTTTTTTTGCTCCCTCTCCAAACCTGCTGAGAAATCTTTCTATACTTGATACGAAACTAGAAAAACTTTAGTTGATCGAGAAAAAAATTTCCTGATTTTAAAAACTTCGAATTTTTTATTTTTTTGGCCAAGTTCATTGAATGTCAACATTTTTTCAGAAAATTTTCGATTTTCTTTGCTCCCTCCCCAAACCTTTTGAGAAATCTTTCTATACTTGATACGAAACTTTGAAAACTTTAGTTGGTCCATAAAAAAATTTCCTGACTTTAAAAACGTGGAATTTTCTATTTTTTTGGCCAAGTTCATTGAATGTCAAAATTTTTTTAGAAAATTTTCGATTTTCTTTGCTCCCTCCCCAAACCTTTTGAGAAATCTTTCTATACTCGATACGAAACTATAAAAACTTTAGTTGGTCCATAAAAAAATTTCCTGATATTAAAAACTTGAAATTTTCTATTTTTTTGGCCAAGTTCATTGAATGTCAAAATTTTTTCAGAAAATTTTCGATTTTCTTTGCTCCCTCCCCAAACCTTTTGAGAAATCTTTCTATACTCGATACGAAACTAGAAAAACTTTAGTTGATCGAGAAAAAAATTTCCTGATTTTAAAAACTTGGAATTTTCTATTTTTTTGGCCAAGTTCATTGAACGTCAAAATATTTCAGAAAATTTTCGATTTTCATTGCTCCCTCCCCAAACCTTTTGAGAAATCTTTCTATAATTGATACGAAAGTAGAAAAACTTTAGTTGATCGAGAAAAAAATTTCCTGACATTAAAAACTTGGAATTTTATATTCTTTTCGCCAAGTTCATTGAATGTCAAAATTTTTTCAGAAAATTTTCGATTTTCTTTGCTCCCTCCCCAAAGCTTTTGAGTAATCTTTCTATACTTGATACGAAACTATGAAAACTTTAGTTGGTCCTTAAAAATATTTCCTGACTTTAAAAACGTGAAATTTTCTATTTTTTTGGCCAAGTTCATTGAATGTCAAAATTTTTTTAGAAAATTTTCGATTTTCTTTGCTCCCTCCCCAAACCTTTTGAGAAATCTTTCTATACTCGATACGAAACTATAAAAACTTTAGTTGGTCCATAAAAAAATTTCCTGATATTAAAAACTTGAAATTTTCTATTTTTTTGGCCAAGTTCATTGAATGTCAAAATTTTTTCAGAAAATTTTCGATTTTCTTTGCTCCCTCCCCAAACCTTTTGAGAAATCTTTCTATACTCGATACGAAACTATAAAAACTTTAGTTGGTCCATAAAAAAATTTCCTGATTTTAAAAACTTGGAATTTTATATTTTTTTCGCCAAGTTCAATGAATGTCAAAATTTTTTCAGAAAATTTTCGATTTTCTTTGCTCCCTCCCAAACCTTTTGAGAAATCTTTCTATACTCGATACGAAACTATAAAAACTTTAGTTGGTCCATAAAAAAATTTCCTGATTTTAAAAACTTGGAATTTTATATTTTTTTCGCCAAGTTCAATGAATGTCAAAATTTTTTCAGAAAATTTTCGATTTTCTTTGCTCCCTCCCCAAACCTTTTGAGAAATCTTTCTATACTCGATACGAAACTAGAAAAACTTTAGTTGATCGAGAAAAAAATTTCCTGATTTTAAAAACTTGGAATTTTCTATTTTTTTGGCCAAGTTCATTGAATGTCAAAATTTTTTCAAAAACTTTTCGATTTTCTTTGCTCCCTCCCCAAACCTTTTGAGAAATCTTTCTATACTCGATACGAAACTAGAAAAACTTTAGTTGATCGAGAAAAAAATTTCCTGATATTAAAAACTTGAAATTTTTTATTTTTTTGGCCAAGTTCATAGAATGTCAAAATTTTATCAGAAAATTTTCGATTTTTTTGCTCCCTCCCCAAACCATTCGAGAAATCTTTCTATACTCTATATGAAACTAGAAAAAGTTTAATTGATCGAGAAAAAAATTTCCTGACATTAAAAACTTGGAATTTTATATTCTTTTCGCCAAGTTCATTGAATGTCAAAATTTTTTCAGAAAATTTTCGATTTTCTTTGCTCCCTCCCCAAACCTTTTGAGAAATCTTTCTATACTTGATACGAAACTATAAAAACTTTAGTTGGTCCATAAAAAAATTTCCTGACTTTAAAAACGTGGAATTTTCTAATTTTTTGGCCATGTTCATTGAAAGTCAAAATTTTATCAGAAAATTTTCGATTTTTTTTGCTCCCTCTCCAAACCTGCTGAGAAATCTTTCTATACTTGATACGAAACTAGAAAAACTTTAGTTGATCGAGAAAAAAATTTCCTGATTTTAAAAACTTCGAATTTTTTATTTTTTTGGCCAAGTTCATTGAATGTCAAAATTTTATCAGAAAATTTTCGATTTTTTTGCTCCCTCCCCAAACCTTTCGAGAAATCTTTCTATACTCTATATGAAACTAGAAAAAGTTTAATTGATCGAGAAAAAAATTTCCGGACATTAAAAACTTGGAATTTTATATTCTTTTCGCCAAGTTCATTGAATGTCAAAATTTTTTCAGAAAATTTTCGATTTTCTTTGCTCCCTCCCCAAAGCATTTGAGTAATCTTTCTATACTTGATACGAAACTATGAAAACTTTAGTTGGTCCATAAAAAAATTTCCTGACTTTAAAAACGTAGAATTTTCTAATTTTTTGGCCATGTTCATGGAAAGTCAAAATTTTATCAGAAAATTTTCGATTTTTTTTGCTCCCTCTCCAAACCTGCTGAGAAATCTTTCTATACTTGATACGAAACTAGAAAAACTTTAGTTGATCGAGAAAAAAATTTCCTGATTTTAAAAACTTGGAATTTTCTATTTTTTTGGCCAAGTTCATTGAACGTCAAAATTTTTTCAGAAAATTTTCGATTTTCTTTGCTCCCTCCCCAAACCTTTTGAGAAATCTTTCTATAATTGATACGAAAGTAGAAAAACTTTAGTTGATCGAGAAAAAAATTTCCTGATTTTAAAAACTTGGAATTTCTATTTTTTTCGCCAAGTTCATTGAATGTCAAAATTTTTTCAGAAATTTTTCGATTTTCTTTGCTGCCTCCCCAAACCTTTTGAGAAATCTTTCTATACTTGATACGAAACTTTGAAAACTTTAGTTGGTCCATAAAAAAATTTCCTGACTTTAAAAACGTGGAATTTTCTATTTTTTTGGCCAAGTTCATTGAATGTCAAAATTTTTTTAGAAAATTTTCGATTTTCTTTGCTCCCTCCCCAAACCTTTTGAGAAATCTTTCTATACTCGATACGAAACTATAAAAACTTTAGTTGGTCCATAAAAAAATTTCCTGATATTAAAAACTTGAAATTTTCTATTTTTTTGGCCAAGTTCATTGAATGTCAAAATTTTTTCAGAAAATTTTCGATTTTCTTTGCTCCCTCCCCAAACCTTTTGAGAAATCTTTCTATACTCGATACGAAACTATAAAAACTTTAGTTGGTCCATAAAAAAATTTCCTGATTTTAAAAACTTGGAATTTTATATTTTTTTCGCCAAGTTCAATGAATGTCAAAATTTTTTCAGAAAATTTTCGATTTTCTTTGCTCCCTCCCAAACCTTTTGAGAAATCTTTCTATACTCGATACGAAACTATAAAAACTTTAGTTGGTCCATAAAAAAATTTCCTGATTTTAAAAACTTGGAATTTTATATTTTTTTCGCCAAGTTCAATGAATGTCAAAATTTTTTCAGAAAATTTTCGATTTTCTTTGCTCCCTCCCCAAACCTTTTGAGAAATCTTTCTATACTCGATACGAAACTAGAAAAACTTTAGTTGATCGAGAAAAAAATTTCCTGATTTTAAAAACTTGGAATTTTCTATTTTTTTGGCCAAGTTCATTGAATGTCAAAATTTTTTCAAAAACTTTTCGATTTTCTTTGCTCCCTCCCCAAACCTTTTGAGAAATCTTTCTATACTCGATACGAAACTAGAAAAACTTTAGTTGATCGAGAAAAAAATTTCCTGATTTTAAAAACTTCGAATTTTTTATTTTTTTGGCCAAGTTCATTGAATGTCAAAATTTTATCAGAAAATTTTCGATTTTTTTGCTCCCTCCCCAAACCTTTCGAGAAATCTTTCTATACTCTATATGAAACTAGAAAAAGTTTAATTGATCGAGAAAAAAATTTCCTGACATTAAAAACTTGGAATTTTATATTCTTTTCGCCAAGTTCATTGAATGTCAAAATTTTTTCAGAAAATTTTCGATTTTCTTTGCTCCCTCCCCAAAGCTTTTGAGTAATCTTTCTATACTTGATACGAAACTATGAAAACTTTAGTTGGTCCATAAAAAAATTTCCTGACTTTAAAAACGTAGAATTTTCTAATTTTTTGGCCATGTTCATGGAAAGTCAAAATTTTATCAGAAAATTTTCGATTTTTTTTGCTCCCTCTCCAAACCTGCTGAGAAATCTTTCTATACTTGATACGAAACTAGAAAAACTTTAGTTGATCGAGAAAAAAATTTCCTGATTTTAAAAACTTGGAATTTTCTATTTTTTTGGCCAAGTTTATTGAATGTCAAAATTTTTTCAGAAAATTTTCGATTTTCTTTGCTCCCTTCCCAAACCTTTTGAGAAATCTTTCTATACTTGATAAAAAACTAGAAAAACTTTAGTTGATCGAGAAAAAAATTTCCTGATTTTAAAAACTTGGAATTTTCTATTTTTTTGGCCAAGTTCATTGAATGTCAAAATTTTTTCAAAAAATTTTCGATTTTCTTTGCTCCCTCCCTAAACCTTTTGAGAAATCTTTCTATACTCGATACGAAACTAGAGAAACTTTAGTTGATAGAGAAAAAAATTTCCTGATATTAAAAACTTGGAATTTTCTATTTTTTTGGCCAAGTTCATTGAATGTCAAAATTTTATCAGAAAATTTTCGATTTTTTTTGCTCCCTCCCCAAACCTTTCGAGAAATCTTTCTATACTCGATACGAAACTAGAAAAACTTTAATTGATCGAGAAAAAAATTTCCTGTCTTTAAAAACGTGGAATTTTCTATTTTTTTGGCCAAGTTCATCGAATGTCAAAAATTTTTCTGAAAACCTTCGGATTTTTGTGATCCCTTCTTTAACTTTTTGAAAATTCTTTTTAAACTCGATACGAAACTAGAAAAACTTTAGTTGGTCCATAAAAAAATTTCCTGTCTTTAAAAATGTGGAATTTTCTATTTTTTTTTTTGGCTAAGTTCATCGAATGTCAAAAATTTTTCTGAAAACCTTCGGATTTCATTGGTTTCTCCTCCAATCAGAGAAAGACTTACAAATTTTTTTGTGAAATGGAGAAAAGTCTTAAATTAAACAGAGTCAACTTTTTTGCAAATTTCAAGATTGGACAATCATTTTTAATGAATGGACATTGAATTTTGAGAGTTAGACAATTAAATGCAAACCCATATTAATTTTTTAACTAATTTTTTTGGTTAATAAACCTTTTGGAAAATTTTAATTAATGATATTTTACTTTTTAGCAAGTTTGAAGATTGGACAATCATATTTAAAGAATAGACAATTAATTTCGATAGTTGAACAATTAAAAGCAATCCCGTATAATTTTTTTAACTCGTTTCTTTGGTCAATAAATCATTTGTTAAATTTTAATCAATTATTTTCCACTTTTTAGAAAATTTCTGGATTGGACAATAATTTTTGATGAATGGACAATCAATTTTGAGAGTTGGACAATCCAAAGCAATCCCTTAACAATTTTTTAAGATTTAAAAAATTTGTAATAATAATATGAATATTATGTCTTATAATGTTTTTTTTCAATCAAATTAATGTTAATAAAAAATATTAATAAGGTTACACTTCTTGGACTTAGTCATTAAATTATAATTAATAAGTTATATTAATGTGAAATAATAATAATTACAATTTGAATTGAGATGTAATAAAAGAGTAAGACAGAAACTTATTCAAAGTCGAAAAACATAAAATATGTATTATAATTAAATAACTTTTTTTACACTTCGAAGATATATGAAATTTATTAAATTTGAAACAAAGCAAAACGATACAGAGATTAAAGTAGATATTTCATGTATAGTTTGTAATAAGAAGAATAATAACAAAGACGACACCCCATGAAATTATTAATTAAAAAAAAATTAAATAATAAATATATTAATTATAAATAGAAATTGAAGAAAAATAATTTCATTTAATTTTAAAATAATTAATAATTTACGAATCCAGCAACAATTAATCTCAATTAAGAAATTATTGGAGCAATAGCAACTCTCGTAACGGCAGTGATTAAGCATTTTGTTTGAACGGAAAAATGCCGCACTAATGTGATTCTTATAACTCAAGTGGTGTACAGCATCCAGGACCAACTGAAATAAAAAAATTGTTTTAAATTGCATAATAATTTACTTTTAAATATCATAATAATGATTTAATTAAAAAAAGTTGAATATTGTTCGTACCTACTTTTTATGCCTTTGAAAACAATTAACTGCTACTTCGTGATAATAAAAAATGCAAAGAATTTGGTGGTTGAAGTTTCGCCTTTGGGAATTTTTCGTCCTCATAATTCATCAAAATTCTTTAAATATTCATAAAAAAATAAGAACTTAAAATAATGGATTAATTGAAAATAAAAACATTCCTTTGTATCTTAAAGAAAAAATTCCATTATCAAAATTGCTCAACTTTAACTTTTAATTTTTTAAGTATTGAACTTGTGATTAAAGTAACTGCATTAAAAAAATTCATATAACAATTATTTAGATTCTGTTATTCTTTTTTTTCAAGAATGCTTAAAAATCGCTCCATATATGCACATCTTCTTTCGTCTTTTTTATCAAATATTCTAAATATTTATCTTTTACTTCAGTTTTTTCTTTCTACTCTGTTTAATTATTTTTGTTGGTTCTTCATTGTCATTTGATGATTCTCTATTTTTTGTGCGTTTCTTTAAATTAACAAATTTACTTGTTTTAAAGCCTGTAATATTTGATGAAGTGGCAACTGGAAGTATTTCTGGTTTCTCAAACATTATATTGTGCATTAATTCATAATATTCCCATTTCGCAGAGCCCCCTCCTGAAGCCTCCCTTTTTTATGAAAAACAAAATAAAGAATTCAAAGATTGAAATACAAATATCTTTGATTTACATTTAATTGATTTTCTATTTAGAAAATTAAAAGAATTTCGACTAAATTAAAAAATGTTGTCCCTCTTTTAAAAATGCGATTTCCCAATTAATCATGCGGTATTTTACGAAATCAATGGCTAGACGGTAATAAATTGAGTTACCTAAAGTCAGAAAAATTATATTAGACTCAATGAAACATTTTTTATTACCTTCATTATAAAGATTGTTATTTTTTATTTAACGTATTTCATTGCAGTGCTATATTTATTTCAACTCCTGCGAGAATTGATTTTTGACTTTAGCGATTAAAAAATACATTTCCTATTTGTTTCACTAAATTTACTATATTTGTAATTGTTATATTATATTTAAAAACTGTACTGTGTACACTGTCGGAAAAACCAAAATTTGCGATCTTTGTAGAGGACTGTCAATGTTGGACCTTTTCATGTGGACATCTATAAACAATCGAAACTATTTTTCTGAATTTTCAATTATTACTTATCAAAAGCCATACTACAAATGAGATTATAAATAATTTTTCAATAAATAGATAATACTTTCGATTAAAATGTCTAGAAACAATATCACTCTTCTGCGTAGATTCTGTACTGAAGTTGGCTTTGTCGTTTGGTTATCCATGTAAAGTAGGCAATCATTTTACCGACTTGTAGTTTTGTAGTAATATACATCTGCTGGTAAAATGAACGTCTACCGTATAGTTACCACCTAGAAGGTTATAAAAAAAGTAAATTATTGTTATTAATTTTCAAAGAAAAAGATGGCTAATGGTGATTTACAAGACCCCAGAATTCTTCATATTGCTATGGATCTTCTTTTCGATGACGACGACGATGATGATGATGTCCTTCTGCTTTTAAGAAAGCGTAGAAGAAAAGAGCATCCGAGGATAAAAAGCTTTTTTGAGGAAATAATTCCCCTATATCCGCTGTTAGGTGAATTTAATATATATATATATATATATATATATATATATATATATATATATATATATATATATATATATATATATATATATATATATATATATATATGTATATATATATATATATATATATATACATATATATATATATTGTGACGCGGCATTTTGCCACGCACAATATTGAGTAAATTATTTGATTTTGTTGTCATATTAATCATTTGATAAAATTATTATCAAAACGAGAATCTTTCTTTTTTTCTAAAATAAACCAAAATTATTATTATTAAATTTTAAAAGTCTCTAATTTCAAGTAAATAAATCATTTAAATTGTACTATTCAAACCTGCCAACTCGTCAGATCGACAATTGTAAAACAAAATTATTCAGAACAATTTCTGCCGAATCGTTTGTTGTTTTCTTTTCATATTCGTCGAGAAGTTTTCTCGGATTATTATTCCACTGGCAGCCATTTAATGGGCCCAATCATCAAGGGAAGTGTTTCCTGGTGCATATATTCGGACGTGATTCCCGAATATTGAAGAGCACCAGGAAGACGAAAAACTACTTTGTTTTGGTCCTGTCAAATTAATGACGGCGGCCATATTGGATTAAAGGCCGACTCAAATTCAGCGATGGCGGCGAATGGGATCGCGCTCTACTTTACCGTCTGTGACTCAATTACCCTGAGAGGGTAATTAAATGACAAAAAGACTGTAAACTGGTGAAATTGTTGTGCGCCTGGGACTCACCAGGAGAAAACGAAGCGCGCGCGTAGCGACGCGTTAGCTGTAGCGGAGTCAGCCATTTTTCTATTCATTCTCGTTTTGGTAGAGTTGACGGGCGCATCACGCCAAATTAAAAAAATTAAATTTAATAAAAAAAAAATTGTTCGCTGTTTCTTTGAGTGCCATGTCAGGACGCGGAAGCTTGCGGGGTCGTAGGAGAATCGACGGTGAGTCCCGTTAAAATAAAAGCAGTGATTTCTCGCCACGTGGGCACATATTATTGTCAGTTTAAAGAATTGAAAGTGATGCTTGTCACCGCATGGTAATGCGGCATATTGCTCATACAAATTCGACCTTCTGCCGAATAATTAAATTGTAAATGGTAGTAATTAAAAATGATTAAATAATAAAAATCTATTAATTGTTTAACTAAAAATCAGTTAAGTGAAAATTAATGTGTTATCTCCTTACCCCTCCCCTCTCCGCGGTTTGTGGGGAAAACTCTTTCCTCACAATTTCTGAGCAAGCTAGGCTAAATTTTCGTTAGTGAAAAATTTATCAAATAAAATCTTTTGGATATTTTTGAACAAAATATCCTGGCGCTTTATTAGATCTTTTTTAAAAATTTATTTAAATTCATAAAATCAAAGTGTAGATAACCTCAAAAATAGTCAAAATTTAGTATAAAAGTAATAAAGAAAAGAAAGGAGAGGTTATAATATATATATATATATATATATATATATATATATATAAAATCAGACTTTTGTCTGTACATTGCTCAGAACTTTAAATTTCGCACATAATTATTCGTTTTAGGCATCAAGGATTCCAAATATACCAATAAAAAATTTCGTGTATGTATGTATGTATGTATGTATGTATGTATGTATGTATGTATGTATGTATGTATGTATGTATGTATGTATGTGTGTCGGTATGTCACAGAATCTTTGTTCGCGAATCACTTAAAAACGGCTGAACCATTTGAAACCAAATTTGGCAGAATGTTAGACCTTGGGCCAAGGAAGGTTTATAAATTTACAGATTTGAAAAATATTAATTAGAACCGGAGATATTCAATTTTTTCGAAAAATTCAAAAATCAAAAATTTTCAAATTTTACATTTTTTTAAAAAATGCTTTCAAATATTCTATAATTGAGTTTAACATGTTATTGAGTCACATTTTAGAATAGTTTTGCAAAAAATAATGTCCTTTAAATAAGATGTAAGTATAAAATTTTTTTTTAAAATTTAAAAAATCGAAATTTTTAAAATTTTATATTTTTTAATGAATTGCTTTTAAATGATCTATATTTTATTGTTACATGTTATTTGGTCAAATTTTAGCATAATTTTGCCAAAAATTCTGTCCATATTTAACATGTAAGTATAAAAATTTTTTCGAAAAATTCAGAAAAGAAAAAATTATAATTATTAATTCCAATTAATATTTCTATTTAATCTATATATATAAGATGAGACTTTTGTCTGTACATTGCTCAGAACTTAAAATTTTACACATACTTATTCGTTTTGAGCACCCAGGATTCCAAAAATGCCAATAAAAAATTTCGTGTATGTATGTATGTGTGTGTATATGTATGTATGTATGTATGTCCGTATGTCACAGAATCTTTGTTCGCGAATCACTTAAAAACGGTTCAACCGTTTGAAACCAAATTTGGCAGAATGTTTGACCTTAGGCCAAGGAAGGTTTTTAAATATATACAGATTTAAAAAATATTAATTAGAACGGGAGATATTAAATTTTTTCAAAAAATTAAAAAATCAGAAATTTTCAAATTTTACCTTTTTTAAGAAAATGCTTTCAAACTTTATATAATTGAGTATAACATGATATTTAGTAACATTCTATAATAGATTTGCCAATAAAATGTCCTATAACTAAGATGTAAATATAAACATGATTTTTAAAAAATTAAAAAAATCGCAAATATCCCAATTTTATATTTTGTAATGAATTGCGTTTAAATAATCTATAATTGATTGTTACATGTTAATTGGTCAAATTTTAGTATAATTTTTTCAAAAATTGGGTCCTGTAACTAAAATGTAAAGATAAAAATGTTTTCAAAAAATCGAAATTTTAAAAATTTTAGATTTTTTAATGTATTGCTTTTAAACGATCTATAATTGAGTATAACATGTTAATTAGTCACTTTTTAGCATAATTTAGCAAAAAATACTATTCCATATTTCAGATGTAAGTATAATAATGTTTTCGGAAAATTTAAAAAAAATTATTTTTTTTATAAGAGACAATTTTTGGAAAAATTATGCCAAAATTTGACCAAATAACATGTAACAATGAATTATAGATCATTTAAAAGCAATTCATTAAAAAATATAAAATTTGAAAAATTTCGATTTTTTTAATTTTTTGAAAACATTTTTATATTACATCTTGGTTGTAGAACATTATTTTTGGCAAAAAATTTTTACATTTTGATAGATTGCAGTAAAATAATCAGTTTTGTTTTTTATGAGATATATATATATATATATATAAACAATAAATTTACAGATTTTAAACATATTAATTAGAACGGGAGGTATTCAATTTTTTCTAATCATTTAAAAAATGGAAAATTTTTAATTTTTTTGTTTTTTAATATATATCTTTTATACTTTTGACGTCAAAATAATGGAATTTAGAATAATTTGTTTATCCAATTAATCAAACAATTTTCAATTACAAAACTTCGAAAATATTAAAAATGGTAAACGATGAATGGTAAACAATGTAAAAAAATATTAATTCATAGCTTTAAAATTATTTTTAAAGGAGATTGAAAATGGAGATTTTTTATGATAAAATTCATACTACATAAATTCAAGAATACCTGTGAAACGATACTTGCATTATGCTACTGGGGAAAAACTTAGACAGTAAAAAGTTTTGTTATTTTAATTCTAGGTTTAACTATTATGGATGTTTAGAGCATTGCAAAGGCAAAAGTTAAACAGAGTGTCTCATCAAATATACATTTTTTTGATAAGAATAAACGATAAATAAAACTACAAATGGCTACAAAAATTCACATATTTTATGAAAATACTCTTCGACGGGTTTTTGTTTTTACAAATACTTTTAACAGGGGATCTACATTTAAGCAATTATGATACAATTAGTTCGAATTTGACTTTACTATAACTACAAAAACTGGTCGAAATTTAGGATTAACTTATAATACTATAATTAAATTTCTACAAATAATTGACAAACATTGTTTTCTGCATTTTAATAAATAAAAAATTAATTATTTGATGAATAAAAGTTTAATCACAGTTTTGAAATGGTAATATTTTTATAATGAAATAGTTAATGGTTGCTAATCATAATTTCTCCAGTCAAATTAAATTTCCCACTATTTCCTATTTTTCGAGACTGGTAGACACACTATTAAATGTATCTGTAGAAACTAAAACCCGTCGAAGACGGGTACGACAGCTAGTATATATATATATATATATATATATATATATATATATATATATATATATATATATATATATATATATATATATATATGTGTGTGTGTGTGACGCGCTCTGAAGAAAGGTACCTAAGAAGCAAAAAAATTGAGGTTATGTCTTTAATTTTTCAAGTAAAAATGCAGAATGAAAATCAATTATTAATTTAAGATTATTGATCTTCAAGTCTTCATTACATCCAAAAGATCCAATAAAAATTAGTTTCAAATTCAAACAATTAAAAATATACCTTTAATCAAGAGAAATCTAACACGACCCTAACCTATAATTCGTTTGCTTCTTAGGTACCTTTCTTCGGAGCGCGTCACATATATATAATCAATTTCGAGAGAAATTTAGTATTATATGTATTTACATAACTTTTCTAGATTTTAAGGAACACTTTCGGATGACCCGCACAACCTTTCAAAATCTGTTTGAAGATATTGGTCCCTTACTAATCAGGAAGGATGGCGGGTCAAGTGTTGTTTGTCCTGAAAAGCAACTTTGCATTGCTCTCTGGACATTCTGCAACCAAGAAGTGTACAGGTGGTTATTTCTACATTTTAAAATTATGTGAAAACTGCTAAAATTCATACAATAATAGTATGCATTTACTTTTTTCCTCGTAGATCAATATCTGATCGTTTTGGAGTGTGCAAAGACACAGCATGGAACTGCATGTTAAGCGTGAGCAAGGTTTTAAATGCAGTGGCAGGGAATTACATTAAGTGGCCTGAAGCAGAAAATTTTAATCAAGTAGCGACAAAATTTAGGAATTCTGGTGGATTTCCAAATCCTTTAGCTGCAGTAGATGGTAGCCATATTAAAATCAGTGCTCCTTGTCATAATGCTGCAAGCTACGTTAACCGTAAAGGCATCCATTCTCTTCTCCTCCAAGCAATGTGCGACAGCCAGGGAAAATTCATTGATGTCTTTACTGGTGTCTGCGGTAGCGTCCACGATAATCGCCTTTTTGAGATGAGTCCCATGGGTCAGCAGTTAATCGCAGCAGCAGAAAATTTCTGCCCTCCTGAGATGCAGATAATTGGAGATGCTGCTTAGAAATTGCACCCGTTTTTAATGGCTCCATTCAAGGACAATAGAAATTTAACGCCAGAGCAAATCAACTTTAACAAAATTCTCTCTCGAACGAGAGTAGTTATAGAGCGAGCTTTCGGTTTATTAAAAGGTTGCTTTAGACGCTTACTTTTCCTCTATCTACAAAATGTTGCATATGGATCGCTCATAATCATTGCGTGTTGTGTGCTTCATAACATTTGCCTTGATCTCGAAGACGACGTTAATGAGGAAATTTTAAATGGCGTCGACGAGCAAATGGCTCAAAACATTCCTGCAATGCATGAGCAAGATGGTGTCCACAATGCGGCTGCAATACAAAAGAGAATAAATATTATAAATATGCTCATGCAAGAGATTCATAACTAATAAAAAAGGAATACTTACAAAATAGAAATTATTTACGTTTTCTAAATAATAAATCCAAATTGGTTATATACAAATAGTACGACTTTTAATATTTATTGCACGATTTATCGCCATTATTTTTTAAATATAGAGAAAAATTGTTTATTTATGAAATAAAATTTTTTTTCTATATTACTTCTAAATAATTCTTTATTTTAATTCCATTCTAGTAGTTTGCTTCTAAAAGAAATTACTCACTATTGAGCTGATTAGTTTCTTTTTAAGGAATCCTAACGATGATTTGCAGTAATGATAAATAGTATTATAAGTAGCTTTTAATATATCGTCACGCAATACTTGTTTTTCCAATCGCTTGCGAATTGTATGCGAAAAACGAAATAAAAACCTAAAATCACAAAAGCGCGGAAAAAAATCCGTTTTTGAATTGTTTCTTCAATGAACAATTTTGTCAAAAGTTTATTCACTGCAATTACTGAAACATGCGAAATTAAATGTTGTAAAAAAGAAATGAGAACATGAAATCACGAAAGCTGGGAAGAAGAAACTCAATTTTCAAATTGTTTTGTCGATAAAGAAATTTACTAAAAGTTTTTTTTTATTAAAAACGCAGAGACTGTTTTTCTGAAACCACCTGCGAATTGCATTCGAAAAGGGGAATAAAAACTTAAAATCACGAAAAAGCGGAAAAAATGAACTTTATTTTCATATCGTTCGTCGATGTACAATTTAAACAAAAGTTTTTCCACTTAAATCACTGAAATTGAATTTATTTGTTGCCTGCAAAGTCCTGAACAAGACTGGCTCCTTTAACTTAATATTTGGAATCGGTTTCTCCAATGCTTGTTGTTCTCAATCGCAAATTTCGAGAACTAAATAAACAACCGTGTGTAATTGTTCACTGGATGGTTTACTACCTAGCATGAGACCGCACAATCTTTCCAAGGTCTGCAACTGAAATTAATTTTTATTAAAAAACGGTAATTTAAAACGTACTGAGTTACATTTTTGTATGGAGATATGAAACACAAAAAAATGAGTTATAGAAATATGATAAAAAGTAATTGGAAACATTGAAATAGAAATGACAATAAAATATTTTAAAACAGAGAAAAAATAGCTTACCACTGAAGTTTGAGTTGAGTACAATCCGAGTTCATTTCGTTTCTCGCGATGTTTTTTTATTTCTCTGAATCAGAATAATGCTTTGGCATATGCAGTTAGTATTAAATGCCTTATTCGTACAATTAAACCTCTTCATGATTTAGCCGATCGAGATGCAGACTTAAATGGATTAATAATCGATATGCATCTATCACCATATTTCGATCAAGTCATTTCTTATTTGACAGCTGGCAAAATATCCTCCGAAAATGGAATAAATTTGGGATTAAGTTTAACTTTTTTATTTGGCAATAGAAAAAGAAAATACATTAGTATTTTATTTCTTCTATTATAAAAGAGTTCAATTTATTAAATAACATTAAAACTGACCTCAAAACATTGTTTACTTTATTTCTAACACTAATGAAATTAATTAATAATTAATTGGTAAATTAAATTAATTAATTAATCGAAGTGTCTATACGTCCGGCTAGTCGGACGAAATATTTCGTCTAAACGTCCGGATATACGGACATATAGCTCCCAAAATATTTCATCCGGCTATTAACTAATTAAAATTAAAAATATTTATTAATTTTTCTTTTGTTGGAAGGGGGTTGGTTTTGGGTTCGATACCTTCCAGTATTTTTCTTTTGTTGGAAGGGGGTTGGTTTTGGGTTCGATACCTTCCAGTACCAATTAGAAACTTTTTTGTACAAAACCGGAGTCAAATTGACTTTATATTTGGTACTGGAAGATATCGATCCCAAAACCAACCCCCTTCCAACAAAAGAAAAATTAATAAATATTTTTAATTAGTAAATCATATACCTATTTTCACTGACGGGCCTCCTCCAAATAAAAAAATGAAAGAAAAATTTACAAATTTTTAAAATTATTTTATTTGCCGGACGTTTAGACTCAGCTTTAATTAATTACTAATTAATTTACTAATTTAATTACTACTTGATTTTATTCAAATTTACTTACATTTTACACAGCAATTTCTTTTCCCCTGTCATTTTTAGAATTTTTCTACATAAGTAAAACACAATAAAATTTTTATTGCATGTTTCAGAGGAAATAAAAATATTATTATTTTATGCTATCATTACAAATTAATTATTTGTTGTTTTGTTGTAAATGTTTGTCCTATATTTTCAATGGCTTCTACTTCATCCTCAGAAACACTTTCGGCTTCAGAATTTTTATCTAAATTATTATTTTCATTGTCCTCATCCATTAGAACATTTTCGATATTACCTTTATCTACATTGCGAGAGTACAATGTTTAAAAACCATCAAGGTACTCTGCCACATATAGCCCTAAGTAATCAATCATTTGTCTACTTATGGAATGTCCTAGTATGATAGAAGAAATCCCTAACAATTTTGAATAATTGTCGGAATATTTGCAATCTTCTACAACAATCCTCCTCAAGATAATAGGTAATATAACCGCAATAAGTCATGTTTTAGATGCTGATTGATGGAAACTTCCAGTTTGCTGCAGTAAACCCTTCTCTTAAACCAGCTACTTTGTGTTGGCCAAGATTGTCAGCACTGATAGCAAACAAATTTCCTCGTATGGTTATTCCATTCTCAAGCTCTATTCCATTTACTAAAGTTTGAATATTTTGAATGTATCTCTCCCTATTATATAAAAATATTTCGCCGCCGCCGTAGAGTCAGGATTTCTAAGGGCCCTCTGTAGTAAGGGCGTCAAAACTTACGTCAAAATTGACCTATTTTTTGACCTATAGGTTTAATACAGAATAACGGCCTCACATTACGTCAAAATCTATGCCTAATTTGACCTATTTTTTTACCTATAGGTCAAAAACATAAATCAAAACATATGTCAAAATTGACCTCCTTTGAACCTAGGTCAAAAAGAGGATAAATAACGAATAAAAAAATACATGTTTAATTTTACCTATTTTTTTGAGCTACGGGTTTTAAAAGAGGCCTTAATGTGGGCCTTCACATTACGTCAAAATTTGATCTGTGTTTTACCAACAGGTCAGAGCTTGCCCCTTCAAATAGAAGCGCGAAATAGGTCGTCATAGCCTATGCAAAAGAAAATTTTTTTCTGACAGGCTGGTATGTTACTTTAAAATTGATGACAATGATTGAAAATTTGAGAATGGCTAATATCATAAGATCGCATTTTACAATCTTTATATTATCCATAAATAGAAGTAAATATAAAATCAAGGGGTTGGCGCGCGAAGCGCGCAGGGGGGATTGCAATTAGATTGCACATATGTTCTTCATCAAATCCAATAATGATTCTAAATAAAAACAAGTGCCAGTTCCAATTCTAAGAATTCTCCTGCCCAATTCAAATCTTTCTGGCTTGACTATAGAAAATGCACGTGCAAAATATTTGTCTCGTTAATATTTCGAATCTAAACCTTGATTACAATTAATTGATAATATCTCTTTATCAATATTAATATATTATTTTAATTAAATTCCATTGTTTTCCAAAATTTCTTCAACGCCGTACAAAGAAGTTCTGACATAAATGGAAATTAATTCTTTTAAATTGTGTAGAATACTATTGACATTAGATTTTCGGATAGTAGTACAAGCTCTTAACTGTAAAATGAATCTGCCTATAGCTCTTTCTAACACATTGTCTTCAAAACTTTCAGCATTTTCTGCGAATTCTTCGTCAGAATCATCCTCAGAATCCTCCTAAATCAAATTTAAAAAATTTTTTCTTTTATTTTTATTCCTAGAGAGGAGTACGAGTTAAAGCGTATTGTTTGGTATTTTTACTCTTTAATGAATTTGTAATATTTTATTATTGACTTGTAGTATTTTTGAGAGAAATAGTTTTGCGCATTTATTCAAAGTAAAAATTTGTTTTTAATGTCAAATAAAACCAAAATTAGAATAATTTTGTTAAGTATAGTTATACAATTTTAAAAATATTTATAATTTTGAAAACAAAATCTTGTTAAATAATAATTATTTAATTATTAGAATTTTATTTATGGTTAATGAAAAAAATTCCAAATTTTTACAACAATTTTTATTCATTTTTCTTTTTAAAAGATTCTTGAAATTTTTGCTTACTAAATTTTGTTATTATTTTTAAAGAAAATCTATTAAAACAAAGAACTAAAAAAGTTAATACAAAAAAATTTTCAAAAGCAGAAATATTTCTGGTTTATGAAAATGAGATCAAATTAAGATTTTTACATAGACTTTAAAAATCTAACTATTAGAAAATTATAATTTTTCAAAATATTTTAACATGAAATAATTTTTGCTTAAAAAGTAAACAATTGATCATTTTAAAATGTAATAAGATTATTTTTATTTATAATTTTATTTTGTAAAAGTTTTTATTCTTCCCAAAAAAATAAAAAATATTTTGATATAATTTAGTAATGAATTTAAGAAAAATATTACAAATTTAAAAATTCAAAAGTATGTTGGGCTTAGTTTAAAAGACAACGTATTTACTCGTAAAACATCAACAAAAAAGTTTTAGTATTATTTTAAAAAACCTGGCACTTATTAACATTTGTAGAAGTGCGGCAGCAAAACTTAAATTTTTTTTCAAAATTGAGTTTATGCAGAAACCGGGAACTATCTCTTATCATAACCTCATAACTACTTTGGATGGAAATTCAATAAAAAATTGTCCTTAGTTAGATAACATTACAAGACAGTACCAAAAAATTAATCTTGAATTAGTAAAAATTAATTTATCTAGAATTTACAAGTATAAACAGTAAATGCAGTAGAATCTTAGCTTTCCTAGCCAATATGGACCTGACCAATATCGGATAAGGCAAAAACTTGAATAAAATGGTCTGTTACGAGTATACTAGAATTTAATTTTTTGGTCCTTTGGAGCGAAATCTGTTTTTAAATAAAGACTGTAACTCTCGTAGGATTTCAAATTTAATAACTAAGCGAAGATTATGATTTTAAAAAAATTGTACAAAAAATATTGTACAAATCTAGGTCTATTATTATTTACAATGCTTGAATCGTAATGACCGATACAGAAGTCTTTCTTGTACACCGAGAAAATAATATATTTTAATCAAACAGAATTATCTGTCAATTTAATACTTAAATGTTACAAATAATGGCAAAAGGCACGTTTAATTATTCCTTGTTTTATACTATCAGAAAAACGACTAAAGAAATTCAAACTTTTCTTTGCAAATATTAATATAGTGATGTTCGTTATTTTTGGATTGTAATAATTAATATAAAGATGTTTAATGTTTTTTTATAATCAGAGAGTGATAGATCTTGTTAAGTGATGTTAAATCACTCTTTTTATTAACCGAGTCGTTTTTAAGGATGTGAAACATCTCCCTAAACTTTGTCCTGTTGTTATTAGGTTCGTTACATATAATTCTAGCATTTTTAAAAAGAAAATGATGATCGTATTCATGCGAATGTTCAACCAGAGCCGTACTTCTCTTATCAAATTTACAATCTCTCTTGTGTTCATAAAGTCTGTCCTTGATATACCTGCTGGTCTCGCCAATATAACATGTCCCGCACTGACATGGAATACTATAAACCACGTGATTTCTATGCTCAAAATCGGTAACATCTTTGTTTTTTAAAAACACACCAAATGGATCTTTCTCATATGAGAAAACCAACCGGATATTATATTCTTTAAATAAGTTTATATAAAAAGATTTTAATTCGTTTACGACAGGTAAAGCAATTACATTATTATTGTTAAAAGGTTCTTTTGAGGAATTATTTTGACTCGAAATATGATGAAATCTTAAATTTATATATTTTGATAAAAAAGAAGGCGGATAATCATTTTCAATAAGAGTATCAAAAATAAATTTTAAATTATTATCATAAAACATCATATCGGATAATTTAATAGCCCTGTCAAGCAGGCCGTATATGATGGATATTTTATCTTTATCGGATACGTTACAGTTAAAATTAACAAATCTGCCCGAGAAAGTATCTTTATGATACCAATTAGTGATAATACGGTTGTTCTCCCTTATGATGGTGGTATCAAGGAATTTAATACGGTTATTTTGTTCAACTTCAATAGTGAACTGTATATGTTTGTTATAATTATTAAAAGCATTTAAAAGGTTATCGATGTTATCTTCCTCAATCATGACGAAAATATCATCTACATAACGACGATAAAAAAGGTATGGAAATTGAAACTTCTTTAATACCTCCGTTTCGAGCTTTTCCATCACAAGGTCCGCGATCACACCAGACAGTGGAGAGCCCATAGGCGTACCAAAAACTTGTTTATAAAACTTTCCATCAAATGTACAATATGCACTATCAATACAAAATTCTAAGATTTCAAGGAAATCATTATCCGGCAGTTTAGTGTGTTCTCGAATTTCGTGCCATTTCAGTTTTATACATTTAAGAACAAGAGATTTTAAAATATTTGTAAAAAGAGACTTTGAATCCAAAGAGATCAATCTAAAATTTAAAGGAATATTAAAACCTGTAATTTGTTTAATAAATTCAAAACTATTTACTACATGTGCATCCGTTTTACGAATGACTTTTTTAATAGGTATACTAATAAATTTGGAAAGATTATACATGGGTGAACCACAAAAAGAAGTAACAGGTCTCATTGGACATCCGCTTTTGTGTATCTTAGGGAGACCATAAAATTTAGGCGCAACGGAATTATAAGAATGTAAAAATTTTGAAGTAGAGCAATTTATGAAATTTTTATGAAGCAAAGATGTTATTCTTTTATTTAAATCTCTCTGTATTGATGGAGTGGGGTCAGAATTAAATTTTTTATAAACATTGTTATCATCAAGTAAGATTAAACATTTTTTAACTTATAAAAAAACATTAAACATCTTTATATTTTCTTTGCAAATTTGAAATCTTACAAAAGGAGAGCGATTTCGGAAAAAGTTTCTAATAATGTACATTGTGCAATTTTCTATTACTGTTTTATTTAAAATAATTAAAACGAATATAAAATTAAATAACAAACTTCAGAATTTTTTAAAATATTTAATTGCATAAATTTAAATTATACTGTTTAATTACAGAAATTAATAAGGAATTAGAAAGAAAATATTAAATCGAAAACTTACTTTATTCGATTATGTAAAAGTTCAAATATTAATGAATAACTAGAATGACTTAGATTAATTAAATAGCCTGGTTCATTAAAATTGTAATAAAATATTAATGTATTTTAATAAAATTGTATATTTTAAGCGGTATAGAAAAATTATTTTGCACTTAAGGGGGTATTCTGGTGTTTCGGTTTCAAAAAATCGATTTTTTTGCATATTTCGGAAGTACTATATTTGGAGAATTCACTGTCTAAATATTAGCCCGAAATACCAAGTATTATGGAAGTAACATCTCATAGTCGAGATCAGGTTAGGACCGCACAGTGGGGAGATTCGTGAAAACATACCAAAAACATCAAAACATTCTTCGACTTACATAATGCTTGGTAGTCTTATGTTTTCCGGGTTGCTGATTACGAATCCGATGTCAGATTTTAAAAATTCAAAATGGCGGAACCAATATGGCACCCGAGTAACGAGTTTTAGGTGAATCTAATAATGTTTAAATTTTTTTGTCCGCCATATTGGATCCGCCATTTTGAATTTTTAAAAACTATAACCAGATTCGTAATCAGCGACCTCGAAAACCCACGAGTAACGAGTTTCAAGCGAATTTAACCATTTTTGAAAATGGTTTATAGTTGATTACGATTGTTTAACTTTAAACGCGTTTTTTTCGAAATGACATTTTTTATAGCTGCGGTGGTGATTAAAAAAAATCTATTCGTCCGATTGCTCCAATTTTTTTACAGCTTATTCTACACAACCATGGCTATGGTCCGTACTAGAATCACGTACTTTTAATAACAACTTTGTTTTATTTTTAACTTTTTGTCAATAAAAAACAGACGATTTTCGAACCTTTTTGTTTACAAGTCCGCCATTTTGTTTTTTAACAAAAATGTTTCATTATAGTACGGGCCATAGCCACCGGCATATAGAACAATAATCAACTTGATTTTTTTGTTTCTGATGACGTCATCGGATGTCATCATCACCACAGGCCACATATATACATATTTTATTGTTAAATTAATTGTTTAATAATTAATAAAAAATTTAATAAAAGTATTAAAAAAAATTTTTTTTCAACAGTTGTTAACATAAATGAAAAGTTAGAAAAGTATTTAATCGGATTATATTTTATGTTGTATTTAAAAAAAAAATTAGAAATAACCTTCCAAAACAGGGCCGAACACCAGAATACCCCGTTAACATCAATAAATTGTAATGATCCTTTTAACATAATTACTTTTAAAAATTGAGAAGGTATCTAAAAGTCCGACTAGTCGGTTCTATAAAAGTTTGTACATCTAAAATTCCTGCTATGCTGGCAGTCTATTTCGACCGTCAGTGAAAATGCATGGGAAAAAAGACGAAGGAAATAAAATAAATAGTTCGCCCGCCAGTTCTTTTCTTTTTTATTTGGAGGAGAAAGGAGTCATTTACCTTGGGTTGGGAATATGTTTTTTATTATTAAGTGATATTTAATTCTTAAAAATTCAGGGTGGATGAATCCTTCCTCCTCCACATAAAAAAAGAAAAGAAATTTACAAAAAAGTTTAATTAGTAATCATATACGTACTTTTACTGACGGGCGAATTAAACGAAAATTTAATCTGCCTATTTATTTCTTAACTGCAAGATTAAATAATTTTACAAAATAGTTGCCAGACTCCTGCGGCTGTCAGTATAGGAGGAATTTTAGATGTACAAATAAAAGATCCGCCTAGTCGGATCTTTAGACACTATTATAGAATCGACTAGTCGGGCTTTTAGACACTTCCAAAAATTAAGATAAATTTATTAACCTTTTCAGCACTTTAACTCTTATAACTTGACAGTTTCTTTGGTAAATTGAATATTACTATTCTGATTGTCCAACTCGGTCCAAATGTTTTATGAAAAGCGTCATTTATTTTGCATATTACTTTGTTTTATAAAAACAATTCACAATGACATGTCATTTAAAGTTAACAGCTGAGTTTACAATATGTATGGTGCAGGGTTGGGAACGTAGTAATACGCCTTTCTAGACTGTTTCACTTATGAAGTCAGATAGCTGGAGGGACAACAAAGAGACTGACGTCATACTCGAACTCGAAATAGCTCGATGTAGTAAAACAGCCTAATTCTACTGTTCTACAACCATGGGATAACTACACTCTTACGTCTATTATCCTAAAGGTGCTTCTATTGTGGAGAGTCCACAACATGTGCAAAATGCAGGTAGCAAGTCCAAGTGCAATTTCTATACATTTAGCATTAGTTCGCACTTGCACTTCTTGCCTTTTGCACGTATTGTGGACTCTCCATTACTCCGAAGTTTTGTCCAAGCAATCGTCTTCGAGGTATTTTTTTGGTCGGTTCATCCAATTTTATTGGTTAAAGAGGAAATTTCTTGACCAATACACTGAAGGTATAAAAGCACTTTAAGTAATGAAAACCGTATTTTTTAATAAAGGGATAATATATGTGTGTGAATGCGATTTCATCATTTTTTTTATAAATGCATTTAAATATGCTTGCACATGAAACTCACGTCATGAAATATAATCATATTTCGTGACGTGGCTCTACTAAAGCGGCGTAAAAATAAACTTTTGTCAAAGCCAATCATATTTAGTAACGTGAATTTTCACGACCTCGCTCGCCAAAAAATCTGGAAGTGTGCAAGCGTCTTTAGAGGACCAGACACAGCTCGGTGGCTTCCTGCCTGCACTCCTGCATGTAGCACAAGAGAGTAAGTAAGTCAGACTCAAATTATGTTTTCTCTCTCTTACTCTAGTTGCGGTTGTCAATGCAGGCAGCCTTCAAAAGTGTGACTGCGCTATAATGATCACAAAACAACCAGCGTCATTTGTGTTAATTTGCACTTATTACACTTATATTTATTTTTGTTACATAACCTGGAAAATTGTTTGTTGTTAGAATTTAAAATGATCATTAATTTTAAGTAATTAATTAAATAATAAAAGAATAAAACAAAATACTTTAGTTATTACACGAAAGTCAAATTTAAAAATGAGGAGCTAAATTTAAAAAATAATAAATCCTGTTTCCAAAAAATTAAGGTTAACAAATCGATCTTCACCAATAGTTAATTTATATTTTTAAGTAATTATGTAAGAATTGTCTAAATTTTTTGTCAAAACAAAATAATGTCTTTCGTAAACTTTCTCCTCAAATATTTTTATAAATAAAAATAAACAGGAAGAAAAGATGTGAATATAAATACATATACTCACCTTATTGTATTTGTCAAGTGTAGAATGCACTTTTATTTCACAATTACTTATCGCCACCCAAGTTTAACAGTCACAATAAAATTTCTACCACAAAATTGTGGTTTACTATTGCAATTACTATTTCAACGACAATTTATTGATTTTGTAAAAATTTACAAAAACCATACGTCATCAAAATACATGAACAATTTTTAAACTTTTCTTTCTCACACTATTCGAATGTTTCTTGCGTAATTTGACATTTTTTAGTGTTTAATTACAATATTTAAATATTTAGTTGACAGTTAGTTGGATATTCACTGAATATAACAAAGAAATTTATCAACATATAATGAAAATGTCATTTTTGTTTACGAATAAATTTATTTTCCAGAAAATGACATTTAAACCCAAAAATTCGTATGAAATTGATACCAGTTGTGGTACTATTTTTAAATTGATACCTAATGCTGTTCATTATTAATACTAATTGGGATTATTTTTTAGGGTTCTATAGTAATACCGAAAACTGGTTAGAATTTAAAATATTTTTTTACAGTGCACTGAGCGCCCTGACCACTGAGCGGCTGTGCTGTCGATACATATGAAACCCATGAACTTATAGAGATTTATTTAAGATATTTAATTATTTGTAAATTGATTCGGAAAATTGATAGCTTATTCTTTTTCATTTAAAAATTTTTCAATTTTATGTTTAGAAAAAAAGAATTGAATATCAACAGAATCAGCAAAATTGATACACTCTAAATTTGTTAATTAAAGTTAATTAATTGTATTATTTTAATATTTTGAATATTTTATAACCTCTATTTGTTTCTTTTATGAGTACCGTTATAAACTTGTATAGACACATTTATATGTTATCTTGTGGCCGCCATATTGGATTTTTTAAAAGGCCACATATTTTTTAAAAGTATATATATATGAGGCATTCCATGTCAAGTGATCCAGGTGGAGAAAAATTTTTCTCCAATCGTAGCAAAACTTGGGGCTTTTGTAGTACTAATAGATAGTAATTTTTCGTGAAAATATTTTTTTACCTAGTCCAATATTTTCTGAGGGGGAGGGGGTTAAATTTTTGGGATTTTCAGTACAATGCTAATGTCAATAATTTTTTACTCTTAAACTATTAAACATGAAAATTTGGCAAGGTACATTTTGGAAAGGTTTTTTCATGCCCTTTCGATTGAAAATAGGCATTTAAAAAAAAAAATTTTTGGCCCAAAAAAATCAAAATTAAATTTTAATTTTTTGGAAAAAGGACAGCTTTTTTTTAAACGAAAGCTGAGGTTTTTTCCTAAAAGAACATATAAATGAAAAAGTGGGACAAGAATGTTTAAACATTGAAAAAATGAATTTTCTCGTAAAAACCGGGTTTAGAGCGCTCCGGTGAGTAGAAACCTCTGTTTCAGATTAAAAGAGTTTCAAAATTTTATTTGATTCAGGAGATATCATTATAAATGGCAAAACATTTATAGCCAAAAACCGTCAAAATTCAACATTTATTTTCAAAAAACATGCTCGGACGTTTATAATGATATCTCACGAACCAAATAAGATTTTTAAACTTTTTTGGTCTCAATTTAAGAATGAGACTTCAATGATCACTCCTATATAAATTTAAATTTTTTCTACAATTTTTAAAAAATATGCAGGGGTTGAAAAAATTTCAAACAAAATATTGTTTTTGTAAATTTTTCTGTCAAATTTGTCTATTACTGCAATCTTTGTATAAATTATTAAAATTTTCAGTTGTGTATCATTAGTAAATTTTAAATAGTAAAATTAAATAATTAAATAGTAAAATTTTATAATAATCTTTTGGACGGTATATTTGTTATTTTTCTGACATTTATATTTACATAAAAATCGTAATTTGAAAAATTATATGTTTTTGGGCCGTGCGCGTGCAGTCGTACCGATAATTCCCGACGGTAGTATATATTACAAAACAACTTCTAATTTTTTTATTTTTGAAAATATATTAATCATTTAAAATATATACACTTTAATCATTTAATTTTCTCTTTTTATCCTATGTATTTTACAATAGAGAATATTAAATTTTATAGTTGCAACAAATTATATACAAATTGAACCGGCAGAATTAAAAAAAAGTCTTGGTCACAATTTCTTTTTTGGAAATGGGCCGTCCAAATTCTAAAATTTAGCGAATAGTGAGAATTTCCCTTGTATCTGCACAAAGTGAACAAAAATTCGTTATTTTAAGACAGTTTTCTCTTGTGGAACAGGGTATAGATAGCTGACATTCAAGTGACATTCTCTTTTTATTATTACATCCAAGTGCAGTTAATTTACTCATAATATAAAAAATGTTACGTTAAATTTCTTCTGCGTTCCACAGGGTGTTGAAAGTAATTTGAATCCTAGTTGGTAAATTAAAACGATTATAAGTTCTTTTTGCTTTCTATTCATTTTAATGATGATCGAAAGTTTTAAGAAACACACACTGTATGCATATACAGGTGTAGCTTTAACGAAGCATCTGTTTTACCAGATCTCAGATCAATTTATTAATTATATTATATGGATATTTTTAGCTTTATAAAAATGCTTCTAAACGAGTTGACCATCTTTAATATCTTCTTGAAAAATTATTCTTGAGATCTCATAATCATTTGTAGTCGAGAATAAGTAATAATCATACATCAATGTCTTATTCAAATTTAAACGCATTATTTAATTGTGTGACAGGATAAGCTGCTAAGTCACTGCCAAAAGTGACTTAACAGTTTATCTGGTCATTATTTCTGATCATTACTTTGACAATACAGAAAAAAATCTAAATTCAAAATGATCCTCGTACAATACTCATTTGAATAAGCAACACTCGTGTAGAAATATTATAGGAGCAGTCAGTGAAAAATTAATGTGTCCAGAACAATAATTAAAAACTTATGTATGTCCTTTTCCGTCCAGAAATTTTGGTATCGCGCCGATCAAGCCCTGATAGAGGTAATCAGGCAATCCGATCCGTGCCACACCTGGGACGAAACGCCTAACCTGATGAGGGAAAGATATGACGATCCCTAGTAGGGCCTTGATGTGATTTTTTTAAATATTCTTTTATAAAAGTATCAATTTATTTATGCATTTTAATAACAGAAAAATGTTTCTTTTAAATGTTAGTTTAAATATTTATTAATTTTAAACAAACCTACTATGAAAATTAAAACTACAAAAATTAAACTAACTACACAGACCAACAAAATTTTGTGGCCTGACTAATAGAAGCTGATTTTTATAGGATTTTGTCCGTAGAATACGAATTTGACCTTGAAAATATTGGATTGGCTTTAGTTTTTAATCAATTTACGTTTCATTATACAAAATACGCATTTTTGGCATTTTTTGAATGAATGTACAACAATACACAGAAGCATTAAATTTGACCGCATAGCACCAAATGAAAGCTTAAACACTGCTCTTAAATACCCAAAACCAAAAAATTTAATTTATGTACACTTTAACCTATAATGTCCAAAGGAACATACGCTGTTCCATAAACGTATTAAAATTAACATTACTTTTGACCATGTAAAGTAATTCAAGTAAAAATTAGTGTCTCTGGGTTTTTTATAATCGCTGCTTACAAATCTGCTATGAAATATAAAAATTACAAGTGGCGGACCAAATTTTTAAAGATAATTTACGCCTTTTATGATAAAAATGTAAAATTTAAAAAAAATTCTGCCATATTGGATCCTCCATTTTGAATATTAAAATCTGAATACAGATCAGTAAGCAGCGACCATAAAGACCTCAAGAGAGACTAATTTTTATTTAAATTGCCTTACATGGTCAAAAGTAATGTTGTTTTCAATATGTTTGTGGAACAGCGAATTTTTTCTTTTGACATTATAGTTTAAAGTGTACATAAATTAAATTTTTTGTTTTTGGATATTGAAGAGCAGTATTTAAGCTTTCATTTGGTGCTATGCGGACAGATTTACTGTTTCTGTGAATTGTTGTACATTCATTCAAGAAATGCCAAAAATGTGTATTTTGTTTATTGAAACGTAAATTTTATTTTTTGAGGGCTTGTTTAAAAGTTCATTTAATTGCGCACTTTTTTCCCAGAGACACCTATACTCTATCTTTAATTGTTTAGTTGCTGTGTTAACTGTAAAAAACTTTGCAAACTGTCCGGTTTGCCCCTCTCCCAGGGGTAAACCGGACCTTCCATGGGGAAAACCGGACCGTTTGGTTTTTTATTTATAATATTGCATTTACATAATCTACAATAATAAAAAACATAAAGAATCATGTAAACAATGGTTGTAGTAATGAAAATAATAATTCGAAATTGAATTTTAATTAAATAAATATTTTTTTTAATAAATGAATTAAAATGTTTGTCATTATCAGAGAAACAATATTAAAGGGTCTAATTCTCATTGAAAGACAATTATTGTTCATTGTAAGTAAATATTTTATTGAAAGAAACATTTTATTTAAAAATAATTTTTATAAAACTTTAATTCAATGGAAATATCCTATGGCCGGTTTGCCCCACCGAAAACGGTCCGGTTTGCTCCACGGGCTCATTTTGAAAATAAATGTTTGTCAAAAAGAAACGCTTTGTCATCAAAGTTTTTGGTGGTAAATATTCCTAAGGTGAAGGTACACACCTTCAAAACCCAAGACCTAATACAGTCGGGCCTCCGAACTGCACGCTTTGAAAGTGAACGCTGTCGCCAAACTGCAGGCTGGCTTTAGTTTTTAAGTCCTCCACAGTGTACGATGGCGCTACTAAAGTCAGTGCCGTATATTTGAAAGTTAAAAAATAAAAAACAAAGACGGTATGCTTATATAAATTGTTGAATGTATGTAACTTTTTTTATAATTGTAGATACATATAAATATGTACATATTTATTTAATATGTATACTACAATAATATATTTATTTTTATAGGAATTTGTTTATATTTATAATATAAATTAAATGTTATTTATAACTTAAATAGTAATTCTTATTAATATTTTACCTCTTAAAATTAAAAATAAATTTACTGATTTATTTAAATTATTTCACTGTAAAAAAGAGCGTTTTGGTTTAAGACGTTTACGTGGTCACTTCTAAGACGTTTATAAGCATCTTATTTGCCTTCTAAAATGCATGTATTTGGAGGTTATGTTTTTCATTTAAGACGCTCAAATAAGACGCTTATTTACATAAAACGTTTATAAACGTCTAAACATCTTATTTTTAGACGCCATTTTTTGCAGTGTTTCTTTTCTATGATTTGGATAAATCAGTGAATTTTTTTTAATTTTATGAGTCAACATATTTTGATTAAAAAGTGTAAATTTTTTCTACCATTTATCAATTTGAGAATAGTATATATTTTTATGTTTTCAATTAATTTTGAATGTAAAATTATTTAGAAATTTAAATTATTTTTCAGAATTAAAAATTTTAGTAAATTATAAAATAATTTCAAATTGTATACAACGTTTTTCGTGTAAAATTTCTAGTTGTATTTATAAACTGCTCTCTAAATTTGAATTAGTAAAAATATTTACTAATTTGAATTAGTGACTGACTTTTTGCTTTTGAATTAGTAAACTTTACTAATATATTAGTAAAAATGCCAATTAGTAAATATTACTAATTCAAAAGCAAAAAGTCAGTCACTAATTCAAATTAGTAAACAGTTTTACTAATTCAAATTTAGAGAGTGCTATTATTAATACTTATAATTAAAATAGTAACATCTGCAAATATTGTTTTTTTTACAAAAATTATCTTTCAAAGTTTAATTGAAAGCGCTATCATTCAAATAACTTTCAGTGACAGTTTTAAATTGAATCTGGAATATATGAAGTGATTAGTGAAGTTTTAAATTGAAGTAAAAATTGTTTAAATAAAACATCTGTCATCAACGAAAAATATATTTCTTCTATGATCGCAATTAAAATCCTCCTTAATAAATATGTAAGTACGGTCCTGAAAATTAGAAAGTTGGGATGAGTTCGTCAGCGTGCAGTTTGAAATCAAGTGGAGGGGTTATTTCTGGGATACCGTGCAGTT
Source organism: Leptopilina drosophilae (assembly GCA_032873175.1). Taxonomy (NCBI): domain Eukaryota; kingdom Metazoa; phylum Arthropoda; class Insecta; order Hymenoptera; family Figitidae; genus Leptopilina; species Leptopilina drosophilae. The sequence continues at coordinate 40,136,707 of CM065479.1, forward strand.
CGGCGGCCCGACTGTATTTGGAAATATTACACGATTTCCTCAGAATTTTATTAAGAAAAAATTCGTAAAAGTGTAGAAAAAAGTAAAAAAAAAACTTTTGCTCTCAGCGTTGTACAAACAAAAGCTAGTAGAAGAGAATTTCGTCAGCTAGAACTGGTATTTATTTATTTTTTAAAGTTTGGGAAAATGATGACTTAATTTTAAATATGTATGTATTGTGAATTTCATTACTTTATCCAAATCACATTTGGTTATCATGATTTTTATTTCAATTTTAGAGAAAAACATTATTTTCTGCAATCTCCCATGTAAACCCAGCACCGGCATATCACCGGCGCGGTACTGTTATTTCGCTCTGTTTTACACTGTCGAAGCAGATTTGCCAGTGATAATATTTTTACCGGCTCAGCACTGGCGTATCACCGGCCCGGTTCTATAATTTACTTCTGTTTTTATTCCGCCGAAGGAGATTTGACGGTGATAATATTTTTACCGGCCCAGCACTGGCGTATCACAGACCCGGTACTGTAATTTCGCTCTGTTTTAATCCGCTGAAGGAGATTTGCCGGTGATAATATTTTTACCGTCCCAGCACAGGCGTATCACCGGCCCGGTACTATAATTTACTTCTGTTTTTACACCGATGAAGGAGATTTACCAGTGATAACATCTTTACTTGCCCAGCACCGGCGTATTACCGGCCCGGTACTATAATTTACTTCTGTTTTTATACCGCCGAAGGAGATTTGCCGGTAATAATATTTTTGCCGGCCAAGTACCGGCCCGGTATAGTAATTTTTCTCTGTTTTATACCTCCGAAGGAGATTTTCCGGTGATAATATTCTTTTTTAAATATTTTTATTTTATTTTGAACAACAATTTTAATTTTATGCGTAGTATTTGCTTTTAAGAATTTATTATACAGGTTTCTTTTATAACGGTGGTACTACGCCAGTAGGCTGCCGGCAGTTAATTTTTTAATTGCAAGTTTTTCATTCAAAACTATACAAGTTTACGACATTAAATGAAAAAGTTAAAAATATAAAGATACAATAATTTAAATGATCACTGTATATAACGTTATTTTTATTCAACCTATAACCTTGACTCATGTTACACTTTATACGACCGTTTAGCGTTTACATACCATGAGCAGGTTCAGGTCAGTGGATGTGGCATTTCTTTTTAGCAAAAAAAAAACAATTGTTTTCAGTACCGGGCCAGTACCTAGCCGGTAGTAAACTGGAACTAAATGCCTACAAATATTAACCGGGCCAGTATCGTCCTGGAGAATTATACGGTATCGGCTCGGTACGTATGCCGGATACCTGCCGTAGTTATCATCCGGCAATTTACCGGTACCAAGCCGGTAAAAATGACGGTCTTATGCCTGTACCGCCCCGGAACTCAAAATCCGCCGATGGTACCGGGCCGGTATCACGCCGGTCGTTAATTTCTACCTGGGGTGCCATGAACTTTACATGAGAAAGTAATACAAAAAGACTATTGGACTATTTATAGTTTTTTATAATGCAGTTCCCGAATTTCTTTCAAACATTCCTTGATTACTATTAAATGTTCATTGTTAATTCAGTGTGTTACACCGTATCCAATGATTAGGAAATAATTCCTAAAATATCTGGGAACTTTTTTTTCCGTGCAGTGGTGAGGATACGGTGCTCGAAACGCCAGTGTGACTTCGCCTACGTGGTGGAAACCACTGTTAGAGAAATTCTCCCTCTGTACGTCTTGGAAACATCGGCGATCGAGGGAGCTCGATGTGCTGGACCAAAACGTCAGTTCATCTCCGAGCTCACTAGAGATTGGTATCCGACTATACTTATAGCCTTACCTACTGCTGACACCACTTTAAGATTAAAACTATTTCCAACTTTTGGGACATAGGATATTTTCAACTTATAAAATTAGAATATTTTCGTCCAACCTCGAACTTATAATTAGAATATTTATCGTAGTTAGGAACTTGGAACATTTTCTCGAGCTCCAATACTTAAACTTTTTTTATCGACTTGTACTTAGAAAATAAATCATCTTTTTACATTTTAATACTCGATTAAATTTATTGATTCACATGCAGACCTCTGCCGAATTTAAACATTACACGGTATCGAGCTGATTGCCTACATATATACCATCTAACCTTTATTGTATTTAGTTAATTTCCTCTCAATATTAGAGTAATACCGAGCTGGTTGTCTCTCGATACCCTTCAACCTGTATTATAATGAGTTACAGGTATTAATTTCTTCTAAAACTTATGAGGAAACTAGTTATCTATTATACTAACAAAAATAACTTTATAAATTTAACTTAGTAGAATAATTAATATAATTTATTTCTTATGATTAAAGTTCCCTCCTCAATTAATTGATATTTGATTCCTTATCTTTCATACATCGAAAATGTAACATTTTTGGTGGTTTGAAATCCTGCTCTAAATTTGTGCTCAAGTTGCACTATCAAATTGCAAACATTAAATTAATTTGTCGATATTTAAAACAACACTGCAGTGATAATTTTTTCGTCCTATTCAACATTTAGTTGAAATAAAAATATATTTTTAATTCGGAAGAGATTTTAACTCATAAAAGAATGTTAAAATTAGATAAATGTTTTCTATATTCCTTTAACCAATTAAAGCAAAGCAGATTTATATTATTTCAGATTTTAATTAAAATGATTAAAAATAATTAATTGCGTTGCCTAGATAACCTAAAAACTGAAGAAATACTAAAATATTTACTTACAAAGTCGCGAAACATACTCATTAAACTTTTTGATAATAAGAACAACTCAGTAATGACTAATTTTAAAAGTCACTTAATATACTTTAAAACTAATTATTTGCGTCGCTCAGATAACTTGAAAACTAATGAAATACTAAAATATCCACTTAAAATAATCTTAGAATATATTCATTTAACTTGTCGCTAATAGAAGCAACTCAGAAATAACTAATTTTAAAATTCACTCAATATTTCTTAAAACTAATTATTTGTGTGCCACTCGAATATGGTAACCTAAAAACTGAAGAAATTCAAAAATATCCACTGAAAAATATCCAATGGGAAATACCATGAAGAAGGATAAGGAGATGAAACGCCTGCAGTATATAGCAGAAAAAGTTGACACCAAAATAAGGGGGTCAGTCTTCTTCTTCTACTCCACACTAAATATGGAGTGTGTATGGCTTCGAATTATCAGGCTAATCCAATTCACAATTAACTTTATAGTTTATTATTAAAATTTCACTGATTACACCTTCTTTTATTGATTAGGTCACTGCATTCGTAATTTATCACTTTGCTGCGAGTATTAGCACTCTTGGTTAGATAGTTTTCAGGTTAGATGCGTATATGTTAAGGGTGGTGGGGAGTTTTAGGGAGAGCGGGAAATTCAAATTCAAATCTTGTGTCCGTATCTGAGCCCCACCATTATTAAACCCTGCTCCTTCATTTATCCATTATCATTATTATTTCATTATACTTGGAATATTTTACAAATTTATTGCTTTAATTTATTTGTTTATATATACATGGATGCACACGAATAAAATTCTAATTTGCCTGTTCCTTATGGCTCAAATATATTTTATATTTATTATATTTATTTATTGATTCATATATTTATACCCGTATAGATATATGAATAAAACATATGCATATGCAAATTTTGTTTATCTTTTGAATTATTCCTGAATCTCTTATCGTAGCATTTTGCAACCCGAGTTCTGGCTGATGAATTCCCTTGCAGTTTCTTCTCATTATCATTGAGTTCCAAATTATATTATTATTATTTAAGTCTTTATTTATTTTGCCTTAACAATTTACTCTCTACCCTGGCTTCTCCATTTATTTAATATGCCACATTTTAACACACATGGTAAGACTTCTTACTTTGGTAAATCGATTGCAACAACCATAATAATTATTTAATTTCATATAGCTCTTTATACAGCAATCAAAGTATGAAGCTTTTACTGCATTCTTGAACTATTCCAAATATTAATCCTAACTTATTAATTATTTTCTAAAAATAAAATTATAAACAAAAGCAATCATCATGAAAAAAAAGAAAAAGGAAAAGAAAAGACTTATGCATCAGATGCATTAAAATTAAAGTATTTCCAATATTGGCCCTACTAGTCAATTGTTGCTCTAAGTTGATAGAATTGTTTTCTAGATTATTATTCAGCTATCCGTACCAAGAATCAATTACTATAAAGAGAAAAAAAATAAGGATTTGTGTAACGAATGCACTGTTTGAACACAGTAAATTTGTGCTTATTATCCTAATTTAAATGTAAAACCAAACAGTCGTAATATTAAATATACGAAGAATTGCTAAATTTGCAAACTAATTAACTATAAACTTGCTTAAGTTAATGAATATTATCCTAGTTGTGTACGTTATCTTTATGAATTCCTAACTAAGTTACTGAACACATCTCCTCTTCCTTTTAAATCACAATATCCTGTACACTTAGAAATTCTCCAATTTCCTGAATAATTTCCAGGTTTGGAAAAAAAATTAGGAAATCTAGGTTCGTTAGGAAGCGACTGGATCTTCCTAGCACCCTCCCCAGAAAGTCGAAAAACTTTTTACGGCCTTGATCAAAGAAACTACAATCTTGAATATAATGTTGTAATGATTTGGTATGAAAGCCGCACTTACACTCTTTCGGGAGATTCCATCCCATTTTATCAAAATGATCCGTCAGACAAATGTGGCCTGTTCTAAGTCTCGTAATGAGGTTGATATATCCCCTCTTGGCCTCATAGCCGGAGAACCAAGGTCTTACAGTCTTCTCATCAATATAATCGAAGTATTTTTGGTTAAGTCTTGTAATATCAAAAAAAGGCCAAAGCCTTTTTAAATCTTTTTTGTAATTATTTTTTAGCATTGTGTCGATATCCTCATATAACGGGTGAATTTTTACTCCTAAGTTAATTGATATTGCTGTATTTGCCAATCCATCCGCTGTTTCATTACCCACGATTCCCGAATGGGCTGGGATCCAGAGGTATTTAATGATTAAACCTTGTTTATTTGCTTCCATATTTATGTTTGCAATTTCGTGTATTATCGGATCAATTGCAAAATCTTTCATTCTATTTTTAATTTTTGTTAATGCTCTCAAAGAGTCCGAACAGATCACTGAAGATTTAATTTTACTTTCTTTAATAAACTTGAGAGCTTGTTGAATAGAATAAAGTTCAGCTGATAGGGAGGACATACAGTTAAATAATCTTGTACCACTTCTTATGTTTAATTCTGGAATATAAAAAATTGCCCCTGCTTTCCCTCCATTTTCCTGAAAAGCTCCATCAGTATAAATAATTGTTTTACCATGATATTTGTCCTGAAGTAGATCTTGAAATTTCCTCTCGCTATCGTTCGAGACTTTAATCCTGTGACCTTCTTCTTCCTCAATTTGATTTTTTTAAATTCCAGGCGACTTGCTCCCATGAGTAATGAAAATATCCAGGTCTATTAGGTTTTTTTTTGTTTTTCATTAGCTCGAAGCATGGGGAAATACAGCCCAAAGGTGCATAGCTTTTAACGTATTTTGGAGTTTTAAATCTTTCCACTCTTTCCTTCAGTCCTCGTAGTCTCGGGATGACAGGATTGTCCCTCCACAAAGATATTTTCATAGAAAATTTCTGCCGGATAAAATTCCGTCTGATTTCCAGAGGAGGCTCGTTCGCTTCCGAAAGAAGGATGGGAATAGGGGTAGTTCTCATGCAGCCCATTGCTGCTCTTACTGCTTGGTATTGCACCCTATCCAGCTTCTTGAGGTGACAATGTGAGGATCCATCGAAGAGAACCGCTCCCCACTCCAAATGCGCTCTAATTAATCCTCTATAAATCATTAATAAGGTTTCAGGGTTGGCTCCCCACGTTACTCTTGTGAGTGCTCTCAGAACATTTACTGATGATAAGGTCTTTCCCGCAATATATTCAATGTGTTTTTTCCATGTGAGTTTCGAATCGAATAGAATACCCAAGTACAGTAGGCTCGACTCAGCTTGTACTCTGATATTGCCTATCGTAATTTGTCGATTGGAATAATCCATTCTTCTTCTATGAAAAACACAAAGTTGGCATTTAGTTGGGGCATTGTCGAACCCCAATGACTCAATCCACGACTTTAGATTATTAACAGCATTTTCTAGTAGAGTCAATGCCTCTTGGATATTCGAAAATCTGGTGTAAAGCAGGATGTCGTCCGCATATTGCAGTACTCTCACTTCTTGCTGTAAGACTCTCAAGATATCTTTTAAAGCGAAATTGAAGAGTATTGGTGACAAAACTCCTCCCTGTGGCACTCCTGAACCGCAGATGTGGTGTTCCCCATCAGCCTCCCCAAATACGAGGACTCTTGACGAAATCATATGAGCAATGAAATTGTATATTCTCACTGGAGTGTTCTTCTCCTTCAGTTGTTCCAAAACTTTTTGTGGTAACAATGCGTTGAAGGCTCCTTTAAGATCTAACGCCAGCACTGCTGTCCCCTTTTCCTTTGCGAAACCGTTCATGATATCTGTCGCTAATACCGTTGTGCAGTCTATCACTGAGCGGTTTCTTCTGAAACCCAATTGGTGTTGTGGTATGAATCTCTTATTCTCTATAAAGTGTTCCAGTCTCCTTTGAATTAGCTTCTCCATTAACTTTCCCATATTCGAAGTCAATGATATGGGTCTATAACCTTTTCCATTTGGTTTTGGTATAAATTTCACCCAAGATGTTTTCCACGAATCAGGAAATTTTGAGTTTAAAAAACAATTATTAAATATTTCCATAAGTTGTTTCCATCCTTCCTTTGGTAATTTCCTTATGACCTCATATGTAATTTGATCAAGGCCAGGGGCCGAGTCTTTTTTACAGGAGTCTATCGCCGCTGAGAATTCTTCTTCTGTGAAAGGTGCATTATAGATATTTCCTTCGTCAATAATATTCTCAAATTGCGCTTCCACTGAGATAACCTCCTTCCTAATGATTTGGTGCTGTTTTGCCCTGAAATGCTCTTACTAGACCCCAGATACGTTTTGATCCCATGGATGGATTGATCAAATTACAAAAGTCTTTGAATTTTTTCCGTCTATTTTCTGCGAGAATTCGATTTGTTTCGGTTTCAATTTCGAGGTAAGAATTCAGGTATACCTCGGTTGGTTCTTTGATGTATCGCTGCCGTGCTTCTTTTTTTTCTTCATAATCTCTTCACATTCATTAGACCACCATAAGGGTTTTATTGGTGACATTCTTTTTTTTCTTTGGGCAGAAATGCCCCTGATTTTTTAAGGTTGGTCATTATATTTCCCATAAATTCCTCGTAATTTTTCCGCTGTTTTTCTTTTTCCGTATCCAGTAAGTTCTCCTTCATTAGTTCGCCAAATTGTTTCCAGTCCACCTTATCCAACTTGAGTCTGTTTGTTGTCTCGCATATGTTTGTTGCATTTATTGTGATCGTCGTGAAAACAGGTAGATGGTCGCTTCCATAATCTTCTTTAGACGTCCAGCATTCCGATATGCATGCAAGAGCAGGTGACTGTAGCACCATGTCCAATGTACTGCCATCCCCTCCAAGTGCTCCAAATGTTGGCAGTCCATCATTTAAGATTATAAGATTTCTCATTTCTTGAATCTCCAATAATGCTTTTCCCGATGAGTTGATCTTGAAAGGGTAAAAGTATGGAGTGTGTGCGTTTAGGTCGCCCATGATCATAAGGTGGCCATCTTGTGGGATTGTATCCAATAATTCTTTCCAGTGCTCTAAAGGTATTTTTCTTGCTGGTGGAATGAATAATGAAATTATATAGATAGGACATTTGGCCGATCCGATTTTAACTCCAACCGCTTCCATTTAGTTTCTTCATTGACCTTCCAGTTTTAATTGTTCCATAATAAAGAATTTTTTGATGAATAGCATTGTGCCTCCCCCGTGATCATTTCCTTGTCGATCATATCGGAAAAAAGCAAAATCTATAATATTCCAATTTGAGATACTTTTGTTCAACCAAGTCTCCGTAACTCCTACGATGTCCAGATCATGTTGAAAAATCATAGTTTCAAGGTTGATTTTCTTCTTATTTATGCTTCGTGCATTCCATGTCGCGCACTTAATCAAAGGTTCCGTGTGTTTTATCATTTTCGCTTTTTATCTTGTAGTTCCTAAATCTATAATTATTTACTAATAAATCAACTCTAACTGGAAGATGCAAATTTAAAATTTAAATTTTAAAAGGGGTATAAAGAAGGAATTTTCCTCACATTTACCCCAATGATTGATTGTTCGGTTTCAATTGACAACCTTCCTTTTGTAACTTGTGTGATTTTAAGACGGATAGATCTCCTTTATCTTTAATCACAGTTTTATTTCCTCAAATTTTATTGAAGTTCCTCTAGGCATATCCTAACCTATATATTATTCTACTTAGTGAGTAAACTAAGTGGTTATTATTTTAGCGTTAGTTACACTTCTTCCTCATATAGACCAATGTTGACATCTTCCATTTCTTCATCTTGTTGTGCTCCTAAATCCCGTGTATTAACATTTCCTGTTTCAGTTCCTTCTAGTAATCCAAGATGAGCTCTTGATGTCCTGTTCAGTGTTGCCGTTTTCATGGAAATTTCCCGGAATCCGGGAAATTTTAACAAGCATGGGAAATTTACATGGAAATAGAAAATGTCTTGGAATTTCCAGGAATTTTTAATAATTTAGGGATATTTTCCTGGAAATTAAACAAAATTTAATAACAAGATAAAATTTGGTTAAATTTCAAAAATTTTTTATGTTTTCTATTTCGAACATTGCGAGAGTTGCGTCTAACTACTCAACCTTGGTATTGCGAAACTTTGATCGCGCCTTTATACAGATATCCTATATACTCTATCTATTGGTTTCATTCATTTTGTCCCAAGAAATTGAATTCATTTCGAGAAAAAATTTAAAATCAAACGTAAGTTTCGATATGGATAAATGGGTGATAAAACAACCAAATGTGCAATCTTCTAATTATTTTGCGAGTATATACATTATCAACTTTGCAATGTAATTTGAACGTATATAAGCGGTTACCTATAAGGTTATGGTCTCTTTATTTAGGACAATCAACAACCATCAACGAAAATAAAAAATAAAAAACGTCATTATTCACAGTTATTTTCTAATTCCAGGTTACAGGAATTCTTAGGAAATTGGCTGCAAAAATCTGACGTAAAAAGCAAGTCCGGAGATGAAATGGCTATTTGCAAATTTTGCGAAAAAACTTTAATAGCACACAAAACCACATTAATATGGCATTCAAAATCAGATAAACATTTAATAAATATGTCTGATGTGTCAAGTAATAAGAAAATCGAAAATGTATCTGGAATCAATTTGGAAACAGCTACAAGGAGGGCCGAAATTAAGTTAACAGGTCTTTTGGCGACGAACCATTTACCTTTTTTGATCATTGACACCTTAACTCCTTTATGTGCAGATTTGTTTCCTGATTCCAAAATTGCACAGCAACTATCTGTAAGGCGAACTAAAGCAACAATGTTAATGACCAAATCTTTGGGCAAAGATTTTGGTGAAACACTTTATGAAAAACTTCAAAAGCCTGGATGTTTCTTTTCTATCGAGATTGATGAACATACAGATCAAGGTTCAGCAAAACAATGCGCATTCACGATTACTTTTTATGACAACGTTGAATATAAAGTGAAAACAAAATTCTTTGACATGATAGAAATGCCAAGTGGAACTGCAGAACAATTGTTTAATGGTTTAAAAAAAGTTGTAGAAGAGAAAAACATACCCCTTCAAAATTTAGTGGGCTATTCCTCAGACACAACCAACGTGATGTTTGGATCAAACCACTCGGTAGCTCAATTGTTAAAGCAGCTTTTACAGGATGTTGCATTTATTAAATGTACCTGCCATAGTGCAAATTTAGCTGTTTGCAACGCCTGCACAAAACTTCCACGCTCTGTAAAAGATATGGTCAGAAACATTGGGTCTCATTTCAGTAGAAGGGCTCTACGACGGGATAATTTAAAAGAATTTCAAGAATTTTTTCAAACTGGAATCCACGAGATACTGACTGTCAGTTATACCCGATGGCTCTCTTTGAAGCAGTGTGTGGACAGGATTTTAAATCAGTTTCCTGCCTTGAAAGCTTATTTTGCGGAATTGGTTTTTACAGGTAGAGATCCGTCAAAAACAACGGATAAAATCCTGGCCACAATGAATAACAAATTTACAGTTATCTATCTCGAATTTCTATCCTATGCGCTGGGCCTAATGACTGATTTCAATTTACTTTTTCAGTCCGCTACACCTTTATTATACAGATTACAGCCAGAGGTAGAAAAATTGATGAAAACAATTTGCAGTGACTACCTTGAAATACACTATGTTAAAAATGTTGCAAATATATTTGAACTGGATCACCTGAATACTTCAATGTTCCTCGCAGACAAAAGTATGTATTTAGGTGTTCTGGCGTCTGAAAATTTGCATGACATGATAACTGATGGTAATGTTCCGCAAAAAGACCTAGACTTCTTCTACAACAGCATTCGTCAGTTTTATATAACATTAGTTACCGAAATGAAAGAACGATATCAATTTATAGATCCATTTATTGATGTTATTAAAATTATTGACCCACCATTTGCTCAATCATTCAAAATAAATTCTTTGCAATGTGTGTTTTCGATAATTTCAGTAACTGAATGCTCACTACCAGCTCTTATAAATGCTTTTTTATATAGCAGCGAATTTGGTAAATATATTTTGTACCCTTTAGACCTCAGTGTCTCTGATGCAAGAAGGGTGTTCGGATCTACTATTTCTTGGCACCAAATCTTTATCTGGTTACGACCGCTAATGATAATTCTCCTGTTTCCATTTATAATTCTCGCAATTAATTTCCCAATTGCTATGGGGTCATATCTCCCCAGGTTTCTATTTTCCCTTATAGACTCCATTAGGACCATATATGGAGGATCAAAGTACTGGTTATACTGAACAACCACCTCCAGATTGTGAGCCCTCCACTCCAAGTTAGGATTGACCATTCCTCCATTTCTTGCTTCAATCCGTTGCGTAGATCCTGGAGGCGTTGTAGTAGCCTGTTGTTGTTGCTGTAGTTGATCTTCTTCCTCCGTTTCTGTCACCTTATCATTAGTTGATTGGATTTGTTGTTTGTCCTGAAAATTCTCAGTGTTAATTGAACCTTCAAAAGGGATTTCTTTATTAATGTAACCATTATTATTATTAGAATCACTATTACCATTTTTGTTATTGTTGTTTTGGTTGTATCCCATATTTTGACACACTTTACCTTTATAATTATTCTTACTTCGTTTTCTTAGTTGAGTAGTCACACCTGGCAGCGAGTTTTCCTTCGACGAGGAATGATCTCTTTTATTGTTAGTATCTTCTCTTGGAATCATAGTGGTTGTTGGAATGTAATATTGTAGAGACGTGCAGGGGAGTTCCTGTTTCTCGTTACTAGACAGTACCGTCGAGTTAGAGATCGCTGAGCCTGGTCTGGAAGGAAGTTCTTCTGAGCTACTATTATTTTGCGAGTCCATATGGCGGTAACCTCTCCCCCTCGTATGGAACCTGCTTATTTCCATTTGATTTTCTTGCGTGGATTCTTTGAGGTCATTATCTCCTTCTAAACGTTGTGGTTCCCGATCCTCCATAATTTAAGCTACTTCTTGTGTCTGATGGAAAAGTGCGAATAATTAGATATATATTGTTTACTACTCACTAAATCAACTGTCATTAATTCCTTCTAATCTCTTTAATTCTATATTTCTATACTAGTATTCTCACCTTAAAATTTAATATATGGTTTGATGCCTCAAAAAAGTTAATTATTTTTGGAACATTTTATATTATTTTCTTTTTTTTTAATATTTTGAACTTTGTTAATATCAAGCTCAATCTAACCGTTTATTCATTTGCCTACCCTGTTATTTATTATTATTATTTATTTTATTTTATTTTATTCTTTTTAGATTCTAACTCAACCAGGGAATTCTGTTTAGAAAATTTGCAGCAAAACCAAACAATAGAGCAATGGTTCAAGTCAAACCCAAGTTACAACAAATCACGTCCCCACAGCCAGGACAGAGCGCAAACAAAAAGCAAGTAGATACTCAAACTTATAATATATTTATTTCCATTGTGTGCATTAACATGCAACCCTTGTAGCATTATAGTTATAATACATTTAAATTTCGTAAACTTTCTTTACCTTATACTTATATTTTACTTAATTAGACCCTACAAGTTCAAATTCAAAAGCCAGTTGTAATCAATTGTTTTATATGTATTGTTTTATATATGCACACTTACATAAATTATTTTCTTTTAATTAATTGCATTCGATTACTATCTACATTCTGCATACATCCATATATACATACCTCCCAGTTTCAGATTAAACTGATATTCTTTTTGCTGTAAAATTATTTTAGTGAGAATAAGAATAGCATACCGAAATATGAAAACCTGAGAATATTTTCTCTTCTTTTCTTTCCCCCAATGTTAAGAATTTCTACTTATTAGCATAAATCATAAACAGAGCAGAGCCCAGCTGACAGAATACCAAGACACAGATAGCTAAAATAAACCTGAATTCAGAAGGATGATGAAAGAATATTGAATAGGATGTTTTGACAAAGTCTTTGTGTAATTAACCTTTTTCAAGGTTATGTCTGTTATGAAGTTACTTGTACACAACTTTCACTTTCTTTTCTTATACACCAGTATTTAAAAATTGTTTAAAGTTATTTAAGCAGTTATATTTTCAATTTATATTTTACTCACGGAATTGGACTGACGGATTGGATTTCCTTTCTTTTTCCTCCTATTTATTTGTTTATTTTAATTTATCACTTTTTATTTGTTCCTTATACTATAACAGTTCTGGGTTCAGGACCATACTTTGCCAAACAGCGTGGGAAGCCGGCTGGCTATCACTTTCCTCTTGGCACCTGAGGTTAGTTTGTTTGTAATAATGTAAGCGACACTTCTATATTTAATTTCACTAAATCACTGATTTACTTATATCCATATCTCAATAATTGCTTATGTTACATATTCATAATAGTTTTGGGCGAAAATATAAAACTTCGCCTTGATCAAATTTACTTCCTTACTCTCCGACATCTACAATCGAAATCCGGGGGTCAGAGTAGTGCGGTTTTTCTTTCTCTACTGGTTACAGCGCTCACAGTGGTAATTTTTTTAACTATTCTGTCACGTGATCTAAGAAGAAAAACATAAATATAACCTCAATGATTTTGTAGTGAAATGACAGCAAGAATAAATTTTTATATTAACATAATATTATTTACACATGAATTTATTATTTTATACTAAATTTTCATTTTTATTTCCATTTTCAGTCATAAAACTCGTTCAAACCTTAAATAAAACCCGATTCATTCAGCTGTCATCTCATAAATGTCATAAACAACCGTGTAGCAGACGATACATTATAATTCAATATTTTCCCTGAAGGGGCGCTCAAGACAGTAGGGAGATGAAAACTCCACTACTCTGACCCCCCTATTTGGGGGCCAATAAATATAGGCCGTTTCATCTCCTTATCCTAATTCATGGGAAATACCAGTGTAGTACCGATGTTTACCACTGGCTTAGTACTTAGACGATTGCTCGGCCATAGTCTAGCCGAGCCTTGACAATTAATGCTGGCGCAGTACAGAATTTTTGTTTCGCCAAAGCTTGGACAAGCCACGGCGGCAAGTCATTTTTTATTTATATTAAATTTAATAAAAATTTAACAGAATTGTTTGATTTTAATAAATTATTTAAAGAAATTAAAATTACAAAACAAAATTTAAACTTCAATTTGAACAATAATTTGGTTACTAAAATACTATTATTCTTCTTTTTATGAATAAAAAAAAATTTAAAAATCAACACCCGTGTAAAAATTACCCTACTAGGGCCGTAGTATGGAATGAAACGCCGCGCCTGATCAGGGACATATCAGGGCGACAAGAAAGTGTGGATTTCCTGATCAGGGCCACATCGGGCGCAGCGTTTAATTTCCTAATAGGTCGGCCCTAAAAGTCCCCGGCGCAATAGGCTTCTACACATTTAACCTACAAATACAATATGAAAAAATTGTGATTGGTTTTCAATGTTGTGTTTATCTTTTTTCTTGACTCGTTATCGGCATTTTATAAATATTTTAATAACACTAAATTAATGCACTTAATTCATTAATCACTTGAATCATATAATATATGTATCCGTTTTGATACACGTTGTGTCTCAATTACACTTCAAAGTTAACCTCAAATTAAAAGCATATCATGTGTGAATCACACGGTACAGAAAAATTTGAATGTGTGAGTGATGTGCAGAAGCTTCGCGCCGACGTCTTTTCGTCTATATAGGTTAGTTCCATGGAAAAGGTGTAGATGGCATCGCTGCATACTTGAAATGAATGTTTTAATGCGCATGTGCCAATTTGAATTTGAATTATAATATACGTACATAAATAATAAGAAATGACATTATATTATTCTCCATATAATTATTATTGCAATAAATAAATGTAATAGATATTACAATATATTATATATATATATATATATATATAATTGTATATATGTATATATATATATATATATATATATATATATATATATATATATATATATAATTGTATATATGTATATAATTATTAAAATTGAAAATGTATACTTAAAATAAATAATTTTTTATTTTTATAATGTTTGTAGAAATTATTATTTTGAATTTTGCAAAGAATTTTAACAGAACTTTTGAAAATAATTAAATTTGCATAATGGATTTTTTTATTCATGAAGATAATGATAATTTGACAAGAAATTTAAAAAAATTTGAAATTCTGCGGAGAATTTTATTACGTTTGAAAATAATTGAATTTCTATGATGAATTTTATTATTTATAAAATTTTGACGAGAAATTTTAAAAGAAATTTTAAATGTAATTGAATTTTTGCGAAAAATTTCATTATTTTTGAAAATAAATGAATTGTTGAGAAGAATTTTATTCTTTATAAAGATGATTGAAATTATGACAGTCATTTTATTACATTTTTTTTTTAAATAATTGAAATTTTGAACAGATTTTTTTAAAAAATGTTAAAAATACCAAATGTTTAATTTACGCAAGTTATTTTTATTAATTAATAGCAATTTTTAAAGCTTCGTGTTGTCATTTTTTTTTAGTTGCAAAATACTAATTACAAATAGAATTCAAATTGGTACATGCGCATTAAAACATTCATTTCAAGTATGCAGCGATGCCTTCTACACCTTTTCCCTGGAACTAACCTATATAGCCTCCCTTTTTTCAATGGGAGTGTCTCCCCTATGGCCTTCTTGGTCTGAATGATACTGAGGGCGGTATTCATAGTCGATACTTATTTCTTAAGCAGCGACTTAAGCAGCTGCCACCTAGATTCATAGTCGTGCAATAAGCATTGCCTTAAGCCGTAACTTAAGAATATGCTTGACAAAATAAATGCTTCGATTTTGAGATGCATAGTCCCATCTTAAGAATGCCAAGTATTCATAGTCAAAAAAGATGATCTTATTTGACATTGCCGGTGAACTTATTTGAACGAATTGAGGTTATGATTTTAAGTCAACGTCTTACATGACTTAAGCAATTACTTATTGTTTTTTTATAAATATTTATAATAAAAATGAAAAGATTTTTGATTAAAAACAATTTAATAATAATTAAAATTTAATAATTTAATGAAAAGGATGCAAATTTATAAAATTTTCACGAGAAATAAAAAGTATTTTTTTCATCGAAATGTTGAAAAAACATTTCGATTTGGCCTTAAGAATGTGTCTACCAAATTAATGCATCCACACACATTATTGTACATCCGAAGAATTTGTTCCCCATGTTCAAATATGTATAATATACATCAATTATTTTATTTACATATTTTCAAGTATATATTATATACTTGAAAATATGTAAAAATAATTGATTCTGAGAAAATCGATACCCTACGAGGAAATAAAACTGTTAATATTAAATAATTATTAAAAAATACTATTTTTTAAAATTTTGGAGATCCAAACGAAAGATAATTGTTTCACACCTTTTGTATGCACTCTTGGTGCATTGGTTAAGGAAAAATAAGATTTAGTTCAAAAACTTGAAAAAAAAATCATTTTACAATTACTTTTAATAAACAAAATTTTTTGTGTTGTTTGTTTGGGTTTGTTAGAGACAATGGCAATATAATAATAAACTGAATCCATTTCAAATCAGGCAGGTCGACTAACTTCAAGTTACAGATTTAGCTGTCGCTAAAATATGTTATTGTACATAAAAAATAAAGAGACATGTATTTTTTTATTTTTCAAAAAAGTTAAATTTAAAGAAGTTATGCACATTTGAACTTTGAGTGGAAAAACTCAAATAAATAGTGAAAAAAAATTGTTTTGCTTGTCATTTTTTTCTATCGAGTATAATTTAATTTTCTTTCTTGAGTCTTGTAGATAGGCTTTTCCTCTTCAAAATCCAGTTTGAAATTTGAAAAAATATTTAAAATTATAAAAATAGGGGATGATTTTCTGAAAATAAATAAGATCAATTTTCTCAAAAACACCACCTTTTTTCTATCCAAATTTTTACTACAAGTTCTTAAAATAATAATGAAAATTTCCTATGAATTTCAAGCGGGCTAAACGTTCACGCCAACATTGTTATAGCGATTCATTTGTTTTTAAAAATGCAAGTTAACAACTTGAAAATTTGCGAAAATAAATATTTCAAAAAAAAATTCTCCTCATTGCCACAATGGTTTAGCCCGCTTGAAATTCATAGGAAATGTTCATAATTATTTTAAGAACTTGTAGTAAAAATTTGGATAGAAAAAAAGGTGGTGTTTTTGAGAAAATTGATTTTATTTATTTTCAGAAAACCATCCCCTATTTTTATAATTTTAAATATTTTTTCAAATTTCAAACTGGATTTTGAAGAGGAAAAGCCTATCTACAAGACCCAAGAAAGAAAATTAAATTATACTCGATAGAAAAAAATGACAAGCAAAACAATTTTTTTTCATTATTTATTTGAGTTTTACCACTCAAAGTTCAAATGTGCATAACTTCTTTAAATTTAACTTTTTTGAAAAATAAAAAAATACGTGTCTTTTATTTTTCATGTACAATAACATATTTTAGCGATAGCTAAATCTATAACTTAAAGTTAGTCGACCTGCCTGATTTGAAATGGATTCAGTCAATAGTTAAAATAATTTTTTCTATCTTTTAATACAGAAAAATTTAGAATCTAAATATAATATTTCGTCAGGAATAAGAATATTTCAATTTTTCATCATTCTGGTAGTCATTTCTTGTATCCTTTTACTTTACAACTTTTTTTCTAAAACTATTAAAATATTATGCATATTTTTAAGTTTTTTTACCCCTCCCCCTTCTCTCCCTTATAAGATATTTTATGTGCATTAGCGTCATTTTTTCTAATGAATATATAAGCTATCTACCATCGCTTATTGGTAGATACAAGAGAATATTGACGAAAAAAGCCGAACGCTCAATAAGATCATCTTAAGCATTTGCTTGGTCAAGCAATTCTTAAGATGCATTTCCTTTACCAAGCAGTTGCTTATTTTTGACTATGAATACATATGGTCTTAAGCTCGACTTATTCGAATAAGGCCGACTTGATCAAGCAAAGCTTAAGTCCTTGCTTAAGTCGGGACTATGAATACTGCCCTGAGATATTAAAACTTTACTGTACACTTGTGTCGTTAGTATAGTGGTTAGAGGGATATAGTGCTGCTATCGGAGACGAAGCTGAACACAAGGCATAGATTGGCATATGAAAATTACGCGATGGTTGGAAATGATAGGACGGGAAACAAAGGAGGAGGCGGTACCGCCATAATCTTTAAAGACAATATTAAATTTTAAAAAGTAAATTTAAAATCAGTTAATTCAATAAAAACTATAGAAACAACTATAATTAAAATTCAAATTCAAAATTCAAACAACTTATTTATAATTAGTGCGTACGTCCCGGGACACACAAATTCAAATTTTCCTATTGATTTGTCATTAATATTTGAGGAATTAGAGCTACAAAAAATAATAATTGGTATATCGACGGGTGTTACGAAAAAAACACAGTCAAGATTCAGGACGAAAAAAAAACACTCCCAATGAAAATATAATCAAAAATTCTGTTTTCATTTTTAGTTTCCTGCACAAATAAGGAGTTTTTTCGAATTTTCTCTTTCGTGTTGTAATATTTGTTTAAATATTTAATATAATTAAATTAGTTTTTAAAATTAAAAGTTCACTTTTAGATTTAAAAACCGGGAGTGTTAGTTTTCTTGCAAAGAAATTTCAAGAGTGTTTTTTCCTAACACCCATCGATATAATGTCGGGTGACCTTAACTCGAGACATAGAGATTGGGATGAAAATCAAATTAATCCCAGAGGACTTTATTTAAAAAGATGGCTTGATATTAATGATATAAAATATAGAACAAAATTTATTGGCCCAGCGGAACATATAAGATGTATAATAAATAAATTTGTTATTCATTTGTTATTCAAAACCATTCGAATTGTTTCAAAATTTTTAGTACATAAATAAATAATCAAAAAAATGTCGACCAAACCGCAAGTTGGCGTTAATCGAAGGCCACAGTCTGTAGGATTGCCGTTTGTCCATGCTCTTTTAGAGAATTAAAGGCAATCGTCATATCAAAAAGTATTTGATATAATTTTAGAGGAAGGCGAAAAACTTCTAAATTTGTAAATACCATCCTACATAATATGTAAGTAAAAAACTCAGCTTAAAATCCCCGTGCAGGATCTTCTCAGGATCCTGTGCAGGTTCCGATGCAGGAACTTTAGCTATTAAAAGTTCCTGTAACGGTTTCTGTACCGGAACACTTGCAGGATCATGTATAAAAACCTTTACAGTTTTGTAAACTGCAGGTACTTAAGCGTAAAGGACCCTGTAAGTGTCCCGTAAAAGATCCTACACGGTTTCTTCAATTAATTTATTTATTTTTTTAACTTCTTTGCAGCCTAACATATTAAAATATGAAGTTTATGTTTGTCAAATGTTGCTTAACATAAAAAAAATTTAAACTTAACATTTAAAAAATTAAAAAGTTTCCTTGATCCTGCAAGTGTTCCTGTACAGTACCCTTGCAGGAACATTTAATAGCTAAAGTTCCTGCATCGGAACCTGCACAGGATCCCGAGAGGATCCTGAGTTTTTTACTTCCAGATTGTTAATGCAAGATCTTACAAATGATTTTACAAAGGAAACTGTCCAGGATGCTATGTTGTTGTTTGTTTCGGTACAAAGGATAACACGTTTGATCTTATTAAGTTTCACTAGAGAACCTTGGTACATACACTGAAAAAAAAATTTATTTGATTCAAATAATTCAAATTATTTGAAAAATATTTAATTGATTCAAATACTTTTTATTTAG
The DNA here is from genome assembly GCA_032873175.1 of Leptopilina drosophilae. Classification (NCBI taxonomy): domain Eukaryota; kingdom Metazoa; phylum Arthropoda; class Insecta; order Hymenoptera; family Figitidae; genus Leptopilina; species Leptopilina drosophilae. The sequence goes on from CM065479.1 coordinate 40,156,264, forward strand.
ATCAAAAAAATATGTATTTGTTTCAAATAACTTGAATTATTTGAATTACACTTAGTTGAACCAAATAAATCGTATTTGATTCATTTAAATAATTATTTTAATTGAATAAATGAATTTATTTAATACTAATAATGAGATACTTAAAACTAATTTTTTATTTATTTCATTCAAATAATTATTTAATTAAATCAAATACGATTTATTTGACACAATAAATTTATTTTATTGATTATAATAAACTCAATTATTTAATCCGAATAATTCATAATTCAAAGCCGTCAGAAAATATGCGATTTGCATGGGGTCTTTGGATTAGGCTGTAATTTGTTGAAATTGTAGTATTGGATACTAGAAACAAGGGTGCCAAAAATTTTTTGAAAATTTTGAAATTTGTTGAAGTTACGCCATTTTGAATTTTTTTGTTATAATTTTTTTAAATCTTGATATTTCCGAAAGTTTTCGATGAAATTTAATAAAATTTGGAAGGCTTATACTTAACATCATGCTTCTTCTGACTAGCACATAAAAAAAAAAAAAATTTTTTTGCCCGAAAAAAGTCAAAAAAAATTTTTTGAAACCGTTTTTCCCGAGCGGGACCGATTTTTGAGTTTTCTTGTCAATCAATAAAATATTCCTTATAATTTCACCTTTCATTTAAAAAAAGAAAATCGATGGAGACTCAAATAGTTTTCGAGATATTGCAATTTTTATGGAAGCGTGACCAGGTTTCAGTGTCAGCGATGTGTGAGTGCCCGGGAATCCTAATTCTTACACTTTCCTGTTCAAAATTGTCTAGAACCTACAAATTTTATCCGATTTTGATGTTCTTGGACTTAAATGAAAAGAGATAAATTTTCTAAGAGTTTTCCCGAAACTGTTGTTTCAATTATTAATTGTTTATTTATTTTTTTTTGTTACTCAAAGTAAACAATTTACAAAAATTTTGAAAAAAATCGTGTTTATTTTTTATTTTTCTATTCCTCATGAACGAAATCAATTTAAATTAGTCTACTATGACCACCTGATAAATAATAATGCATAATTCAATTTATTTAAATAATTTCGTTAATTAACAAATAGATAACTCTGGTCCTTCTTAAAAAAAAATTGTATTTTTTACAGATAAATTTATGTTTATTTAAGTAATGTATGTCTCTTTTGTTACAAAATAATTTTAAAGTTAATAATTATCATTGTTATTAACAATTATTAGAAAAATTGTATCTTTTGGAGACAAATTTATGCTTATATAAATAAAGATATAAGTAAGTAATAAAAAATTGATTAATTAATTTTTAATTTATATTTTATTTATTTACCATAAATGATTCACAAAAAATATAATTTGAAATATTATTAGTAAATAAGAGTTGTAGTTCCTATATTTGAATCCACTTTGAATGTGTACACGGAGAGAGATTTTGTATTAATGTTTGTTAAAATTGGTAATAGAATTTAATATGCATATAATATTAGTATGCAGCTCTTAATATATTTTAGAAAAATTATTAAAAGAATTATAATCTTTAAAACTGACTATATTAAAATTATAGTCCGGGAAAGTATCGAAAGAATACCTTTAATATAGCCAATACTAAAAATTATGAGCGAGTCGAAAAGGATAGAAAATAAAAAGACGTAAGAAGGAGAAGGATATAATTAGCGTTTCGAGAGTATTTCACACACACATACACACAAATGAGTCAACGCAAGCATTATACTATATACATATAAACACAAACTATATACAATTTCGGAGATATATGTTAAAACCTAAAAACGCATACATATAAACTTAACCGATACAAATAAACGCAATGTCGCACGCATGCTGTACATTGGGAGATACAGTTCTCAACTTCCTTATATACTAAACTCGAGAAATTTTCTGAACTTGCGAGAAAGTAATATTTTCTCAATATTTTGTTAAACAAAGTTCTTAACTTATTTTAAGTTATAAATAAATAATTTTGTATGCTGGGTCAAAATTTTATTGAGCAATGTTTCTCATAATACTGTTTTTAAAATTGTTTGTTTCTGGAAACTGATTTCTATTAAAGTTATATCCAATTTAAAGTTGTTTGAAAAAACTCATCATTTAATTTATTGGCATAAGAATTTTTATGCATTTTATATAAAATGCAGCATTTCTTAAATCATTTTTTAATATCTTCTAATGAACTAGTTTAGTTAAAAATTCTAAAAGAAATTGAATTTTGAAGAAGTTACAAATGATTGCAAAAATTAAATTATTTTTAAGGCAGTAAAACCATTTTTATAAATAATAAAACTCAACACAGAATTTCAATTATTTTTGACACAATTTAAAAAAAATTTTTCGTAGAAATTTAATTAATTTCAATAATTTATCAAAATTCAATTATTTTCAATATCTACTATTTCAATAAAATTTCACAAAAAAATCCAATTATTTAAAAAGAAATATATTATTAAAATTCGTCTAAATAATTTAATATTATTTTTCAAAGTAATAGATAGATTCCTTCGCAGAAATTCATAAATACAGTCAAAAAATTAAAAAACTTCCGATCAAAATTTCATTTATTATTATAAATAATAACATTTTTCTCCAAAATTCAATTATTTTCAAAAACTGTTCTGAAATAAAGAATTTTTTATATCCAGTTCTTTAATAAAATTTCCCAAAGAATTCAATGATTAACAAATTTTTTTTTAACAATTCTACGCAGATATTTAATTGTTTTCATAAATAATAAAAATTTAATAAGAATTTAATAATTTTTTACAAAGACTCAATTATTTTTTATATAATTTTCATCAAAATTTCTCTAAAAATGAAATTATTCTTAAAAATTTTATTAAAATTCGTCAAAATAATTCTTTAAAAGTTCAACAACTTTAAGAAACATTAAACTATTCAATAAATTATTTATTTTTGTATTTAAATAATTGAATTTTCGTAGAATTTTCTAATAAAAATTAATTTAAATATGAATATTTTTTATTAATTTGAACTGACTTTTTGCTTTTGAATTAGCAGATTTTACTAATAAATAGACGTTTCCACTAATTTAATCGTAAATTTTTACTTATTTATATTTAAAGAGAAATTAAACTTAAATGTCTGAAATGCCATGAAGTTTGGCTCGGATAATTTCGGAACTGCTCGACTAAAATGTTCGGCTAATCTCGGACAGTTTCGTAACCACTCTTCGACAGCCGAAAGCCTGCTATTAGGCTGGTCATAATTTTTAATATAGTCGATAACACTATTCGTTACTAAATTTACAATTTATGCAATACTTCGATAGTATTTAGTATAATTCTCTAGTAATACTTTTTACTATTGTAGACTTTCTTACTTATAATATTAAAATTTCTTACTGACTATTCTAATTTCTGTTACTTCAGAATAATACAATGTAATAATTTGATTATAAATTTTCTTAAAAATGGTAATAATAATTCATAAAAGTGCATGATTTCCCCAAATTGCAATCGGTTTTACTAAATACTAATATAATAATACGAAATATTAAAACTAAATTTCTCTCCGTGTAGCGTATGATACTCAAAATGACTTGCAACAAAAATGAGACTCCTTGTCTCATTTTGAGCTTACATAAAACTTACTCATAATGAGACCAATCATATTCATTATGAGTATAAATGATACATTTCAATTTTCATCAAATAATGAATAACCTTATACAAACATAAAATAGGGGAGAGTCACTACGGTCGGGACACTTTTTGACTTGTGTCCATAACTTCCGTTCTAGACCGAATTTCACGTTTTCTGACATATGGTTGAAAAGATCTTCTAAAGTGGAATGTTTCTTCTGAACATCAGAAAATGTTTGGCCAAAATTTGGAAAAGTTATAAACATTAAAAAAAAATGTCGTTACGGTCGGGCCACCCCTGCCGGAAGAATAGACTGAAATTGTACTGGGGAATTAGTACTGAGAGCTCAGTCTATTTCAGTCAAAATTTGCTGCGTTTTAGCACTGAATTTGTACTGGGAAAAATTACCTGCAAAAGGGTCGCTATAGGTGGTGTTTATGGCTTAACCGTCATTAAGTTGAAGGTTGAATATTTCTTTGTTAATGTTAAAAATAATTTTTATTTATATTTCAACATTATATTTGTTTTTCATGAACTCAGATTCTTTACAAGTAATTATAATATATGCTAAATGTTTATGTGAATCAAAATTCAAAAATAATAACTGTTTTTACGTAACAATTAGGGTTTGCGAGATAGTTTATAACTTTTTTAAATAATAATTTTTTATAATGAATTTTAGATATTTGTAATCATAAAGCTTTACAGATTTAAATTCTTTTGTTTTAAAAATTGAATTATTTAAATTGTAAACTTTTTAAGTCATAAAAATATAATCTCATACAACAATAGGCTTTTGGGTCTATTGTTAAAGCAGGGGTTGCAATATAAGTTTAAAACTTAACTGGAATTTCATTGAAAATTTCCCAATCAGCACATAAGCTTGCCACAAACTTGCATTAAGCTTGCCGTGCAAGGTGTGCAAGCTTACAGAGCAAGCTCGTGACAAGTTTGTGGCAAGTAACAAAATGTCCTATTGCTGCAAGCTTACACTGCAATCTTGCTACAAAATTATGATAAGAGCTTGCTGCAAGCTTGTGAGGCAAGTTTTCGACAAGCTTATTTGGCAAACTTGCTACAAGCTTGCCAGATAAACTTGCAACAAAGTTGATGCAAGCTGTCGGATAAATTAAAAAACTTGACACGATGCGCAGTTGAATTCTATGGCATTTACGGCTGCGCAGTAAATTTCTTTGACACCTGGATATATTGCTGAGTGTATGTTTTGAAATTTATAAGAAAATATCCAGAAAAAATTAAAATTGATTCAATTAAATTGTATATACTTGTGCAGCAAGCTTGCAATAAGCTTACTGCAAACTTACACTAGAAACTTGTAGCAAGTTAGCCAAATAAGCTTGTCGAAAACTTGCCTCACAAGCTTGCAGCAAGCTTATATCATAATCTTGTAGCAAGATTGCAGTGCAAGCTTGCAGCAATAGGACATTTGGTTACTTGCCATAAACTTGTCACGAGTTTGCTCTGTAAGCTTGCACACCTTGCACGGTAAGCTTAATGCAAGTTTGTGGCAAGCATATGTGCTGATTGGGTTTGTTAACCTTTGTTATTTTCACTTCCAGACTGTTAAAAATGGTTTGTTGACATAACCTTCATTTTAAACTATTGTTAAAGGACTTAAAAAATGTCTACCGAAACATTTAAAAAAATCAGACTGAAATTGTACTGAGGCCAGTACAATTTCAGTACCTTTTCAGTCTATTCTTCCGGCTGGGACCATAGAAAATCAATGTGATATGAAGAAATGTTACTAAAAATGTCCCGTAAATTACAGAAAAATGATGAAATACACTTGTAAATGGAAAATGGAAATATAACATTCATATAAAAATTAATCTAAAAACGTTCTCAGTACACGAAACGTTTACAATACGTTATCGAAAGAGATATGAAATGAGATTTTTTAGAATGTTTTACGAACATTTTTCAAACATGAATATATATTTTTTACTGTAAAATGATGATCTTCACACTTCACTGCCTTAAACAAATGAATTTCCGATGTCAGAACGCACCATAATTTTAAAATTATGTGTCCTAACCTCCACGATATAAAGTGACATGACCGTAAGTTTCGCGTCGTATTGATTTTTTTAACACACACATAAACGCATGATATAAAAACCAAATAACATATACCAAAGTATTAAAGCACTCTCTAATGAATAAATTTCATCATCTTATTTTATTGTTTGCATTTTTCCTTTTGTTTAATTAATCTTTCTAGACACAAAGTAAAAGTTTTGTTTAAAAAATTCAACACACATTTACGTTTTACGTTTGTACTGCTCGCGTACTTCATTGGAACTTAATGAAAGTAAAGTAAAAAGTTTTCTACCATTAGTAACAACAATTTACATGCAATGGTAAATGGCACCAGTTTGTTACAACTAAGAAACCCGAGGTGGCCCAACCGTAAAGGTGGCCCGACCATAGTGTCTTTCCCCTATATTAACTCTCCTGCGCATAAAGCCGAGTATACTCGTCCAAACATTTTTGTTAATAACTATTGTTTAAATTATCATTAAGACATCGGTCATGTTGCAAATTGCTTTTTTTACCCAAACAAAGGTAACTAAATTATTTTAAACCACCTTAATAATGTATTTAACTATAAATATTACATTAAATATGTCTTAAAAGAAAAAAAATATGTACCATCGTAAATGAGGCAAATTTCGCTCAATTTTTCAATTCTTTTTTAAATAACTTTTGGAAACGATGAAAATAAATATTAACACTAAAAATACGTGACGCGATCTGAAGAAAGGGACCTTAGAAGCAAATCACTTTAAGGTTATGGTAGTGTTACCTATTTATTAATTAAAAGTTTCTTTTTAATTACAGTAAATTAAAATCAGTATTTATTTAATATTTTAGTTGTAATAAAGACCTGAACATCAGTGAATTGTATTGTCAGTTGATTCTCTGTTCGTATTTTTATTTCAAAAATTGCAAACATAACCTATAATTTTTTGCTTCTAAGGTCCCTTTCTTCAGATCGCGTCACATATATAATCTCTAACCCTTTATCTTTCCTATTACTGCATAAAGAAATTAAAATATATAACAGAAAACTATTTATAAGCCGTTTTGTTGTGAGCGACTTTACCTTAAAATAAGGGTAAATTCACTCACCATTATTATTCTGGCAAAGTATATTATAATCTGCAAAAATAGAACTAAACATTCTTTAGAATCAATAATGAAAAAAATTAAGAACAATGTCTAAAGTTATTGGAATAAATATTTAATATTGTTTTATCATAAGTAATTAATATTCCATCATTCAACTAAACGTACTGATAACCATAAAAAATAAGGTTAAGTTTGACAATTTAGTGCTTAAACCGTTTTAAATTGTTTAATTTTCAGTTATAAGAGTACTATCATTAAAAAAAATCGAATTATAAATTAAAATAATTAACATACTTAAAATATCCAGGCCCAAACATCTTTTTTGTAGATTTATTTCCTGAGCGAATTTACACTACAAATTTGAACTTTTTTAAATTGATTTTTTGCAGAATCTATTTATTACTTTCAGTTTTGTGCTTTATGAAAATCATGTTGGCGATACAGGAAATGTAATGTTCAGAAGGATTCAACTTAAAAATTTTCAAGTAAAGCTTTATTACCTACTTTTTCATACTACCTGTTCAGTATGAAAATTACTAACTTGTGGTTTAAATATAATTTTTATTGAAAGTTATCAATGAATCTGCTGCAAATAAATTTTAAATTGAAGTTTACTATTTATATTAACCAAAACAATCGTAAATCTTAAATATTTCTCTCTAAAAAGTATGTCAATCGAATTTAAAAAAATAGATATCTGTTGAGTGAATTTACCCTACATGAGCGAATGTAGCCTCTTTTACGGTATAAATTAAACCCCTATCTAAGGGTTTTGAGGTCGCTGATTACGAATATAAAGTGAAAATTAAAAAAATTAAAAATGGTGGATCCAATATGGCGGACCACAATTTAAAAAATATTTACTAATCGTCCCGTCTACCGCTATCTAATGGTTTTTGACGTCGCTGATAACGAATATGATGTTAAAATTTAAAAATTCAATATGAGGGACTACAATTCGACGCCCCCCGTTGATAAAATGTCTATTGGAAAGCCAGTGGAATAAAATGTTAATTAAAAATTTTGTGGAATATAAGTCTAATTCAATTGTTTGTGTAATAAAATGCTCGTTGAAGTTGCGTGCTATAAAATGCTAATTGAAATGAAAATTCAATATAATGTTTATTCAAGTAAATAACCAAAATAACGAATAAAATTATAAATCCATCTTTAATAATTATAATGCTAACGTAAGTTTTCACAGGAAATATTCTCTTCTTAACCTTGCATCTTTGAATCATAATTTGCCACATATTTTTTAAAATATTTTAATTAATAGTATTTTCTAGTTGAAAATACTCGAAGTTTAAAAAAAATAAAGTGATTAATTATTATTTACAATATACATGAAATATTTCTTCAAAAATATTAATATAATAAAAAAATATATTTTCCAAAATTTATTTACTTTCAAATAAGAATTTAATTATGATTATTGCAACAAACTATTATTTAACATTATATTATTTTATATTTAATTTAAAATTACACCTTTAATCCTTGGATTATTTATTATTTAATAAAAGTTTCTATAAACTTACTACGAAAAGTCACTAAAAACGTTAACATTATAATTATTAAAGAGCAATTTATAATTTTATTGGTTATTTTGGTTATTTACTTGAATAAACATTATATTGAATTTTCATTTCAATTAGCATTTTATAGCACGCAACTTCAACAAGCATTTTATTACACAAACAATTGAATTAGACTTATATTCCACAAAATTTTCAATTAACATTTTATTCCACTGGCTTTCCAATAGACATTTTATCAACGGGGGGCGTCGAATTTTAAAAATATATACTCATCGTTTTGTCTACCGCTATCTAGGGGTTTTTGAGGTCGCTGATTACGAATACGATGTTAAAATTAAAAAATTAAAAATTGTGGATTCAAGATAAAGTCAAAATTATTAAATATCCAAATTACTTTTTGAAAAAAACTTTAACTACTTTTTTTAAAAGTAAATATTTTTTAATTTTTCCAAAAACTGCAACATTACATTACATTACACGTTACGTATTTTTAGAATGGCCCCAATCAACCAGAAATCTTCCGAAAATGGATTTTTTTACGGAAATCTTCCGAAAATTTATTTTTTGCGGAAATTATCCGAAAAATTTCCAGAAATTTATTAAAATTACTTATTTTAAATATTAGATTATTATTCTTACATTTCTTATTCTCATTTTGTACAAAATAAAAAAGAATTATTTCAATAAATGTTATAAATAATTTAATGTAAAACTATAATTGCACATTTTGAAATATAGAACTTTAGGAGTATTAGCATAAATGATTATTATAACAATATATAACCTTAATATATTACGATCGCTGCGCATGACAGTGTTCACACACTCTGGTCTGAGTGGTAGCGATACGGATTACTACTTTTTCGAGCAAAAAGTTAGAAAGTAAAACTTTAAAATTTCTACAAGTAATATTTGCAACATACTGAATGTAAAAAGTAATACAAAAATTAATGAAAATTACAATGACGATGTAAAAATTAAAATTCTTAATGCAATTTTTGAAAGTGAATACTGCAATAATTACTATTAGTATTTTTCACTACAAAAAATAGCAATAGTTGGGTAGTTCAACAATCGAATGAAGAAAATAAAGAAAATTTTGGCCCAATATGCTCATTTCTCAAAAAGGTTAAAAAAATCAGTTTCTAGTATGGAATATTTAGCAATATTTTTAGCAAATTCGAATTACTTTGGTCAGAATTCGTGAAATTTTTCCTAAAAATAAAAAGTATACTTTTTAAATCGAAATGCTGAAAAACATTACTATTTAACTTTAGGAATGTGTTTACTAAAAAACGGGAATAAAAATATTTTCTTATGAAAATTACGGCAAATTGAATTTTTTGCAAGTATTTAAACAAAATTTTATTTCTCCTAGATGAATGAACCGATTTAAATGAATCAAGCGGGGATATAATAAAGGGGATAATATAATTATACTTTCGTTTAGAATTAGAGACTTCTTAAAGAGTTTATTTTTGAATAATTATTTAATTTTATAAAAAAATAATTTTTTTTTAATGTTCTGCGTCTTTTAATTTTTTTTTGAAAATTCCAACATAAAATTAAAACTATAAGAAATCAAAATTCGTTGAAAAGATTTATTCGAGGAACAATTTTTGAAAAGTTACAATCAAAATTATATTGCAGCGGAGATGCGAGTTTGATGTTTTTCTGAATTAAAACATTGTTTGCATCTACGAAATAAACAAAATACTCTCCAGTTAACATTTATGTAACCATAAAATTAATTAAAAACTAAGTATAGTCTTATTGCACTATACATTTTGATTTCTAATAGTTTTAATTATGTTGAAATTTTTATCAAATTTTTCAAACGCGCAGAAAATTAAAAAAAATTTGTTTATAACAAATTTATTAAATAATTATAATTATTCACTTTGTCGGTCCTAGATTCCGAGATATTCGCAATTTACTAATTTTGAAGAAAAATATCGAAATTTTTTTTATTCCTTTTTCTTAATCTACAGGGTCTAACACGTCGATTCATGCAATTTTCATTAATTTATTGACTCTCTAAGTATTTTATTTCGTTGTTAGAAAAAAAATGAAAAGGGACCACTTTTTCGAAAATGCGTTATTTTTACATTGTTAAAAAATGAGGGGGGGGGAATTCGAAACCTATTAATTTTCAATCTTAAGGGTGCACTAGACTTAAAAAAAACTCTTATCTATATAACTTCCCAGAAGAGCCGGAGAAATTCGCATTACAATTATTAATTTCGTGTTTTAGAAAATAAAATTTTTAATTTTTTGTAATAAAGTCGCTCAAAAAATTTTTTTTAGACTACTTTTCTTTTCTTTGCTTGAAATAACTCTAAAAAATAACACCGAACCTTTAACTTCGTTAAATATTGGTCATTATTAATTAATAACCGTAATTTTAGAAAAGGGACTACTTTGTCGGAGATCCATTATTTTGTCATTGTTAAAAAATGAGGGGGGGGGAATACGAACCCTATTGATTTTTAATCTTAAGGGTGTACTAGACTTAGATCAACTCTTATCTATATAACTTCCCAGAAGGACCAAAGATATTCACATTACAATCTTTGATTTCGTATTTGGGTGATTTTCAAATAACCTTGATTTTTTTGAATAAGACATTTTTCTGCTAAAATAGTGAACCAAATTTGAAATTTATTACATATTCCAGTACATTTTTGTTATTAAAGTATATGTTTAAATGAAAACTACAAGATTTTAAATATTTCTAAAGTTACGATGGAAAACGCAAAGAAAATGCAAAAGTTAAATGCCACGGACCTGACATTTTTCCACGGTCCTGACATGTGTGTCACAGTTAAAACACGTAAAGAAATAAAAAATCTAATAAATATTTTCTTTTCAATGTTCGCACTTCAAAATACCAGTAGAAGTCAATTAAACATAAAATTGAGTAATAAAATCACGATGACGTTAACATGTGTTGGTAGAAAGTAATTAACAATTTAAAACATGAAAAAAGTGCTCGTGTACGTAGAATATCATTGTAATAAAAATATTTTTATATGTAAAACATCTGGTTAGATTTGGCCTACAAAGTACTTAAAAGATAGTTTTAATATTTGCTTACGTGAAAATTTCAGAACAAAATTTAAAAAAAACGTATGCCACGGACCTGACATTTTAACCCTATTTTCTTAATTTTAACTATGATAATGTTAATGTTAACAAACTGAATATTAAGTATCTTTAAGAAGAGACTTCTATTAAGTGATTTATGAAGTGAGTGGCAAAAAATAATAATTTTATTAGTCATTTATCTATGGGGACATGCAAATATGACAGTTATTTGAAAATCAACCATTTCTCAAAATTACGTTTTTGATACTCCAAACTTTAAAATTCTGTAACTCATCGAATTTTTAATAAAAAAGGTTGTAAGACCACTCAAAAATTTCAAAATTTTGTCAGGAATTCGCCCATATAGATAAGTCCAATAGTGCCAAAGTGGTCCCTTTTCATGCAGGCGTCCACATATATTTAAATCTTAGTCATACAGTCAACCAAAAATTATGTTTGATTTAAACATAATAATTTTGTTTCAATGCACAGAAAATTTCGTTTGATAAAAATTAAAATTAATTTAATGACAAAATATGTTTAAATTAAACTTATATTCGAAAAAGCCAAAACAATTTTTTTGATACATTATATGTATGTGTTTAGTGCATATGTGTGAGTATACATGTGTATGTGTTCAGTGCATATGTGTGAGTATACATGTGTATGTATTGTGTGTATATGTGTGAGTATATATGTGTATGTGTTTAGTGCATATGTGTGAGTATACATGTGTATGTATTGTGTGTATATATGTTAGTATACATGTGTATGTATTGTGTGTATATGTGTAAGTATACATGTGTATAGTACTGTATTTATATATATGTTTTATATGTTGCCGAACGACGAATCCGACTAAACGACCAAACGACGAAACGACTAGGAAACATTTTAATATTATAGAGAAGAGATAATTTACTTTCAAATGGTTGTAATTTGAAACATATGATTGAAAAAAATTAAAAATGCGCATTTAATTTTATTTTTCACACAATTTTAATTGTGTCTGTCACTCTAAGGTTAGGTTGTTTTTTTTAAACAAAATTGATGTTAAAGTAGAAATTAATGAAAATTAATTATTTTATAAAGAGATGTTAATTCGACTCTAACTAAACGTGTCCTTCGGACGAAAAACGTAAAAGGTAGTGGATCCCCTCTCTACTTAACTATTATTCAGTTAATAGGTTGAGATCCTTATTCTTTAAAAAAGGAAAAGGAAATATAATTTTTAGGTTATGAAAATCAAAAACAGATTAAGATGAAAATAACAGTAATTATATTTTATCTGAAAAATTACCTAATACAAATAAATTCTAATTTTTATGTGTGCATGGAAATAAAATGATGGTGTATGTATAAAAAGAGTGCTTATATATGTGTGAATAAAAAGTGTAATATGTGTAATTCGTAGAGTAGAAATATGATACTCACTACTCAGTATTTTCTTCGATTCGTCACTTTAATCCAATGTAGTCGATTCTTTTCGCGACGAAATTCTGAATAACTTTATTTGTTTCACTGATTCTTTATTTTTTTAAATCCTTTTCTTTTCAACTCTTTTATTTTTTAATTATTTTTTAAGATCAATATTATTTTTCACTTTTTATCTTTTCAATTATATCGCTTTATTTCTTCTTTATTATTTTAATCATATATTTTTTAATTCAACCTTCTTTTTTTATATTATTATTTATTTATATTTTTTTCAACTAAATTCACTTTTCTCAACAAACTTCTTATTAAATTCTTTAAACCTTTGAGATTATTTCACATCAACACGGCTAACTTGCCGGACTTAAACTTCAGGCTTCTATTGCCTAGACAGAAAACTACATGCTTAATTGCCTGGGCTAGCTGTCGGCTACACGGCCTAAACACAACTGCCCAGATTTCCTTGTGTCAATCAATTTTATTGAAAGACGATTTAATGGGGAAATCGTATATTAAGTTTATTGCACTTGACTGTTGCCAAGCCAATTCTGCAAGCTTGCAGATTTAGGCAGTGGCGTGATCCGAGTTCAGTGACTTGGATGCACCACTCCTTATATTGAGCAATCTACTTTACTTTAATATTTTCTAACTATTTCTCAAAAAGGTTAATAAAATGTTGTCAAAGAAAAGGAATTTATTAAGAAATATGGTATTGTTTTGCAAAACGCGAAGGAATGTAAAATTCAATGAATCTATTTAAAATAGAATTGGATTTTTATCTAATTGAAATGCATTGGATTAAAATTATCGAAGCGAAGAATGTCCCTTTTGTGAAATTACAAAGGGTTGTTTTGTGTAAATGTTTTAAAGTTTGTTAACAAAATCTTATGTTGTGTAATTTGTTGTTTATAGTTTTGATTTTCAGATATTGTAAATAATTATTTATGATATAAAAAGTTACGGAGTTCGGCCGTAACAATCGAATATCGCGATTCTGCTGATAATGTCAATATCGGTGGCTCGTTTTTGACGAATTGTTTAAGTGATATGGCGAAAACATTCTTAAATTCTGTTGTAATTTTTTTCCGTGTATAGAAAATTTTAAAAAAATTAAGATTTTTAGATAAATGCTACCGTAGTTAAAAGTTACCTCTTAGTGGAGAATCACCTATATTACACATTATGCATAATATGGGAAAGATCGGTAGCCTCTTTCGTTTTTGCCCTTAAGGTATTACATCCCCTCATGTGGAAGGGTTTCCGGAAAATTTCCGCAAATTTTTTTTTTTGTACGGAAAACTTCCGGAATTTTTTATTTGTGGAAATCATCCGAAAAATTTCCGGAACCTTTCCGGAAGAAATTAACTTTCAGAAGAGAAAAAATTTACGGAAATTTTCCGGAAACTTTCGGAAGAGAAAAAATTTCCAGAAATTTTGCGTCAATTTGCCGGAAATGGCTTCCGGCAAACTGACGGAAACCGCTTCCGGAAAGTTTCCGCATTCCTTTCACAAAAATATATGCTGAAAGAGTAGAAATCTATACTTTTTAAGCAAAGATTTCTACAAATCGAGTGTAAAATAATTCCTTAAAAACGTTTAAAAATACTTTTTTTCCTTCATAATTTTTGAATGTTAAATTTCTTTCAATCCCGTTTATTTTTAAGAATGAACTGAAGTATATAGAACTTAAAATATCTTTATGTCTGCCAGTGGAAAAAAGGCTAAGAAATAAAATTAGGAATTTCTAAGACAAGTCCTCAAACTACAAATCCTGAAATATTGCATACGCATTCCCAATCACTTTAAATTATTTATTTGCTTCTAAGTAATAGTTAAGAAAAACAATCCTTAAAACTTTGTTGATACTTTACAAAAGTAACATTTAAAGGTTAAATTATCCATCTTTAAAAAAAATAATTTTCGAGGTTAAATTATCTTGAAATAATTACTTTAAAATGAAAAATAACTATTTCCGTAGATCGTCATTTTTTTCCATGTTCGGAAAAAATACAATTTTTAAAAATTGGGTCATATTCCAGAATATTTAAAAATTATTTTTAATGTCGGTGAAATATTTATATGAATTTTTTGTAATGGTTATCAATAGTAAAAGATTTACTTACCTTTAGAAAAGATGATTTATATCTTAATAGCTGCCTATAAGAATCAATTTCCACAATGAGTTTAATTACTTTACAAAATGTTATCACTTGAGTTTGATTTTCGCAATATAATAAAATTCATGAATGTCAAATAATATTAACTACAAGTGTCACTGAAATCCGACTGATTTCCTTGAAAAATATGTTTCCAGAAAAATTCCTGATGTTTTCCGTAAAATAGAATTAATTTCCGGATGATTTCCGTAAAAAAAAATTTCCGTAAATCTTTCGGAAATTAAATTTTTAACGGAAATCATCCAAAATCTTTCTGCAAAATTAATTTTATTTTACGGAAGATATCAGGAATTTTTCCGGAAATCTATTTTTTAAAGAAATCAGTCGGATTTCAGTGACATTTGTAGTTAATATTATTTGATATTCATGAACTTTATTATATTGCGAAAATCAAACTCAAGTGATAAAATTTTGTAAAGTAATTAAACTCATTGTGGAAATTGATTCTTATAGGCAGCTATTAAGATATCAATCATCTTTTCTAAAGGTAAGTAAATCTTTTACTATTGATAACCATTACAAAAAATTCATATAAATATTTCACCGATTTTAAAAATAATTTTTAAATATTCTGGAATATGACCCAATTTTTAAAAATTGGATTTTTTCCGAGCATGGAAAAAAATGACGATCTACGGAAATAGTTATTTTTCATTTTAAAGTACTTATTTCAAGATAATTTAACCTCGAAAATTATTTTTTTTAAAGATGGATAATTTAACCTTTAAATGTTACTTTTGTAAAGTATCAACAAAGTTTTAAGGATTGTTTTTCTTAACTATTACTTAGAAGCAAATAAATAATTTAAAGTGATTGGGAAATGCGTACGCAATATTTCAGGATTTGTAGTTTGAGGACTTGTCTTAGAAATTCCTAATTTTAATTCTGAGCCTTTTTTCCACTGGCAGACATAAGAATATTTTAAGTTCTATATACTTCAGTTCATTCTTAAAAATAAACTGAATTGAAAGAAATTTAACATTCAAAAATTATGAAGGAAAAAAAAGTATTTTTAAACGTTTTTAAGGAATTATTTATTGTTCATTTACACGGAGAGAAAAATCAAGCGTTTAAACAACAGTTGTTCAAACAGCATATAAACTGCACGGTGCAGTTTACACTCGATTTGTAGAAATCTATGCTAAAAAAGTATAGATTTCTACTTTTTCAGCATATATTTTCGTGAAAGGAATGCGGAAACTTTCCGGAAGCGGTTTCCGGCAGTTTGCCGGAAGCCATTTCCGACAAATTGCCGCAAAATTTCCGGAAATTTTTTCTCTTCCAGAAAGTTTCCGGAAACTTTTTCTCTTCTGAAAGTTAATTTCTTCCAGAAAGTTTCCGGAAACTTTTTCTCTTCTGAAAGTTAATTTCTTCCAGAAAATTTCCTGATCATTTCCGCAAAAAAAATAAATTTCCGGAAAATTTCCGTACAAAAAAAATAAATATCCGGAAAGTTTCCGGAAGATTTCCATACAAAAAAATAAATTTCCGGAAATTTTCCGAATAATTTTTGTACAAAAAAATTTGCGAAAATTTTCCGGAAACCCTTCCACATGAGGGGATGTGATACCTTAAGGACAAAAACGAAAGAGGCTACCGATCTTTCCCATATTATGCATAATGTGTTATATAGGTGATTCTCCACTAAAAGGTAACTTTTAACTACGGTAGCGTTTATCTAAAAATCTTAATTGTTTTTTAAAAGTTTCTATACACGGAAAAAAAGTACAACTGAATTTAAGAATTTTTTCGCTATATCAGTTAAACAATTCGTCAAAAACGAGCCACCGATATTGACATTATCAGCAGAATCGCGATATTCAATTATATTTAAAAAACAACCTAACCCTAGAGTGACAGACACAATTAAAATTGTGTGAAAAATAAAATTAAATGCGCATTTAAAATTTTTTTTAATTATATGTTTCAAATTACAACCATTTAAAAGTAAATTATTGAAATTAATACGGTTTTAACACTGAAAAAATACAAAAGTTTATATATTCATGCTGTCAGAGATATTTCTTGGTAAGAATAGTAATTTTCAATATATTTTCATTACAGCTGATGAATTGCACTGAACTGAAGCTCACTTTCACTGAATTGGCTAAACATTCAGCTAATGTAGTGAATGGTTATTTCAACCTAAGCAGTTTGGTTGCATCAACCTGAACCGTTTGGTTAAGGCAGAATTGGTTGTTGGAACCAAACTCTCGGGTTACAGTGACCGACTTGTGACAATTCCCATTTTTTCAAATGCGAACTTAGATTATTTCTGGACTTCTTATTTGTTATACAGAATTAAGAAATTTGATTGTTTGTTGTTGCAGCACTTAAAATTTTTTAAATAAAGAAATTACTTTATATATATAGTTAATTCTTTGTTTTAAAAAAATTAAAACACTAACACATTTTGTTTCAATTAAAATTAAAGTTTTTAATAATTACATTAATAATAATGATGAATTATTGTAATGCTACATAAACTTTTTTTTTAAATAGAAATGAACTAATGTTTTTCAAAATGTAACAATTGTAAAATATCTATAACTTTTCATAGAATAATAATGGATTGTTACTTAACAGGTTCGTTTTTCATGAAAAAGTAATGTTAATAAAAATCAAGTATTCCATTAAAATGAAAATCTATTAACAATGATAAAAATAGAAAATTTAGTACTTTATTTATTATGTGTCATCTTTTATTTTAATTATATTCTCAAAATTGCTCGTTCGCGTTATACAATTTTTTTCCATGTGTAGATCTTTATCATTTATGATAAAGCTTGAAAATAATTATTTTGTACATATTTGAGATTAAATTTATCTTTTAATATTATATAGGCTGTTTTTGACACTCGCCCCGTGTTAACTCCAGGTTAATGGTAACAGGTTAGACTAACAGAATATTTTTGATAATTAGATAATATTTAACTCGGGGTAACCCTGGATGAGTGCTGAAAACAGCCATAAACAATTTAAAATATTTTCGTTTAGAAGTTAAGTAATAAGTTTAAAAAAATCATGTTTTGTCCATTAATAATATAAATAGTGTAAAGAACAAATAAGTTATATTCTAAACAAGCTTTTATTAAACGACAATTATGTAATTTTACAAAACATTTTAACACAAAACAATTTTTAACGATGTGTGGTAAAGAAATAAATTTTCAAATAATAATAAACACTAAAATTGGAATGTAGCACATATTTATTAAAACTAAGGCCTAAATTCAAAAGAAATAAATATGTTTTGACGAAAAAAAATGTTAAATATTTGTTTTATTATTGTAACTACTTTAATTAATAAATAAAAACTTATTTTTACTCAAACCTGTTATTTATATGTTCGAGGTTAATAACATTTTTCATAAAAAACAAAACATTTTTATTACGCGAATTAAAATTATGCACCGGAGTTTACAAAGCAAAAAAATTTATTAAAGCTATAAAAATGAATAAAATGAAACAATATTTTTAGAATATTAAAGAGATTTGATTTCTTTAAATCACTGTCATTTTTATTTTTTTATTGGTTAAGAATTAAGTAATTGTCGCGGAATTAGAGTTTACATATCATTAAAATACGCCCTAAAATATTAGTAATTTTTTATAGTTTTAAATCTAAAAATGATATTTCTTTATCAAAATTTAACATAAATACAACTTTTAAATTTAATTGTGTATATTGGAAGAAAAATCGAAATAAGAATGTGAATATAGAAAAATAGAAAACAGATTATTCATAACGTGTTTTTTTTATTTGGAATTGGAGTTTACATGTTCAAATGTAAACTCCAATTCCAGATAAAAAAATAGTTAGGAAAGTATTAAAAAAATATTTTTACACAAATTTATTAACGAAAAGTGGGAAACAACACAAGAAAACTTACTATTCAAAATGAACTTTCGAATGGAAGAACTAAAGACTAGATTGAAATAGATTAGAATAAACTTTGTTTAAAATATACCGTTTTCAACTTTATGACTTGTTTGTGTAGAATCGAGAAAAGTGCACTTTTCTGTAATTTCCAATTAAATTATAACTTTCATTTAAAATAAAATTTTTTTTTCGATTATAATATTAATAAAAAATCGGACAAGTGCGAGTTGCACTCGCACTAAGATCGAGGGTTCCGTACACAAATATTCAAACAGAATTTTTTTCAAATTATTTTAACAATTCTTTTAAAAATAAAAAAAATTAAACAAAATGGTAATATACTGTTATAAGATTAGAGTAAATATTTTTATTATTTTTATTATTTTATTTTATTAATAAATTTTTATATTTCTCTGAAATTGTAATTTGTTCACCAATCAGGTTCGCTATAATTTTCCTGTAATCTGCACTTTAAACTGAAGATCCCTGCCGAATTTCAGCTCACCAGGTTCAGATTTGTAGAAGTTAAACGGGGGGACAGGGTCATTTTTGGCAATTATTTCGAAAAAATTTAATTTCTTTCCCTTCTATTTCCCAAATATGTAGACCAATCGTTTTCGCTATAATTTTCCCGTAATCTGCACGTAAAACTGAAGATCCCTACCGAATTTCAGCTCACAAGGTTGAGATTTGTAGAAGTTAAGGGGGGGGGGACAGCCCATTTTGCGTGGCTGGGACGGACACACGAGTGATTTCATAAGGGTTCCGTCAGTACACCTACGGTGTACGGAACCCTAAAAACATGCTAAATATTTATTGTGGAAAAAATTGAAGCAGATTACAAAATAATTATTAAAGTTATTAAATAGGGAACAGGGAGAAGCAAAAGTGACCATTGAGTGAAGACACTGGAAAACAGGTGTCCATATTTAAGACACTTTTGTCCTTATTTTTAAAACGTTTTGGGATGTGTTTTAGGAAGACGTTAAATGTGACTATTTTGGAGACGCTTAAAGTGTCTTCATTCAGATGAAATTTACTGCTGGAATCGATACATAACCTGAAAATGCATATATGCATTGATACTGTGCGGGAAACTTTCATCGAGACGAGGCAGAACGAATATTATTGAAGATACTCGAATACACAAAATATCTTTTGTTCATTAAAAGACAAACTTTGCACCAAAGACCCCATGTAGAAGAATTTGCGGAAATTTTCCGGAAACTTTCCGGATGTGGTTTCCGGAAATTTTTTTTGTACAGAAATTATTCGGAAATCTTTCGGAAATTTATTTTTTTGTATTGGAAATCTTCCGGAAACTTTCCGGAAAATTTTCAGAAGTTAATTTTTTTTACACAAATCATCCGGAAAATTTCCGGAAATCTATTTTTTACGGAAATCATCTGGAAATCTTCCGGAAAATTTCCAAAAATTTATTTTTTTATGGAAATCATCCGGAAAATTTCCGGAAATTAATTTTTTTATGGAAGTCATCCGGAAATCTTCAGGAAATCTTCTGGAAATCTATTTTTTACTGAAATTATCCAGAAATCTTCCGGAAATTTTCCGGAAATTTATTATTTTTACGGAAATCATCCGGAAAATAATTTTTTTATGGAAATCATCCGGAAATCTATTTTTTACGGAAATTATCCAGAAATCTTCCGGAAAATTTCCGGAAATTTATTATTTTTACGGAAATCATCCGGAAAATAATTTTTTTTATGGAAATCATCCGGAAATCTATTTTTTACGGAAATTATCCAGAAATCTTCCGGAAATTTATTTTTTTACGGTAATCCTCTGGTATCTAATTCATCTGTCCCACGTGGAAAAGTTCCCGGAGTCTCCCGGGAGATTCTCGGGAGCAACTCCCGGGAGTCTCTTGGAGTCGTTTCCGGGAGTCTCTCGGGAATTTTTTCAGAAGATTCCCAGGAACAATTCGGGGAGATTCTCTGGAATTTTTTTCGGAAGATTCCCAGCAACATTTCCGGGAGTAATTATGTGAATTTTTGTAAAAATTCACTTAAGAATGCCAAAAATTGTATAAATATATTATATTTACATACCTTTCATTTTTATTTAATAAAATAATATCTTGTAACGTTTCAACAAGTTTAAGAAATAAATTTACATTTAAAATTAAAGGGTAGAAAAATTGTGTTTGTACACGAAAAAACGTCTTACCTGGAACAGCGAAAGTATTAATTGAAATAACTAAAAATTTTGCTTATTTAATAGAGTTATAATTGTGCCATGAAAAGCTTTGTTTGTTTAGGTAAACATTTTTATTATATCCTTTTTGATAATACTTTTAGACACAAAAGGGAAGATATAATACGTGTTTCCAAACAACAACAACATGTATTTGTTACTCGAGTATTATATCTGTATATGTATTATAAAAGCATTTAATTAACATTTAATTTAATTAATAATTAACATTATGTATCTGATTTAACTTTTTTATAATGTTTAGCAAAAACATTGCATTTTTTGCTGAACATTGTGGGCACGTGGGTGCTCATTTTGTATGGACGTTCCTGCTTAAGGGGCGTGGTCTCACACTACAGTTGCATGAATCTTATACCGAAAAAGCATGAATTTTTGCAATCGTAGTATGCTGATGTCCCATGCATTGAAAGGTAGAAAGTTTATGCGTTTACGCCTATTGCGCATGTAAATTCTTTTACGAAATAAGTATGACTGTTCATACTATAAAAGCTTGGTTTTTCTCTCCGTGTATAAGGTGAGAAACGCGCGCTGGGCGTTCAGCCACCAACGACTTTAAACATTTGCCATTTGTTAATTAATTGTTTAATTGAACTGTAACTTTCCGGAAAAACTTGTTTAGACCTAAATGAACAACTTTCTCACTAGAAGTTTTTTGTTGCTCAAAATTTGCTCAACTTCCCCGCTTAGTGAAAATTTTAGTTTGCGAATTTTGCAATATCTCAATAAAAAATTAATAACTTTTTTATTTATAATTAAAACATCATTTTTCTATTTTAGTCACTCGTAGGATAAAATAACGCGTATTTTTGTTTTTGTTTCATTAAAAAATATGTAAAATTGACTGAGTAATCGCGAGTTGAAGTGAAGGTGGTCACCTATCTTTTGAACGACTGTAGATTTCAAATGGAATTATATATAAAGGTGAATAAGACGGCGTTTGAAGCTTTGTCTTATTACCTAACTTCCTATCATAAAGTTTTTTCATTTCATTAATAAATAAAAAGTTATATCACTTTTTAAAAAAAGTTGAAAATTCGACTTTTAAAAAAGTGGCCCCAAGGTGGTCACCATACGAAAATTCACTAAAAAAGTTATTAAAAAATTTTAAAAACGTATTATTAAGTTGTTTGTTTAATATTAATTATTTTTCAGGATCACAGAAACATATTACATATTTTTTTGCGCTTTGTCCTTTCGTCAAAAATGATACTTTTTGTGCATGCATTAGATACGTAAAATTTTGAAAATAATTTTATTTCATTATTATTCATCATAAAACTTAAAAATTGATAAAATTTACATTCAAAGTGATAAATGTTGATAAATATAGCATATAAACATATTTTCATGAAAAATCAAAAGTGACCACCTTGTGACCAAAAAAGTGTCCACCTTAGGGCCAAGACTCAATTTTTTAACCGTTAATGAAAACATTTTTTAAAGCACAACATTAATTATATGCATTTGGAATATTATTGTACGATATATAAAGATAATTATAACGATTTTTACTAATTTAAAATAGTTAATTTCGATGATTTTAACAACCTGAAAAAAAAATTTCTCGATCATTTAAAAACAGAAATTTTACAACGTTCACTTTACAAAGAGACTCATACGACTCATACCTTAAAACTTTACTAAAATGTTTGTCTTTCTAATAATAACATTAACAGAAAACATTTGAATATACTAACTAATATACAAAAATTTTCTTAGGGTGGCCACCTTAGGGCCATGACCACCTTGGGGCCCTCTCCCCTAATTATATGTAAATTATGATTTTAAAAGACATAAAAAAAATTATACATTTTTTATAGAATAGAAAACAATTTGTTTAATAAAATAAAGATTTTTATTAAAAATGTACTGCTTTGCGTAACATTTTATTATATTTTCTTATAACTCTTGTTTGTTTACAAAGTCATAACCATAAAATGGAAAGTTTAAAAGTGATTAATTTAACAAGTCAAATTGGAAAATATAATTGTTTATTGATTCAGGTAAAAAATTATTGAGTTATGATTAATTCAAACTAGTTCTAATCAAAATAATTTAATATTTAACCTTTCTGATATAATTAGAAGAAAAAAAACTTTTAATTTGGTTTAGAGACATATTCAGGTAAGAGTTTTATCCTCTGTAATTTTACCCTTTATGCAAGTCATTTAAACCCATTACCCTTTGTCCACAGAAATTTACAGAAAAATTTCATTTTCATCAATTTAAAATCTTAATACATGGAAAAAAATTAAATGTTTTAACCCATAACTTTTTTCGTAATTTATCAATCTACCATATAAGTCTTTACAATTTAAAGGAAGAAAATAGTTTTTAATTATTGATCATATATAGCAAAGTCTAAAGATAAATTTAAAACCTTTTGAAATTACATGATTTATACAAATTGAATGAAAATTCAACTATTTTAAAATCTAATTATTTTTCCATTTTTAAATAAAATTATTCTCTAAAGACTTTATAAATAACAGTTTTAGGAAACTTTTTCAAGATTTAAATTATTTAAAATAAATTTAATTTCAGATTCTGTAATGGTCAATCTTATTGTTAGAAATGGAAAAATTTAAAATTTAGAATCAATATTTGTGGTTGATTTTAAAGATAATAAGCTGAACATGAAAAATTAAAAAATAATTTAATGTTTTTAATATCTTTCAAAAATTCTGAACACAAAAAATTAAAAGTTTTTTTTCAATTCTAGGAAGTTAATACTTATTCCAGTATTTTTATAAAATTCTCTGATTTCCTAGAATAATTTTAGTTTTCCTAATTTTTTATTAAATTTCCTATTTTCCGAACCTATAGTAGCATTATTAGTTAAAAAAATCGAGACTTCAAGACGAGACGAGAT
The DNA here is from genome assembly GCA_032873175.1 of Leptopilina drosophilae. Taxonomy (NCBI): domain Eukaryota; kingdom Metazoa; phylum Arthropoda; class Insecta; order Hymenoptera; family Figitidae; genus Leptopilina; species Leptopilina drosophilae. The sequence continues at coordinate 40,180,259 of CM065479.1, forward strand.
TCTATGTCTCAAGACGAGACGTTTTCGAGACAAAACTCTTTGTAGGTCTTGGCATTTCAAGACGAGACGAGATGGAAAAGAATCTTGTTTCGTCTTGCGGCAACACTACAATTAATTTACAATTAACGTCTCTTAATGTTATTGTTAGAAACGATTTAAACAAATAAATAAAATAAATGAATTTGTTTGATCATTAATTCAAATTGCACTTAGATAACGAAAATGCTCTTCAGCAAATAAGAAAGGTAGTGGATTCTTCCCTGTTCGTAAATATTAATTTCATTTACGTAACAATTGTGTCATATAAATAAAAATAGAATTTGTAATAAATTATTGTTTGGAAATAGAAATAAATAAAAATCAATTTATTAAATATTTATAATATATATTTTAAAAAAACCTTAGTATTTTTAAATACAATAATTTCTTTTAATCTGACAAAAACATTCCCAGAATAATATATGCAACTTCAATAAATGTTTTTAAAATTGTGTGTATGTATTTGTATTTGTCAATTTTTATTACTTACTTTTGAAATGCTTGTTTCCTTTAATATTAATATGCTGTCAATGTTGTTTTCTTTGTAAACTTCTATTCTTTATTCAAATAACTTAAATGTCAATTTTAGAATTATAAATTGAGACCGCCTTTTGTGGCTTACAAAAATTAATCAAAGCAAGTCTATATGACTGTCACATATATAATGATTTCAGGTACTCTTACCTGACTTAAACTGCCTTTTTGACTTAGTCTCGCCAAGTTTACGCAGGCAACTGCCCAGATTTCTCTATTTTCATTATTTTTATAGAATGACAATTAAGTGGGGAAATCCTCATTAAAGTCTTTTTGCACCTAAGTTGTTACTAAGTGAAATTCTGACAGCTTGCAGAATTTGGTAATTTCAACATCTAAAATGTAACACTTTATTATAGAGAAACCATCGAAATCAATTCAGAAACATCTTAGCTTTTAATATTAAGAATAAAGACAATCCCTGGTAAAAATTTCGGACTAATTCCGGATTAAATACAGACAGATTAGTACGGATTAGTCGAAAATTGTACTAAAAAGGTCCGAAAATGATTCGCGATAGTCTGATATCAATCCGAACGAAAACCTGAATCCGAAAACACTCCGGAGTAATCCTGAATGTCTACGAATTCAGTCCGTAATTAGTCCGCAAGAATCCGAATTTATTACCGGTGAAGAATTCTTCTAAAATAAGTACGGAATTATCCGATATCAATATGTAAAGAATACGGAATCAGTCCGCAACAATCCGAGTTTAATCTAGTTAAAAAACTTAATCCGCAAAATGTCCGGAGCAATCCGAACTCTGTAAGCAAGAAATCCGGCATTAGTCCGCAACAATTTGAAACTAAGTGTGGCAAAATCCTTTTCAGAAAGAAGTACAAAACAATCCAAAAATTGTCTGCAACAAACCGGATTTAATCGAGTTAAAAGAATTTTAATCCGAAACAAGTATGGAACAATCCAAAATCTGTATGCAAAGAATCCGGTAATAGTCAGCGTCAATCCGAATAATATCCGATCAAAACACCCCAGTCCGAAAATAAGTCTTATTATTATAAGATTTTGTAAATATGTACAATCCACAGACAGTTCAAAACAATCCATATTCAATCCAATTCAAAGACTTAATCAAGAATTATTTTGGTATAATATTGAATTTGTATATTAAAAACAATTTGTATAAAATGCAGATAAATTCAAACTATAATTATAATTTCGTGTGACAAAAACCTGACCAAAACCAGATTAATTTCGGATTTAATAATTTCACATTTGCAAGTTGCGTATTATCAGACTAACTTCGGACTAGATCGAACTAATTCCGGATTCACTGGTTTTACACAAACCGCATTGAGTTCGAATTTATCCGGACAAATTCCGAGCGACAAAAACCTGTCCATAAGCAGTCTGTTTCGGATTAGCTGCGGATTCACTGGTTAAACCAACCGGATTACTTCTGTACTAAACCGGACTAATTACGGATTCAATAGTTATAAAAAACGGTTTTGATTTCAAACTTAATTCATGGTGAAAAAACTCCACAATAAACCGTACTGATGCGGACAAATTCCGGATTAGTCTGAAATCGGTCCCACTTTTTATTCAGGGTATTTACTTACGGTAAATAAAATATTTAATTCTGCAGCCAGTTTGTTTTTATAAATTTACTAGTAGGTATTATTAGTTATCTTGTTTCAATATTAAAATTAACACTGATGTGTTGGTTTCTTGTCATTTCTTTTTGTGGCACTTCATAAATTCTATTATGAATTTGAACTTCCATGCGAGCGTGGTATAGTGGTTAGTGTATTCGATTTCGGTGCGTTATAATGTTAGATAGGTGTAGGTTCGAATCACCAAACGTTAGAAATTTTAAGTTAATGTAAATAAAATTGCGATAGGTAAATCGAAAAATATGATGAATGTAGCATAAAGTAATAATAATTAATATGTAAAACTTGTATATTTTTTTATTAACATTCACTAAATTGTCCGGACTAACTTTTGACTGTTTCGGACTAATTCCGGATTCACTAGTTAAAATTAACTGATTAATTTCAGACTTCATCGGACCAACTCCGATTTCACTAGTTGTTCACAAACCGTATAGAATTCGGATTTTTCTGGATTAATTGCAGATGACAAAAACCTGACCATAAACCGCATTGTTTCGGACAAATTTCGGATTAGTCCGAAATCTGTCCGGTTCTTTAACCAGGGATTCTATCTTGCTTAATTATTTGTACTAAATACCCGATTAAAAAGTAGATTGTTGAGAAATTGTTTTATGCTGAAATTATGAGTAACGATATTACAAATTAATATGTGTTTTTGTGTAATAATTTTGAGTGTGTTTTTAGGGTAATATTAATTAAATGGATTTTATATAATTCAAGTTTAGGTGAATATAAAAGTTGCGAACTTGATCGTAACAGTTATAATATTAACATTTTGTAAAAGTAAAATAAAAAAATCTGCAAAATTAGGTGAACTTAATTGACATTTAGATTTATAACAATTTTCCCTTTCTAATTTATTATGGATAAAATACTAAATGTTTACAGTCTTTTAAAGAATTTTTTAAAATAAAAATACTATTTCTCTTTTATTGTGTAGAAAAAAATTTCCATAATTATGGAAGAAATATATTTAAGAAGAAAAGTTATTTAGAGAGGAAGAAAAAAATTGAGATCATTTAATGTGATGAATATCGCTGGCCAGAAATTTTTGTGAAGTTTATATAGAAACTTGTGTGCTTCTTAGACTTAAGGTGTTATACACACTTGACCAGAGCGAGTATTGGCCTATACCGAGGGAAACACCTGTGCGCACACCTAATAGCATATAATAAGGACTCATGCATATGAATATTGTTGGCCAGTCTGTGCCGTATTGCTTATCCTGAAGAATCTATCGAGCCATAACACAACCCAACAACTCTTTAGATAACGCATAATTATGTTTCACCGGTTGAGAGTGTGCCTACGCCAGGTTATATATATATATATATATATATATATATATATATATATATATATATATATATATATATAGTGCGCTACAGACAATAGGGAGTTTTCAGAAGAATATAAAGAATAGTATATTATTTTTATCTTCATATTTTAAATTATATAACATACATATAAATATTATATTATATAGTGAAAAGTAGGTACTCAAAATAAGTTTCAAGGTTTAATTTTAAAGTGAAAATACTTAATCAGATTGAAATATCATTGCAAAATGTAATGATATAAAAATCTTTATTACATCTAAGATATGCAATTAAAATTTCTTTTAATTTAGAAAAAATATGAACTAATTTATTTATTAGTAAAATTTACTAATTCAAAAGCAAAAGCGATCCTCAATTTATCTTATTTGCCAACATTGAGCTAAATATCGGCCCAACATTAATATCGATGCTCAGAATTTCTAATTTGCGGAAACTGACTCGAATTTTGGGCCAACAATGGCGCATTAACGGCCCAAGTAACGAACCAGTAATGACAAATTACACTGGTCGACAAAACGTTTCTTCTTCTCGGATTCAAAGATCGGACAATGGTATTCTTATAGGATTTTCATCGCTGAACATGAATATGACCTTCAAAAGTGCCCATCACGGCGAGATTTTGCGAAAAATAAACACAAAGTTTAAAAAAACACTGTTTTTAGTTTTTTTATCACGTGTATAGAATGATGCCGACGTGCTAGAAGTCTCTAATTAGGCTTAAACTAAAGCTTGAACTGTCAACTATAAGAATCAAATCAAAAAAGTTCTAAATGAGTCAAAAAAAATTTTTATTTGCGCTATTTATTATTTAACATTTTTGGGATCGCTAATTAACACGAATTTTAAAACTACCATTTTGAATTTTTTAATTTTGACTTAAGATTCGTAATCATCGACCTCGAAAATCCCCAAATACCAAGTTTAGTCAAATCCATCAATATTCAAAATTTATATGTCCGACATTTTTAAACCGTCATTTTAAATTAAAAATGACACAAGTCTAGAGACACCCTGGGTTAGGGTTTGAAAAAGCAAGTGCCATCCTTGGCGCAAGGCTGGACAAGGAAGGTCAATACTCTAGCGACACCCTTGCATATGAAAGATTCCCAGGCATTGGGAAAAGCTTCTTTTTACCTTGTCTGAACAACTTTGTATTTTTCTTCAATTTTTCAATTGCCAACACCACGACACCCTGGGAGTGGATTTCGTCGCTTTTAAGGTCGCTAAAACCGTGGCTAAGAAACTTAAATTTTTTTCGATTTTTTCACATTTTCCAAACCCTGGGATAATCTTAGGCCAACCCTAGGGTAAGCTTTTGCAATTCTAAAGATTTTCAAAACCGTGGATGAAAAACATTGAATAATTTTTGTAAATTTTTTACATTTTTTAACCCCGGGACAACCCTGGGAGCAGATTTTGTTGCTCTGAAAGTCACGAAAACTATAGCTGAAGAACTTTGAATTTTTTAAACACTGTTAAACCCCAGGGCAACTCTGGGAGCAGATGTTTTGCATTTCTCAACCCTGGGAACATATTTTGCCGCCCTTAAAGTCACGAAAACCATGGTTGATGAACTTTGAATTTTTTTTCAATTTTTTTATATTTTTAAACCCTGGGACAACCCTATGAGCAGATTTTTTGCACTTTCCAACCCTGGGACAACTCTAGGAGCATATTTATTACATGTGTTAAATTTTGTTTAACGCAGCTATGTCCAGACATTGAACACAGTCTTGGATATTTTAAAGTTGCGTTGGCATTCAATCAATGAAGATTTGGTCATTTTCAACGGCACAGGAGATTTGTTGCTTGTAGATGCGATAGGCCAGAGACTGCTTACTCTTCTGGTTTTCGTTTTTTGCTTGACCTATTTTTTGAGCTTTGTTATGATGCATTTTCAATGTTAGAAAAATTGATAAAAAATTCAATGTTTTGCTGCCACTGTTTCTGCGATATTTCGAACGGGAAAATCTGTTCCCAGGTTTGTCCCGGGGTTTGCAAAATTAAAAAAAAAATTAAGACAAAATTCAATGTTTGCTGCCACGGTTTCTGCGATGTTTAGAACGGGAAAATCTATTCCCAGGGTTGTCCCGGGGTTGGCAAAATTAAAAAAAATTAAAGAAAAAATTCAATGCTTTGCTGCCACGGTTTCTGCGATGATTAGAACGGTAAAATCTGTTCCCAGTGTTGTCCCAGGGTTGTCAAAATTAAAAAAAATTAAAGAAAAAATTCAATGCTTTGCTGCCACGGTTTCTGCGATGTTTAAAACAGGAAAATCTGTTCCCAGGGTTCTCCCGGAGTTGGCAAAAGTAAAAAAAATTGAAGAAAAAATTCAATGTTTTGCTGCCACGATTTCTGTGATATTTAGAACGGGAAAATCTGTTCCAAGGGTTCTCCCGGAGTTGGCAAAAGTAAAAAAAATTGAAGAAAAAATTCAATGTTTTGCTGCCACGGTTTCTGCGATATTTAGAACGGGGAAATCTGTTCCAAGGGTTCTCCCGGAGTTAGCAAAAGTAAAAAAAATTGAAGAAAATATTCAATTTCTTGCTGCCACGTTTTATGCAATGTTCAAAACGGGAAAATCTGTTCCCAGGGTTGTCCCGGGGTTGGCAAAAGTAAAAAAAATTGATAAAAAATTCAATGTTTTGCTGCCACGGTTTCTGCGATGTTTAGAACGGGAAAATATGTTTCCAGGGTTGTCCCGAGAATGGCAAAATTAAAAAAAATTAAATAAAAAATTCAATGTTTTGCTGCCTCGGTTTTTGCGATGTTCAAAACGGGAAAATCTGTTTCCAGGGCTCTCCCGGGGTTGGCAAAAGTAAAAAAAAATGGAAGAAAAAATTCAATGTTTTGCTGCCACGGTTTCTGCGATGTTTAGAACAGGAAAATCTGTTCCCAGGGTTCTCCCGGAGTTGGCAAAAGTAAAAAAAATTGAAGAAAAAATTCAATGCTTTGCTGCCACGGTTTCTGCGATGTTTAGAACGGGAAAATATGTTTCCAGGGTTGTCAAAAATAAAAAAAATTAAAGAAAAAATTTAATGTTATGCTGCCACGGTTTCTGCGATGTTTAAATCGAGAAAATATGTTCCCAGTGTTCTCCCGGAGTTGGCAAAAGTAATAAAATTTGAAGAAAAAATTCAATGTTTTCCTGCCACGGTTTCAGCAATGTTCAAAACGAGAAAATCTGTTCCCAGGGTTGTCCCGGGGTTGGCAAAAGTAAAAAAAAATCATAAAAAATTCAATGTTTTGCTGCTTCGGTTTCTGCGATGTTCAAAACGGGAAAATCTGTTTCCAGGGCTCTCCCGGGGTTGGCAAAAGTAAAAAAAAATGAAAGAAAAAATTCAATATTTTCCTGCCACAAGTTTCTACGATGTTTAGGACGGGAAAATCTCTACCCAGGGGTGTCCCGAGAATGGCAAAATTAAAAAAAATTAAATAAAAAATTCAATGTTTTGCTGCCACGGTTTCTGCAAAGTTTAAAACGGAAAACTCTGTTTCCAGGGCTCTCCCGGGGTTGGCAAAAGTAAAAAAAAATGGAAGAAAAAATTCAATGTTTTGCTGCCACGGTTTCTGCGATGTTTAGAACGGGAAAATCTGTTCCCAGGGTTCTCCCGGGGTTGGCAAAAGTAAAAAAAATTGATAAAAAATTTAATGTTTTGCTGCCACGGTTTCTGCCTTGATTAAAACGGGAAAATCTGTTCCCAGAGCTCTCCCGGGGTTGGCAAAAGTAAAAAAAATGGAAGAAAAAATTCAATGTTTTGCTGCCACGGTTTCTGCGATGTTTAGAACGGGAAAATCTGTTCCCAGGGTTCTCCCGGGGTTGGCAAAAGTAAAAAAAATTGATAAAAAATTTAATGTTTTGCTGCCACGGTTTCTGCAAAGTTTAAAACGGGAAACTCTTTTCCCAGGGTTCTCCCGGGGTTGGCAAAAGTAAAAAAAATTCATAAAAAATTCAATGTTTTCCTGCCACAGTTTCTACGATGTTTAGAACCGAAAAATCTGTACCCAGGGGTGTCCCAAGAATGGCAAAAGTAAAAAAAATTAAAGAAAAAATTCAATGTTTTGCTGCCACGGTATCTGCGATGTTTAGAACGGGAAAATCTGTTCCCAGGGTTCTCCCGGGGTTGGCAAAAGTAAAAAAAATTGATAAAAAATTTAATGTTTTGCTGCCACGGTTTCTGCGATGTTTAAAACAGGAAAATCTGTTCCCAGGGTTCTCCCGGAGTTGGCAAAAGTAAAAAAAATTGAAGAAAAAATTCAATGTTTTGCTGCCACGATTTCTGTGATATTTAGAACGGGAAAATCTGTTCCAAGAGTTCTCCCGGAGTTGGCAAAAGTAAAAAAAATTGAAGAAAAAATTCAATGTTTTGCTGCCACGGTTTCTGCGATATTTAGAACGGGGAAATCTGTTCCAAGGGTTCTCCCGGAGTTAGCAAAAGTAAAAAAAATTGAAGAAAATATTCAATTTCTTGCTGCCACGTTTTATGCAATGTTCAAAACGGGAAAATCTGTTCCCAGGGTTGTCCCGGGGTTGGCAAAAGTAAAAAAAATTGATAAAAAATTCAATGTTTTGCTGCCACGGTTTCTGCGATGTTTAGAACGGGAAAATATGTTTCCAGGGTTGTCAAAATAAAAAAAATTAAAGAAAAAATTTAATGTTATGCTGCCACGGTTTCTGCGATGTTTAAATCGAGAAAATATGTTCCCAGTGTTCTCCCGGAGTTGGCAAAAGTAAAAAAAATTCGACAAAAAATTCAATGTTTTGCTGCCACGGTATCTGCGATGTTCAAAACGGGAAAATCTGTTTCCAGGGCTCTTCCGGGGTTGGCAAAAGTAAAAAAAAATGGAAGAAAAAATTCAATGTTTTGCTGCCACGGTTTCTGCGATGTTTAGAACAGGAAAATCTGTTCCCAGGGTTCTCCCGGAGTTGGCAAAAGTAAAAAAAATTGAAGAAAAAATTCAATGCTTTGCTGCCACGGTTTCTGCGATGTTTAGAACGGGAAAATATGTTTCCAGGGTTGTCAAAAATAAAAAAAATTAAAGAAAAAATTTAATGTTATGCTGCCACGGTTTCTGCGATGTTTAAATCGAGAAAATATGTTCCCAGTGTTCTCCCGGAGTTGGCAAAAGTAATAAAATTTGAAGAAAAAATTCAATGTTTTCCTGCCACGGTTTCAGCAATGTTCAAAACGAGAAAATCTGTTCCCAGGGTTGTCCCGGGGTTGGCAAAAGTAAAAAAAATGGAAGAAAAAATTCAATGTTTTGCTGCCACGGTTTCTGCGATGTTTAGAACGGGAAAATCTGTTCCCAGGGTTCTCCCGGGGTTGGCAAAAGTAAAAAAAATTGATAAAAAATTTAATGTTTTGCTGCCACGGTTTCTGCAAAGTTTAAAACGGGAAACTCTTTTCCCAGGGTTCTCCCGGGGTTGGCAAAAGTAAAAAAAATTCATAAAAAATTCAATGTTTTCCTGCCACAGTTTCTACGATGTTTAGAACCGAAAAATCTGTACCCAGGGGTGTCCCAAGAATGGCAAAAGTAAAAAAAATTAAAGAAAAAATTCAATGTTTTGCTGCCACGGTATCTGCGATGTTTAGAACGGGAAAATCTGTTCCCAGGGTTGTTCCGGGGTTGGCAAAATTAAAAAAAATTAAAGAAAAAATTTAATGCTTTGCTGCCACGGTTTCTGCAAAGTTTAAAACGGAAAACTCTGTTCCCAGAGTTCTCCCGGAGTTGGCAAAAGTAAAAAAATTTTAAGAAAAAATTCAATGTTTTCCTGCCACGGTTTCAGCAATGTTCAAAACGAGAAAATCTGTTCCCAGAGTTGTCAAAAGTAAAAAAAATTGATAAAATATTCAATGTTTTCCTGCCACAGTTTCTACGATGTTTAGAACGGGAAAATCTGCACCCAGGGGTGTCCCGAGAATGGCAAAATTAAAAAAAATTAAATAAAAAATTCAATGTTTTGCTGCCTCGGTTTTTGCGATGTTCAAAACGGGAAAATCTGTTTCCAGGGCTCTCCCGGGGTTGGCAAAAGTAAAAAAATTGATAAAAAATTTAATGTTTTGCTGCCACGGTTTCTGTGATATTTAGAACGGGAAAATCTGTTCCAAGGGTTCTCCCAGAGTTGGCAAAAGTAAAAAAAATTGAAGAAAAAATTCAATGTTTTGCTGCCACGGTTTCTGCGATATTTAGAACGGGAAAATCTGTTCCAAGGGTTCTCCTGGGGTTGGCAAAAGTAAAAAAACTTAAAGAAAAAATTCAATGCTTTGCTGCCACGGTTTCTGCGATGATTAAAACGGGAAAATCTGATCCCTGGGTTCTCCCGGAGTTGTCAAAAGAAAAAAAATTTGAAGAAAAAATTCAATGTTTTCCTGCCACAGTTTCTACGATGTTTAGAACGGGAAAATCTGTACCCAGGGTTGTCAAAAATAAAAAAAAATTAAAGAAAAAATTTAATGTTATGCTGCCACGGTTTCTGCGATGTTTAAATCGAGAAAATATGTTCCCAGTGTTCTCCCGGAGTTGGCAAAAGTAAAAAAAATTGGAGAAAAAATTCAATGTTTTGCTGCCACGGTTTCTGTGATATTTAGAACGGGAAAATCTGTTCCAAGGGTTCTCCCAGAGTTGGCAAAAGTAAAAAAAATTGAAGAAAAAATTCAATGTTTTGCTGCCACGGTTTCTGCGATATTTAGAACGGGAAAATCTGTTCCAAGGGTTCTCCTAGAGTTGGCAAAATAAAAAAAAATTAAATAAAAAATTCAATGCTTTGCTGCCACGGTTTCTGCAAAGTTTAAAACGGGAATCTCTGTTCCCAGGGTTCTCCCGGAGTTGGCAAAAGTAAAAAAATTTGAAGAAAAAATTCAATGTTTTCCTGCCACGGTTTCAGCAATATTCAAAACGAGAAAATCTGTTCCCAGGGTTGTCCCGGGGTTGGCAAAATTAAAAAAAAATTTAAAGAAAAAATTCAATGCTTTGCTGCCACGGATTCTGCGATGATTAAAACGGGAAAATCTGATCCCAGGGTTGTCCCGGGGTTGGCAAAATTAAAAAAAATTAAAGAAAAAATTCAATGTTTTGCTGCCACGGTATCTGCGATGTTTAGAACGGGAAAATCTGTTCCCAGGGTTGTCCCAGGGTTGGCAAAAGTAAAAAAAATTGATAAAAAATTCAATGTTTTCCTGCCACAGTTTCTACGATGTTTAGAACGGGAAAATGTGTACCCAGGGGTGTCCCGAGAATGGCAAAATTAAAAAAAATTAAATAAAAAATTCAATGTTTTGCTGCCTCGGTTTCTGCGATGTTCAAAACGGGAAAATCTGTTTCCAGGGCTCTCCCGGGGTTGGCAAAAGTAAAAAAAATTGATAAAAAATTTAATGTTTTGCTGCCACGGTTTCTGCCATGATTAAAACGGGAAAATCTGTTCCCAGGGCTCTCCAGGGGTTGGCAAAAGTAAAAAAATTTGAAGAAAAAATTCAATGCTTTGCTGCCACGGTTTCTGCGATGATTAAAACGGGAAATTCTATTCCCAGGTTTCTCCCGGAGTTAGCTAAATTAAAAAAAATTAAAAGAAAAAATTAAATGCTTTGCTGCCACGGTTTCTGCGATGTTTAGAACGGGAAAATCTGTTCCCAGGGTTGTCCCGGGGTTGGCAAAAGTAAAAAAAATTGATAAAAAATTTAATGTTTTGCTGCCACGGTTTCTGCCATGATTAAAACGGGAAATTCTGTTCCCAGGGCTCTCCCGGGGTTGGCAAAAGTAAAAAAAAATGGAAGAAAAAATTCAATGTTTTGCTGCCACGGTTTCAGCGATGTTTAGAACGGGAAAATCTGTTCCCAGGGTTCTCCCGGAGTTGGCAAAAGTAAAAAAAATTGGAGAAAAAATTCAATGTTTTGCTGCCACGGTATCTGCGATGTTTAGAACGGGAAAATCTGTTCTCAGGGTTCTCCTAGAGTTGGCAAAATAAAAAAAAATTAAATAAAAAATTCAATGCTTTGCTGCCACGGTTTCTGCAAAGTTTAAAACGGGAATCTCTGTTCCCAGGGTTCTCCCGGAGTTGGCAAAAGTAAAAAAATTTGATGAAAAAATTCAATGTTTTCCTGCCACGGTTTCTGCGATGTTTAGAACGGGAAAATCTGTTCCCAGGGTTCTCCCGGGGTTGGCAAAAGTAAAAAAATTCATAAAAAATTCAATGTTTTCCTGCCACAGTTTCTACGATGTTTAGAACGGGAAAATCTGTACCCAGGGGTGTCCCGAGAATGGCAAAATTAAAAAAAATTAAATAAAAAATTCAATGTTTTGCTGCCTCGGTTTCTGCGATGTTCAAAACGGGAAAATCTGTTTCCAGGGCTCTCGCGGGGTTGGCAAAAGTAAAAAAAAATGGAAGAAAAAATTCAATGTTTTGCTGCCACGGTTTCTGCGATGTTTAGAACGGGAAAATCTGTTCCCAGGGTTCTCCCGGGGTTGGCAAAAGTAAAAAAATTCATAAAAAATTCAATGTTTTCCTGCCACAGTTTCTACGATGTTTAGAACGGGAAAATCTGTACCCAGGGGTGTCCCGAGAATGGCAAAATTAAAAAAAATTAAATAAAAAATTTAATGTTTTGCTGCCTCGGTTTCTGCGATGTTCAAAACGGGAAAATCTGTTTCCAGGGCTCTCGCGGGGTTGGCAAAAGTAAAAAAAAATGGAAGAAAAAATTCAATGTTTTGCTGCCACGGTTTCTGCGATGTTTAGAACGGGAAAATCTGTTCCCAGGGTTGTCAAAAATAAAAAAAATTAAAGAAAAAATTCAATGCTTTGCTGCCACGGTTTCAGCGATGATTAAAACGGGAAAATCTATTCCCAGGGCTCTCCCGGGGTTGGCAAATGTAAAAAAAATTGATAAAAAATTTAATGTTTTGCTGCCACGGTTTCTGCTATGATTAAAACGGGAAAATTTGTTCCCAGGGCTCTCCCGGGGTTGGCAAAAGTAAAAAAAATGGAACAAAAAATTCAATGTTTTGCTGCCACGGTTTCTGCGATGTTTAGAACGGGAAAATCTGTTCCCAGGGTTCTCCCGGAGTTAGCAAAAGTAAAAAAAATTGAAGAAAATATTCAATTTCTTGCTGCCACGGTTTCTGCCATGATTAAAACGGGAAAATCTGTTCCCAGGGCTCTCCCGGGGTTGGCAAAAGTAAAAAAAATGTAAGAAAAAATTCAATGTTTTGCTGCCACGGTTTCTGCGATGTTTAGAACGGGAAAATCTGTTCCCAGGGTTCTCCCGGAGTTGGCAAAAGTAAAAAAAATTGAAGAAAATATTCAATTTCTTGCTGCCACGGTTTCAGCAATGTTCAAAACGAGAAAATCTGTTCCCAGGGTTGTCCCGGGGTAGGCAAAATTAAAGAAAAAATTCAATGCTTTGCTGCTACGGTTTCTGCGATGATTAAAACGGGAAAATCTGATCCAAGGGTTGTCCCGGGGTTGGCAAAATTAATAAAAATTAAAGAAAAAATTCAATGCTTTGCTGCCACGGTTTCTGCAAAGTGTAAAACGGGAAACTCTGTTCCCAGGGTTCTCCCGGAGTTGGCAAAAGTAAAAAAATTTAAAGAAAAAATTCAATGTTTTCCTGCCACGGTTTTAGCAATGTTCAAAAGGAGAAAATCTGTTCCCAGGTTTGTCCCGGAGTTGGCAAAAGTAAAAAAATTTAAAGAAAAAATTCAATGTTTTCCTGCCACGGTTTCAGCAATGTTCAAAAGGAGAAAATCTGTTCCCAGGGTTGTCCCGGGGTTGGCAAAAGTAAAAAAAATTGATAAAAAATTCAATATTTTCCTGCCACAGTTTCTACGATGTTTAGAACGGGAAAATCTGTACCCAGGTGTGTCCCGAGAATGGCAAAATTAAAAAAAATTAAATAAAAAACTCAATGTTTTGCTGCCTCGGTTTCTGCGATGTTCAAAACGGGAAAATCTGTTTCCAGGGCTCTCCCGGGGTTGGCAAAAGTAAAAAAAATTGATAAAAAATTTAATGTTTTGCTGCCACGGTTTCTGCCATGATTAAAACGGGAAAATCTGTTCCCAGGGCTCTCCAGGGGTTGGCAAAAGTAAAAAAATTTGAAGAAAAAATTCAATGTTTCCCTGCCACGGTTTCAGCAATGTTCAAAACGAGAAAATCTGTTCCCAGGGTTGTCCCGGGGTTGGCAAAATTAAAAAAAATTAAAGAAAAAATTCAATGCTTTGCTGCCACGGTTTCTGCAAAGTGTAAAACGGGAAACTCTGTTCCCAGGGTTCTCCCGGAGTTGGCAAAAGTAAAAAAATTTAAAGAAAAAATTCAATGTTTTCCTGCCACGGTTTTAGCAATGTTCAAAAGGAGAAAATCTGTTCCCAGGTTTGTCCCGGAGTTGGCAAAAGTAAAAAAATTTAAAGAAAAAATTCAATGTTTTCCTGCCACGGTTTCAGCAATGTTCAAAAGGAGAAAATCTGTTCCCAGGGCTCTCCAGGGGTTGGCAAAAGTAAAAAAATTTGAAGAAAAAATTCAATGTTTCCCTGCCACGGTTTCAGCAATGTTCAAAACGAGAAAATCTGTTCCCAGGGTTGTCCCGGGGTTGGCAAAATTAAAAAAAATTAAAGAAAAAATTCAATGCTTTGCTGCCACGGTTTCTGCGATGATTAAAACGGGAAAATCTGTTCCCAGGGTTGTCCCGGGGTTGGCAAAATTAAAAAAAATTAAATAAAAAATTCAATGCTTTGCTGCCACCGTTTCTGCGATGATTAAAACGGGAAAAATCTATCCCCAGGGTTCTCCCGGAGTTAGCTAAATTAAAAAAAATTAAAAGAAAAAATTAAATGCTTTGCTGCCACGGTTTCTGCGATGTTTAGAACGGGAAAATCTTTTCCCAGGGTTCTCCCGGGGTTGGCAAAAGTAAAAAAAATTGATAAAAAATTTAATGTTTTGCTGCCACGGTTTCTGCCATGATTAAAACGGGAAAATCTGTTCCCAGGGCTCTCCCGGGGTTGGCAAAAGTAAAAAAAAAGTAAGAAAAAATTAAATGCTTTGCTGCCACGGTTTCTGCGATGTTTAAAACGGGAAAATCTGTTCCCAGTGTTCTCCCGGAGTTGGCAAAAGTAAAAAAAATTGGAGAAAAAATTCAATGTTTTGCTGCCACGGTATCTGCGATGTTTAGAACGGGAAAATCTGTTCTCAGGGTTCTCCCAGAGTTGGCAAAATAAAAAAAAATTAAATAAAAAATTCAATGCTTTGCTGCCACGGTTTCTGCAAAGTTTAAAACGGGAATCTCTGTTCCCAGGGTTCTCCCGGAGTTGGCAAAAGTAAAAAAATTTGAAGAAAAAATTCAATGTTTTCCTGCCACGGTTTCAGCAATATTCAAAACGAGAAAATCTGTTCCCAGGGTTGTCCCAGGGTTGGCAAAATTAAAAAAAAATTAAAGAAAAAATTCAATGCTTTGCTGCCACGGTTTTTGCGATGATTAAAACGGGAAAATCTGATCCCAGGGTTGTCCCGGGGTTGGCAAAATTAAAAAAAATTAAAGAAAAAATTCAATGTTTTGCTGCCACGGTATCTGCGATGTTTAGAACGGGAAAATCTGTTCCCAGGGGTGTCCCGGAGTTGGCAAAAGTAAAAAAATTTGAAGAAAAAATTCAATGTTTTCCTGCCACGGTTTCAGCAATGTTCAAAACGAGAAAATCTGTTCCCAGGGTTGTCCCAGGGTTGGCAAAAGTAAAAAAAATTGATAAAAAATTCAATGTTTTCCTGCCACAGTTTCTACGATGTTTAGAACGGGAAAATCTGTACCCAGGGGTGTCCCGAGAATGGCAAAATTAAAAAAAATTAAATAAAAAATTCAATGTTTTGCTGCCTCGGTTTCTGCGATGTTCAAAACGTGAAAATCTGTTTCCAGGGCTCTCCCGGGGTTGGCAAAAGTAAAAAAAATTGATAAAAAATACAATGTTTTGCTGCCACGGTATCTGCGATGTTCAAAACGGAAAATCTGTTTCCAGGGCTCTCCCGTGGTTGGCAAAAGTAAAAAAAAATGGAAGAAAAAGTTCAATGTTGTCCTGCCACGGTTTCAGCAATGTTCAAAACGAGAAGATCTGTTCCCAGGGATGTCCCGGGGTTGGCAAAATTAAAAAAAATTAAAGAAAAAATTCAATGCTTTGCTGCCACGGTTTCTGCGATGATTAAAACAGGAAAATCTGTTCCCAGGGTTGTCCCGGGGTTGGCAAAATTAAAAAAAATTAAAGAAAAAATTCAATGCTTTGCTGCCACGGTTTCTGCGATGATTAAAACGGGAAAATCTGATCCCAGGGTTGTCCCGGGGTTAGCAAAATTAAAAAAAATTAAAGAAAAAATTTAATGCTTTGCTGCCACGGTTTCTGCAAAGTTTAAAACGGGAAAATCTGTTCCCAGGGTTGTACCTGGCTTGGCAAAATTAAAAAAAATTGATAAAATATTCAATTTTTTGCTGCCACGGTTTCTGGGATGTTTAAAACGGGAAAATCTGTTCTCAAGGTTCTCCAGGGGTTGGCAAAAGTAAAAAAACTTAAAGAAAAAATTCAATGCTTTGCTGCCACGGTTTCTGCGATGTTTAGAACGGGAAAATCTGTTCCCAGGGTTCTCCCGGGGTTGGGAAAAGTAAAAAAAATTGAAAAAAAATTTAATGTTTTGCTGCCACGGTTTCTGCCATGATTAAAACGGGAAAATCTGTTCCCAGGGCTCTCCCGGGGTTGGCAAAAGTAAAAAAAATGTAAGAAAAAATTCAATGTTTTGCTGCCACGGTTTCTGCGATGTTTAGAACGGGAAAATCTGTTCCCAGGGTTGTCAAAAATAAAAAAAATTAAAGAAAAAATTTAATGTTATGCTGCCACGGTTTCTGCGATGTTTAAATCGAGAAAATATGTTCCCAGTGTTCTCCCGGAGTTGTCAAAAGTAAAAAAAATTGAAGAAAAAATTCAATGTTTTGCTGCCACGGTATCTGCGATGTTTAGAACGGGAAAATCTGTTCTCAGGGTTCTCCCAGAGTTAGCAAAATAAAAAAAAATTAAATAAAAAATTCAATGCTTTGCTGCCACGGTTTCTGCAAAGTTTTAAAACGGGAATCTCTGTTCCCAGGGTTGTACCTGGCTTGGCAAAATTAAAAAAAATTGATAAAATATTCAATTTTTTGCTGCCTTGGTTTCTGCGATGTTCAAAACGGGAAAATCTGTTTCCAGGGTTGGCCAAGGGTTGGCAAAAGTAAAAAAAATTGATGAAAAATTCAATGTT
Organism: Leptopilina drosophilae; assembly: GCA_032873175.1. Lineage (NCBI taxonomy): Eukaryota > Metazoa > Arthropoda > Insecta > Hymenoptera > Figitidae > Leptopilina > Leptopilina drosophilae. The sequence goes on from CM065479.1 coordinate 40,197,064, forward strand.
TTGCTGCCACGGTTTCTGCGATGTTTAGAACAGGAAAATCTGTTCCCAGGGTTGGCAAAAATAAAAAAAATTGAAGAAAAAATTCAATGCTTTGCTGCCACGGTTTCTGCAAAGTTTAAAACGGAAAAATCTGTTCCAAGGGTTCTCCCGGAGTTGGCTAAAGTAAAAAAAATTGAAGAAAATATTTAATGTTTTGCTGCCATGGTTTCTGCGATGTTTAGAACGAAAAAACCTGTTCCAAGGGTTCTCCCGGGGTTGGCAAAATTAAAAAAAATTGAAAAAAAATTTAATGTTATGCTGCCACAGTTTCTACGATGTTTAGAACGGGAAAATCTGTTCCCAGGGGTGTCCCGAGAATAGCAAAATTAAAAAAAATTAAATAAAAAATTTAATTTTTTGCTGCCACAGTTTCTGGGATGTTTAAAACGGGAAAATCTGTTTCCAAGGTTCTCCTGGGATTGGCAAAAGTAAAAAAACTTAAAGAAAAAATTCAATGTTTTGCTGCCACGGTTTCTGCAATGTTTAAAACGGGAAAATCTGTTCCCAGGGTTCTCCCGGGATTGGCAAAAGTAAAAAAAATTAAAGAAAAAATTCAATGTTTTGCTGCCACGGTTTCTGCGATGTTTAAAACGGGAAAATCTGTTCCAAGGGTTCTCCCGGGGTTGGCAAAAGTAAAAAAAATTAAAGAAAAAATTCAATGTTTTGCTGCTGCGGTTTCTGGGATGTTTAAAACGGGAAAATCTGTTCCCAAGGTTCTCCTGGGGTTGGCAAAAGTAAAAAAACTTGAAGAAAAAATTCAATGTTTTGCTGCCACGGTTTCTGCGATGTTTAAAACGGGAAAATCTTTTCCCAGGGTTCTCCCGGGGTTAGCAAATAAAAAAAAAATTTAAGAAAAAATTTAATGTTTTGCTGCCACGGTTTCTACGATGTTTCGAACGGGAAAATCTGTTCCTAGGGTTGTTCCGGGGTTGGCAAAATTAAAAAAAAATTTTTAAAAAAAATTCAATGTTTTGCTGCCACGGTTTCTGGGATGTTTAAAACGGGAAAATCTGTTCCCAAGGTTCTCCTGGGGTTGGCAAAGGAAAAAATCTTAAAGAAAAAATTCAATGTTTTGCTGCCACGGTTTCTGCGATGTTTAAAACGAGAAAATCTGTTCCCAGGGTTCTCCCGGGGTTGGCAAAAGTAAAAAAAATTAAAGAAAAAATTCAATGTTTTGCTGCCACGGTTTCAGCGATGTTTATAACGGGAAAATCTGTTCCCAGGGTTCTCCCGGGGTTGGCAAAAGTAAAAAAAATTAAAGAAAAAATTCAATGTTTTGCTGCTACGGTTTTTGCGATGATTAGAACGGGAAAATCTGTTCCCAGGGTTGTCCCGGGGTTGGCAAAAGTAAAAAAAATTAAAGAAAAAATTCAATGTTTTGCTGCTACGGTTTTTGCGATGATTAGAACGGGAAAATCTGTTCCCAGGGTTGTCCCGGGGTTGGCAAAAGTAAAAAAAATTAAAGAAAAAATTCAATGTTTTGCTGCCACGGTTTCTGCGATGTTTAAAACGGGAAAAAAATCGGACAAGTGCTAGTTGCACTCGCACTAAAATCGAGGGTTCCGTACACAAATATTCAAGCAAAGTTTTTAAAAATTATTTCAACAATTCTTTTAAAATTAAAAACAAATTAAACAAAATGGTAATATACTATAATAAGATAAGAATAAATATTTTTATTATTATTTTATTTTATTAATAAATTTTTATATTTCTCTGTAATTATACTTATGTTCACCAATCAGGTTCGCTATAATTTTCCTGTAATCTGCACTTAAAACTGATGATTTTTGCTGAATTTCAGCTCAGCAGGTTCTGATTTGTAGAAGTTAAGGGGGGGACAGGGTCATTTTTAGCAATTTTTTTGACAAAATTTAATTTCTTTCCCTTCCCTTTCGCAAATATGTAGGCCAATTGGGTTTGCTATATTTTTCCTGTAATCTGCACTTAAAACTGAAGATCCCTACCGAACTTCAGCTCACCCGGTTGAGATTTGTAGATGTTAAGGGGGGGGACAGGGTCATTTTTTGCAATTATTTCAAAAAAAGTTAATTTCTTTTCCTTCTATTTCGCAAATATGTAGGTTAATCTTGTTCGCTATATTTTTCCTGTAATCTGCACTTAAAACTGAAGATCCCTGCTGAATTTCAGCCCATCCGGTTCAGATTTGTAAAAGTTAAGGGGGAGGGACAGGGTCATTTTTTGCAGTTTTTTCAAAGAAATTTAATTTCTTTCCCTTCTATTTCGAAAATATGTAGGTCAATCGTGTTCGCTATATTTTCTGTAATCTGCACGTAAATTTGAAGATCCCTACCGAATTTCAGCTCATCAGGTTCAGATTTGTAGAAGTTAAGGGGGTGACAGGGTCATTTTTTGCAATTTTTTCAAAAAAATTTAATTTCATTACCTTCTATTTTACAAATATATATGCCAATCGTGTTCGCTATATTTTTACTGTAATCTGCACTTAAAACTAAAGATCCCAGCTGAATTTCAGCCCACCCGGTTCAGATTTGTATAAGTTAAGGGGGAGGGACAGGGTCATTTTAAGCAATTTTTACAAAAAAATTTAATTTCTTTTCCTCCTATTTTACAAATATGTAGGTCAATCGTGTTCGCTATATTTTTCCTGTAATCTGCACTTAAAACTGAAGATCCCTAACGAATTTCAGACCACCCGGTTCGGATTTGTAGAAGTTAAGGGGGGGGGCAGGGTCATTTTTTCCATTTTTTTCAAAAAAGTTTAATTTCATTCCCTTCTATTTTACAAATATATATGCCAACTGTGTTCGCTATATTTTTCCTGTAATCTGCACTTAAAACTAAAGATCCCTACCGAATATCAGCCCACCCGGTTCAGATTTGCAGAAGTTAAGGGGGGACAGGGTCATTTTTTGCAGTTTTTTCAAAGAAATTTAATTTCTTTCCCTTCTATTTCGCAAATATGTAGGTCAATCGTGTTCGCTATATTTTTCCTGTATTCTGCACGTAAATTTGAAGATCCCTACCGAATTTCAGCTCATCAGGTTAAGATTTGTAGAAGTTAAGTGGGGGGCAGCGTCATTTTTAGCAATTTTTTCAATAAAATTTAATTTCATTTCCTTCTATTTCGCAAATATGTAGGTCAATCGTGTTCGCTATATTTTTCCTGTAATCTGCACTTAAAACTAAAGATCCCTACCGAATTTTAGACCACCCGGTTCAGATTTGCAGAAATTAAGGGGGGACAGGGTCTGCCCCACGCAGGGTCATTTTTAGCAATTTTTTCAAAAAAATTTAATTTCTTTTCCTTCTATTTCGCAAATATGTAGGTCAATCGTGTTCGCTATATTTTTCCTGTAATCTGCACTTAAAACTGAAGATCCCTGCTGAATTTCAGCCCATCCGGTTCAGATTTGTAGAAGTTAAGGGGGAGGGACATGGTCATTTTATGCAATTTTTTCAAAAAAATTTAATTTCTTTTCCTTCTATTTCGCAAATATGTAGGTCAATCGTGTTCGCTATATTTTTCCTGTAATCTGCACTTAAAACTGAAGATCCCTGCTGAATTTCAGCCCATCCGGTTCAGATTTGTAGAAGTTAAGGGGGAGGGACATGGTCATTTTATGCAATTTTTTCAAAAAAATTTAATTTCTTTCCCTTCTATTTTGCAAATATGTAGGTCAATCGTGTTCGCTATATTTTTCCTGTTATCTGCATTTAAAACTAAAGATCCCTACCGAATTTCAAACCACTTGGTCCAGATTTGCAGAAGTTAAGGGGGGACAGGGTCATTTTTTGCAGTTTTTTCAAAGAAATTTTATTTCTTTCCTTTCTATTTTACAAATATATATGCCAATCGTGTTCGCTATATTTTTCCTGTAATCTGTACTTAAAACTAAAGATCCCTACCGAATTTCAGACCACTTGGTTCACATTTGCAGAAGTTAAGTGGGGGGGCAGCGTCATTTTTAGCAATTTTTTCAAAAAAATTTAATTTCTTTTCCTTCTATTTTACAAATTTGTAGGCTAAGCGTGTTCGCTATATTTTTCCTGTAATCTGCACTGAAAACTAAAGATCCCTACCGAATTTCAGCTCACCAGGTTGAGATTTGTAGAAGTTAAGGGGGGGACAGGGTCATTTTTAGCAATTTTTTTGACAAAATTTAATTTCTTTCCCTTCCCTTTCGCAAATATGTAGGCCAATCGGGTTCGCTATATTTTTCCTGTAATCTGCACTTAAAACTGAAGATCCCTGCTGAATTTCAGCCCATCCGGTTCAGATTTGTAGAAGTTAAGGGGGAGGGACATGGTCATTTTATGCAATTTTTTCAAAAAAATTTAATTTCTTTCCCTTCTATTTTGCAAATATGTAGGTCAATCGTGTTCGCTATATTTTTCCTGTTATCTGCACTTAAAACTAAAGATCCCTACCGAATATCAGCCCACCCGGTTCAGATTTGCAGAAGTTAAGGGGGGACAGGGTCATTTTTTGCAGTTTTTTCAAAGAAATTTAATTACTTTCCCTTCTATTTCGCAAATATGTAGGTCAATCGTGTTCGCTATATTTTTCCTGTAATCTGCACTTAAAACTAAAGATCCCTACCGAATTTCAGACCACCCGGTTCAGATTTGCAGAAATTAAGGGGGGACAGTGTCTGCCCCCCGCAGGGTCATTTTTAGCAATTTTTTCAAAAAAATTTAATTTCTTTTCCTTCTATTTCGCAAATATGTAGGTCAATCGTGTTCGCTATATTTTTCCTGTAATCTGCACTTAAAACTGAAGATCCCTGCTGAATTTCAGCCCATCCGATTCAGATTTGTAGAAGTTAAGGGGGAGGGACTTGGTCATTTTATGCAATTTTTTCAAAAAAATTTAATTTCTTTCCCTTCTATTTTGCAAATATGTAGGTCAATCGTGTTCGCTATATTTTTCCTGTTATCTGCATTTAAAACTAAAGATCCCTACCGAATTTCAAACCACTTGGTCCAGATTTGCAGAAGTTAAGGGGGGACAGGGTCATTTTTTGCAGTTTTTTCAAAGAAATTTTATTTCTTTCCCTTCTATTTTACAAATATATATGCCAATCGTGTTCGCTATATTTTTCCTGTAATCTGTACTTAAAACTAAAGATCCCTACCGAATTTCAGACCACTTGGTTCAGATTTGCAGAAGTTAAGTGGGGGGGCAGCGTCATTTTTAGCAATTTTTTCAAAAAAATTTAATTTCTTTTCCTTCTATTTTACAAATTTGTAGGCTAAGCGTGTTCGCTATATTTTTCCTGTAATCTGCACTGAAAACTAAAGATCCCTACCGAATTTCAGCTCACCAGGTTGAGATTTGTAGAAGTTAAGGGGGGGACAGGGTCATTTTTAGCAATTTTTTTGACAAAATTTAATTTCTTTCCCTTCCCTTTCGCAAATATGTAGGCCAATCGGGTTCGCTATATTTTTCCTGTAATCTGCACTTAAAACTGAAGATCCCTACAGAATTTCAGCTCACAAGGTTGAGATTTGTAGAAGTTAAGGGTGGGGACAGCCCATTTTGCGTGGCTGGGACGGACACACGAGTGATAACATAAGGGTTGCGTCAGTACACCTACGGTGTACGAAACCCTAAAAATTGATAAAATATTCAATATTTTGCTGCCACTGTTTCAGCGATGTTTAAAACGGGAAAATCTGTTCCCAGGGTTGTCCTGGGGTTGGCAAAAGTAAAAAAAATTGAAGAAAAAATTCAATGCTTTGCTGCCACGGTTTCTGCGATGTTTAGAACGGGAAAATATGTTTCCAGGGTTGTCAAAAATAAAAAAAATTAAAGAAAAAATTTAATGTTATGCTGCCACGGTTTCTGCGATGTTTAAATCGAGAAAATATGTTCCCAGTGTTCTCCCGGAGTTGGCAAAAGTAATAAAATTTGAAGAAAAAATTCAATGTTTTCCTGCCACGGTTTCAGCAATGTTCAAAACGAGAAAATCTGTTCCCAGGGTTGTCCCGGGGTTGGCAAAAGTAAAAAAAAATCATAAAAAATTCAATGTTTTGCTGCTTCGGTTTCTGCGATGTTCAAAACGGGAAAATCTGTTTCCAGGGCTCTCCCGGGGTTGGCAAAAGTAAAAAAAAATGAAAGAAAAAATTCAATATTTTCCTGCCACAAGTTTCTACGATGTTTAGGACGGGAAAATCTCTACCCAGGGGTGTCCCGAGAATGGCAAAATTAAAAAAAATTAAATAAAAAATTCAATGTTTTGCTGCCACGGTTTCTGCAAAGTTTAAAACGGAAAACTCTGTTTCCAGGGCTCTCCCGGGGTTGGCAAAAGTAAAAAAAAATGGAAGAAAAAATTCAATGTTTTGCTGCCACGGTTTCTGCGATGTTTAGAACGGGAAAATCTGTTCCCAGGGTTCTCCCGGGGTTGGCAAAAGTAAAAAAAATTGATAAAAAATTTAATGTTTTGCTGCCACGGTTTCTGCCTTGATTAAAACGGGAAAATCTGTTCCCAGAGCTCTCCCGGGGTTGGCAAAAGTAAAAAAAATGGAAGAAAAAATTCAATGTTTTGCTGCCACGGTTTCTGCGATGTTTAGAACGGGAAAATCTGTTCCCAGGGTTCTCCCGGGGTTGGCAAAAGTAAAAAAAATTCATAAAAAATTCAATGTTTTCCTGCCACAGTTTCTACGATGTTTAGAACCGAAAAATCTGTACCCAGGGGTGTCCCAAGAATGGCAAAAGTAAAAAAAATTAAAGAAAAAATTCAATGTTTTGCTGCCACGGTATCTGCGATGTTTAGAACGGGAAAATCTGTTCCCAGGGTTGTTCCGGGGTTGGCAAAATTAAAAAAAATTAAAGAAAAAATTTAATGCTTTGCTGCCACGGTTTCTGCAAAGTTTAAAACGGAAAACTCTGTTCCCAGAGTTCTCCCGGAGTTGGCAAAAGTAAAAAAATTTTAAGAAAAAATTCAATGTTTTCCTGCCACGGTTTCAGCAATGTTCAAAACGAGAAAATCTGTTCCCAGAGTTGTCAAAAGTAAAAAAAATTGATAAAATATTCAATGTTTTCCTGCCACAGTTTCTACGATGTTTAGAACGGGAAAATCTGCACCCAGGGGTGTCCCGAGAATGGCAAAATTAAAAAAAATTAAATAAAAAATTCAATGTTTTGCTGCCTCGGTTTTTGCGATGTTCAAAACGGGAAAATCTGTTTCCAGGGCTCTCCCGGGGTTGGCAAAAGTAAAAAAATTGATAAAAAATTTAATGTTTTGCTGCCACGGTTTCTGTGATATTTAGAACGGGAAAATCTGTTCCAAGGGTTCTCCCAGAGTTGGCAAAAGTAAAAAAAATTGAAGAAAAAATTCAATGTTTTGCTGCTACGGTTTCTGCGATATTTAGAACGGGAAAATCTGTTCCAAGGGTTCTCCTGGGGTTGGCAAAAGTAAAAAAACTTAAAGAAAAAATTCAATGCTTTGCTGCCACGGTTTCTGCGATGATTAAAACGGGAAAATCTGATCCCTGGGTTCTCCCGGAGTTGTCAAAAGAAAAAAAATTTGAAGAAAAAATTCAATGTTTTCCTGCCACAGTTTCTACGATGTTTAGAACGGGAAAATCTGTACCCAGGGTTGTCAAAAATAAAAAAAAATTAAAGAAAAAATTTAATGTTATGCTGCCACGGTTTCTGCGATGTTTAAATCGAGAAAATATGTTCCCAGTGTTCTCCCGGAGTTGGCAAAAGTAAAAAAAATTGGAGAAAAAATTCAATGTTTTGCTGCCACGGTTTCTGTGATATTTAGAACGGGAAAATCTGTTCCAAGGGTTCTCCCAGAGTTGGCAAAAGTAAAAAAAATTGAAGAAAAAATTCAATGTTTTGCTGCCACGGTTTCTGCGATATTTAGAACGGGAAAATCTGTTCCAAGGGTTCTCCTAGAGTTGGCAAAATAAAAAAAAATTAAATAAAAAATTCAATGCTTTGCTGCCACGGTTTCTGCAAAGTTTAAAACGGGAATCTCTGTTCCCAGGGTTCTCCCGGAGTTGGCAAAAGTAAAAAAATTTGAAGAAAAAATTCAATGTTTTCCTGCCACGGTTTCAGCAATATTCAAAACGAGAAAATCTGTTCCCAGGGTTGTCCCGGGGTTGGCAAAATTAAAAAAAATTTAAGAAAAAATTCAATGCTTTGCTGCCACGGATTCTGCGATGATTAAAACGGGAAAATCTGATCCCAGGGTTGTCCCGGGGTTGGCAAAATTAAAAAAAATTAAAGAAAAAATTCAATGTTTTGCTGCCACGGTATCTGCGATGTTTAGAACGGGAAAATCTGTTCCCAGGGTTGTCCCAGGGTTGGCAAAAGTAAAAAAAATTGATAAAAAATTCAATGTTTTCCTGCCACAGTTTCTACGATGTTTAGAACGGGAAAATGTGTACCCAGGGGTGTCCCGAGAATGGCAAAATTAAAAAAAATTAAATAAAAAATTCAATGTTTTGCTGCCTCGGTTTCTGCGATGTTCAAAACGGGAAAATCTGTTTCCAGGGCTCTCCCGGGGTTGGCAAAAGTAAAAAAAATTGATAAAAAATTTAATGTTTTGCTGCCACGGTTTCTGCCATGATTAAAACGGGAAAATCTGTTCCCAGGGCTCTCCAGGGGTTGGCAAAAGTAAAAAAATTTGAAGAAAAAATTCAATGCTTTGCTGCCACGGTTTCTGCGATGATTAAAACGGGAAAATCTGTTCCCAGGGTTGTCCCGGGGTTGGCAAAATTAAAAAAAATTAAAGAAAAAATTCAATGCTTTGCTGCCACCGTTTCTGCGATGATTAAAACGGGAAAATCTATTCCCAGGTTTCTCCCGGAGTTAGCTAAATTAAAAAAAATTAAAAGAAAAAATTAAATGCTTTGCTGCCACGGTTTCTGCGATGTTTAGAACGGGAAAATCTGTTCCCAGGGTTGTCCCGGGGTTGGCAAAAGTAAAAAAAATTGATAAAAAATTTAATGTTTTGCTGCCACGGTTTCTGCCATGATTAAAACGGGAAATTCTGTTCCCAGGGCTCTCCCGGGGTTGGCAAAAGTAAAAAAAAATGGAAGAAAAAATTCAATGTTTTGCTGCCACGGTTTCAGCGATGTTTAGAACGGGAAAATCTGTTCCCAGGGTTCTCCCGGAGTTGGCAAAAGTAAAAAAAATTGGAGAAAAAATTCAATGTTTTGCTGCCACGGTATCTGCGATGTTTAGAACGGGAAAATCTGTTCTCAGGGTTCTCCTAGAGTTGGCAAAATAAAAAAAAATTAAATAAAAAATTCAATGCTTTGCTGCCACGGTTTCTGCAAAGTTTAAAACGGGAATCTCTGTTCCCAGGGTTCTCCCGGAGTTGGCAAAAGTAAAAAAATTTGATGAAAAAATTCAATGTTTTCCTGCCACGGTTTCTGCGATGTTTAGAACGGGAAAATCTGTTCCCAGGGTTCTCCCGGGGTTGGCAAAAGTAAAAAAATTCATAAAAAATTCAATGTTTTCCTGCCACAGTTTCTACGATGTTTAGAACGGGAAAATCTGTACCCAGGGGTGTCCCGAGCATGGCAAAATTAAAAAAAATTAAATAAAAAATTCAATGTTTTGCTGCCTCGGTTTCTGCGATGTTCAAAACGGGAAAATCTGTTTCCAGGGCTCTCGCGGGGTTGGCAAAAGTAAAAAAAAATGGAAGAAAAAATTCAATGTTTTGCTGCCACGGTTTCTGCGATGTTTAGAACGGGAAAATCTGTTCCCAGGGTTCTCCCGGGGTTGGCAAAAGTAAAAAAATTCATAAAAAATTCAATGTTTTCCTGCCACAGTTTCTACGATGTTTAGAACGGGAAAATCTGTACCCAGGGGTGTCCCGATAATGGCAAAATTAAAAAAAATTAAATAAAAAATTTAATGTTTTGCTGCCTCGGTTTCTGCGATGTTCAAAACGGGAAAATCTGTTTCCAGGGCTCTCGCGGGGTTGGCAAAAGTAAAAAAAAATGGAAGAAAAAATTCAATGTTTTGCTGCCACGGTTTCTGCGATGTTTAGAACGGGAAAATCTGTTCCCAGGGTTGTCAAAAATAAAAAAAATTAAAGAAAAAATTCAATGCTTTGCTGCCACGGTTTCAGCGATGATTAAAACGGGAAAATCTATTCCCAAGGCTCTCCCGGGGTTGGCAAATGTAAAAAAAATTGATAAAAAATTTAATGTTTTGCTGCCACGGTTTCTGCTATGATTAAAACGGGAAAATTTGTTCCCAGGGCTCTCCCGGGGTTGGCAAAAGTAAAAAAAATGGAACAAAAAATTCAATGTTTTGCTGCCACGGTTTCTGCGATGTTTAGAACGGGAAAATCTGTTCCCAGGGTTGTCAAAAATAAAAAAAATTAAAGAAAAAATTTAATGTTATGCTGCCACGGTTTCTGCGTTGTTTAAATCGAGAAAATATGTTCCCAGTGTTTTCCCGGAGTTGGCAAAAATAAAAAAAATTGGACAAAAAATTCAATGTTTTGCTGCCACGGTATCTGCGATGTTCAAAACGGGAAAATCTGTTTCCAGGGCTCTCCCGGGGTTGGCAAAAGTAAAAAAAAATTGAAAGAAAAATTCAATGTTTTGCTGCCACGGTTTCTGCGATGTTTAGAACGGGAAAATCTGTTCCCAGGGTTCTCCCGGAGTTGGCAAAAGTAAAAAAAATTAATGAAAAAATTCAATGCTTTGCTGCCACGGTTTCTGCGATGATTAAAACGGGAAAATCTATTCGCAGGGTTCTCCCGGAGTTAGGTAAATTAAAAAAAATTAAAAGAAAAAATTAAATGCTTTGCTGCCACGGTTTCTGCGATGTTTAAATCGAGAAAATATGTTCCCAGTGTTCTCCCGGAGTTGGCAAAAGTAAAAAAAATTGAAGAAAAAATTCAATGCTTTGCTGCCACGGTTTCTGCCATGATTAAAACGGGAAAATCTGTTCCCAGGGCTCTCCCGGGGTTGGCAAAAGTAAAAAAAATGTAAGAAAAAATTCAATGTTTTGCTGTCACGGTTTCTGCGATGTTTAGAACGGGAAAATCTGTTCCCAGGGTTCTCCCGGAGTTAGCAAAAGTAAAAAAAATTGAAGAAAATATTCAATTTCTTGCTGCCACGGTTTCTGCCATGATTAAAACGGGAAAATCTGTTCCCAGGGCTCTCCCGGGGTTGGCAAAAGTAAAAAAAATGTAAGAAAAAATTCAATGTTTTGCTGCCACGGTTTCTGCGATGTTTAGAACGGGAAAATCTGTTCCCAGGGTTCTCCCGGAGTTGGCAAAAGTAAAAAAAATTGAAGAAAATATTCAATTTCTTGCTGCCACGGTTTCAGCAATGTTCAAAACGAGAAAATCTGTTCCCAGGGTTGTCCCGGGGTAGGCAAAATTAAAGAAAAAATTCAATGCTTTGCTGCTACGGTTTCTGCGATGATTAAAACGGGAAAATCTGATCCAAGGGTTGTCCCGGGGTTGGCAAAATTAATAAAAATTAAAGAAAAAATTCAATGCTTTGCTGCCACGGTTTCTGCAAAGTGTAAAACGGGAAACTCTGTTCCCAGGGTTCTCCCGGAGTTGGCAAAAGTAAAAAAATTTAAAGAAAAAATTCAATGTTTTCCTGCCACGGTTTTAGCAATGTTCAAAAGGAGAAAATCTGTTCCCAGGGTTGTCCCGGGGTTGGCAAAAGTAAAAAAAATTGATAAAAAATTCAATATTTTCCTGCCACAGTTTCTACGATGTTTAGAACGGGAAAATCTGTACCCAGGTGTGTCCCGAGAATGGCAAAATTAAAAAAAATTAAATAAAAAACTCAATGTTTTGCTGCCTCGGTTTCTGCGATGTTCAAAACGGGAAAATCTGTTTCCAGGGCTCTCCCGGGGTTGGCAAAAGTAAAAAAAATTGATAAAAAATTTAATGTTTTGCTGCCACGGTTTCTGCCATGATTAAAACGGGAAAATCTGTTCCCAGGGCTCTCCAGGGGTTGGCAAAAGTAAAAAAATTTGAAGAAAAAATTCAATGTTTCCCTGCCACGGTTTCAGCAATGTTCAAAACGAGAAAATCTGTTCCCAGGGTTGTCCCGGGGTTGGCAAAATTAAAAAAAATTAAAGAAAAAATTCAATGCTTTGCTGCCACGGTTTCTGCAAAGTGTAAAACGGGAAACTCTGTTCCCAGGGTTCTCCCGGAGTTGGCAAAAGTAAAAAAATTTAAAGAAAAAATTCAATGTTTTCCTGCCACGGTTTTAGCAATGTTCAAAAGGAGAAAATCTGTTCCCAGGTTTGTCCCGGAGTTGGCAAAAGTAAAAAAATTTAAAGAAAAAATTCAATGTTTTCCTGCCACGGTTTCAGCAATGTTCAAAAGGAGAAAATCTGTTCCCAGGGCTCTCCAGGGGTTGGCAAAAGTAAAAAAATTTGAAGAAAAAATTCAATGTTTCCCTGCCACGGTTTCAGCAATGTTCAAAACGAGAAAATCTGTTCCCAGGGTTGTCCCGGGGTTGGCAAAATTAAAAAAAATTAAAGAAAAAATTCAATGCTTTGCTGCCACGGTTTCTGCGATGATTAAAACGGGAAAATCTGTTCCCAGGGTTGTCCCGGGGTTGGCAAAATTAAAAAAAATTAAATAAAAAATTCAATGCTTTGCTGCCACCGTTTCTGCGATGATTAAAACGGGAAAATCTATCCCCAGGGTTCTCCCGGAGTTAGCTAAATTAAAAAAAATTAAAAGAAAAAATTAAATGCTTTGCTGCCACGGTTTCTGCGATGTTTAGAACGGGAAAATCTTTTCCCAGGGTTCTCCCGGGGTTGGCAAAAGTAAAAAAAATTGATAAAAAATTTAATGTTTTGCTGCCACGGTTTCTGCCATGATTAAAACGGGAAAATCTGTTCCCAGGGCTCTCCCGGGGTTGGCAAAAGTAAAAAAAAAGTAAGAAAAAATTAAATGCTTTGCTGCCACGGTTTCTGCGATGTTTAAAACGGGAAAATCTGTTCCCAGTGTTCTCCCGGAGTTGGCAAAAGTAAAAAAAATTGGAGAAAAAATTCAATGTTTTGCTGCCACGGTATCTGCGATGTTTAGAACGGGAAAATCTGTTCTCAGGGTTCTCCCAGAGTTGGCAAAATAAAAAAAAATTAAATAAAAAATTCAATGCTTTGCTGCCACGGTTTCTGCAAAGTTTAAAACGGGAATCTCTGTTCCCAGGGTTCTCCCGGAGTTGGCAAAAGTAAAAAAATTTGAAGAATAAATTCAATGTTTTCCTGCCACGGTTTCAGCAATATTCAAAACGAGAAAATCTGTTCCCAGGGTTGTCCCAGGGTTGGCAAAATTAAAAAAAAATTAAAGAAAAAATTCAATGCTTTGCTGCCACGGTTTTTGCGATGATTAAAACGGGAAAATCTGATCCCAGGGTTGTCCCGGGGTTGGCAAAATTAAAAAAAATTAAAGAAAAAATTCAATGTTTTGCTGCCACGGTATCTGCGATGTTTAGAACGGGAAAATCTGTTCCCAGGGGTGTCCCGGAGTTGGCAAAAGTAAAAAAATTTGAAGAAAAAATTCAATGTTTTCCTGCCACGGTTTCAGCAATGTTCAAAACGAGAAAATCTGTTCCCAGGGTTGTCCCAGGGTTGGCAAAAGTAAAAAAAATTGATAAAAAATTCAATGTTTTCCTGCCACAGTTTCTACGATGTTTAGAACGGGAAAATCTGTACCCAGGGGTGTCCCGAGAATGGCAAAATTAAAAAAAATTAAATAAAAAATTCAATGTTTTGCTGCCTCGGTTTCTGCGATGTTCAAAACGTGAAAATCTGTTTCCAGGGCTCTCCCGGGGTTGGCAAAAGTAAAAAAAATTGATAAAAAATACAATGTTTTGCTGCCACGGTATCTGCGATGTTCAAAACGGAAAATCTGTTTCCAGGGCTCTCCCGTGGTTGGCAAAAGTAAAAAAAAATGGAAGAAAAAGTTCAATGTTGTCCTGCCACGGTTTCAGCAATGTTCAAAACGAGAAGATCTGTTCCCAGGGATGTCCCGGGGTTGGCAAAATTAAAAAAAATTAAAGAAAAAATTCAATGCTTTGCTGCCACGGTTTCTGCGATGATTAAAACAGGAAAATCTGTTCCCAGGGTTGTCCCGGGGTTGGCAAAATTAAAAAAAATTAAAGAAAAAATTCAATGCTTTGCTGCCACGGTTTCTGCGATGATTAAAACGGGAAAATCTGATCCCAGGGTTGTCCCGGGGTTAGCAAAATTAAAAAAAATTAAAGAAAAAATTTAATGCTTTGCTGCCACGGTTTCTGCAAAGTTTAAAACGGGAAAATCTGTTCCCAGGGTTGTACCTGGCTTGGCAAAATTAAAAAAAATTGATAAAATATTCAATTTTTTGCTGCCACGGTTTCTGGGATGTTTAAAACGGGAAAATCTGTTCTCAAGGTTCTCCTGGGGTTGGCAAAAGTAAAAAAACTTAAAGAAAAAATTCAATGCTTTGCTGCCACGGTTTCTGCGATGTTTAGAACGGGAAAATCTGTTCCCAGGGTTCTCCCGGGGTTGGCAAAAGTAAAAAAAATTGATAAAAAATTTAATGTTTTGCTGCCACGGTTTCTGCCATGATTAAAACGGGAAAATCTGTTCCCAGGGCTCTCCCGGGGTTGGCAAAAGTAAAAAAAATGTAAGAAAAAATTCAATGTTTTGCTGCCACGGTTTCTGCGATGTTTAGAACGGGAAAATCTGTTCCCAGGGTTGTCAAAAATAAAAAAAATTAAAGAAAAAATTTAATGTTATGCTGCCACGGTTTCTGCGATGTTTAAATCGAGAAAATATGTTCCCAGTGTTCTCCCGGAGTTGTCAAAAGTAAAAAAAATTAAAGAAAAAATTCAATGTTTTGCTGCCACGGTATCTGCGATGTTTAGAACGGGAAAATCTGTTCTCAGGGTTCTCCCAGAGTTAGCAAAATAAAAAAAAATTAAATAAAAAATTCAATGCTTTGCTGCCACGGTTTCTGCAAAGTTTAAAACGGGAATCTCTGTTCCCAGGGTTGTACCTGGCTTGGCAAAATTAAAAAAAATTGATAAAATATTCAATTTTTTGCTGCCTTGGTTTCTGCGATGTTCAAAACGGGAAAATCTGTTTCCAGGGTTGGCCAAGGGTTGGCAAAAGTAAAAAAAATTGATGAAAAATTCAATGTTTTGCTGCCACGGTTTCTGCGATGTTTAGAACAGGAAAATCTGTTCCCAGGGTTGGCAAAAATAAAAAAAATTGAAGAAAAAATTCAATGCTTTGCTGCCACGGTTTCTGCAAAGTTTAAAACGGAAAAATCTGTTCCAAGGGTTCTCCCGGAGTTGGCTAAAGTAAAAAAAATTGAAGAAAATATTTAATGTTTTGCTGCCATGGTTTCTGCGATGTTTAGAACGAAAAAACCTGTTCCAAGGGTTCTCCCGGGGTTGGCAAAATTAAAAAAAATTGAAAAAAAATTTAATGTTATGCTGCCACAGTTTCTACGATGTTTAGAACGGGAAAATCTGTTCCCAGGGGTGTCCCGAGAATAGCAAAATTAAAAAAAATTAAATAAAAAATTTAATTTTTTGCTGCCACGGTTTCTGGGATGTTTAAAACGGGAAAATCTGTTTCCAAGGTTCTCCTGGGATTGGCAAAAGTAAAAAAACTTAAAGAAAAAATTCAATGTTTTGCTGCCACGGTTTCTGCAATGTTTAAAACGGGAAAATCTGTTCCCAGGGTTCTCCCGGGATTGGCAAAAGTAAAAAAAATTAAAGAAAAAATTCAATGTTTTGCTGCCACGGTTTCTGCGATGTTTAAAACGGGAAAATCTGTTCCAAGGGTTCTCCCGGGGTTGGCAAAAGTAAAAAAAATTAAAGAAAAAATTCAATGTTTTGCTGCTGCGGTTTCTGGGATGTTTAAAACGGGAAAATCTGTTCCCAAGGTTCTCCTGGGGTTGGCAAAAGTAAAAAAACTTGAAGAAAAAATTCAATGTTTTGCTGCCACGGTTTCTGCGATGTTTAAAACGGGAAAATCTTTTCCCAGGGTTCTCCCGGGGTTAGCAAATAAAAAAAAAATTTAAGAAAAAATTTAATGTTTTGCTGCCACGGTTTCTACGATGTTTCGAACGGGAAAATCTGTTCCTAGGGTTGTTCCGGGGTTGGCAAAATTAAAAAAAAATTTTTAAAAAAATTCAATGTTTTGCTGCCACGGTTTCTGGGATGTTTAAAACGGGAAAATCTGTTCCCAAGGTTCTCCTGGGGTTGGCAAAGGAAAAAATCTTAAAGAAAAAATTCAATGTTTTGCTGCCACGGTTTCTGCGATGTTTAAAACGAGAAAATCTGTTCCCAGGGTTCTCCCGGGGTTGGCAAAAGTAAAAAAAATTAAAGAAAAAATTCAATGTTTTGCTGCCACGGTTTCAGCGATGTTTATAACGGGAAAATCTGTTCCCAGGGTTCTCCCGGGGTTGGCAAAAGTAAAAAAAATTAAAGAAAAAATTCAATGTTTTGCTGCTACGGTTTTTGCGATGATTAGAACGGGAAAATCTGTTCCCAGGGTTGTCCCGGGGTTGGCAAAAGTAAAAAAAATTAAAGAAAAAATTCAATGTTTTGCTGCTACGGTTTTTGCGATGATTAGAACGGGAAAATCTGTTCCCAGGGTTGTCCCGGGGTTGGCAAAAGTAAAAAAAATTAAAGAAAAAATTCAATGTTTTGCTGCCACGGTTTCTGCGATGTTTAAAACGGGAAAAAAATCGGACAAGTGCTAGTTGCACTCGCACTAAAATCGAGGGTTCCGTACACAAATATTCAAGCAAAGTTTTTAAAAATTATTTCAACAATTCTTTTAAAATTAAAAACAAATTAAACAAAATGGTAATATACTATAATAAGATAAGAATAAATATTTTTATTATTATTTTATTTTATTAATAAATTTTTATATTTCTCTGTAATTATACTTATGTTCACCAATCAGGTTCGCTATAATTTTCCTGTAATCTGCACTTAAAACTGATGATTTTTGCTGAATTTCAGCTCAGCAGGTTCTGATTTGTAGAAGTTAAGGGGGGGACAGGGTCATTTTTAGCAATTTTTTTGACAAAATTTAATTTCTTTCCCTTCCCTTTCGCAAATATGTAGGCCAATTGGGTTTGCTATATTTTTCCTGTAATCTGCACTTAAAACTGAAGATCCCTACCGAACTTCAGCTCACCCGGTTGAGATTTGTAGATGTTAAGGGGGGGGACAGGGTCATTTTTTGCAATTATTTCAAAAAAAGTTAATTTCTTTTCCTTCTATTTCGCAAATATGTAGGTTAATCTTGTTCGCTATATTTTTCCTGTAATCTGCACTTAAAACTGAAGATCCCTGCTGAATTTCAGCCCATCCGGTTCAGATTTGTAAAAGTTAAGGGGGAGGGACAGGGTCATTTTTTGCAGTTTTTTCAAAGAAATTTAATTTCTTTCCCTTCTATTTCGAAAATATGTAGGTCAATCGTGTTCGCTATATTTTCTGTAATCTGCACGTAAATTTGAAGATCCCTACCGAATTTCAGCTCATCAGGTTCAGATTTGTAGAAGTTAAGGGGGTGACAGGGTCATTTTTTGCAATTTTTTCAAAAAAATTTAATTTCATTACCTTCTATTTTACAAATATATATGCCAATCGTGTTCGCTATATTTTTACTGTAATCTGCACTTAAAACTAAAGATCCCAGCTGAATTTCAGCCCACCCGGTTCAGATTTGTATAAGTTAAGGGGGAGGGACAGGGTCATTTTATGCAATTTTTTCAAAAAAATTTAATTTCTTTCCCTTCTATTTTGCAAATATGTAGGTCAATCGTGTTCGCTATATTTTTCCTGTAATCTGCACTTAAAACTAAAGATCCCTACCGAATTTCAGACCACCCGGTTCAGATTTGCAGAAATTAAGGGGGGACAGGGTCTGCCCCACGCAGGGTCATTTTTAGCAATTTTTTCAAAAAAATTTAATTTCTTTTCCTTCTATTTCGCAAATATGTAGGTCAATCGTGTTCGCTATATTTTTCCTGTAATCTGCACTTAAAACTGAAGATCCCTGCTGAATTTCAGCCCATCCGGTTCAGATTTGTAGAAGTTAAGGGGGAGGGACATGGTCATTTTATGCAATTTTTTCAAAAAAATTTAATTTCTTTTCCTTCTATTTCGCAAATATGTAGGTCAATCGTGTTCGCTATATTTTTCCTGTAATCTGCACTTAAAACTGAAGATCCCTGCTGAATTTCAGCCCATCCGGTTCAGATTTGTAGAAGTTAAGGGGGAGGGACATGGTCATTTTATGCAATTTTTTCAAAAAAATTTAATTTCTTTCCCTTCTATTTTGCAAATATGTAGGTCAATCGTGTTCGCTATATTTTTCCTGTTATCTGCATTTAAAACTAAAGATCCCTACCGAATTTCAAACCACTTGGTCCAGATTTGCAGAAGTTAAGGGGGGACAGGGTCATTTTTTGCAGTTTTTTCAAAGAAATTTTATTTCTTTCCTTTCTATTTTACAAATATATATGCCAATCGTGTTCGCTATATTTTTCCTGTAATCTGTACTTAAAACTAAAGATCCCTACCGAATTTCAGACCACTTGGTTCAGATTTGCAGAAGTTAAGTGGGGGGGCAGCGTCATTTTTAGCAATTTTTTCAAAAAAATTTAATTTCTTTTCCTTCTATTTTACAAATTTGTAGGCTAAGCGTGTTCGCTATATTTTTCCTGTAATCTGCACTGAAAACTAAAGATCCCTACCGAATTTCAGCTCACCAGGTTGAGATTTGTAGAAGTTAAGGGGGGGACAGGGTCATTTTTAGCAATTTTTTTGACAAAATTTAATTTCTTTCCCTTCCCTTTCGCAAATATGTAGGCCAATCGGGTTCGCTATATTTTTCCTGTAATCTGCACTTAAAACTGAAGATCCCTGCTGAATTTCAGCCCATCCGGTTCAGATTTGTAGAAGTTAAGGGGGAGGGACATGGTCATTTTATGCAATTTTTTCAAAAAAATTTAATTTCTTTCCCTTCTATTTTGCAAATATGTAGGTCAATCGTGTTCGCTATATTTTTCCTGTTATCTGCACTTAAAACTAAAGATCCCTACCGAATATCAGCCCACCCGGTTCAGATTTGCAGAAGTTAAGGGGGGACAGGGTCATTTTTTGCAGTTTTTTCAAAGAAATTTAATTACTTTCCCTTCTATTTCGCAAATATGTAGGTCAATCGTGTTCGCTATATTTTTCCTGTAATCTGCACTTAAAACTAAAGATCCCTACCGAATTTCAGACCACCCGGTTCAGATTTGCAGAAATTAAGGGGGGACAGGGTCTGCCCCCCGCAGGGTCATTTTTAGCAATTTTTTCAAAAAAATTTAATTTCTTTTCCTTCTATTTCGCAAATATGTAGGTCAATCGTGTTCGCTATATTTTTCCTGTAATCTGCACTTAAAACTGAAGATCCCTGCTGAATTTCAGCCCATCCGATTCAGATTTGTAGAAGTTAAGGGGGAGGGACTTGGTCATTTTATGCAATTTTTTCAAAAAAATTTAATTTCTTTCCCTTCTATTTTGCAAATATGTAGGTCAATCGTGTTCGCTATATTTTTCCTGTTATCTGCATTTAAAACTAAAGATCCCTACCGAATTTCAAACCACTTGGTCCAGATTTGCAGAAGTTAAGGGGGGACAGGGTCATTTTTTGCAGTTTTTTCAAAGAAATTTTATTTCTTTCCCTTCTATTTTACAAATATATATGCCAATCGTGTTCGCTATATTTTTCCTGTAATCTGTACTTAAAACTAAAGATCCCTACCGAATTTCAGACCACTTGGTTCAGATTTGCAGAAGTTAAGTGGGGGGGCAGCGTCATTTTTAGCAATTTTTTCAAAAAAATTTAATTTCTTTTCCTTCTATTTTACAAATTTGTAGGCTAAGCGTGTTCGCTATATTTTTCCTGTAATCTGCACTGAAAACTAAAGATCCCTACCGAATTTCAGCTCACCAGGTTGAGATTTGTAGAAGTTAAGGGGGGGACAGGGTCATTTTTAGCAATTTTTTTGACAAAATTTAATTTCTTTCCCTTCCCTTTCGCAAATATGTAGGCCAATCGGGTTCGCTATATTTTTCCTGTAATCTGCACTTAAAACTGAAGATCCCTACAGAATTTCAGCTCACAAGGTTGAGATTTGTAGAAGTTAAGGGTGGGGACAGCCCATTTTGCGTGGCTGGGACGGACACACGAGTGATAACATAAGGGTTGCGTCAGTACACCTACGGTGTACGAAACCCTAAAAATTGATAAAATATTCAATATTTTGCTGCCACTGTTTCAGCGATGTTTAAAACGGGAAAATCTGTTCCCAGGGTTGTCCTGGGGTTGGCAAAAGTAAAAATAATTGAAGATAAAATTCA
The DNA here is from genome assembly GCA_032873175.1 of Leptopilina drosophilae. Taxonomy (NCBI): domain Eukaryota; kingdom Metazoa; phylum Arthropoda; class Insecta; order Hymenoptera; family Figitidae; genus Leptopilina; species Leptopilina drosophilae. The sequence continues at coordinate 40,217,464 of CM065479.1, forward strand.
ATGTTTTGCTGACACGGTTTCTGCGATTTTCAAAACGGGCTTGTCTTATGCCCTGGGAAACGTTTATAAGGCGGTGTCAAAGTCGATTGGATTTTTGCATTGAGCTTCAATGGAAAAATCGCATCGACTTTGACATCCCCATAAGCAAGGGTGTCGCTTGAGTGTAGATCTTACTTTTCCCGTGGTTGCCCCAATGTTGGCACCTGCTTTTTGGAACATTTGCCCAGGGTGTTGCCGACCTTGTTTCAGAGGACCACAAAATTTTTTTAAAGAAAGTATTGACCGGACTGTGTTTTTTATATGTTTTTTGGGTCGCTGAATTCGAATCCGAACTCAGTTTTCCGCCATTACGTCAAATTTCTTCATAAATTATAGTATAATTCAAAAAAACATACTGTAAAGAAGATTTAAATAAAAATAAGCAGAAGATTCTTTAAAAAAACAACTTTAAAACACTGAAATATTATTATATAATGTGAAATAATCAAAGAAACTCGTAAATATTCAAAATTTATGTTGGCGAAAAACTTGTTTCTCGGGGATTCTTAGGGTTGCTAAATACGAATTTCACCTCCGTTTTAAAAAATTCAAAATGGCGGATCCAAAATGGCTTATAATTTTTAAAAAAAATATTGGATTTACCTGAAACGTTATACTCGGGAGTTTTCGGGGTCGCTGAATACGAATTTCACCTTCGTTTTCAGAAATTCAAAATCTGAGAATTTTTAAATAATTCGTAAGCCATATTGGATCCGCCATTTTGAATTTTTTAAAAATAGGGTGAAATTCGTATTCAGCAGCCCCAAAAACCCCCATTAACAAGTTTCGAATAAATCTGATAATTTTTTTGAAAATATGTCAGCCATATTGGATCCGCCATTTCGAATTTTTGTAAACTAAGGTGAAATTCGTCTTCAGCGACCCCAAGAAACCCCGAGTAACAAGTTTCGAGTAAATCTGTAGTATTTTTAAAAAATTCGAGAGCCGTATTGGATCTGCCATTTTGAAAAAACTTGACGTGATGGCGCAAAACTCAGTTCGGATTCGAATTAAGCGACCCAAAAAACATAGAAAAAACATGGTCCGGTCAATACTTTCTTTAAAAAAAGTTTTGTGGTCCTGTGTTATTTATGTTACGTCTGTAATTCTTATTAATATTCTTGATTTAACTATACAATTTTTATATTTACAGGCTCCTTTGTGTCTACTCTACTAAAACACTTTAGATCGAAAATCAAAATAACAATCACCAGCTTCAACACCTACAATAATCGTTATTCCTAAAGTAAGATATTTCATTTTTAAATATACTCATTGTATTTTGTATTATTGTCAACTCTTTTCTTCTTTTCTTTCTTTGTTGGTTTTTAAATAAAATATTCTCATACAACATTTAGTAGGCTCATTCCCTTATCCTCATCCCAAATTAGATTTAATTTCTGAAACTAATTCAGAACTATAAAACCTAGGAAATTATTCTCTTAATTCAAGTTAATTTATATAATTTGAAAGCTTATGATTTCTACTAACAAAATAAAAAGAATTTTTAATTTATGTTTCTTAGTTTTACTTGGGTAAAATTTTTGATACACATATACCAAATTTCTAAATCACAATTTTCCAGGGTAAATCTGCTCAACCCCTCGGGGTAAACCCGATCACTTGATTCTTTTAAGAATTTAACCCTTTAACGACGAGATGTGCTGCTTTTTCAACATAAACTTCAAACGCCTACAATTAGTAGAAAAAAGCCATAAAATTGTTTAAAGGTTCATATCCTACTATTTTAGGGATCGTTCTTTCGAATAGCGTGGTCAAAAATTTTAAACAATGATATTAAACCCTTCTCTTTTTCAAAAATAGTTACAAATGTCAGTTTTTTTTAATGCAATTTTTATAAAATAATTTTTTTCTCTGCCATAACATTTTTTAAATAAAACAAAAAGTATCAGAAACTGAATTTAATGAGTTTCACAAAATTCGACCACCATATTGGATCCGCCATTTTGAATTTTTCGAATCTGACTTCAGATTCATAATCAGCTACCCCTTAAACCCCCGAGTAACAAATTTCAATTAGATTTGAACAATTTTGAAAAAGTTGGTAATCTTACGTAAAATTAGAAAATTTTTTTGTCCTTCAAACGCCATTTTAAATTCAAAATCGAAAAACATAAAAATTCGAAATGGATATTTTTCAAGCACAACTATTGGGAACGCGTTTCTGATACTTTTTGTTCTATTTAAAAAATGTTATGACAGAGAAAAAAATTCTTTTTAAAAAAATTGCATTAAAAAAACTGCCATTTTTAAGTATTTTTGAAAAAGAGAAGGGTTTAATATCATTGTTTAAAATTTTTGACCACGCTATTCGAAAGAACGATCCCTAAAATAGTAGGATATGAACCTTTAAACAATTTTATGGCTTCTTTCTACTAATTGTAGGCGTTTGAAGTTCATGTTGAAAAAGCAGCACATCTCGTCGTTAAAGTGTTAAATTCTTAAAAGAATCAAGTGATCGGGTTTACCCCGAGGGGTCGAGCGGATTTACCCTGGAAAATTGTGATCTAGAAATTTAGTATATGTGTAACAAAAATTTTCCCCAAGTAAAATTAAGAAACATAACATTTGCCCCGGCGAGGCCCTCGTGGATTGCCCTCTTCCTATGTGGAATCCAGAGGGGCAATCCACGCGGAGTTCTTAAAGGCCTGACATGCTTTCCCTCATGGGTGCCCTCGAGGAAAATCCTCATGGATTTCATATGGATTTTTCACGCGGTGCCCTTGTCGATTTCATAAATTGCTCTTGACTTTATTTTCAATTAAATTAATAAATTATTTATTAATAACAAATTAGTTCAATTATCGATAAATAACATTCTTATTTAACAATTTTTTACTTTTTTAATTACATCGTGACCAAAAAAAAATCTGACGCTCGCGGGAATTGAGCCTACGACCTACTGACTACTAGACAACACTCTTACCACTATTTTTTTTTTAGTTTATTGATCAACAAAAATATAGAGAAATATACAAAATAACGCAATAAACAACAACGTTGTGATACACTTGTAGCTATAACCATATTTATTGTCGAAACGGTCATCGAGGACTACTCGTCGACGCATACTCTCATCTCATAAACAGAAAATAGTTATAACAAAAATGATTTTTTACTGTGAGATGTGAGAAAACGCCGAAGCTAAAAACTAATAAAACCATTAATATTTTTAAAAATAAATAAGTGAGAAAAAAAAGAATGTACTCAATGTTCAATTTAATAACATGTCAATGACAATAGGAAGTTTAATTTTTCAAATAGAATATTAACTTTAACAACATTCACAAATATCGACAAAACACTTCAATAGAAAAAAAAACAACTCTAAATGCTAATTCATCTTAACCACTCGTATTTATGTTGAAAAGTTCTATAATTTTTGAGACTGTTCTTGTCAGCCAAACCCACTAAGAATCTCGACAAGGAAGAAATATTCTTTAAATCATCTGAATTGAAGGGTCTGCGGTCTAAACCTGTTAAGCGCCATTTCACAAATTTTTCAGGATGGAGAAAAAACGTTTTCATTTTTACAGTTGTTGTTAATTTTTTTAAATTCAAAGAGTTTTTCGTTCAGTTAGTGGATATCTATGATATTCTAAAGTTTCGATTTTCTAAATTTAAAATTAACGATTGTACGACACTCTAAAGCTATACATATGTTATCAGCGGGGGGGTCCTGCGGTCTAAACCTGTTATGCGCCATGTTCTAATTTGTTTCTTCCCCTTTGCCGTAGTGTATTCCTCGCCTTTGGAATGACGCCGTCGATTTTTTTTACGTTCGCGCATTTTTCTCCGCTCTCATACAAGCTACAAACAGTTTTAATACATCAAAATGTTCGGAATTACATGTACATTTTAGATCCACTTGCAAAATTTTATTATTGTTTATTGAAAAAGTTTAATTACCTTGTAAAGTCGAGACACGTGGTTTAACTTCGTCTGCTTAAACACAAGCGGACGAAACTGTCGGAAACTGCCGAATATTTTTGAAGATGGCGTCCAACAGAGTTTCGACCAACACATACACCTCACTTTCTACACAATGAAAACAGGCCTATTGCTCTATTGAACGAACTAACCGAGCAGATGTGAGAAGAAACAGGTTTTCTCCATAGGACGCTATGTGTCGATAACAGGTTTAGACCGCAGACCTATGCCGCTCATAGCGAAACGCGATTTTCAAAAATTAATAGAAAAAAACTAAACAATATTTTCGAGTTTTCTTTACGGCATATTAACGACATATTTTAGAACTATCAAAAAATGCAATAAAATCAATTTCGAAAAAAGTGGCGCTTAACAGGTTTAGACCGCAGACCCTTCAATTATACTTTACACGTCTATCACTCGCATGTCTGCATATATGGTAGAGGATGGGGATGTTATCGCCATTCTGAACAAACCCGTATCTATCCAGGTAAATGAATGTCTCGGGAGGCAAGTACCCGTTATTGACCAGATCCCTCAGGACACATTCATCCTTTGCGAATGGTAACGATTTGAGGGGATTTGAGCGATTTTTGAGGGCCTTTGCAATATGGGGATTCTTGACATATTGTAAACCTTCACATTGGATATGTGCCTCTGATAGTCGGTACCTGGATCCCTGTACCTCCCGAGACAAGCTCTCAAACATTTCCTCTCAAATACCCGAATTCTTTCCATCGTGGACGGTGACACTCCATACCACACCAGGCATCCATAAGTAAGTAATGGGCGTACCAATAGTAAGTAACAAATTATTTTTACTCTTAAATTTAACTTTGAGGAGTAAAACAGCTCCTTGTGACTAAAAAAAGTTTTGATAGCCCTTTCCAGTACCGCATCTGCATGAATGCCATATTTGAGTGTATCATATAAGTGGACACCAAGATGTTTCACATTGATGCTGTGGGGGATAGAACTGTTTTCCTCCTCATCGTACTTTATTTTAAAGTCTCTCCATACCTTACAGTATTTTATGTTGTTGATATCACTGATTTTTGGTCTGAAAAGGACAGTCTCACACTTCTTGTAATTACAATTTAATCGCCACGCTGCGAAAAATTTACATACCCTTCTAAACAAGTTCTGCAATACATCTTGTGCCTTAAACATACATTTATGGATAACGTAGATTATTATGTCGTCGGCAAATCCGATCGCTTTTTTATGCTCAATAGTATTGAGTCCAAACTATTTCAATAATCCACAAATATAAATGTTGAAAAGAAGGGGGGAATTTACTGCCCCTTGCTGAAGGCCGTTAACCAATGTATACTGTCTGCTATTATCTTTATCGGATAAGGAAATAAACATTTTCCTACCTGTTATCATACTCCAAACAATTCTGATCAGATAATTAGGATAACTTTTTTTAGGGTTTCGTGGTCAAGGGCCAAAACCCTTATAGCGAGACTTCGGTGTCCGTCCGTAGTTTTTACGTCTTAAGTCTTAAGAATTCAGTCTTAAGTCTTAAGTTCCTATGTCCTAAGACTTAAGACTTAACTTCGGTATAAGAAGGTCTTAAGTCCTAAGTCTTAACAACCGTTGCCATGGCAACTTCGGTATAAGAAGGTCTTAAGTCCTAAGTCTTAAGTCTTAACAACCGTTGCCATGGCAACTTCGGTATAAGAAGGTCTTAAGTCCTAAGTCTTAAGTCTTAACAACCGTTGCCATGGCAACTTCGGTATAAGAAGGTCTTAAGTCCTAAGTCTTAAGTCTTAACAACCATTGCCATGGCAACTTCGGTATAAAAAGGTCTTAAGTCCTAAGTCTTAAGTTTTACGTCTTAACAATCGTTGTCATGGCAACCGTTGCTATGTTAATGGTTGTCATAACAGCCGTTGCCATGGCAACCGTTGCTATGTTAATGGTTGTCGTAACAGCCGTTGCCATGGCAACCGTTGCTATGTTAATGGTTGTCGTAACAGCCGTTGCCATGGCAACCGTTGCTATGTTAATGTTTGCCATAACAACCGTTGCTATGGTATACCAATTACTTCATTAAAATTTTAAAATAATTAATTTAAAAAAAAATTTCTAAATAAATTATTATTTATTTTTTTTATTCATTCATTATCATTATCATCATTTTTGTCATTTTAGGCCACGAAACCCTATGATGTAGGCGCGTTGCGCCTGCTTCTCTGCCTGATTTTTTATTAATCTAAAGAGAAGACCTTCCAGCCAAACGGAGTCAAACGCCTTCTCCAGATCAATAAGGGCAGCAGCGGAGAATTTTTTTTTGCTTAGGGCCTCACTAACATCGGAAACAAGTTTGGTTATTGCAAGAGTCGTGGATATTTTATGCTTAAATCCAAATTGTTCATGAGGTATTATTTGGTTTTCATATGTAAATTTAGCCACCGATGTATTAATTACAACCTCAAATAGTTTACCTAAATTCGGCAGCAAACTAATTGGTCTGTAACTTTCCACCAATCGAGAGTCTTTATTTTTTTTAAGAAGCGGTATGACTTTCACCACTTTCCAATTGCTTGGAAAACAACCATTATTAAGCATATTATTAAATAATATAACTAATTGTATAACAATGTTCATTGGTAATCTTTTTAAAGCTATATTTGGTATCCTATCGTTTCCCGAAGATTTTTTATTATTTAATTTATTAAAGAGAGGTTTGAGTGAAATATAAGAACAAAAAAAATTCGGGTCCTCAAAGACCGGATCGGTAGCTTTGTTTGCTGCATGTTATCAATGAATTCGAATGTGGTGAATTTGGGTTATTATCGATTAAGAATTCTCTCACTGTCCTTTCAACAATTCTCTCCAAACCTGCGCTGTTTGATTTTCTTTCAGTGTTGTTTACATCTGATAAATATTTTGCAAATATATTGGCTTTATCTGTAGGATCTGATATTATCGTATTATTTTCAAATACTTGGCAGTTATTAGTGTTAAGAATATTATTATTAATTAATTTTTCATTATTTGTGGGTACTAATAAATTTGGAATATTATTACTTTTATTTTTTCTAAAAATTGAATTTATTTGAGGGAACATGTGTTCACTATCATTAGCTTTTATTTTTGCAAACCTATCAATCCAGTAATTATTAACTGACACATTAAATTTGATACTTAATTTTTCCTTTATTATATTTAATAGTGTTTTGTATGGAAGTAAGGTCGCTCTCTTACCACTATGCTACGGGACCTACTTGAAAATTATTGCTTTAATGTAGGTGACTTGCTGACTTGCTTTTGATGATTCAATAAATTATTTATTGACACTAATACACTATGACAAATAATTAAATAGTTCAATAATAATAATAACAATATTAATAATATAATAATAGACCTTAAGTATTCATAAATTAATATTTTTATCATTTCAAAAAAAAATGTCAAAACATTTGTGTTAAAAATGTGTTTTTCATTGTTTAAAATCATTATAAACATTAATTTGTTGAGGTAAAAAAAAATTTTTTTTTTGGACTTAAACATTTTTTCTAGTTAATGATGTGGGCAATCCATGAGGGCCCCTCGCATGGGCCCTCAAGGATTTGCCCTTAGATAAGTTTAATATTTTCAAAAAAGTAACATTAAATATTTGGCTAAGAGCAGGAGCCCTGCTGGTGCCCTCGTAATTTTCCATAACTTTGTGATAGGATTTCTGAAAATGTCACTTAATGTTTATTTTAGGTGCTTTGAAACGTAATTTAATGCATTCTGAACTGAAGTTTTTCAATAAAAAAATTTTTTTTTGAAACTTAGATAAATTTTTGAGCAGGACAACCGTAAGGGCAAAGAACGGGGCACCTGCTGGTGCCCTCATGGATTTCTCCTCGTGGATGATCCACGAGGGCCCCAGACGGGTGCCTCGGAGCTGTAGGGATCGAACGTGGCTTTTTCCACACAGGAATTAACTTGGATTTAGAAAATAATTTCCTCGGTTTTTATAATTTTGAAAAAAGTGAGCGGGTTTACCCTAGTCTCCCCTATATTAAATTTCTCATTATTTCGGTCTTCAGTATGATTTATTAATAATAAATTATGAGTTGTATAAACAATTAATATTGGTTTATTAAATAATAAGTATAGATTTCATGAATTGCAACTGTGAATTTAAATAATATTTTATTAAGAGGAAATTATAATATTGTTACAATTTTGAATGTATCAAGTTATAGATTTTATTATTGATAAAATATATCAAATGAAATTCGTAATTTTAAATTTAAAAATAAACAATGATAAAACGTGAACTGAACGAAGACAACAAACTTAGAGTTATGTCTTTTTTTAGCCGAAAAAGACAACGACAAATTTTGATTATTTATTTGTGTTGTTTGTTAGAACCGTTCAAACCTATTAATCATTAATAATGACTAATATAGACATGATTCCGCTCAATGTTGCCTACAAATATTGATATTTCGGCGCCATCTGTTGAAAAAAAGCGCCACAAATCGCGAAATGCGGGACATTCAAAATGTTAAATATTTAACCAATTACCCAATAATTCAATAATATAGTTAGAAAATTAAAATTATTTGTCTTTTAATAAATATTGTTAATATTTAAAATTTTAAGATCGCCAAAAAAAAGAAATACTGTTAATACTGATTCGGCTTCCTACAAAAATTTAATAAGTGAGCGGCTTTACCCCGAATGTATTTCTCAAATTTCAAAATAAATTTAAAAAAATCTTTTTGAAATCAAACAAAACTACATATATATTTCGAAAATGGACATCTAATAGCATCAACAAAAATTTGTCAAATAAATTAAGTCTTAAAAATAATAATCGAAAAACTTAAAAATCCGAAGATCAGTTTTTTTGCACTTCTAAAAACAATTGACAGCCTCAGATTCTATGACGAATTCATGAAACTAAACAAAAGTTTGTTAAGTACTATTCACAGTACAAATATCTCTATCTTAAGTTGAGTTTATAGCGTCAAATCGCTAGTGAGCGGGTTTATCCTGTGCGCGAGTTTACCCCAGTCTCCTCTATATGAGCGATTCCATCTCAAGTGATCAAGGTGGAAAATATTTTTTCTTCAATCGTACCTAAACTTTGAGCTTTTGTAGTACTAATAAATAGTAATTTTACGTAAAAATATTTTTTTTCCTAGTCCAATATTTTCCGAGGGGGAGGAGGTTAAATTTTTGGGTTTTTCAGTACAATGCTTATTTCGATAATTTTTTACTCTTAAACTATTAAACATACAAATTTGACAAAGTACATTTTGGAAAGGTTTTTTCATGCTCTTTTGATTGGAAATAAGCATCTTGAAAAAAAAATTTTGACCCAAAAAAATCAAAATTAAAAATAAATTTTAATTTTTTGGGGGGGGAGAGGTAAGATTTTTTTTTAAAGAAAGCTGAGATTTTTTCCTAAAAGGATATATATATATACATATATATACGTATATACATATATACATATATATATACATATATACATAAATGTATATATATATATATATATATATATATATATATATATAAGTGGGACTAGAATCTTTAAACATTGAAAAAATAAATTTTCTCCCAAACGGAGCTAAAAACCAGGTTTAGAGCACTCCGGTGAGTAAAACCTCTTTTTTCAATGTTTACACATTCTAGTCCCACTTTTTTATATACATGCCCTTTTAGGAAAAAACCTCAGCTTTTGTTTAAAAAAAATCGTACCTTTCCCTCCCAAAAATTAAAATTTATTTTTAATTTTTATTTTTTTGAGACAAAATTTTTTTTTCAAAATGCTTATTTTCAATCGAAAGAGCATGAAATAACCTTTCCAAAATGAACTTTGTCAAATTTGTATGTTTAATTGTTTAAGAGTAAAAAATTATTACAGTAAACATTACACCGTAAGACCCCTTGATCACTTGACGTGAAATCGCTCATATTTAAAAAGGTTTCTTGTTTTGACGTAACATTTATAACTTAATTATTAATTAAAATAATAATATAAAATAATTTTTATTTAAAAAATGTGTATGGAGGTATATATGTCGTAGGCGAAAAGGAAAATCCGCCGTTTAGTCAATTTCTATATAGGTTTTAAGCTAAACGCGGGTAAATATGAAAATGTTTATGTAAATGACAATTATTCTTTTAATCGCCTGAATTATTTAGTCATTTAGCCTAATGCCAAGGCTTGAAGCTAAACGCCCAAAGAGTGCTAGGTGAATAAAGAAATTGGTATCGATTAATTAAGAATAAACGTTGTAATGAAATTTCAATTCATGATATTATAAGGGAAGAGGTTCAGTTGTGGACACCCACGCAGAACTTTTAACAAAAATGAGATTTGTCTAATGTGACAAATATTACGTATATATGTTATGACCTAACGTAGTTTTCTATGCGAATACAAAAGTGATTAGACACCTGCGATTTTTAGTATATATAAATTAATTTTTCGTCACGTTTAATATAACAAAAATGTATTTTAAAACATTGTTAAATGTTCAACAAAACGAAGTGAATTAATTAAAATGATAAGTTCAAAGCGTATTTACACAGTAAATGTGTTATATTTTATGACCCAATACCAAGTATTTCAATAATATTCACAAGCAAAATTTTTTTCATGATGTTTTAAAATGATCGTCTAATTTGGTTGTGGGCTTCTAAATTAATTCGGTTGTGGACACCACTCTTATTTTTGATAAATCGTGAAATATCATTGTCGATATAATCATAAGTAATTCCTTACAACATTTAATAGTGTTTTATGAATTTTAAGTTTCGTGGTCCAGCACTGAAATTAATATAATGAGACTTTGATGTCCGTACACTGAAAAAAAATTGTAATTGAACCAAGTAAATGCATTTACTTGGCAGAGTTTACTTGAATCAATCCCATATTTATTTGAGGAGAGAAATTAATTTTCTTGTGCCAAGTAATTATTAGCATTGGATAGAGTTCTTGAATTAATAATTCAGTATTTGGTGGAAGTAAATATGTTATTGATCAAATCAAATATTTTACTTATCCGAAGTACCAAAAAGGATTGAATCAAGAATATTATGTTCTTAAGCGAAATAGTAAAGTATTGTCTGGAGAAATCGTTTTTCTTAAATCAAATCATTTCATTCAATTGATTTGAAACTTTTTTTTACTGAACACAATGCCGATGTTCTTGATCCAAGAAAAAATTTCTCTTCAAGTGGATGTGTAACTTAAATAGCAGTTTTTGAAAACTGTCCATTGAGGCTTGGATGGCATAGTGGTAACGGTACAGCTTCTGATGCGTGCAACCCGGGTTCAATTCCTCTGACCGCGGAAAATTTTCTTTCAAGGTATAGTTGTTGTATTTGTGTTAAGTATTAATTAAATGTAAATATATATGTAAAATAACAATTATTTAATTAGTTAAATAAAAAGTTTAAATGTTAATTAATAAAATAATAAAAATGTTTGACCTAAGTATTAGAAATGATGGGATGGGGGTAAGGGGGGGGGAGAATTCAAGTAAATAATTTACTTGAATTGAGAAAATATTTTTTTGATTGAAATCTATAATTTTCTCAAATCAAGAAAATATTTTCTTGATTTGATACCCAAATGTTCTTGAATTAATATAATCTGCATTTCTTTCATGTAACTTAATTTCTTGACTGAAATCCATATTTTCTTGGATCAAGAACATATACTCTCCTACCAAGTATACTATGCCAAGAAAATCATTTTCTTGACCCAGTCGCATAATTAGATTGACCCTATGCAATCCCGACATTTACTTGAACCAATTCAAATTTTCTTGATTCAATTACATTTTTTTTCAGTGTGCATCCTTCACAACTGTAGTAATTGTAGTAATTGCGCAGTTCAGGTTCAGTGTGAGAAATCTTATTTATACCCTTACATGGAAAGCAGGTAATGTCAAAATTAGAAAAAATCATCCTTATGTATTTAATGAATGGTTACTTAATTAATTATTTTACACTTTTAATAGATTTTTAACGAGTGCCCACAACTAAACCAAAATTTTCCTTGTTAAAAAAATGACCACTTTATAGAATTTTTAATCAAATTTTTCCAGTCAACGGAATTAATTTATTTTCTTCACGAGTAGTTAGTTAACGTCCCTAGTTTTAAATACATATACACATGTTTGCTTAATATCTACAAGGACACAAATTATGAGTCAAAAACAAATAGGTGCTCTTGCTTTAAATTAAAAATAACTTGTAGTTCACAATGCCACCAAAGTTGCTGCAATAAATAAATTGTTATTTTTTTCCTTTCCAATTGACTTTAATTAATTAGAATAAATTATTGAAATTTTGAGAAAAATATCTTTGTCTTTAATCTGAATTTTTTCTATAATATTATTGATTGAAATTTCTTTACAATGTTTATTCTTGATCAATCGATACATTTTCCTATTCACCCTATTTCTGTTCGCCTAAGGCCTAGGCATTAAACTAAACGACGGATTTTTCTTTTCGCCTACGACATTTATATCGTTCACTTTAAGTACAATGTACTTATGTTTAAAAGACGATTTGGAAGTTATCTATCTTTCAAGTTGGTTTCAGAAGTCACATCAGTTAGCGGATTGTTTTTGAAAAGTGCGCATCTTTTCATGCAGCATATATATATATCTTTTCATGCAGAAAGTACGTAACTCTAACAAACGCTTTAGAATGTCTACTAATATCCTAAATAATATAATAATTTTATAAAAAAAGTTACATTATTATTAAAAATAAACTTTTGACTTTTAAAAAAAACTTTTAAAAAAATTCTCTTCACAACTAAATATTAACATTAAAATAATATATAATAATTTCCAATCATTTTTTAAAATATTTTTTAATGCAAGCCTTTTTACCAGGATGTAAACGATATTTTAAACTTTGCATTTTCTGTAACGACATATATGCTTCTTATCTACATATATGATATAATTGATTTTAATATATTATGTGATTTATACTATCAGATTCACTGAATTAGGATTATTGGAATAAGTTTATTGAATTTAGTTAACATACATACATATATAATTATGTTTATACTGTTTATTATAAGATAAATAAGACTATATATGACAGGTAAGTTTATAGATTTGTCTGGTGTATATATATAACTTAAACTACCAATCAATTCCTGTCAGTGTATATCAACACTCAATTACCCTTACCCTTGCTTTAAATGTTTCACTGTTCGCGAAGCATTTGATTTTGATTGGTAATTCTCTGCCATGGACTCGTGAGGATATAAAGCAAAAGGGCCGGGTTGTTAGTCGCGTGGGATTGCATTTTGCGCACAACGCTCACCCCTAGAGCGCCATTTTCCTTAATCCGACACCATTAGCATACTCGAAATCAATATACAATGGCTACCAGTTTGCATATTCTTGCGTGATAACGACTGTACTTTTACCTTACCAATGGTGGTCGTCACTTTGTTTAACCCTTCTTTTTCCAATATTACCTCCCGTGATCGCTTATCTATATAATATATGTACCTAAAATTTTCTTTAAAATCACATCCGAATGTACTCAGTCGTGAGTCCAAGTTTATTCTTATTTTATTTTATGTTAATCTACTTTAGTTGTAGAAAATTTGAAATATTGTATATAGACTCTTTCCGTCCACATAATGCATATGGGTGATTATTCTGAAAGGCACCTGTTTTTTTCCAAAAACTAAAAAAAAATAATTTTTACATTTTCTGAATTTTTTTGTCATGGGCAGATTTTAAATACGTTTAAAGATAAAAATCTGAGTTGCGCAAAATTAGTTTTCAAAAATAAGCCATCCAGCATCATTTTAAAATGAAGTGTTTTAAAGGTTAAAAATACTGTAATCAATATTGGGGTTTTTGTAAAAAATTTCATTTTAAATTTAATTTCATTAATTTATTAAACTTTTAACATTATTCATTATTCAATTTAATGAATTATGTATTTAATAATTTATTTTTAACTATTTTATCTTTTCAAAAACAACTAATATATTTTTTTTTATATTGAACGGAAAAAAATTGTAATGAATTTTTTTTAATTTATCATTTTAAGTACAAAATTGATATTTTCTGTAAAAAAATTTTATTTTTAATTATAATTTTATTTTTTATCTAACTTTCTACTTAATATATTATATTTTAAAAAATTAAAAAATATTTTATTTTGAATAAAAGGGAAATTTTTTTTTATTCAAGGGTTAGGTGTTTGAAAATAATTATTAAAAAATTAAAAACAATGCAATAACGCTTATCGAATTTGAAAAAGGCTTCGGAGATGAATAGTTTGTCAAATAAAAAATTCACGTTTTTATTAAATTTAAAAATATTGAAACATAATTTAACTTTCTTGTGGTACAACTTCAAATATTTAAATATAGATTACGTATAATTAAAAAACAGTTCAAAAATATGATGTTTTTAACTGAAAAACATGGCTTCGAAGATGAATTTGAATTTTAACTCTCATTGCCAGTAATTTTTAATTAATTATTTAAAAAAATTCTTTTGTTTCCTTTGAACTAAATATAAGTGAAAAATAAACGCTAGAATCTAAGCTTCAAATTGATATATATTAAGACAATATTACAAAATTCTTAATTATATTAAAAAATAATTAAAAATATGTATCATATTTAACCAAAAGCAAAAGACAAAATTAAATAAATTTTTAACTAAGAAAAACTTGAAATTTTAACATTACAAGATTATGTAAAGATAAATAATTTTTCGTAGATTATGGATAAATTTTTTTTAAAATTTATACTCAACAAAATTTTAATAATAAGTTAATGCAAATATTGAGTCTCACGTTGGAGACACGTGAAGTGGTCCCTTTCAGGAGAATCACCCGTATAAATATACACTCTTATCAATCAAAATCTGATTGATTCAATTAGTCAAGCACATTTTCATAGACAAATCATTGATTTTCATTGGCACAATACTACGTCAGTACTGGAGGAGTATTAGACGCCACGGCTGAACCAGTACTGGTATTTGACCGAAATGGCAATCAGTGCTGGTTTAGTACTGACACACTACTGTTAAATGTTTAATTTAATACTTATTATATTCACTCTTAGATTGAATTAGTCAAAAATGACTGATTCAATCATTTGAGCAATTCCACGCAAAGTATTCATAAGATTTTTTGATGATAAGTTTAAACAATAAGATTTAAAAAAATCGGAAAATATATTTTTGTCATATTTATTAATTATGGAAATTAATCAAAAAACCTGTTCAAAAATTTTAAATAATTAATTTAACATTGTTTGAACAATTAATTGTTGTTATCTAAAAAAAATTCCCAAATTGTGAAATTTTTTATGTGTAACAGTTGTACTGATGATAAAAAATTACTTATTGAAATATTGTTTAAGTAATAAATTGATGCTGTTTTTTAATAAACTATACTTAGGGTTTAAATTTTATATTTTTTCTAAATTATGCAATTTTTTATATATAAATCATCTATTGATAACAAAAAAGTGGATTAATTTAAAATCTATTTAAACAATTAATGGTGTCATTTTTTTATAAATTTCAATTGAATTAGAAATTTCTGATTTTTCTAAATACAATTAATTAAAAAACTAGAAACAAAAAATTGTATAAACAATGGATAAATAATTAATTTTTAGGTTCTGTTTATAGTTGAATATTTTAATTATAAAAAATGCTCAATACAGTAAAAGTATAAATTTGTAACCCTATGTACAGTTTATGACAAAAATAATAACCAGTTAATTTAGCAATTAATTGTTTAAACAATGTTTTAATAAATAATTTTTTTATTACCAGCACACGGAGAAAAATAGTCAGATGCAAATCCAATTAATTGGATGGAGCAACTATTTCTTAGTTGGCACATCCAACCTTTTAGCTGGTTACGATTTCATGATTTTTTTAAACTTATTGTTATTTAAAAAATGTTTAATAACAAAAATTGAAAAATAAGGCTCGAGATATCGTTAGAGAATTTAATAACGAAGATTTCACAAAAAGAAAAAGCGTTATGGTAAAGAACTATTACCTGTAGAGTAATTTGAAACAAAACTTGCGCCACCATAAGCAAATACTGCACAAGTCCCAGCACGCCGCGCTGGACATTTTATATTTTTTCTCATAAAGTTATTGCAGTCCAATAATTAAATTTACAGGAAGTATTCTCTACATTATTGACAATATTAATTGGATCTTAATTTGGTTTTGACTTGTGATTCACTTTAACTTATTGTAGGTGTTTTTTCATATAAAAAAGTTTCACTTCAAGTCCATGAGAATCATAATTTATTTTTTTGTTTTTCCTTGCTTACGTTTCGTTTAGTAAACACTAAACATCCTCAGAGCAAACCATAAACTAAAATAATACAAATAATACATTTTTTAATAAAAACTCAACTAATACATATATAATTACAGGATAATTTCACTTTAGTGAACTATTTGGTATACTCATACCTCATCCTCTCACAGAAGTCAATTTTAAGGTTAAATTTTGAGGTTAGACCTGTCAAAAATTACAAACATTCACCCCCATGCCTACATGTACGGCACGGCGGCAACCTTCTCAGATTTTCCTTATTACATTGATGTAGCTTACACTCAAATGCAGTTTTTTTATTTAAAAATAAATTGAAAAACTAAATTGAAAAATTCAAGAATCAACAGTACACGTGCTGCCCATGTAGACACGAGGTTTTACTCTGAGGATGTTTAGTGTTTACTAAACGAAACGTAAGCAAGAAAAAACAAAAAAATAAATTATGATTCTCATTGACTTGAAGTGAAACTTTTTTATATAAAAAACACCTACAATAAGTTAAATTGAATCACAAGTCAAAACCAAATTAAGATCTAATTAATATTATTACTATGGAAATTCACAAAAAAAGAAAATATTTAAGGATTGTCATCGATATGATGTATTTCAACAACATTAGAGAACGTTTTGGAAACAACTCAGTTTTTCTCATGAAGAAGTGGATAAAAGAAAAAAGAAGGTTAGAATTGGCAAAGAATGGTTTGAGGTTTCTTTTAAGATGTAGTCATTGTAGAATGCTACCTGCACACTTGATCAATAGTTTTAATTATGATCAGTCCGTTTTTAATTATAAATTTAGAAAGAAGATCACCAACAACATTTTTAAATTGAAAATAAAGATTTTAAATATGGAAATTAAAGATCATATAGTTCTCATCGATTTATTAAGTGATAAATTAATGAAGATTGAATATAATATAATTGATGTTCTGGATATTCATGAATCTAGTGTTTTTTCAATTATCAGAATAATTTTATAAAAACATTTAGTATGGGCGTAATTAATAAATCGGTTAATAAGTTTAATTTTTTAAAGTCAAAGTTCTATAACCTAAGTTACAATGATCTTATTTCTGAACAGAAAACACCACCTAACTGGCTAATAAATTTAACAAATGTGCATCTACCTGAAAAGGTTAACTATTCTTTAAGTTTGGGTCAAAAATTTAATACCATAGATAGTAATAAAAGAATTATTGTAGAAAAAACGTTTAAAAATCTAGAGTATAGCATTTATAAATTAAATTATAGTGAAAAAAAAATTAGATCTGAGTTTATTTTTGAATTGCAAAAGTACTATACTAAGAATGGTAATTTTAAAATTAATAACAATCAATATGTAGAATACAAAAACATTACGAAAGAATTTTTATCAAATAACGAAAACTTAATAATAACTAGAGCTGATAAAAGCAACTCGACTGTGATTATGGATCGCGAGATGTATTTTACTAAATATAGTGAACTGTTAGATGATAAAGATACGTAGAAATGTTTAAATAAGGACCCTACAGTTTCCATAGAAAATAAGCTTTATGAAACTATTGATAGTATGAAAAGAAAACAAATTATAAAAGAAGATTTAGCAAAAATATATGTAATAATGGAGTATCTCCTAAATTTTATATTCTACCGAAAACACATAAGGTTGGCAATCCAGGTCGACCAATCACGTCGTTTGTTAATTCTCCGTTGTACAATCTGTCCAAATTCATTGCACAACCTATACAGAAAGTGTTAGGTAAAACTAAAACTTTTGTTAAGGACTCTTGGCACCTTATAGATCTTGTTAAAAAAGTTAAAATTATGGATGATTATATCTTAATCTCGCTCGATGCTAAATCTTTATACACTAACATTCCAGCTTCTATGGTGATCGAAACTGTCAAAAGTAAATGGGAATGTATTCAAACACATACAAAACTTAATTGTGAAAATTTTATAAAATTACTTAATTTATGTTTAAATAACTCATATTTTTGTTGCAATGGGAAGTTTTATCTTCAAATTTTTGGTACCCCAATGGAGTCACCAGTATCACCATCTATTGCAAATCTAGTGATGGAAGGTTTTGAAGATAAGGTTCTAAGAAATTTTGATTTTAGACCTCCTATATTTGTAAGATATGTAGATGACATTTTTACAGCTATTTCGAAAAATAAAATAGATTATGTTTTTAATGAATTTAATAAATATCATCCAAAAATACAGTTTACCATGGAGGTAGGGATGTCAAAAATTAACTTTTTGGATGTCACACTTATTGTAGAAAATGGAGACATAATAACAAACTTGTACAGAAAGCCAACATGGTCAGGGAGATATCTAAACTATCACTCAAATACCTCAATTAAATTTAAAATAAGTACAGTTAATAATCAAGAAAATATTAAAATTATTAAAAATATTTTAAAAACTAATAGTTATCAGGATAATTTTATTAACAAATATATTAACGCAAGATTACACATCATTTTTAACAACTTGGATAATAATAATAAAAGTAATAATAAGTTAGAAAATCAATTTGACACTAGTAAATTAATGGTTTTACCTTATACTAATGAAACACATAAGAAATTAAGTAAAATTTGTAGAACATATAATTTTAAAATCGTTTTTTAAACAGGAAGTGATGGTTTGGATATCTACCGGTCTACGAAAGACAAAACATCACTACTTGATCAATCTGAGGTAGTTTATGAAATACCATGTGGTAATTGTGAGGCTGTTTACATCGGACAAACGGGTAGAAAAGTAAAAAGAAGAATCTACGAACATAAACTTTCATGTGGCAAAGATACAAATGTTACGGCCCTAGTACACCACTCACATAATTATAATCATGTATTTGATTTTGATAATGTTAAAATAATAGCTACAGAACAACATTTGTATAAAAGATTATTTTTGGAAATGTTATATATCACAAAAAATCAAAATTCTATTAATTTAAGAAATGATACTCAAATGTTAAATCAAGCATGTAGAAATTTTATTGTTAGTATTAAATGGTAACTAGGAGTGTAAGTTTATGTAATGTTGATCAATTACTACTACTCAACTCTGTTGCTATAGGTGGGAGTAACTCATACCATTAAGGATTCGTACTATGTGTGTTAGTTTTACCCTCGTGTCTGCATTCTTGAATTTTTCAATTTAGTTTTTCTATTTATTTTTAATTAAGAAAACTGCATTTGAGTGTAAGCTACATCAATGTAATAAGGAAAATCTGAGAAAGAATTTTGAAAAACGTTTATACATTTTTATTCCATGCATTTAAAGAAATAAATTCAGAAAGTATTTTAAATATTGCGTAGAATTGCTCAGTTCAGACCCGCTCACGGGTGGACCAGTCCGCATAACTGATTCAAACCAATGGAATAGTGTTGTTGATTGATTCAGTCAAAAACACTTAAGAAATCAATTGTTTTAAATGATAAAACTGTTGAATTTTTCAATCCATTCAATTTTTCGTACTACTTTAATCATTAACTTTCATTAAAATTTCAACTTTTTGTCATTTAAATCAGTAATTTTGACTGTCGCAAATAATGATTTTTACAGATAAAACTAGTAAAATCTATTGTTTCTTGGTAAATTTTTTCTTATATCATCAGTCTTAGCTTATAAAAAAGCAGTTGTTATAAATAATAGAAATTGTAGATTTGAATAATTTAATAATTTATTATAATTATAATTTGATTAATTAATCCAACAATTTTTTCCACTGTTTAGAAAATGACTCATAGGTATGCAAAATTACTATTGTAGCAAAAAAATAAATAAATTAAACTATCAACCATGGCGACAAATTTTTGACGGTTTTTAACAGTCAAAACCGTAGCTGGGGATCTTAGAGTTATTGGACTAAATTAAATGTCGTTTTTGAATCCGGGACAACCCTGGTGACACGTTTTAGTCGGTTTTCTACAGTAAAAAATGTCGGTGGCTATCATAGAGTTTTTGGGCTATATTAAAAGTTTTTTTGAACCCCGGTCAACCCTGGCGACACATTTTTAGAGGTTTTTCACAGTCAAAATCGTGGCTGTCGAACTGAGAATTTTTTGATCAAATTAAAAGTCTTTTTCGAACCCGTGTCCAAACATGGCGTCAAAATTTTTGTCTGTTTTTCACAGTCAAAACCGTAGCTGTCGACCTTAAACTTTTTTGATTAAAAAAAGTCATTTATGAATCCGGATCAACCCTGGTGCCACGTTTTAGTCGGTTTTTCACAGTCAAAACCGTTGCAGTCAAGCTGAGAGTTATTAAATTGAAGAAAAGTAGTTTTGAACCCAGGTCAACCGTGGTGACTCGCATTTTTCAATTTTTCACAGCCAAAAACCGTGGCTGCTTAACTTAGAATTTTTGGACCAAAGAAAAAGTCACTTTCGAACCCCGGGACAACCCTGGTGACACGTTTTAGTCGGTTTTTCACAGTCAAAACCGTAGCGGTCGATCTTAGAGTTTTTAGATTTAAAAAAAGGCGTTTTTGAACCCGGGTCAACCCTGGTGACACGTTTTTGGCGGTTTTTTAAGTGAAAACAGTTGCTGTCGAACTGAGAATTTTTGGACCAAAGAAAAAGTCTTTTTCGAACCCCGGTCACTCCTGGCAACACATTTTTGACGGTTTTTAACAGTCAAAACCGTAGCTGGGGATCTTAGAGTTATTGGACTAAATTAAATGTCGTTTTTGAATCCGGGTCAACCCTGGTGACACGTTTTAGTCGGTTTTTTACAGTAAAAAATGTCGGTGGCTATCATAGAGTTTTTGGGCTATATTAAAAGTTTTTTTCGAACCCCGGTCAACCCTGGCGACACATTTTTGGCGGTTTTTCACAGTCAATACGTAGCTGTCGATCTTAGAGTTTTAAGATTTAAGAAAAGGCGTTTTTGAACCCGGGTCAACCCTGGTGACACGTTTTTGGCGGTTTTTCAAGTCAAAACAGTGGCTGTCAAACTTAGAATTTTTGGATCAAAGAAAAAATCTTTTTCGAACCCCGGTCACTCCTGGTGACACATTTTTGGCGGTTTTTACGATCAAAACCGTCCTGGTCGAACTAAGAATTTTTGAATCAAATTAAAAGTCTTTTTCGAACACGGGTCAATTATGGCCTCAACTTTTTGTCTGTTTTTCACAATCAAACCCGTAGCTGTCGAAATTAAAGTTTTTGGATTAAAAAAAAGTCGTTTTGGAATCCGGGACAACCCTGGTGACACGTTTTAGTCGGTTTTTCACAGTCAAAACAGTGGCAGTCCAGCTGAGAGTTATTGAATTGAAGAAAAGTAGTTTTTGAACCCAGGTCAACTCTTGTGACTCGGTGTTGTCGGTTTTTACAGTCAAAACCGTGGCTGTCGAACTGAGAATTTTCGGACTAAATTAACCGTCTTTTTTGAACCCCGTACAACCCTGGCGACACATTTTTGGCGGTTTTTTACAGTCAAAAACGTAGGTGGCGATCTTAGAGTTTTTGGGCTAAATTAAAATTCTTTTACGAACCCACGTCAACCCTGGTGACTCGCTTTTGTCGGTTTTCAACAGCCAAAACCGTGGCTGTTTAAATTTAGAATTTTTGGACCAAAGAAAAAATCTTTTTCGAACTCCGATCACTCTTTGGCGACACATTTTTGGCGGTTTTTAACAGTTAAAACCGTGGGTGGCGATCTTAGAGTTTTTGGATTGAACAAAAGTAATTTTTGAACCCAGGTTAACCCTGGTGACACGTTTTAGTCGGTTTTTTACAGTCAAAACCGTTAGTGGCGATCTTAGAGTTTTTGGGCTACATTAAAAGTCTTCTTCGAACCCCGGACAACCCTGGGGACACATTTTTGGCGGTTTTTCACATTTAAAACCGTGGCTGTCATTCTTAGAGTTTTAGATTGAAAAAATGGCGTTTTTGAAACCGCTTCAACCCTGGTGACACATTTTAGTTCGTTTTTCACAGTCAAAATCGTGGCAGTCGATCTTAAAGTTTTTGGATTGAAGAAAAGTAGTTTTAGAACCCAGGTCAACCCTGGTGACTTGCTATTTTCAGTTTCTCACAGCCAAAACCGTTGATGTCTAACATAGTATTTTTGGACCAAAGAAAAAGTCATTTTCGCACCCGGACACCCCTGGCGACACATTTTTGGCGGTTTTTCACAGTCAATACCGCGGCTGTCAAACTGAGAATTTTTGGACCAAAGAAAAAGTCGTTTTCGAATCTCGGTCAATCCTGGCAACACATTTTTGGCGGATTTTTACAGTCAAAAATGTAGGTGGCGACCTTAGAGTTTTTGGGCTAAATTAAAAGTCTCTTTTAACCCCGTCAACCCTAGCGACACATTTTTGGAGGTTTTTCACAATCAAAACCGTGGCTGTCGAACTGAGAATTTTTGACCAAATTAAACGTCTTTTTCGAACTCCAAACAACCCTGGCGACACATTCTTGGCGGTTTTTCGCTGTCAAAACCATGGCTGTTAAATTTAGAATTTTTAAACCAAAGAAAAAGTCATTTTTGAACCCCCGTCAACCATGGCGACAAATTTTTGACGGTTATTAGGGTTCCGTACACCGTAGGTGTACTGACGGAACCCTTATGAAATCACTCGTGTGTCCGTCCCAGCCAAGCAAAATGGGCTGTCCCCCCCTTAACTTCTACAAATCTCAACCTGGTGAGCTGAAATTCCGTAGGGATCTTCAGTTTTACGTGCAAATTACGGGAAAATTATATCGAAAACGATTGGCATACATATTTGCGAAATAGAAGGGAAAGAAATTAAATTTTTTCGAAAAAATTGCCAAAAATGACCCTGTCCCCCCTTCAACTTCTATAAATCTGAACCTGGTGAGCTAAAATTCGGCAGGGATCTTTAGTTTTAAGTGCAGATTACAGGAAAATTGTAGCGAACATGATTGGTGAACATAAGTACAATTACAGAGAAATATAAAAATTTATTATTAAAATAAAATAATTATACTAATAATAATAATAATAATAATAATAATATATATATATATATATATATAATAAGTTTTTTTGTGTACGGAACCTTCGATCTTAGTGCGAGTGCAACTTGCACTTGTCCGATTTTTAACAGTCAAAACCGTAGCTGGGGATCTTAGAGTTATTAGACTAAATTAAATGTCGTTTTTGAATCCGAGTCAACCCTGGTGACGCGTTTTAGTCGGTTTTTTACAGTAAAAAATGTCGGTGGCGATCATAGAGTTTTTGGGCTAAATTAAAAGTTTTTTTCGAACCCCGGTCACTCCTGGCTACACATTTTTGGCGGTTTTCTACAGTTAAAACCGTGGGTGGCGATCTTAGAGTTTTTGGCATTAATTAAAAGTCGTTTTTGAATCCGCGTCAACCCTGGTGACACGTTTTAGTCGGATTTTCACAGTCAAAACCGTTGCTGTCTAACATAGAATTTTTGGACCAAAGAAAAAATCTTTTTCGAACACCGGTCACTCCTGGCGACACATTTTTGGCTGTTCTTTAAAATCAAAACCGTAGCTGTCGACCTTAGAGATTTTGGACTAAAAAAAGTCGTTTTTGAATCCGGGTCAACCCTGGTGACATGTTTTAGTCGGTTTTTTACAGTTAAAACCGTGGCAGTCGAGCTGAGAGTTATTGAATTGAAGAAAAGTAGTTTTTGAACCCAGGTCAACCGTGGTGACTCGCATTTTTCAATTTTTCACAGCCAAAAACCGTGGCTGCTTAACTTAGAATTTTTGGACCAAAGAAAAAGTCACTTTCGAACCCCGGACAACCCTGGCCATACATTTTTGGCTGTTTTTCACAGTCAAAACCGTAGCTGTCGATCTTAGAGTTTTTAGATTTAAAAAAAGGCGTTTTTGAACCCGGGTCAACCCTGGTGACACGTTTTTGGCGGTTTTTCAAGTGAAAACAGTTGCTGTCGAACTGAGAATTTTTGGACCAAAGAAAAAGTCTTTTTCGAACCCCGGTCACTCCTGGCGACACATTTTTGACGGTTTTTAACAGTCAAAACCGTAGCTGGGGATCTTAGAGTTATTAGACTAAATTAAATGTCGTTTTTGAATCCGGGTCAACCCTGGTGACATGTTTTAGTCGGTTTTTCACAGTCAAAACCGTGGTAGTCGAGCTGAGAGTTATTGAATTGAAGAAAAGTAGTTTTTGAACCCAGGTCAACCCTGGTTACTCGCTGTTGTCGTTTTTCACAGTCAAAACCGTGGCTGTCGAACTGAGAATTTTTGGACCAAAGAAAAAGTCATTTTCGAACCCCGGACAACCCTGGCCATACATTTTTGGCGGTTTTTCACAGTCAATACGCAGCTGTCGATCTTAGAGTTTTAAGATTTAAGAAAAGGCGTTTTTGAACCCGGGTCAACCCTGGTGACACGTTTTTGGCGGTTTTTCAAGTCAAAACAGTGGCTGTCAAACTTAGAATTTTTGGACCAAAGAAAAAATCTTTTTCGAACCCCGGTCACTCCTGGCGACACATTTTTGGCGGTTTTTACGATCAAAACCGTCCTGGTCGAACTAAGAATTTTTTAATCAAATTAAAAGTCTTTTTCGAACCCGGGTCAATTATGGCCTCAACTTTTTGTCTGTTTTTCACAATCAAACCCGTAGCTGTCGATATTAAAGTTTTTGGATTAAAAAAAGGCGTTTTGGAATCCGGGACAACCCTGGTGACACGTTTTAGTCGGTTTTTCACAGTCAAAACAGTGGCAGTCCAGCTGAGAGTTATTGAATTGAAGAAAAGTAGTTTTTGAACCCAGGTCAACTCTTGTGACTCGGTGTTGTCGTTTTTCACAGTCAAAACCGTGGCTGTCGAACTGAGAATTTTCGGACTAAATTAACCGTCTTTTTCGAACCCCGTACAACCCTGGCGACACATTTTTGGCGGTTTTTTACAGTCAAAAACGTAGGTGGCGATCTTAGAGTTTTTGGGCTAAATTAAAATTCTTTTACGAACCCACGTCAACCCTGGTGACTCGCTTTTGTCGGTTTTCAACAGCCAAAACCGTGGCTGTTTAAATTTAGAATTTTTGGACCAAAGAAAAAATCTTTTTCGAACTCCGATCACTCTTTGGCGACACATTTTTGGCGGTTTTTAACAGTTAAAACCGTGGGTGGCGATCTTAGAGTTTTTGGATTGAACAAAAGTAATTTTTGAACCCAGGTTAACCCTGGTGACACGTTTTAGTCGGTTTTTTACAGTCAAAACCGTTGGTGGCGATCTTAGAGTTTTTGGGCTACATTAAAAGTCTTCTTCGAACCCCGGACAACCCTGGGGACACATTTTTGGCGGTTTTTCACATTTAAAACCGTGGCTGTCAATCTTAGAGTTTTTAGATTGAAAAAATGGCGTTTTTGAAACCGCTTCAACCCTGGTGACACATTTTAGTTCGTTTTTCACAGTCAAAATCGTGGCAGTCGATCTTAAAGTTTTTGGATTGAAGAAAAGTAGTTTTAGAACCCAGGTCAACCCTGGTGACTTGCTATTTTCAGTTTCTCACAGCCAAAACCGTTGATGTCTAACATAGTATTTTTGGACCAAAGAAAAAGTCATTTTCGCACCCGGACACCCCTGGCGACACATTTTTGGCGGTTTTTCACAGTCAATACCGCGGCTGTCAAACTGAGAATTTTTGGACCAAAGAAAAAGTCGTTTTCGAATGTCGGTCAATCCTGGCAACACATTTTTGGCGGATTTTTACAGTCAAAAATGTAGGTGGCGACCTTAGAGTTTTTGGGCTAAATTAAAAGTCTCTTTTAACCCCGTCAACCCTAGCGACACATTTTTGGAGGTTTTTCACAATCAAAACCGTGGCTGTCGAACTGAGAATTTTTGACCAAATTAAACGTCTTTTTCGAACTCCAAACAACCCTGGCGACACATTCTTGGCGGTTTTTCGCTGTCAAAACCATGGCTGTTAAATTTAGAATTTTTAAACCAAAGAAAAAGTCATTTTTGAACCCCCGTCAACCATGGCGACAAATTTTTGACGGTTATTAGGGTTCCGTACACCGTAGGTGTACTGACGGAACCCTTATGAAATCACTCGTGTGTCCGTCCCAGCCAAGCAAAATGGGCTGTCCCCCCCTTAACTTTTACAAATCTCAACCTGGTGAGCTGAAATTCCGTAGGGATCTTCAGTTTTACGTGCAAATTACGGGAAAATTATATCGAAAACGATTGGCATACATATTTGCGAAATAGAAGGGAAAGAAATTAAATTTTTTCGAAAAAATTGCCAAAAATGACCCTGTCCCCCCTTCAACTTCTATAAATCTGAACCTGGTGAGCTAAAATTCGGCAGGGATCTTTAGTTTTAAGTGCAGATTACAGGAAAATTGTAGCGAACATGATTGGTGAACATAAGTACAATTACAGAGAAATATAAAAATTTATTATTAAAATAAAATAATTATACTAATAATAATAATAATAATAATAATAATATATATATATATATAATAAGTTTTTTTGTGTACGGAACCTTCGATCTTAGTGCGAGTGCAACTTGCACTTGTCCGATTTTTAACAGTCAAAACCGTAGCTGGGGATCTTAGAGTTATTAGACTAAATTAAATGTCGTTTTTGAATCCGCGTCAACCCTGGTGACACGTTTTAGTCGGATTTTCACAGTCAAAACCGTTGCTGTCTAACATAGAATTTTTGGACCAAAGAAAAAATCTTTTTCGAACCCCGGTCACTCCTGGCGACACATTTTTGGCTGTTCTTTAAAATCAAAACCGTGGCTGTCGAACTGAGAATTTTTTGGGCTAAATTAAAAGCCTTTTTCGAACCCCGGACAACCCTGGTGACACAGTTTTGGCGGTTTTTGATAGTCAAATCCGTCACTGCCGATCTTAGAGTTTTTGGACTAAATTAAAAGTCTTTTACGAACCCACGTCAACCCTGGTGACTTGCTTTTGTCGGTTTTAAACAGTAAAAACCGTGGCTGTCGAACTGAGAATTTTTTGGGCTAAATTAAAAGCCTTTTTCGAACCCCGGACAACCCTGGTGACACGTTTTAGTCGGTTTTTCAGAGTCAAAACCGCGGCAGTCGATCTTAAAGTTTTTGGATTAAAGAAAAGTAGTTTTTGAACCCAGGTCAACCCTGGTGACTTGCTTTTTTCAGTTTCTCACAGCCAAAACCGTTGCTGTCTAACATAGAATTTTTGGACCAAAGAAAAAATCTTTTTCGAACCCCGGTCACTCCTGGCGACACATTTTTGGCTGTTCTTTAAAATCAAAACCGTAGCTGTCGACCTGAGAGTTTTTGGACTAAAAAAGTCGTTTTTGAATCCGGGTCAACCCTGGTGACATGTTTTAGTCGGTTTTTCACAGTCAAAACCGTGGCAGTCGAGCTGAGAGTTATTGAATTGAAGAAAAGTAGTTTTTGAACCCAGGTCAACCCTGGTTACTCGCTGTTGTCGTTTTTCACAGTCAAAACCGTGGCTGTCGAACTGAGAATTTTTTGGGCTAAATAAAAAGCCTTTTTTGAACCCCGGACAACCCTGGTGACACGTTTTAGTCGGTTTTTCACAGTCAAAACCGTGGCAGTCGAGCTGAGAGTTATTGAATTCAAGAAAAGTGGTTTTCGAACCCCGGTCACTCCTGGCGACACATTTTTGGCGGTTTTCTACAGTTAAAACCGTGGGTGGCGATCTTAGAGTTTGTGGAATTAATTAAAAGTCGTTTTTGAATCCGCGTCAACCCTGGTGACACGTTTCTGTCGGATTTTCACAGTCAAAATCGTGGCAGTCGATCTTCGAGTTTTTCGATTGAAGAAAAGTAGCTTTTAAACCCAGGTCAACCCTGGTGACACGTTTTAGTCGGATTTTCACAGTCAAAACCGTGGCTGCCTAACATAGAATTTTTGGACCAAAGAAAAAGTCATTTTCGAACCCCGGACAACCCTGGCCATACATTTTTGGCGGTTTTTCACAGTCAAAACAGTGGCTGTCGAACTGAGAATTTTTGGACCAAATTAAAAGTCTTTTTCGAACCCCGTACAACTCTGGCGACACATTTTTGGCGGTTTTTAACAGTTAAGACCGTAAGTGGCGATCTTAGAGTTTTTGGGCAAAATTAAAAGGCTTTTGCAAACTCCGGACAACACTGATAACACATTTTTGGTGGTTTTTCACAGTCAAAACCGTGGCTGTCGATCTTAGAGTTTTTGGACTTAATTAAATGTCGTTTTTAAACCCGCGTCAACCCTGGTGACACGTTTTAGTCTGTTTTTCACAGTAAAAACCGTGGCAGTCGAGCTGAGAGCTATTGAGTTGAAGAAAAGTAGTTTTTGAACCCGGGTCAACCCTGGTGACACGTTTTTGGCGGTTTTTCAAGACAAAACAGTGGCTGTCGAAATGAGAAATTTTCGACCAAATTAAAAGTCTTTTTCGAACCCCGTACAACCCTGGCGACACCTTTTTGCGGTTTTTGACAGTCAAAACCGTGACTGCCGATCTTAGAGTTTTTGGACTAAATTAAAATTCTTTTACGAACCCACGTCAACCCTGGTGACTTGCTTTTGTCGGTTTTCAACAGTCAAAACCGTGGCTGTTTAAATTTAGAATTTTTGGACCAAAGAAAAAATCTTTTTCGAACCCCGATCACTCTTTGGCGACACATTTTTGGCGGTTTTTTACAGTTAAAACCGTTAGTGGCGATCTTAGAAATTTTAGGCTAAATTAAAAGTCTTCTTCGAACCCCGGACAACCCTGGCGACACATTTTTGTCGGTTTTTCACAGTCAAAACCGTGGCTGTCGAGCTGAGAGTTATTGAATTGAAGAAAAGTAGTTTTTGAACCCAGGTCAACCCTGGTGACTTGCTTTTTTCAGTTTCTCACAGCCAAAACCGTTGCTGTCTAACATAGAATTTTTGGACCAAAGAAAAAATCTTTTTCGAACCCCGGTCACTCCTGGCGACACATTTTTGGCTGTTCTTTAAAATCAAAACCGTAGCTGTCGACCTTAGAGTTTTTGGACTAAAAAAGTCGTTTTTGAATCTGGGTCAACCCTGGTGACATGTTTTAGTCGGTTTTTCACAGTCAAAACCGTGGTAGTCGAGCTGAGAGTTATTGAATTGAAGAAAAGTAGTTTTTGAACCCAGGTCAACTCTTGTGACTCGGTGTTGTCGTTTTTCACAGTCAAAACCGTGGCTGTCGAACTGAGAATTTTCGGACTAAATTAACCGTCTTTTTCGAACCCTGTACAACCCTGGCGACACATTTTTGGCGGTTTTTTACAGTCAAAAACGTAGGTGGCGATCTTAGAGTTTTTGGGCTAAATTAAAATTCTTTTCGGTAGTATTGTGTCGATCTTGACTGTCGTTGAAAATTAAAACAATGTTTACTTGCTAATTACTACATTCTTCTTCCTATAATTCACTTTTAAAAGAAGGTTTTAATTTTGCGGTGTGATTCACATCGAACCAAAACTCCATCAATTTTTTTATGACTCCAAGGTATAACATGTGCATGGAATCTAGTACAAACGTCAAAATCATGTTAATTTTGGAAATTATTTTTGTTTAATGGCGAAATACTATTGTGGTGGCCTTTGTTTATTTTTATTCCTGAAAGAATTATCTGTCCGTTTTTTGCACTTTCTTTCAGGATAAACAGTTCTCTCTAATTTAATCCTCACGCCATTATGTAATTCGAACGTTATTTCTACTTTTGTGCATCTTTCACATCCCAGTTTAAAAAAAGTATTATAATGGATAAGATTTGTTAGAATTTTGTTCCTTTACTTTTTGAAATTCTAATCCAATTTAATCAAATATTGAAAATCCAATTTACTTCTATCAATAGAAGAAAATTAAATCTATTCTATCAAAGTTAATAATATACTAAAATTCAATATTTTACTATTAAGCGTTTGGATAGGAATTTTATTAAATTCTGTGAGTCGAAAAATCTTATAATTTTCTAACCATAAGTTTTGATTGAACACCTATCAAATTCTTTCCAAATGAAAATCTAATATTTCTCTATCAAAGATTTGGATACAAATTCTATCAAATTGTATGAGTCGGAAATTCTTATAGTTTTCTATCAATGAGTTTTGATTGAATACCTATCAAATTCTTTCAACATGAAAATACTATATTTCTCTATCAATGATTTGGATACATTTTCTATCATATCCTATTATCTTAAACGTCTTATAACTTTTTATCTATGAGTTTTGATGAAATACCTATTAAATTCCTTCCACATGGAATTTCACTTGTCATGTCAAATTAAAAATGAACAAGTTTGAGTTTGGAATTTTCAACTCCAAATTTATATAGCACAGTGAAGGATTAATGTCATCTTGGTTTAATTTTGAATTGGGATGCATTTTAATTGGAATTTTAAGTTTTTTAAAGAATTTGATTAATCGCGAATTAGAATTCATAAAATTGTCATTTTCGCCAATTGTTATTTTTGCAAAGAATTATTATTGCAAATTTACATTTTTACAAATATTTATTTTAGTTAACTTATTTTACAAATTTGTTATTATTGCAAACTTACATTCTTCGCAATTGACAGTTTGACAAATTGTTAGATACTTTTGCTATAATTGATATTTTGTGCAAAACTGCTGTTACGAATCATTATTTCTGCTAATTGTTGTTTTGCAAATTTTATTTTTGCGAATTTGCATTTGTGGAATTGATATTTTTATGAATTTGTTACTGTTGCAATTTGTAATTTTGTCAATAGTAGGATCCGACCAGCTCAACTTTGTTAAAAAAATTTTTTTGTATACTTAGTAGTCTCTTCTTGAAACCCAAAAAAAAATTTTGGTATTTTCATTTTGGAAAATGTACATAACGAATTTTTTTATTTAAAACGCACGCCAATTCTACAGTGGGAACAAGTTTATTGTTGTGGAAAATTCAGTCTAGAGGTTACAAATATTATTTTCTTTTCATAATTTTTTTTAAAATAAAAGTTTGTAAAATTGTGCACCGATCTGTGGCGGTAAAATTTCAAAAACTGTTAACTAATTTTTTTATTTAACAATATATATGAACAAAAGAGAAAAAATTTTTTAAATATTGGTTAACAAATGCGTGGCATTAATATTTTTTAAAGTTAAGATATCAGCTTTAATCTGATAGGTGCAAAATTTTATAAACTTTCATTAAAAAAAAAATTATTAAAAACGAATAATATTTGTAACATCTTGACTGAATTTTCCACGACAATTTAATTTTTCCCATTGTGGAGTGGATGCGCGTTTTTAATAAAAAATTAATTATGTTTGTTCCAAATTAAAAATACCAAAATTTTTTTTGTACCAAAAAAAAATTTAGTAGAAGAAAAGACGAAGAGTTCAAGAAAAGACTACTGAGTATACTTCCTATAAGTTTCGATGCAACAGGTGCGGTAGAAAACATAAATAATTTAAGTTGTTTATAAAATTGTTATTAAAAATATTGAATTTCTAAATTAACAATCATGCAAATAATTTCTTTTAAAAGAGTGAACAATTTTGTGTAAATAGTGTAAGTTTCATTAATTTATCGTAAACGGCTTTAGAGTTATTAATTTTTTTTTAATTTTGTAATATTTTGTTAATGCAAAAAAATAACAGAAATTTTAAATTTAAAAAAAAAGTTAAGTGTTTTATTGTTTTGTTGTGAACTACAGATTTTCATATAAGTTTTAACATTTTAGAAAATCAAAGAAAGTTTTTTAGCACAGTTGAGCTGCTCTGACCCAGTCATTTTGCGAATTTAAATTTTTACGAATTTTCTGTTTTTTATTTCGCTTAATGCTATTCTTTGCAAATATTTGCAAAAAATTACAAAGCAGTCAAATGACATTTGAGCAAAATTTTATTAAATATTTAATTAATATTTTTAACATAATAGCATAAATTGCAAATCTCTATAAATATTTTAATTTCTGCTTGTATTTTTATAGGTACTTACAAAAATTATAATATTTCACATAAACTTACGTTTTTCAAAGTTGCAGTTTATATAGACAGGTCGAAAAATATTTCTCATGTCGATTCGATAGCCGCGGTCGTTAAGCGTTTAGATAGATAGGTCATAGGTGCGGGGTTCGATTCCCATAGGGTACAAGTTTTAATTTAATTCTTCCAGTTTAATTAAAATGTTTGTATGTTTTTTTAATAATAAATTTTGATAGAATTTGATAGGACTTTCTTTGAAACCAGTGGGACAACATGGGACAATTTTCGGAGAGACAAAGTATTGATTTGGGTAGACTTTTTATTAGAAGTATGTGATAGAAACTGATTGTAATTGTTGAAAATTTTTGATTCAGAAACACGATTGAAATGGAAAAAAATTTTTCTTCTTTCCATTTCTATCAAATTTTTTAAACAGGGATGCATGCTTTCCGTTTTGCCCTTGCGTAAATTTTATAAATGACCTAGCAGGTGTGTCACAAACTATGCTCTCGGTTTTGACGTGTCATTAAATATGGTCACGGTAAAAGGTTCATAAAAATCTGGAATTGAAAATATCTTTATTAAAATAGGCCAAAATTCTCGATTGTCTGATTTGCTTAGTGGCATCCCATCAAAATTTGCTATTATATTAATAATGTTGTCATCCATGTGCAGATTTTCGTTTAAACATGCTTTCAAACCTTCGCGAATTTTGAAGGGATCTAAACTTTTTCATTCTGTTTCGAGTTTGTTCGCGTTTTCTTTTGATTTTTAACATTTATTTTTTTAAACTTAGTATATTAATATCCTGGTTAAATAAATAAATTTGAATTAGTAATATATTTTAATTTAATTATATAAATAAATTTCCTGTTTTATTATTTGTTATTCAGTAAAAGTAACAAAAGTTTTGTAAAGAAAACTAATAACTTAATAACTAAATTTAATTTATATACATAACTTTATCCACTTGCACTGTCTCAGTGCAATAAAACAAATTTAAAACAAATTTATTTTTGAACTTTCTCTTTTATAAAACGTAATATTTACGTATAAAAATATATTTTCGACAAAAATATTCTTTAAATAGAAGCTTCGGTCTACTATCTAGTTGCTATAACGAATTAAGTGACTCCTACTGGACGACCGACCAGGCCCGGCAGATCATGTTTTGCCCGGGTGGGTAGTGGTCCTCGAAGGGGGAGGGGGGATAGTAAAAATTTATATTGTTTAAAATTTAAAAGAGTAGAAAATACGAAATAAAATTTCCTTTATTAAGAATAGAATTCATTTATAATGACAAGAATTATAGTATTAATTATCATTAACAGTTACTTAATTGCTCAATGCGAAAACTGAACTGCGCTTTGAATTTTGTGAAATAAAAGTATCCAATAGTTTCTCGAAATCAAGTTTGTCAGCCATTTCAGAGTAAATATGTAACAAGACTATGTTATTCAGTCGATCTTGTAACAT
This sequence comes from Leptopilina drosophilae, assembly GCA_032873175.1. Taxonomy (NCBI): domain Eukaryota; kingdom Metazoa; phylum Arthropoda; class Insecta; order Hymenoptera; family Figitidae; genus Leptopilina; species Leptopilina drosophilae. Next base: position 40,251,173 of record CM065479.1, read on the forward strand.
CGTTGATCTTAAATAAGTTTTTAGTCGTCGAAGAATAGAAAAACTTCATTCGTTTGAACAAGATGATCCTGGAATCGTTATAAGCAGTTGAACAAAACGCATAAACTGTAAAATTAATCCTCTACTCCACTCGTTTTCCTTTAAAAAATCTACAACTCCCCTCAAATTTTTCACTTCAACATTTTTTCTCTTTAAAAGCTGTAAAAACATTTCCCTATCATTGATCAATCTTTCTTTATCGAAGTCATCCTTATAAAAGTCTACAATTTCGTCCACATTTACAAGCTGATCAATAACAAATCGCTCCAAAGATTTGAAAAATACTGCAGAATCATTTTCGAATCTACTTTTTAGTGACACAATTACTTGGTCAAAAACTTCGTAGTACATTTTTCTGTAAAAGTCTTCGGGTGTGTTGAATCTGTGGTCTTTTCTTGAGGATGTTTGTAAACATTTTGGAATTTTACGCTGTCGTGGAAGTTCAGGTTTTTCGAGTTCAAGTTTCTCAACAGTTTCAACGCATCTTTGCCAAATTTTTTCGAATTTTGAGTCTCGAGAAGCATTTAAGAAATCAATTACAGCTTCATTTTTTTGATATGATTCGGTAACACATAATTCCAAGCTTTGCAGTTCTTTGTTTAAAACCTCGATATGATCAAATATTTCAATCATCGTCGTTAAAAAAAATACACACTCGAATGATTCCAAATAATTGTAAAACCCTGAAGCTTTAGCAGAAATGCTACTATCGACTTCTGCATCCTTTGAACGATCATGCAAAAACTGCATTAGTGGTACTGTTGCGATTTCACTTTAAATTAAGAGGACCGCCACTTATTAATTTTAATTAATAAGAAAAGAAATGTTAGGTAAGCACATGGTAACACATGAAACTCAGGCACAAATTAATAATGAAAACCCTTTCTTTGTATTAAATATATTTATTCATATTCACTAATAAAACAAACTGTATTAAAATTTATTCTCACTCATCACTATAAATTTAAACTATAATTCATCGTATTAATTATTCAATTTTCAAAGAGACGAAGTATATGTGCGTCCTTTCATCGTTTCGTTTTGACGAAGACTGACTTCTCAAATAAACGCGCATGATCAAATAAAACAAAAAATTTGAGAAGTAAGAGAACATAATATTTAGGAAATTGTCGGATAAATTTATACTTAATTCTAAACAGACTGCCCACCTTGAAATAATAATTTCAAAATAATTACAATTGATATATGTAATCTAAAACAAAATGCATTTCCAGTGCTCAAATCATATCAATTTTCATCAACATTAATATCAATTGGTAATAATACGAGTTCAGTTATTGGTCTGATATATTCAGATTTGCATGTTTTTAATTTTACGACGCGAACAAGGCCATCTTGGCCTGGATAACATTCTATTACTCGAGCTAAATTCCACTTAGTAGGTGGTAGATCAGGTTTACGTAATAAAACCATTTGCCCTTGTTTAATTTGAACACTAGAAATTCGCCATTTCGTACGATGTTGCAGTGATTGTAAATAATCGTTGGACCATCGAGTCCAAAAACATTCAACCATTTGTTGCATTTTTTGCCAACGTTTTAATCTACTTTCATTTATATCTAATAGTGATTCTTGTGGTACAGCATTAATTGGCCCGCCAATCAAAAAATGACCGGGCGTTAATGGATCAAGATCATCAATACTGTCAGAGTAAGGTGATATTGGCCTTGAATTTAAAATTGACTCAATTTGGCACAAAAGAGTATTTAATTCTTCAAAGGTTGGTGTTTTACCAAAGAGAATTCGCCTAAGATGAGTTTTTACACTCATTACCCCAGCCTCCCAAATTCCTCCAAAATGAGGAGCAGCTGGTGGTATAAAGTGCCATTTTACATTATCTTTAGCTAGCAATTGACGATAATCAGTTCCAGATACAATTCGTTCTAATTCGTTATTTAAAATTTTACAGGCCCCTTGAAAATTAGTACCTTGATCCGAATACATATGTGAAGGGATACCTCGACGAGCACAAAATCGTTTATATGATGCTATAAAAGCATCAGATGTATAATCAGAAACAAGTTCTAAGTGTATTGCTTTTACTGAAAGGCAAATAAATAAAGCTATGTAACACGATTGAGATTTGTGTCCTCGTCCACTTGCTAATCGGACTTGAATGGGTCCCGCATAGTCTAACCCACAGTGAATGAATGCTCTTTCTTGTGGTATAACACGTGATCGAGGCAGATTCGACATCAACTGAGAAGCTAAAGATGCTCGGAGCTTCGTACAAACCAAGCATTTAAACAAAACTGATTTAATTTGAGGTCTGGGATTGACTAGCCATACTTGTTGACGAAGAGTACTTAATGTCAATTTTGTACCTCCATGTAAGCATTGTAAATGAATTTTCCTTATTAAAGATGTAACTAAAGGGTGTTTTTTCAAAATAACTGGATGTTTTGATTCAAAATTTAACTGTGAATTTTCAAGTCTGCCTCCAACACGCATCACACCATGACTGTCTATAAATGGATTTAGTGAGCTTAATTGACTTTTTGGCGATACAGGTTTCTTTTTTAATAAATTTTTAATTTCTAGAGAAAAAAGGTAATTTTGTAATTGTTTATATATAGTCATTTTTGCAGAAAACAATTCTTCTGCATTTAAATCTTGATTTGAACCAATTTGATTTTTAATTTTGTAACTTTGAATTAATCCGCGAATTTTATTAGAAGATGAACTTTGAGTTTTCATAGTTTTGATAAATAAATTAACGAACTTTAGGATATACCCGAATACTCTGACTGTTTTATCCCATGATGAAAATTTTGTAATTAGATTATCAAATTTGTGTGTATTTTGATTGATTACATGATGGGTAGTTGATTTTATTTCAAGAGATGAATCTAATTTAGAAGGTAATGGTTGATCTGGCCATTCATCTTCTGATTTTTCTAACCAATTAGGTCCATTCCACCACAATGTGGATTCGCGAAGATTTGAAGGAGATTGACCACGAGATGCTAAGTCAGCAGGGTTGCTGGCAGTTGGAACATGCCTCCAATTTTGTGTTGGTAAGAGTGTTTGTATCTCAGACACTCTATTTGCAACAAACAACTTCCAAGTGGATGCATGTTTACTGAGCCAAGATAAAACTATTTTTGAATCAGTCCAACATTGAATTGAAAGTTGAGAGAAAGCTCTAACTTTCATAAGTGATTTAATAAGACGAGCAAGAAGAACAGCAGCTTGTAATTCTAAGCGAGGAATTGTAATTCTTTTTATTGGGCAAACTTTAGTTTTACTTGCTATTAATTGTACTCGAGTAATATTTGATTGATCAATTGTTCTAATATAAACAACAGCGCCATACGCAAGTTCTGAGGCATCTGCAAAGCCATGAATGTCAGTTAGATTGTTATTAGGGTGAAGGTGATTCCATCGAGGTATTTATAGGTTTGATAAATCATTCAGAGACAGAAAATAATTTAACCAGTCATTTTGGAGCGAAATTGGTAATGATTCATCCCATTTTGTATTTGCTAACCAGGTTTTTTGCATTAAAATTTTACCAATAATAATTACTGGCGAAATCCATCCAACTGGATCAAACAATTGTGCCAAAAGTGATAGTACTTGACGATGTGTTAAAACACTTGGAATATTAATATTGACAGTAAAATGAAACGTATCAGTATCAGGTCTCCATGAAACCCCAAGAACTTTAATTCCATCATCATTCTGTGCAGATGAATTCCATGCAAGACCATGATTTGATGGATCAACATCTGCAACTAAAGAAGGAAGATTACTTGCCCATTTCCTAGGTTTAAGTTGTGCTGTTTTAAGTATTTCTATAACTTCATTGCGAGTTTGTAATGCATTGTTATTATCGTACTCTCCAAATAATAAATCATCAACAAAAATATCATGCTCAAGAACTACAGATGCTAATGGGAATTTAAAACCTTCGTCAATGATAAGTTGTTTAATGACCCGAAGTGCTAAGTATGGGGCTGATCGTGTTCCGTACGTTACTGTATTTAATTCGTAATCAATTATTGGGAGATTTGAGTCTGATCGCCATAGAATGTGCTGATATTTTCGATCACGAGGATCAATAATTATCTGCCGGTACATTTTAGCTATATCGGCAGTAAATACAATTGGGTATGACCGCCACTGAGATAAAATAATTGAAAGATCTGCTTGAAGCTTAGGACCGATTATCATGTGATCGTTGATAGACGTGCCATTAGAAGTTTTACTTGATCCATTAAAAACTGCTCTAAGTACGGTAGTTAAGCTATGTTCACGAATTATTGGGTGGTGGGGTAAATATACATTTAGCTGTGATGATGAATCTGAATTTTGAGCGCGAGTCATATGGTTTAAATCTTCATATTCGGTCATAAATTTAGTGTACATTTCTTTATGATTTGAATTTTTATTTAATCTTTTTTCAATTCGTTTTAACGAGCGTTCAGCAATATAACGCGAATGACCAACTTGTGGAGTGATTCCCGATTTAAACGGAAGTCGAACCATGTATTGCCCATTGTCTGTTCGAGTATGAGTTGATGCGAAGTAAGATTCGCAATACTCATCCTCGGGAGATAAGGGTTTTGGAACATCAATATCATCAATTTGCCAAAATTTAGTTATAGCCGAATTTAATGCATTAATCGAAGTGCAATGATGAATGGAAATTAATTCTGAATCGAGTGAACTGTTATTTTCAATAGGACCAGATAAAACCCACCCAAATACAGTTTTTTGTGCTATTGGTTCATCAATTTTTCCCTTTTTTATTTCATTCAGAATTAATGCACTATATAGATCTGCTCCAATAAGCATGTGTATTTCCTCATTGCTATTTAAATCATCTGAAAATTCAATATTTTGTAAATGAGACCACTTCTCAGGCGAGATTCTTGTCTTTGGTATATATGTTGTTATTTTAGGAATGACTAATGCTTCAACTGAAAATTTAGGATTATCAAAGTTAACAGGACATATATTGAACTCCACTAATGAGGTAGATGTGCCAGCAAAGGTTCCACTTAACCCTGACAGCGTTGCTTGAATTTTATTTCTTTTAAGATTTAATGTATTTGTTAATTTATTAGATATAAATGAACGTGTTGATCCTTGATCAAGTAGAGCTCTGATTTTAATTTTTTTATTTGACTTTGAAAAAACGCATAATTTAACTGTAGCTAATATAATTGTTCTTTCCTTTAATGTTTTTGTAGTTGAAAAAAGAGATAGAATATGATTAGTTTCTGCCTGAGTAGAGACTGACGGTGAAATTTTATCATTTTGATTTGATTCATTATTTGTTTTCTTTGTGGTATCGCGATGTAATAGTGTGTGATGTTTCAATTTACATTCATTACATGTGTGTTTACTACTACAATCGTTAATTTTATGCCCTGCTGATAAACAATTAATACACAAATGCAGAGATTTTATTTTATTGTATCGATCTAAACTTTGCATATTTTGAAGAGTCGAACATTTGTAGATTTTATGATTTTCTTTACAAATTGGACATTCTACATTTTTATCAGAAATTACATACGAGTTTGCTGTGATAGATTTGTTGTTTTTAGAAGGATTTACTTTTGATTGGTTATTATTTTGCTTACTTTGATTTTGATTTGACTTAACCGTATCATCAGAGAGATTGAGAGCCTCTAATGCTCGAATTCGAGATAAGAGAAATTTATCAAAATCATCATAATTTGGACAATTTGTTGTTGTTGCTAAATTTAGCTCCCAGTCTCGTTGAGTATTACGGTCAAGTCTATCAACTAATCTATTAATAAGAATATCACTATAATTATTGACTGGACGTTGCAAATTTTCAAGAGCTGACAAATTTCGTTTTAAAATATTACGTAAATTTAACAAACTTGATGCTGATTCCTTTTTTATAGGTTCAATTGCAAAAATTTCATTCAAATGAGCATTAACTGAAGCTCTTGTGTTTGAGTATCTAGTTTTAAGTAAGTCCCATGCTATTTCAAAATTAGTCGCTACTAATGTAATGTTACAAATCAATTCGTGTGCATCGCCTTGCACTGAAGATTTTAAATAGTGTAGTTTTTCTAAATCGCTTAACGTTCGATGAGATACAATAAGAGATTCGAAACAATCTTTAAATGCTGCCCATTCAATAAACTTACCAGAAAATGTAGGTATACTTATTGGTGGTAATTTGATGTTCGAATGTGCTGGTTGTTGTTCTTGGTTGAAGGGTTGCGCTGTAAGTCTGAGTTGTGGATTGGCTGTAGTCATCCATAAAGAGAGAAGGTCACTAATTGATAAGTACTTTGCTTCTGTTGTTTCGAAGATTTTTTTTGTGAAATATGATCGGGTTTTAATTGCTTCATTGGTGGCGATGTGGTGAATTTGATAATGCCTTGTAAGAAAATTAGACCAACATAAAAACAAATGTTTTGATCGATTCTCCAGTACGGGTCCAACTCGAGCGTCTGGGTGCAGATCTTCTATATAACCCATACATCTGTTTAAAGAATCCAAATCGACAATTTGATCCTTAAGTAGTGTGTCCAATGTAACGACTTCTTTTGACTCATCTCCACCTGTTGCCATGATGGTAGTTGTGTTTACTTTCAATTGTTGATGTGTGAAACCGTATGAACAGCGATTCCATAAACTGAACTAGTGTTGGTTGAAACGAACCAGTCTATCTTCGTTTTCAAATTGCGATGAGTGATGAATGAGTAATAGCGGTGACGTCACGGTAGAGATTACGTGACTATCATAAATTCGATTATGAAAGAAATTTCGAACTTCTAGGTTCAAAATGGCCAAAATGATATGAATCACATAACACAATAAATGATTTTCAATTTCTTAATGTTTTGCACTGAGTAATCCTGGCAGGATCGCCAATTTTTTTGTTGCGATTTCACTTTAAATTAAGAGGACCGCCACTTATTAATTTTAATTAATAAGAAAAGAAATGTTAGGTAAGCACATGGTAACACATGAAACTCAGGCACAAATTAATAATGAAAACCCTTTCTTTGTATTAAATATATTTATTCATATTCACTAATAAAACAAACTGTATTAAAATTTATTCTCACTCATCACTATAAATTTAAACTATAATTCATCGTATTAATTATTCAATTTTCAAAGAGACGAAGTATATGTGCGTCCTTTCATCGTTTCGTTTTGACGAAGACTGACTTCTCAAATAAACGCGCATGATCAAATAAAACAAAAAATTTGAGAAGTAAGAGAACATAATATTTAGGAAATTGTCGGATAAATTTATACTTAATTCTAAACAGGTACGTAATTCAGCATTACAGTCTTCAAAGATTTTATTCGTACTACCCATCTATAAAAAGTTACTATTATTAAAAAATTTTAATATTTAAATTTAGATACTTCTTAAAAATAGAATTTATAGGTTTACAGTTAAAAAGATCGAAATAATTTAATGACTCATAAACGAGAAATTTTGCCAATATACTCATTCATATATATTCATTCATAAGGAAATACATATTGATTTTAAAAAAATTAACGAAGCTTGTAATCATAGTTTTTAAATCTTAATACCTGGTTGGACAATACGCTGCAAGAGAAGGTAAAATAGTGTCGCTTTCTGCTTCTGCTTCAAAATGCAAATTTTCAAATTGTGAAATGCGTTTTGGTGATTCCCGTACAAATTTAATCAAATCTCTTATAGTTCCAATAAATTTTCTTGCTGATAAAACTTTTTCAATTCCATCTTGAACAACAAGACTCATTCTATGAGCAGTGCAGTGTACAAATAACGCTCGAGAAGCCACGGATTTTCTTTCTTCCAAGTTTTAAATTTTACGGGCACTGTAGATTTTTTTTTAAATCAGCTCTAGAAAAAAATTTTTTAACAAAATTTTTATAGATCCACATGTTTAAGGACTGATACTTTTAAAATTAGATATAGTTACCTTTACATTAGATATAAAAATATTAAAAAACCATTCTCAATTAAAATATAGTTTTTCAAAAAAATAAATTAAAATGTTTTTAACAAGGGCTAAAAAATAATTCAATTGTTTAAAACGGATGTGGTTCTCGAAAGCAAAATTGTAGTTTGTAATTGAGGTTATGTTTTGATGTTTATTAATTAAGGGAGCGTTCATAAACTACGTAGACCTATTTTTGTCACTTTTTGACCCCCCCTCCCCCTGTGTAGACTAACGTAGACTTTTGCTGAACCCCCCTCCCCCCGTGAGTTACGTAGTTTTTTTCAAACTGCATATTTAGCTATATTCGCATTAAAAACAATTAAAAATTAAATTAAAAACAATGTCAAATATTCTGAATAAAATATTTTATTTTTGGCATATAGCAACATTACGGTCCCGCGCAATTTCAAAAGACGCAAAATTAATTTTAGCTTATATATGTATTAATCTAAAGATGCTTTAAGAGCATCTACGTCCTCCTCGTTTTTTCTCTTGCCACAAATGACGAATTTATCCATCTCTCTTCTTGTTTGGATTTTATCCCTGACTGCCTTTTTAACTGCTTTTACAGATATATACTCTTCCAAGTTTTGCATTACTTATTCAAGAGTATAATGCAACTGGATTCAACTGTGCTTACTATAGTCTGCTATGTAGTTCACGTTTGCATCGTTACGAATACTCGCGATACGTACGTTTCCTGCGGCAAATAGGCGGCAAATTTAAAAATACATGGTAAATTCTATAAAGTTTATAAATATATATCTGTATACAATGATTTATAACAAGAACGTAAGTATTTATTAAAAAAACGTTATTGAATTTCGGATGGGTAATTACCCACCCAGGTATTTTCCGGGTGGGTCAAACTTCCCACCCTACCTACGTTATTTGCCGGGCCTGCGGCCAACTTGTTCTAATTTCTAATATCGGTAACATAGACACTATCACGATAGATACTAGACAGCCTCCATATCGAGAGTAATGGTGGGAAAACTGTATAAAAACTGTATATTGACTTTAAGGGACTAGGACAGTTAATTGTGAATAAAATTCTGTGAGAAAAACTGTCTAGCGTATGCTAACACTAGGAAGGCCACGTCAAATTTCTACACAGGGACCACTACGAAAAAAAATTCTAACGTTAATATCTGTTTTTTCTATGAGAAGTTATTCAGATAAAAATTGTTTGCAATCTAGGGCACCTTAAATATGAATAACCAATAGGTTTTAAATTTTTTGTTCCCTCCATTTTGAAAATATGCAATACTTTTGCAGAGAACCGACAAAATGTGCCCTTTCAATTATTTGATATTAGGGCGTACTTTTTTTAATTTAAAGCTGAGATGTTAGGCTAAGTTTTCCACATGATGAAATTTTTATTAAAGCAAGAATAACGAAGTTAAGCAACAAAAAGTGAAAAGTGATCCATTACGCTCCGGTCTCCCTTAAATAATATTTTAACAAGAATTAAATTATTGTTAAGATCAAAATTTTAATTTTTTTTCTAATTGTAATTTGAGTACATAATTTGTTCACAAAATTTGGTAATTATGTTAAATTTAATAAAAAATGAATGACTAAAAAGTAAAATATTAATTTTTTTTAATGTTTAGAATCATTTGGGGTAAATGTAAACAAGGGGTAAATGTAAACAGTAGATGTTTCTGATAAATTTGCAAATTTAAAAATAAGTCTCTACGTCAATATTTTTACCTCAGCTCACCTACAAGATATTCTGAGTATTGCCAAGATATTCTGAGAATTGTATTTTGACAATTGACCATGCCATAGTGTAAGTTAACTTTTAATGCAAAAAAGATTTAAAATCAAAATTTTACTGTTTCAGTATTTTGTCTCGCATATGTATAAAAATGAATTGAAAAATCAAACTAAAATTTGTAATTCTTCCTTATTACTACCTTAACAAAATTGAGTTTTATTTTTGATTTTCTTCATTTTAGTTAATAATTGTTTACATTTACAATGTAAAATTACATAGAACAGGAAATTGGGTCTTCTTTTATTCCTCCTTCGTGTTAGTCAGTTGCAGGTACAAACCTGCATAGTACAATTATATAGTGCATTTACATGCTCAGAATATAGGAAAACGGTTCTAATACAAAGTTTAAAATACGTTTTATATATCTTGGAATTTAAATACTTAGATTACTATCTCCCTAGTCCTTTTGAAAAAATTATTAAAATTTCAGAAAGTTTATAGATTTATGTTTTATAAAAAGGAAAAATTTCGCGCCATATTAATTGTTTCGATATTCGTATTATCTAAATGTCAGTAAATAGCTATATTCTGACAAATTTGATCAATATTTATAAACCTCTTTCGCTATATTAAATCCGCCATTTTGAAATTTAAAAATTCGATTTTAGATTCTTATATTCAGAAACCTTAAAATAGTATATTTCGTAACAATGGATATAGTAAATGAAGTAGAAAAAAATTGTTTACAACATTTAAAAATTAAATAATAGACAATTACAGTAAGTGTGCATTAGACCTAACGATTGAAATCTAGAAATATCGCCAACCTATGAAAATAAACAAAATTGCTCACGAGGGAAATCGAACCTACGACCTACGGATTTATACAGACTAACGCTTTATTGCTTTTATAATTTCTAACTAGCATTTATCGGAAGACAATTTCATTTACTTTTTACAGAACAAGTATAGTCTAACAGAAATATATTATTCATAATGAAAATTTAAATTAAATTTAAAAATTTTAATTTAATTTAAATTGTTTAATTTTTACAGAACAAGTATATTCCAACAGAATTATAATATATTCATAATGACAAAACTTACCGGTGAATGACGGACTCTGACAAAATAACAAAATATTTAGACTCTGCAAGCAAATTTAAGTACCTAAATCGGCTTACTTTCCTCAAAACAAAATTGGCTCCTGAATTTCACTGTTTAAAAGTCATTTAATTATTGAAAAATTGTAGTAAATTTAATAATTTTTTTTATTTTGAAGATAGGAATATGTAATTTAAAACACATTACAATAATAAGCCAGTTTCTACATTTATTTTAGGAAATACCACAAAAATCGCAAAGAAACAAGATTATTTGAGAATTTTAAAAAATTTAACCACAATTAATAACAAAAATAAATCTTCATCTAAGGAAAATTGTTCACAAGACCTTAGAGGAGTGAAATAAAAAAAAATAAATTTAATATCTCAAATTTTTATGAAATAACAGCAATTAAGGTAGTACGCTCGCGACAGTCACTCTCAAAAATATATTTTACTAGCATGCTATAGTATGGTGCAGTTACTGTAGCACCTGCTTCAAGATTCTTTTGCCTGACTGTACTGAATACATAGCCAGCCCCATGTACAGACACGCTCACACACAAGTATATTAGTCAGGTTAGAAAGTGCGGCAACGTCGCAATTTTGTAGTGCTGTGTAATGAAGGTATACGAAATATATACAGTGAATGAACTCTAATAAGTTGTCAAATGTTATGGAGATGCATTTTTTGAATAAACAATTTCGGGAAAAAGGGAAATTTGCAAAAGCAAATGTTTCCAAACACCGAAAAAAATGTGTGGATGCAATGAATCTCGCTAAAAAAATCGTGAATTCGGCGTAAACGAAGTGTGCATAGGCCGTCGTGTAGTCGAATTGCAAGAAATTGCTAAAAATTTGAAGTGTTCCAAATGTATGAAAGTGTTATCTTTGGAAAATGTAACCCATGAAAAAACATTTTTTTCATTTTTCAAATTTTTCGCGCACTTTTCTAATAGCGTCATAGTGCGACGTTGCCAAATGTTTTCGTCAACAGTACTTACCATTCAAAATTAATAATTTTTAAAATACTATATCTTTTAAACAAAACGGTAAATGTTGGTTTATCTTTTTGTTATAAATTTCTCAAACATTCATTTATAATATATTAGTTTTTTAAAACAATCTATAGAAAATTTTAGAAGTTATTAGAAGAAATATGCCGTTTACATGCACTTTTCATAGGTTAACCATGTTAAATAACAAACTTTGAACTTAAATATCTTGTTTTAGAAACGGTCAATTTTTTTAATATTTTGAAAATACATAGATCTTGTTATTAACTATTCAGATTTCAAATTTCATGAAATTCTATAGAAACGTCGGATCACGAGCGTACTACCTTAACCTACAAAAAAGAGAAAAATCGAGTCTATTTAAAAAACCCTCTACATATAATTTTTATTTTAGGCGAAAAATATTCTAATTTCACGTGTGAACAAATATCTGTAAAAAAATTGTTAGTGGCAAGACTTTTGGGTTGAACTTTATCGAGACTCACCGTGATGAAAGATGAGAAAAAAATAGGAATACGTTAGAAATAATAAAATTAGTTAAAATAAATTAAATTAAATTTTTAATAATAGATTTAAATAACTTTACTTTATTGCATTTTACATTTTACAAGTGGTAATTTTTTTAATAATTTTTTATTCATAGTAAGAAGTATATAATAGTATTTTAAATACCAAATTATTGTTTTAATTGAAGTTTAAATTTTGTTTAAATAATTTAATATTTATTACAATTAAACAATTATGTTAAATTATTATTAAATTTAATAACAATAAAAAATGAATAACTGAAAAGTAAAATATTAATTTTTTTAAATAAATTTATATATATAAACATTCATAAACTTTTTTGTAATTTTTTTCATGTTTATGTCAAAAAAGCAATATTGGTAACGAGATTTGTGAACAATTTTTCTATACTCAGCCAGCACTTGCCGCCGTGGCTTGTGCAAGCTTTGGCGAAACAAAAATTCTGTACTGCGCCAGCATTAATTGTCAAGGCTCGGCTAGACTGCGGTCGAACAATCGTCTGAATACTAAGACAGTGGTGAACATCGGTACTACACTGGCATTTCCCATTAGGATTATGCTGCTGGGTACCATTCAAGATGTTAAAAAATATTATGTTATCAACACATTAAAAAGAAAGAATTATATCTAAAGTCAGGAAGGCAGTCTGAAATTAAGAAGCTATACACTTTTAAGGCAGTCAATGCTGAATTTAAGCAATTTGTCTTAAATTAAGATTTACTTTTTACTGTCAAGTACACTGTTAGAAAATTCTGTTGTGATTTTACACACGGAGAGACTTTAAGTTAGAAAAATTATTTTATCGTATTTTGATATTTCTAATAAAACGTAAGAATTTAGGGATAATCGAGGTATAGTTAGAAGAATTCTAATAAAGATTATGAAAAGACATAGTCAACGTCACTTTTGGTAATAAGTCTTAAAGTTTTTTGAATCTTTTCTAAAGCTTTATACTAAAAGTGAAGATTAGGTGACGTTACATATATATAGCATATATATATATATATATATATATATATATATATATATATATATATATGTGTAGGGGTATACAAAATGCGTTACTAGGCACGTGTATACTTATATAATACATTCAGTGCCGCTCAATAACTTTTGCCCACCCTACAGCGACTGAAGACTTTACAAAAAGTTTTGTATTTTTTTTACTATTGAAGTTACGAAGCTCAAAAAAATATTATAACAAGCAAACATATTTTTCTTCGTATTTATTCACATTTTTTAAAATAATTTTATCTCGCCAATCTATTAAATAAGTTCTTATACGTTTATTTATTTTATTGTTTAACCCGTGTAGAAAAATCTTCTGGAACGTCTGGAGTCAAGCCTGGCGCAAACTAGAAAGCGTAGAGCCTCGCAAGTCTGCAAGATCTGATTTGACCCAGTTCTAGTGCTGCTTAGCTACATGCCAGACTGTTGCTATTTTATCAGTTCTGGATTTTCTAGTCAGACCCAGCTCTGATTCTAGTCAGAATTTCTAGATGACTGCAATTTTTTAATTTGCAATTTCTAGGCTGCGGCGTGCGATGCTGGTCTGCAAGTTCTGACCAGACCCAGTTCTGATTCTAGTCAGAATTTCTAGATAACTAAAATGATTTATTTTGCAACTTCTATAAGCTGCAGAGAGCGATACTGGTCTGAAGAGACTATAGCTTATTTTAAGGGAGATTATTATGATATACCGATTAATTAATAATTAATAATATGTTAATTATTATTAACATAATTATTATTATTATTATTAATATTATTATTATTATTATTATTATTATTATTATTATTATTATTATTATTATTATATTGTTATTGTTGATGAATAATGTTTTTAAAAATCTTGGAAAATATTTTAATAGTTAATAAATCAAACAATGTTGTTATTAATAGTGGCCGGTTTAATGCCATTATATCAAAGTTTGTTTGTTTTTTATAACTCCTTCGCAGTACTGATTTGGTATAATGCCAGTTTTCTGCCAATATTGATTTTAACACTTTTTTAACTCCGACATATTACTGATTCGGTTTTGGAGTCAGTATACTCCCAGTACTGATCGGGTTCCGAAAGTCAGTACCGACGGTCAGTACTGAGTCAGTACCATTCTGGTGTTTAACTCCGTCATGGAAATTTGTAGTAATTTTAGCGATAATTCATAAAAATATGTAAAGCAAAAATTATCATTAAAATTTTGGTTTTTAGCCATTTATGGAAATTTCCTCGGTAATTTATAAACATTTTGACGGTAATTTATGAAACTATGTAAAACAAAAACGAGAACTAAAAAATTGAACGTCGGTAATTTATGGTAATTTATGGAAATTTTCGCGATAATGTATGGAAACTTATGCGATAATTTATAATCATTTTGACGATAGTTTATTAAAATATGTAAAACACAAATTAGAACAAAAAATTTAACGTCGGTAATTTATGGTAATTTATGGAAATTTATTAGGTAATTTACGGTAAATTTACTATTATGTAGTTCATAACAAGATTTGTTATTTTTCTTTATGTACCATAACACGAAACTTGCAGTAGTTTCGTGATTACACAGTTAAACACTCTTTATTAATTGTAAGTTTATTATATTTAGAAAACAGTAAATATCTATCTTGCGGTTGGCTAGCGCCTGGCTAGACCATCTGAATAGCCTGTCTATTCTGTGGCTGACCGTTTCTAGCGTTACACTTTTGGCTAGCCCCAGACCAGTGTTTCAGGCCAGCCACTAGTTTGGAAAATAGACGGTCTGGTCTGACTCAGGCTAGCGCCAGAAGATTTTTCTACACGGGAAAACGGAAATTATATCAAATCTTCAAATGATTTTGTGAGTTAAAATATATGGAAAAATTGAATAAATACGAAGAAAAATATGTTTGCTTGTCATAAGCGTGTAAAAAGCGAGTTTCTACACAAAAAATCTGAAAAATGTAAAAAAAAATTTTTTTCAAAAAATAAAAAAAATTTTTTTTAAACAAAATTTTTTTAATAATTTTTTTATAATTCTATACACAGAAAGGAACAATTTATGTTCTTAAAATTTGTTTCCTAAAGTAATTGTTTTTGAGATATCAACAATTGAAAAAAATGGCTGATTTTTTAAACAAAAGATCATATTTTTCTTAAAAATTATCGTATAAAAATTTTAAAAAATGCGTTTTAAGGGTGATAAAACTAGCTTTCAAATGATATGTCTGGCATTAAATTGTGATGATTTCTAATGAAACTGTATCACATTAAAAAAAACAAAAAAAAAACGGAAAATTTTATTTTGCAATAATATTATTTACTCATTAACAAAATTATTTTTTTAATTTCGATTTTATGTAGTGTTAAAGCTGAGGAAATAAGCTTTAAAACAATATTTTTTTGAGCTTCGTAACTTCAATAGTAAAAAAAATACAAAACTTTTTGTAAAGCCTTCAATCGCTGTAGGGTGAGCAAAAGTTATTGAGCGGCACTGTATGTATATAAATTAATATATGATTTATCATAATATTATTACACAATTCAATTGTTTAATCACTAATAACTTTTGAAACGTTTTTAACAAAATACTTTCAAGACGTTGATGACGCTCGGTTGTTTGCTGAGTGTTCGCCTAACATTAACTGTCTTCGCACAGAAAAAAAGGGTGGTAATATTATGAATGGTAATGGGTAAAAATGACTTAAATAAAGGGTAAAAATTACGACGGGTAATATTACAGAGGGTAAAACACTTACCTGAATATGTCACTAAAACAAATTAAAAGTTTTTTTTCTTCTAATTATATTAGGAAGGTTAAATATTAAATTATTTTGATTAGAACTAGTTTGAATTAATCACAACTTAATAATTTTTTTACTTAAATTAATAAACAATTATATTTTCCAATTTGAATTGTTAAATTAATCACTTTTAAACTCACCATTTTATGGTTATGACTTTGTAAACAAACAAGAGTTGGGAAATAATATAACAAAAAGTCACGAAAGGCAGAAAATTTTTAACATAAATTATTATTTTAGTTAACGAGTTTTTTCCTTTATTTAAAAAATGTCTAATTTTAATAAATAATACATAAATATGTTAACCAAATTTTACTTATTTTTAATTATAATTTATAATTATAATGAAGCCAATACTTATTGCGTTTTTTTATTTTTTTTTATTAAAAAGAGATTTTTTCACATAAATGTTATTATTACTTATAATTGCTCTAATAAAATTTAAAGTTTTTTATAAATAAAGAAAAGGAATATAAATAAACATTATTTGTTAATTGCAAATTTTAATTTATAAAGAAATTGAATATTTTTAAAAAAAGGAATTTTTATTTTTATTTTTTTCCACAGGAATTAAAAGGTTTAAATATGTCAAATTCAAAAAATTATTTTTATTATTTCAATAAATATTTTCAATAATTTTTTAAAAAGTTCTTTAAGAATTTCCACATACATTTGTTTTAAAATTTATTAACATAGATAAGAGAGTTTTTCTAAAAAATTATCGAAAACTTTCTATGAATTACGAAAAGTTTGAAAAAAATCTCTTAAACGTTTACGAAAATTTCTTCATGAAAATACAGGAAAAACAAACAGGAATACAGGAAAAATACAATTTGAAAAAATTTCCACGTAACTGCACGTAACTTCAAATTATTTTTAAAAAATTAAATTAAACTTTTTCAAAACAATAATTTTTCAAAATTACCAGTTAAAAGTACAGAAAATTCAAATTTTTCAACAATATTTTAATCTGAAACCATTTCAAAATTATTTAACTACAAAAGTAATTAATTTATTGAATAATAGAATGTTTTTTTAAAATTTAATTGTTATTAAGAAAAATATAAGCAAAATATTTGTATTTCAGTCATAATAAATTGTAAAAATTATGATTTTTTAAACCAATTTCTAATGTTTTTTTAAGCAAAGAAATGATTGTTAAATATTTTATTTTTAATCATAAGCTTGTTAAAGAATTCTTATTTTTTTCAAGTAAAGATTGAAAAAATATAATATTTATGTTCCAGTTGCATTTTTTTGTAAAAATTATAATTTTTTTTAAAAAAGAATAAATTTGCTCATAGGAAATTTTCGAATTATACATTTTTAAAAATATTTCATTTATATTCAATGGAAAGAAAATGGTGTAATAAATATTTGTTTCTAAAAAATATTTGGTTTTAAACTATAATAAAAATATTTCTGTAATAATATGATATCAAATTATTTCCTTGAAAATTTTTTTTAATAAGGAAGAAAATTTTGGTTAATGCGTAATTATTAATCACATTTCTTTAAAACAATTCTTGTTTTTAATTTAGAAACTTATTTTTTTGTAAATTACACCATTATAATATTTTAAGTAAATTTTAGAAATTAAAGATGTTTCAGTTTTTTAGTTTTAAATAAATTAGTTAACATTAGTTATTTCAACACTTGAACAAGCAAACAAAACAATAAGATAAATATTTGCTTTTTCATTATAATTATTTATAAATTATGATTTTGAAAGACATAAAATTTATTTATCATAATTATGTATTATGATTTACAATTATACATTTTTTATAGAAAAGAAAAAATTTTTTTAATAAAATAAAAATTTATATTAAAAATGTACTGCTTTGCGTGACATTTTATTATATTGTTTTATAACTCTTGTTTGTTTACAAAGTCATAACCATAAAATGGTGAGTTTAAAAGTGATTAATTTAACAATTCAAATTAGAAAATATAATTGTTTATTAATTTAGGTAAAAAAATTATTAAGTTGTGATTAATTCAAACTAGTTCTAATCAAAATAATTTAATATTTAACCTTCCTAATATAATTAGAAGAAAAAAAACTTTTAATTTGTTTTAGTGACATATTCAGGTAAGTGTTTTACTCTCTGTAATATTACCCGTCGTAATTTTTACCCTTTATTTAAGTCATTTTTACCCATTACCATTCATAATATTACCACCCTTTTTTTCTGTGCGGTTGTGGACGGAACTGTTCGGAAACCTTCGTGAAAATATTCTAATAAAATTTTGTAAAAATTCAAACTGCTTACCATTTCAAAGCGTGTAAATATTAAAAATAATACAGTATTTAAAATTTTTTTACATTTAATAGTTTTCAAAATAGTGGGTTTACAAATAAAAATATCAGAATGTATTATAAATATGTTCTATATTCTCGTATTTGCAATTGTCTTAACGTCAAATGATATTCTTTCTAAACTTTTATACTAACTTCTGTTCCCTAAAAATTACAATAGTAGATAAAAAAATAACACTACTTATTATTATAATAAGAACTATCATCATCGTACCTCGATTATCCCTAAATTCTTACGTTTTATTAGAAATATCGAAATACAATAAAGTAATTTTTGTAACTAAAAGTCTTTTCGTGCAGCAAAAGTACAGGAAACAATTATCCAACAAAATAATAATGTAATTTTACTTTTCTAAAGTACTATAAATTTACAGCATAAGCTCCCACCCGGAAATTTCCAACCGGCGCGGATCCTCGCCCGTACTGACGCCGGTGTAACTATACTGGCTTGGAACACTTGAGAGTATTTAAGATTTGAGATCTTGTAGAATTACTGCGCGTCAATACTACAGCTATATTTTTATTATTATATAATATATTAAATAATTCTTTTTCAATATTATAATATTCAACATAATAATATCAATAATTTGAAATATGAAGATTTCGACTATATCAGCAGGTAGTGACATCTATTAGATGTCATTTGAACTCTTTGGTTTAGAGTTAGGTGTTACATATGATAATTACTTCGATATAGTTGTCGATAAGTAATTAATTTTTAAATTAATTTTTGATCTGAAAAAATAAGCTGCGTGAACGAATACACTGTGCATCTGTGAGGACTCGAACCCCAGTTCATAGCTGCCTGTCGCGGGACCTACGCCTATCAATACACCTTGCCAACACAGCCTGGACGTACACGCTTCTTATATTCTCAGATCAAGCCCATCACTAGTCAAGAGCTATATAGTTAATGTTAGAATTTATTCGCTGATTGAAAATTTGAAATATGAAGATTTCGACTATATCAGCAGATAGTGACATCTATTAGATGTCATTTGAACTCTTTGGTTTATCGAAGTAATTATCATATGTAACACCTAACTCTAAACCAAAGAGTTCAAATGACATCTAATAGATGTCATTACCTGCTGATATAGTCGAAATCTTCATATTTCAAATTTTCAATCAGCGAATAAATTCTAACATTAACTATATATAGCTCTTGACTAGTGATGGGCTTGATCTGAGAATATAAGAAGCGTGTACGTCCAGGCTGTGTTGGCAAGGTGCATTGATAGGCGTAGGTCCCGCGACAGGCAGCTATGAACTGGGGTTCGAGTCCTCACAGATGCACAGTGCATTCGTTCACGCAGCTTATTTTTTCAGATCAAAAATTAATTTAAAAATTAATTACTTATCGACAACCATATCGAAGTAATTATCATATGTAACACCTAACTCTAAACCAAAGAGTTCAAATGACATCTAATAGATGTCACTACCTGCTGATATAGTCGAAATCTTCATATTTCAAATTTTCAATCAGCGAATAAATTCTAACATTATCAATAATTTTAATTAATATCTCAATAGTAATCAATTTATTATTAATTCTCCATAATATTAATACTAATTAATAATATATAATATTAAGTAACATCTCAATAATAATAAATTTATATTAATAATATAAATTTATTTTTAATAATTATAATGTAAAAGTATACAACAGATGTTTTTAACCCATTAACGCCTAAATGCACTGAATTTTTAGTCCGACTTCAATCTTAAATATTTTCTAATAAACATATTATTTTCTCTTGGATAAATATTTTTTTTACATTTAAGTGTCCTCTATCCAAATATGATATTAGAAAATTAATAAAAAATTGTTTAACAATATTTTTTTGCATATAATTAAAAAATTGCTTGATTTTTTAAAGGTTTTTTATTACAAATTCTTAAATTTTTAAGTCAAAAAATTTTTTTAACATCTAATATTACCATAAATCGTGCACTCGATTGTTATACTTTCAAAAAATATATTGACTTTTTAAATTTAAACATTTGATTTTTCAAAATGGCGCCTAAAAACTAAATTTTTTTTGAAAATTTGAAATTTGATGCTCGATAAACATTTTTTTAAACTGTGGTTTGAAAATGTTTACTCGGGGGTTTTCGGGGTCGCTGATTACAAATTTGATATTAGTTTTTCAAAATTCAAAATGGCGGATCCAATATGGCGGACGAAAATTTCAAAAATTGGTTGGATTCTCATACAAATCCACACACAGGGGTTTTTGGGGTCGCTGAATACGAATCTGATATTAGTTTTCGAAAATTCAAAATGTCGGATTCAATATGTCAAACAAAAGTTTCAAAATTTGGTTGGATTCTTTTATAAATCAGTATTCGGAGGATTTTGGGGTCGCTCGTCGTGAATCTGATATTATTTTTCCAAAATTCAAAATAGCGGATGTAATATGGTGAACAAAATTTTGAAAATTCTGTGGGATTTTTTTTAAATCCTTACTCAGGAATTTTTCGGCGTCGCTGATTAATTATAAAAAGGATTTTAGTTTTTTAAAAATCAAAATGGCGGATCTAATATTATGCAATTATTATGCTTATAATTATTACATTTTATTATATTTATTTAATAAAATATTTGAATTATAAAAAAATGAAAAAATTATAAAAGTGAATATAACAATAAAAATTAATAACTATTTATTAGTAACAAGAATTTTTAATGTTAATGACGACAAATTAATTGTTTGATATTAATTAAATTTTTTCTGCACTCTTTTACATGTAAAGTTTTTATCATTTTGAAAAATTCGCACATTTTTCGTTACAATTCTCTTTTCTTCCGCCAGGTGGTAGAGATGTATTTTAAAGGTAAGTGAAATTTTCTTTTTTTCCTAATATTAGATCCGCCATTTTGATTTTTTAAAAGCTAATATCAAATTCATAATGAGCGACCCCAAAAAACCCCGAATATGGATTTGTAAAAGAATCCAACCAAATTTTGAAATTTTTGTCCGCCATATTGGATCCGCCATTTTGAATTTTGAAAAACTAATATCTAATTCGTAATCAGCGACCCCGAAAACCCCCGAGTAAACATTTTCAAGCTAAAGTTTAAAAAAATGTATATCGATCATCAAATTTCAAATTTTCAAAAAAAATTTAGTTTTTAGGCGCCATTTTGAAAAATCAAATGTTTAAATTTAAAAAGTCAATATATTTTTTGAAAGTATAACAATCGAGTGCACGATTTATGGTAATATTAGATGTCAAAAAAACTTTTTGACTTAAAAATTTAAGAATTTGTAATAAAAAACCTTTGAAAAATCATGCAATTTTTTAATTATATGCAAAAAAATATTGTTAAACAATTTTTTATTAATTTTCTAATATCATATTCGGATAGAGGACACTTAAATGCAAAAAAAATTATTTATCGAAGAAAAAATAATATGTTTATTAGAAAATATTTAAGATTGAAGTCAGACTAAAAATTCAGTGCATTCAGGCGTTAATGGGTTAATTATTTAATTTTGAAAAAAGTCTCAATAAATAATTACTTAATATATTGACTAAATTTATTTTTCAATTAATCATTACTTTCTAAAATAATGCAATTAATTATTGTAATAGTTATTTAATTATGACACATTTAGGTATTAAAAATAAATTTAAATGTGATTTATAATATGTCAGTAACTGACAAGATCTGCATTCGGATCTGGCCCAGCACCGAGCCAGTACGGACTTAACATATCCGTCATTCTTCCGACGCCGCAGAAGAATAAGATCCGCGGGCGGAAATAATCCAGTACCGAGCCCGTACTGACAATAGTGGGAAGACGGTTCCGACAGTCGGAGCATAATCTGTACCACGCCGGTTGCGTTTTCAGATCCGTATCGGTACAGACCGTCGGTACTTGCGGTCTGTACGGGCGTGGATCCCAGCCGGTTGTAAACTCAGACATTCGTCCGACTTTTCCGCCTGGGCTGTTAAACTTTTACAGTATAGTGTTGTGAATATGCTGTGGAGTTCTGTAAATTTACAGTATGCATTTGTGTATATTTACTATCAAATTCTGAGAATTCATAATGCAATACTACTGTAAATTTACATTTTTTACTGTAAATTTATATAATTATTTACTTTATATTTACCATATTATATACTACACGGAGAGAAATTTATAGTAGTGGGTAACATAATTGTGGTTAGGGTGACCATCTTTAATGCTACGTATACAGACAGTTATCTAGATAGTCACCGTTACCATCAATATCATCAGGAGTAACATCTTGGTAGTACGGGGTAGCATAACTATATTTTTTTAGCATCTGTGATGGTTGGCAGTAGCATAATGATAGTATCGTGTAACATCATCTTTTTAACATCAAAATCTGACTATCCATTTCTCTCAGTGTAGAAATTTACAATATTGTTTACTATTATTTTACATTGAATTATATTTCTTAATTACAGTCAGAATTTTTTCCAAATTTATTGTAAATACAGTCGACACTCAATAAATTGAATTTCAAGAGGATTCAAAAAAAGTTCAATTTATTGAGAGTTTTATTTATCGAAAGTTTTAATTATCGCGAGAGAGAGTCAAGAAAAATTCAAATTAAAGAGAGTTGTAATTATCTAGTAAAGATCGTAAAAAATTCCAATTAACAAAAATTTTATCTTTATACAGGGTAAATAGAAACAGTTAAATTAACAAAAGATTGTTTATTGGCACATTTATTGTTTATTTGCGCATTAATTTTAAGATTGGTGCAAAAAAATCAGTTTTTTTATTCTACCACTTTCCACGATATCAATAATCTTTTTTTTCCAAAATCGACAAACATTTGTGCGTTCTTGGAGACGTAATTTTAAACACGTACAAGAAGACTATTATTAAACTGAATTTAACAGGGAATTGATAATTACGTGACCGGAAATGAGTGACAACGAATGATTCTTTATTTTGATTTCAGAATGTACTGTATCATAATACAATACAAAATTCAATGTTTACAATAACTTTTATTTTGAAGAGAAATAAAAGTATACATTTCTATCTGTGGAAAAATTCAAATTATAGAGAGTACAATTTAGCTGAATTCAATTTATAAAGTAGTCAGAAAAAGTTCATTTCTATATATAATAGAGAAAAATTCAAATTATAGAGGGTTCGGCTAGACGAATTCAATTTATACACTGAGAAAATGTTTTGTACAAACTTTAGTCAAAAGTTGAGTAAAATGGCTACACATGCGCTTTTGAATAAAGTTTAACCAACTGTAGTTCAGAATAAATTTTTCGTAGTTGAAAATAAAATTGGTCAGTTTTTAAATTAAATTTCATATAGAATTTCAACAATACTTTGTAAGAAAAAGAAAAGTGTTGGAATAAAGCGTAGTCTACGTTTGAACACAATATAAACAAAAAAATGAGGGAATCTATTCAACACATTTCAGAGAGTGACCTATGGAAACTTAAATTTTAGTCAAAAGTTGAGTAAAATGTGAATAAGCTAGTGGTAAAAAGTGGGGAAGGAAATAAAAAATACAGTCGACACTCGATAATTAAACATTCGATAAATTGAATCTCTCGGTAAATTGAAGTGTTTTTCAGGTCCCTTCAAAAACTCTTGATAAATTGAATAAATCCCATAGTTTTGGGTCCCTTGATAATTAAAAGTTTTTTTGACTGCAACTTGTCTCTTTTCCCTCTACACTGAGAAAATAATTTGTTTAAAGTTTAGTCAAAAGTTGGTTAAAATGGCTACACATAGGCATTTTAATATTGTTTAAAATTCTCTTGTATGGTTATTAAAATGCATTTTCCAAAGAATTTTCAAAAAGTAATTTAAAGAATAAAACAGACATTAGATTAAACTTTGGTATACATTTGATCATAAACTGATTTACTGCTTTTAATACTTTATGCTGTACTTTGGTAGATATTTACCTGCGTATGCCACAGTTTGTACAGAAGATGGGTAAAATGAAAGCCCCACCACGCAACTATACTATCAGGACTGTATGTGAAATTCTAGGAGCCCTTAGGAAATTTGTCCTTTCAACAATATTTATAAATGTATTTTAAAATCTATCAAAACTTAATTACTAACATTTACTTTTAACAAAATAGTTAAGGAAGGTCAAAGATATTAATTATCAATAATTTATTATTTTAATTATTTAAAAGTTATAATTTACATGAAATGAAGATATTATAGATTATGATGTTAAATTAAACTATTTTCTTTATTTCTTATTTGCTTTTGTCTGTATAAATTTATAAAAGAAAAATATGTATAAATATAGAAATATATATACGTGAAAAAATCTGTTAATATATAAATTTAAAATTATTTTATCTTTTAATTATAGTTATTTATTTTAAAATAAAATAAGATTTATTTGGATGAATATTTATTTTAATTTATTTTTATTTTAACTTTTTAAATATATTAATGTTTTATTCATATTTGTAAAGATAAGTTGAAAAATCCAAAGAAATTTTTAATTTATAAATAATAACACTTCATTAATTGATCACGAATTGTTTTATTTAATTTAAAACCAATAATAAAATAATAAAACTAAAATAACAAGTAATTAATTAGTTATTCATTTTTAATCCGTTTCTCGCAAGTTGTGAATCAACTCTGCCACTTACTATATATGGACAGTTCAAATCATTCATTTATATGTAAATGTGTGCGAACTTAGTCTTACGTTATATGTGTGTATTAGGTTAGGTTATGTTATATGTTAAGAGTGTTGTATTTGTGTTTGAATATTTATAAGGTGTATGAGTGAAATAGAGATATTGTTTAATGCAAAATGTGTAGGTAATGCAAAAATTCGTACAACATATAAAAATCAACAATCGATAATTAATTTTTTTTATCGTTTTAAAAATGTTGGTAATACAGGAATTAGTCCTAGGAATCAACCGCCGGTATATGTAGAAATGATGATTTTACTAGCCCTCCCACCACATTTCCTTCCCCACTTTTTACCACTAGCTTATTCACATTTTACTCAACTTTTGACTAAAATTTAAGTTTCCATAGGTCACTCTCTGAAATGTGTTGAATAAATTCTCTCATTTTTTTGTTTATATTGTGTTCAAACGTAGACTAGGCTTTATTCCAACACTTTTCTTTTTCTTACAAAGTATTGTTGAAATTCTATATGAAATTTAATTTAAAAACTGACCAATTTTATTTTCAACTACGAAAAATTTATTCTGAACTACAGTTGGTTAAACTTTATTCAAAAGCGCATGTGTAGCCATTTTACTCAACTTTTGACAAAAGTTTGTACAAAACATTTTCTCAGTGTATATTTACATAGAATGTAAACCATCCTTTTTACTGATTTCCATATAGATGCAAGTGAACTTGGCCTTCTCAGACGAACTCGATTTGATAACGACTGACATCCGATTCCGGTATTAATTATTACCTGCAACGTTAGTAACTTGGTATAAGAGAGGAAAGGAGACTAATAAAAAATAAGTAAAATAAAGTCAGGAATACAAGAATCCATAGATATTTGTAAGGTAAAAGTGTAAAAAGCTTCTAAAAAAGCGGAAAGGACCTCACTTTAATGAGTTTCACATATATATGGTATATATTAAGAGGAGAGCAACACCATTACACATTAGTGTTGTGCTCTGGCGCGGGTGTCGGTAACAAAGTGAAGGGGAAAGAGAGGGTGATGAGTGGGTGATGGATAAAGAGGGCGTTCACGAGGTTACCCAATTGGTCGATCGTCCGGTAATGGTCGGTGGGCGGGGGGCGTATCGCGAGTAGTGGTGATGCGCGCGCTATGCCCTTTCTCGCCGTTGGGATTCCTCCCTGTGTCTAACTCTTGCCCTCCCAATACATGATTTCAAAGGGGGGACCCCACACCAATTTTGCGGGGAGTATCCTCAACGGCACACAAATACACACAGGTGTATGCATCACTTAAGCAAGTCGAGGCAATGTGATAATTCCTCACGACAAGCTCCTTCTTAAATCTTGATCTCACTTTTGGTAGAGCCGTGCGCAGTGGCCAATGCTTTAGGACATTTGAAGGTGGGGGGAAGGTAAGCGAAAGGATGGGGTGGGTGGCGAGTGGTGTGGATCCTTTAAGTGGAGGAGGGAAAGGGCAGGCAGTCTGGGTGCGCTTCAAACTGCTGAACGGAAGCCAATCCGCTCGAATCCGGCGGAGCGCGAGCAGTCACGGGTGCTTACCGGCTGAAGATATAGTCTCTTAGTTTATACACATACAATCGGCTTGAATTTGAGGGAACAACCCTTCTCCATCACAAATAGCCCCACTCGTGAACTTTGTATTGCGCTTGCGTACTTTGGTGTTTTGTCGCAGTTTATTTAAAACCTGTTTTCTTTTGAGAAAAGAGATTTTAGGTTTATTGGTGTTTATTATTCACGGCGATTATTGACAGGATCTGTCAGAATAAAGCGATTTCAAGTGATTTTTAGTTTTTATGGGATTATTAAATTCTGAAGGGGTGAATTTCCTTCTTTTGTAAGAAAAATAAATGTTGATAGTGAAGACAGATGAATACTACTTACAATAGCGAGGGCAATAGATAAAGTTGCCAAAAGAAAAGGAATTGGGGTGAAGGACTGGTGATGATGATTGGCGGTGGTGTTGTAACACCTCCGGGAACTGCAAAATCGGCAACTGTAATTAATGAAATGGTTATTGATGTCCTTGGTAGTGCTAGTGTCAGTGGGAGTGGTAGTGGAAGTCCAGCGACGGTCGTTGTACGTTCTTTAAATATTGATAATGAAAATGGCAATAATAACAACAATAGTATAAGTAATAATAATAATAATGATGCTCATTCGGTTGTTGGTAATCAGACAAATTCAAGTATTGGTGGAAGAAAAATCTGTTGTCAAGAAGAAGATACACCACCGAGTAGCACTGTGACGAGACCTTGGGAACCACCTTCTCCAACCCTTTTGGAACAACAGAACAGATCTCATTTGTTACAAATGCATCCTGTCCGACATCATTCACATCCTCCACATCATCATCAGCAGCTCAATGTTCAACCAACGTCAATGATTGATGGTTTGTGGTATTTTATCATGTATCTTTCGTATTATCTTCTTTATGTAAAAAATTTATATTAAAAAAAACGGGAGGAAAGGAAAGGTTGGGATAGTACCTACACCCTTGGAGGGGTTTTAAAATTACAATTTTCACTAAAAGTCGAATGGAGTATTTATTATTGTTTTTTGGGTCCCTGAAGCCGGAAAAACGTGTGGGCGTGTAATGGGGGTGGTAGCGGGAATATAACAAAATTTATCATCGTCATATTCGGTTCCAGTAGGGGAGGGAAGGGCAAGATGGGGTTCTTAAGGTTTAATGATAAAAAAACGAAAATTATTAAATATATACTTTATTATTTTTTTTAATAACCATCTTTGGTAATCGTAGTATTTTGTAAAATAGTCGAACAAAGGGTATTTGTTTCTTAAAAAAGCTTATAATTAATAAAATAGAAAAAATTGCAAATCTCCCCATCTTGCGCCACTGGGGGTCAAGATGGGGTACTCAAGAAAGCAACTTTATTCTGTGGACAAATTTCACAAGTAAAGGTTGCATCTTCATCTTCGTTATCGATAACAGCACAACTGCAGTGAACCCATTGGCTGCAAACAGAAGAAGCAGCCCAGCCTTCATTTGAGTCTATAAACAATAACCATTACAGTAGAGACAAGGTGTATCTTCCACTTTACTATCCGCTACCCGTGTAGAAAAATCTTCTGGCGCTGGCCTGAGTCAGACCAAACCTGACTCTATTTTCCGAAAATAGTGAGGCCTGAGTCTATTTTCCAAACTAGTGGCTGGCCTGAAACACTGGTCTGGGGCTAGCCAAAAGTGTAACGCTAGAAACGGTCAGCCACAGAATAGACAGGCTATTCAGATGGTCTAGCCAGGCGCTAGCCAACCGCAAGATAGATATTTACTGTTTTCTAAATATAATAAAGCAGCCCTCCACCATCGTTTATTAAACGAAACATATGAGAAATTTATTTAAATTAAATGTTAATATAATAAAAAAAATTCATTTGTATTTGCAAACATGAAATAATTATTAACTTTTAACTTTCAATCAAATTAATGTTAACCACTACTCTATCGAAACTACAAGAAAATAAATTTTAATTTTCGACACCTTCTACACTTACAATTAATAAAGAGTGTTTAACTGTGTAATCACGAAACTACTGCAAGTTTCGTGTTATGATACATAAAGAAAAATAACAAACCTTGTTATAAACTACATCATAGTAAATTTACCGTAAATTACCTAATAAATTTCCATAAATTACCGACGTTCAATTTTTTAGTTCTCGTTTGTCTCTTACATAGTTTTATAAATTATTGTCAAAACGTTTATAAATTACCGAGGAAATTTCCATAAATTACCGACGTTCAATTTTTTTTGTTCTCGTTTGTCTCTTACATAGTTTTAAAAATTATCGTCAAAATGTTTATAAATTACCGCGGAAATTTCCATAAATTACCGCAGTTCAATTTTTTAGTTCTCGTTTGTCTCTTACATAGTTTTATAAATTATCGTCAAAACGTTTATAAATTACCGCGGAAATTTCCATAAATTACCGAAGTTTAATTTTTTTGTTCTCGTTTGTCTCTTACATAGTTTTATAAATTATCGTCAAAACGTTTATAAATTACCGAGAAAATTTCCATAAATTACCGACGTTCAATTTTTTTTGTTCTCGTTTGTCTCTTACATAGTTTTAAAAATTATCGTCAAAATGTTTATAAATTACCTCGAAAATTTCCATAAATGGCTGAAATCCAAAATTTTAATGATAATTTTTGCTTTACATATTTTTATGAATTATCGCTAAAATTACTAGAAATTTCCATAAATTACTGCTAAAATTTCCATAAATTGCTAAAATAAAAATTTTTCATTTTAGTTTATGTGGAACATATTTTTCAGTAATAATTCTGCGAGGAACTTTCTGGTTCCCTTAGTAAACGTAAATTAAAAATTCAAACGGTATTCTCTTTAAAAAAATTTTAAAAATTCTCTTTAAAAACTATTTTTTGAATGTTTTACAACTTTTTATACCTACACATTGATCTTAATGATAGAACGTCCAAGCGCCCGTCCTGACGGAAGGATGTTCCGAAAAAAAGGCTTTTAAAAAAAGAGAATTCAATTTTTCTTTTTCGAAACTTCTTGGGATTAAAGTAGATGAAATGACGAAAAAATCCATATATTTGACTTTTTAAATTAATAATATTAAACCATTTTTCAAAGCCCTCAAACTTGCTGCTAATAAAAAGTAAAAAAAAAACATTTTTTCGTAAATTTAATGTAAAACCCACAAAAATCAATATATTTTGGCCGGTCTAGTCTCTTTTTCTTCAGAAACGTTCAAAGAATGAAACCTATTTATTTAATTTAAAAAAATTTTATTTTTAATGTTATTCAGCAAAATTGCGGCCAATTGAATAAAAACTCTCTTCAAATTTTCTTTATAAAATGAATATGGAAGCAGATAAGTACAAAAACGAATATATCGTTGGAAAGGTAATGAAACAAGCTTTCTAATGATGTAAATATCAAATTTCTAAATTTATATGCCTAGGCTTGGTAGCCTTTTAAACAAAGCGAAAAGCATCCTGCCGGCAGGACCAGGTTCCATCATTTTGTGACTAAAAATTATATGAATTTTTGGAAAATTCAACTTCTTTAAGCTACCCTGCTCTTCGGTTTGAACTTACAAGCTCGACATTTACATGCGCTGAAAGCTTGTTTCATCACCTTTCCAACCATATATATTACTTTTTGTTTATGTCAATCAGTGTTAGTTTTATTCAGCGATTTCGGACGGACTCACCTGAGTCTTTTTGGTCCTGCCGGAAGGACGTTGGACGTTCTATCATTAAGAAGTCGAAAAATGTTATGTTTTTGGACAATCTTCTCCCGTAGAAAATATTAAGTGGAAGAAATATTAAATTTTAGATTTGTTGTCTAGTTTTTTAGATAAAGAATTAGATGGTTTTTGATATCTCAAAATAAGCTATACTCTTCAGACCAGTATCGCTCTCTGCAGTCTATAGAAGTTGCAAAATAAATCATTTTAGTTATCCAGAAATTCTGACTAGAATCAAAACTGGGTCTGGTCAGAACTTGCAGACGAGCATCGCACGTCGCAGCCTAGAAATTTCAAAATAAAAAATTTTAGTCATCTAGAAATTCTGACTAGAATCAGAGCTGGGTCTGGTCAGACCTTCCAGACCAGCATCGCACGCCGCAGCCTAGAAATTGCAAAATAAAAAATTGCAGTCATCTAGAAATTCTGACTAGAATCAGAGCTGGGTCTGGCTAGAAAATCCAGAACAGATAAAATAGCAACAATCTGGTATGTAGCTAAGCTAAGACCACTGGCTTAGTATTAATCCTTTGCCGTTCTTGTGTTACGAAATGTCGTTTAGAGTCTTTTGTGGGGGAACAACCAATGAGAAAAGGCGGTATGCTTGTGTTGATAAATTAATTATGTGTGAGAATGTAAGTGTTCTGAATTTGCAGGAACGTACATAATTAAAAAATGAATCCATTTATATTTTAAAATAAATTACATTTAAAAATAATATTTAATACCTAAAAATCTGTTTTTTTGTATAAAGTGGAAGTGTATTTGCAATTTATTACTTTTTAAACATACTTTTTAAACATTTTTGTTTAAAAAGTAATAAATTGCAAATACACTTCCACTTTATACAAAAAAACAGATTTTTAGGTATTAAATATTATTTTTAAATGTAATTTATTTTAAAATATAAATGGATTCATAACCTATGTAAACATAACCTCAAAATCAAACTAACATCCGGCCCTGATATTATCCATGTGATTCCACTGTCAAACTGATTTTTTCTAAGGTGGGGAAAGCTTATGCACGGCAAAGGGTTAAGCCGATTATTTATTTATAGTTCAGCCGAGCCTCCACAATTAGTGCTGGCGCAGTACAATATTTTTGTTTCTCCAAAGCTCAGACAAGCCTCCACGGCAAGAGCTGGCTGAGTATAGAAAAATTGTTCACAACGCTCTTTGCCAACAATGGTTTTTATTAGGGGAAGAGGTTCGGTTGTGGACACCCACGCAGTATTTTTGACAGAAATAAGGTTTGTCTAATCTGTCAAATATCACGTTTAATGTTATGACATAACGTAGTTTTCTATGCAAATACAAAAATGATTATACAACTCCGCTTTTTACTATATATAAATTAATTTTTCGACACGTTGAATATAACAAAAATGTATTTTTAAACATTTTTAAATGTTCAATAAATCGAAGTAAATTAATTAAAATAATAAGTTCAAAGCGTATTTACACAGTAAATATGTTATATTTTATGATCCAATTCCAAGTATCACAAAAATGTTGACAAGTAAAATTTTTTTCATGATATTTTAAAATGATCGTCAAGTTTTGTTGTGGGCATCTAAATTGATTCGGTTGTGGACACCAGTCTTATTTTTGATAAATCGTGAAATATCGTTGTCGATATAATCATAAGTAATTCTTTACAACATTTAATAGTGTTTTATGAATTTTAAATGTTTCGTGGTCCAGTACAAAATTTAATATAATGAGACCTAGATGTCCGTACGTCGTTCGCAGTTATATTAAGGGCATGTCCAAGTTGTGAAATGTAAACAAACCAAAATGTAAACAAACAAAGCACTAAAATCACATTTTTCAAAGAGCCTTTTTTCTCACAAAAATTACCATTAGAAAACTTATTTTTACAAAAATGATGAATTAGAGTGTCAAAGTTTCCAAAAAAATCATTTTTGAGTGTGATCAATAAATAGCAATTACTAAAACAACTAATTCAAATGACCTGTGAAATAGCATTTTTGACGCGTCGCGAAAAATAATCTGTTTGAGTATATCAACCGCACTGACGATGAAGAAGTCTCATATCAGCGATTGGACCTTCAACATGTGGAAAGGGAAAATTTTCCCTTTCCTCCATGAAATTACAAGGAGAAAGGGTAAAAACTTCTTCATCGTCCGTGCGGTTGATATAGTCAAACACTTTAATTTTTCGCGATGTCAGACGATTGCTCTACGCGCACGCGCAGACCGTGCCAAGGACGCATTGAAAACACTATGCAAAAACACACATTTTGTTTTACTCTGAAACTCACTTATTTTCACATACTTTCAGGTATACTAGGTATAGATACCAAATTCAACACTTCAATTTACCATTTTCATAAAAAAACTGTAAATTTCTATTCATTTACGAAAATGTGATGGTCGAAAAAAAGCAACAGTAGAAGACCGAATATTGAGGATTTTTTCGACCATCACATTTTCGTAAATGAATAGAAATTTACAGTTTTTTTATGAAAATGGTAAATTGAAGTGTTGAATTTGGTATCTATACCTAGTATACCTGAAAGTATGTGAAAATAAGTGAGTTTCAGAGTAAAACAAAATGTGTGTTTTTGCATAGTGTTTTCAATGCGTCCTTGGCACGGTCTGCGCGTGCGCGTAGAGCAATCGTCTGACATCGCGAAAAATTAAAGTGTTTGACTATATCAACCGCACGGACGATGAAGAAGTTTTTACCCTTTTTCCTTGTAATTTCATGGAGGAAAGGGAAATTTTTCCCTTTCCACATGTTGAAGGTCCAATCGCTGATATGAGACTTCTTCATCGTCAGTGCGGTTGATATACTCAAACTGTTTATTTCTCGCGACGCGTCAAAAATGCTATTTTACAGGTCATTTGAATTAGTTATTTTAGTAATTGCTATTCATTGATCACACTCAAAAATAATTTTTTTGGAAACTTTGACACTCCAATTCATCATTTTTGTAAAAATAAGTTTTCTAATGGTAATTTTTGTGAGAAAAAAGGCTCTTTGAAAAATGTGATTTTAGTGCTTTGTTTGTTTACATTTTGGTTTGTTTACATTTCACAACTTGGACATACCCTTAACTGTAGTAAGTGCGGGCAGTTCAGGTTCAGTGTGAAAAAATCTTATATGGCCTTACATGAGGAACATGTAATGTCAGAATTAGAAGAAATCATCCTTATGTAATTAATGAATGGTTACTTAAATTTTTTGCATTTTTAATAGATTTTTCAAGAGTGCCCACAACTGAATCAAAATTTCCTTTTTTAGAAAAAAAGACCAATTTATTGAATTGTTAATAAAATTTTTCTAGTCAACGGAATCAATTTATTTTCTTCACGAGTAGTTAGCTAAGGTCCCTAGCTTTAAACACATATACATACCCGAATATTTCCGCACCGAAATCTCGCACGCTAACCACTATGCTACGCTCGCATGGGACTCTTAAATCTTAAATACTCTCAAGTGTCACGAGCTGAAATAAAACTTGTAGAATTATCTGAAAAAATTAAATTCTAATTTTAAGAAAAACTTCTTATATATGCGCCAAGAATATTCCCTACTTAAATTAAGTGGAAAATATTCTTAAAATAATAATGTT
Organism: Leptopilina drosophilae; assembly: GCA_032873175.1. NCBI lineage: Eukaryota > Metazoa > Arthropoda > Insecta > Hymenoptera > Figitidae > Leptopilina > Leptopilina drosophilae. The sequence continues at coordinate 40,285,177 of CM065479.1, forward strand.
CTTCTTATTGTAAGAATATTCCCCACTTAATTTAAGTGGGAAATATTCTAGGCGCATATATAAGAAGTTTTTCTTAAAATTAGAATGTAATTTTTTCAGTATACTACGTGTCAATGCTACAGCTATATTTTTATTATTATATAATATATTAACTAATTGTTTCTCAATATAATAATATTGAACATAATAATATTAATAATTTTAATTAATATCTCAATCACTGTTAACTTAAAAGTATCAAATGGCAACGAATTAATACCAAAAACGTGGATCAAATAAAAAATTGATACAGACTTTTGGCATTAATTTGATCCACTTTAGTATCAATTTGATACTTTAAAGAAAACTGTGTATAGTAATAAATTTATTATTATTGAGATATTATTAATTAACATGAATATTAATATTAATAATTTATTGTTAATTCTCAATAATATTAATACTAATTAATAATATCTCAATAATAATAAATTTATATTAATAATATAAATTTATTTATAATAATTATAAAGTAAAAGTGTTAGACAAATTATTTAATTGTTTAATTTGAAAAAAAGTCTCAATAAATAATTACTTAATACACTGAAAAAAAAATTTATTTGATTCAAATAACCGATTATTTGTCTATAACCAAATAAATATTTACTTGCATCAAATAATTTTTATTTGAATCAATTAATTAGTATTCGCTTCAAATACTGAAATATTTGATTCAAATACAATTTATTTGATTCAAATAACAATTATTTGATTCAAGTAAATATTTATTTGATTATAGACAAATAATCGGTTATTTGAATCAAATATATTTTTTTTCAGTGTATATTGATTAAATTTATTTATTAATTAATCATTATTTTCTAAAATAATTCAATTAATTATTGTAATAGTTATTTAGTTATGACACATTTATTAAAAATAAATTCATAATGTGATTTATGATGTGACAATAAATGACAAGATCCGCAGTCGGATCCGGCCCAGCACCGAGCCAGTACGGACTTAACATATCCGTCATTCTTCCGACGCCGCAGAAGAATAAGATCCGCGGGCGGAAATAATCCAGTACCGAGCCCGTACTGACAATAGTGGGAAGACGGTTCCGACAGTCGGAGCATAATCTGTACCACGCCGGTTGCGTTTTCAGATCCGTATCGGTACAGACCGTCGGTACTTGCGGTCTGTACGGGCGCGGATCCCAGCCGGTTGTAAACTCCGACATTCGTCCGACTTTTCCGCCTGGGTATGTTTGCTTAATATTTACAAGCACACAAATTATGTGTTAAAAACGAAACCATGCCTACAACCGAACCTATTCCCCTACACATAAATTGGAAATAAAAATAAAAAAATGTTTCTAAACATTGAAGAAAAGTAATTTTGTGAATAGTAAATTATTTAAACAAATTCAAATTATAAACAAAATTTAAATTTTAATCTCAACAGTAATTTAGTTCATATTAAAATATTATTAAAGTATGGGAGAGAGAGGTTGAAAGTGCCGATTTCGACAAAATGAAGGAAAATAATAGTAAAATAACAACTGTTAGATTTTATTTATGAACTATTTGGAGTAGAATTTTATACAGTTCCTGAATTTATATATACATTTGAACAATTTTTCATAGTTATTAATAAAATCGTGATTTTTTCGAGTGCGGCGATGCGTTCCAAGGATCCACGCTGCGGGGTCGGTTGTGCCGATGCTGGGGCAGATTGTGCCGCATAAAATATTAACTTTCTTTAAATTACAGCAAGTGATTTTATGCATAAGAAGTGTAAAATAATTGATACATATTATATAGCGAGGTATTAAAATAACACCACAATATATTAAAATAATGTGTAACATTTTAATCCAAATTTTTGAGATACGAATTCAAAATTTTTCGTTTTTTGAATGCAAACCTATATTTTTAATATCACAAGACAAAAATAATTTTTATTTCCTTTCTACATTTGAATAATATGTTAACAAAAAAATTTTCTCATTTCATACTCAAAAAATATTTCTTAAGATTACTCTCTAAATTTGAATTAGTAAAATTCTACTAAGAATTAGTAAAATTTTACTAATGTTTAGTAGTTTATGAACAACTTTTCACCTTTTTAATTAGTAGAATATAACTAATTTTTAGTAAAATTCTACTAATGTTTTAGTAGAATTCTACTAATTGAAAGTAACTTTTTCACTGAATGAATTAGTGAAACTGTTTTATCGACTATTAATAAAACAGTTCTAGTAATTGTTAGTAGAATTCTACTAATCAATTAGTAACGCTTTACTAAAAATTAGTAAAATTTTACTAATTGTTAGTTAAAAATGTTACTAATTGTTAGTAAAATTATTACTAAATCATTTAGTGGACAACTTTTTACCATTTCATTAGTAACTGTCTACTAATTCAGATTTAGAGAGTATTAATATAAAATTATATATTATATAGACATAGTAAGATATAATAAAGATTAAAAGATATAATAGAAAAAATGTTGTTTGAAACGTACCTGAAAATACTAAAAAAAGATGTTGCAAAAAACTTTCGAGTGAGTTTTATAAGTTTGATGGATTTAAATAAATAATTAATCTCCGAGTGCAGGTCGCTCGCACGTGGTATATTGTGCAGGTCAAAAAACAGATTAAATAAATAAAATAAGAAATTATAATTAAATAGGTACCATTTTTTTACTCTTTTTATTTTATTACATCCCAGGCGAGAACTGACGTCGGCATCAGCCTTTACGAAGCTTGATTGAGGCTGAGTAAGACGGCCGATGCGAGGTTGCTCGAGTCTATAAATGTAACACCGGTTTCTGCCTGACTCGCAGTCTTTGTTGAAGATTGGCGTTCAATCTTTAATAAATGCTGCGGAATCCTAATTCAGGAACTTTTGTTCCTGCTGACACTGCTTCCACTGTTCCCAAATTTACGCGTTTCTCGCGCTCATTCAATATAATATGAAAATAACAATCGATAATAATAATAATAATAAATATTATTATTATTTCTATTCATATTATGTATGTGTGTATAAATTTAATTGCAATATACTATTAGAACAATTATATTATTATCATGTAAATAATATATTAATAAAAATAAATGTCATTTGAAATAGTAACATTAAAAAATAATTTTAGTAAAAAAAAGATAATTTTTCTGTCAATTGGTAGGGGAGAGGGCCCTAAGGTGGTCACCCATCTTTTGAACGACTGTATATTTCAAATGGAATTATATATAAAGGTCAATAAGATTACCTAACTTCCTATCATAAAGTTTTTTTCATTTCATTTATAAAAAAAAAGTTATGTCACGTTATTATTAAAAAAACGTATTATTAAGTTGTTTATTTATTATTAATTATTTTTCAGGATCACAGAACCATATTACATATTTTTTTGCACTTTGTCCTTTCGTCAAAAATGATACTCTTTGTGTATGTACACCCAATAACATATATGCCTTGAACACAATATAAACAAAAAAATAAGAGAATGTATTCAACACATTTCAGAGAGTGACCTATGGAAACTTAAATTTCAGTCAAAAGTTGAGTAAAATGTGAATAAGCTAGTGGTAAAAAGTGGGGAAGGAAATGTGGTGGGAGGGCTAGTAAAATCATCATTTCTACATATACCGGCGGTTGATTCCTAGGACTAATTCCTGTATTACCAACATTTTTAAAACGATAAAAAAAATTAATTATCGATTGTTGATTTTTATATGTTGTACGAATTTTTGCATTATCTACACATTTTGCATTAAACAATACCTCTATTTCACTCATACACCTTATAAATATTCAAACACAAATACAACACTCTTAACATATAACATAACCTAACCTAATACACACATATAACGTAAGACTAAGTTCGCACACATTTACATATAAATGAATGATTTGAACTGTCCATATATAGTAAGTGGCAGAGTTGATTCACAACTTGCGAGAAACGGATTAAAAATGAATAACTAATTAATTACTTGTTATTTTAGTTTTATTATTTTATTATTGGTTTTAAATTAAATAAAACAATTCGTGATCAATTAATGAAGTGTTATTATTTATAAATTAAAAATTTCTTTGGATTTTTCAACTTATCTTTACAAATATGAATAAAACATTAATATATTTAAAAAGTTAAAATAAAAATAAATTAAAATAAATATTCATCCAAATAAATCTTATTTTATTTTAAAATAAATAACTATAATTAAAAGATAAAATAATTTTAAATTTATATATTAACAGATTTTTTCACGTATATATATTTCTATATTTATACATATTTTTCTTTTATAAATTTATACAGACAAAAGCAAATAAGAAATAAAGAAAATATTTTTATTTAACATCATAATCTACACGGAAAAAAATTTTTACTGTGGGGAACAGCTAATTTCGAAAATAAATAACAAATAATCTATTCAACTAATTCAGTGAATGATTTCCAATGCATTAGTCAAACTTTTTCTCTGATATAGAGAAAATGAATTTCACTGATCAGCCATATTGGAAATATTTGACAGTTTACCATTCTCATAGATTAAGAAATTGTTACAGAACACATGCAAATGTACATTGTGAAAACGACTTTCTAATTATTTGTTAATCATGGTTATAAATCAAATTTCATGGTTATAAATTAATTTCATTAATTAATTCATTAATTAATTTCATGGTTATAAATATTAAGTAAAAAACAAATTACATATATTGAAAGCTTTTAAAATTTAAATACTTTCAATATTAAAAACAATTAGATATTAAAAACAAAAACACTTTATTGAGTTTACAAAATTAAGTGAAATTAACTTTTAGAAAGGAAAGTAACACAATTTATATTAAATATAATTGTTGTTAACAATTATTTAAACATATTTTTAAAATACAATGTTTCTTACAAAACTTTTTGAAAAGAATTCACTTACTAAAATTTAAATGTTTTGAAAGAAAAATAATATAATTAGGGGAAATTTTACCAACCTTAATTAAAAGTTAGTTAATAATTAAATAAACTATTATTATTATATTTGTTTTAACTATATCACCGTCCTACAAAATTTGACTTTTCTTTTCACACACAAAAAAACCAAACTTTTTTGGAAACTAGGACCAAAAAAAATACCCGTGTCTAGCCGTTTTGCTGGATGAAGTCGTTTGTGGCTTCCAGGGGTGAAAACAATTCTTAAATGAAAAGTGACAAGTTATATTTTAAAAATAGGTTCAATTTGCCTAAAACTTGTTACTCGGGGGTTTTTGAGGTCGCTGATCACGAATCCGATGTAATTTTTTAAAAATTCAAAATGGCGGATCCAATATCGCAGCTGTCAAAATAAAAAAATGATCGGATTCGCTTGAAACCTGATACTCTGGGGTTTTTGGGGTCGCTAATTACAAATCTGATGTCAGTTTTACAAAATTCAAAATGTCGGATCAAAAAACCCTCAAGCAACGAGTTTCAGGCAAATAAAATCATTTTTTAAAAGTTGTCCGACATATTGGATCCGCCATTTTTAATTTTGTAAAACTGACATTAGATTTGTAATCAGCGACCCCAAAAACCCCAGAGTATCAAGTTTAAAGCGAATCCGATTAAATTTTTATTTTGACAGCCGCCATATTGGGTTTTTTTGGTCCTAGATTCCAAAAATATTTGGTTTTTTTGTGTGTGAAAAATCGTGTCGGACTGTGAATTTGAGCGACTGGATTCCATAAGAGAACGTAAATTTTTCTCTGCCGAAATCGACGTTTCCTGGACACTCAAAACTCAACTTCTTAATTTAAACATTTAAAATATATATCCTTACAGGAAATTTCATTGCGCATCTTATCTTTTTTCGTATCTATTACTGTTCTCGAAATATAAGGGAAAAACTGTTTTTTATGAGCGAAATTTTTAATGTTTTTTTTACTTCAACTTGCGACTACTTAGTCAATTTTACGAATTTTTTAATGAAACAACAACAAAAATACGTGTTATTTTATCCTACGAGTGACTAAAAAAGTAAAATAATGTTTTAATTACAAATAAAAAAGTTATTAATTTTTTATTGAGATATTACAAAATTCGTAAACTGAAATTTTTACTAAGCGAAGAAGTTGAGCAAGTTTTGAGCAACAAAAAACTTCCAGCGAAAAACTTGTTCATTAAGGTAGTACGCTCGTGATCGCACTTTTCTATAGAATTTCATGAAATTTGAAATCAGAATAGTTAATAACAAGATGTATGTATTTGCAAAATATTAAAAAAATTGACCGTTTCTAAAACAAGATATTTAAGTTCAAAGTTTGTTATTTAACATGGTTAACCTTTGAAAAGTGCATGTAAACGGCACATTTCTTCTAATAACTTCTAAAATTTTCTATAGATTGTTTTAAAAAACTAATATATTATAAATGAATGTTTGAGAAATTTATAACAAAAAGATTTAACAATATTAACCGTTTCAGTTAAAAGATATAATATAATATAATATTCTAACCTGACTAGTATACTTGTGTGTGAGTGTGTCTGTACATAGGGCTGACTATGTATTCAGTACAGTCCAAGCAAAAATATGCTACAGTAACTGCACCATACTATAGCATTTTATTAAAATTTACTTTTGAGAGTGACTGTCGCGAGCGTACTACCTTAAGGGAACATTCCAGTTCAAAACAGGCCAAAAGAAAGTTTTTTTTAATAAATATTATTAAAATAACTATGCCATTTATTTAAAAAATTTCTTTTTCATGTAATAAATAATTTATTTAAGAATTTGTAAAAAAAATTTCATTTTTATTTTAAAATGGCGGTGATATAAGCTATTTTCGAAAATGCCCATTTTCGGTGGTAAGATCGATTTCAAACTTTCTAAAACAGATATAAAGATAAAAAAGTCACATTCTCTTCGTTAGATATTTTTTTAGGCGTGGAACCTCAAAAAAGTGGAATTTTCTTCCCCCCTTTTTTTAGAGTACTTTTTACCCAAAATATGCAAAAAGGTGTTTTTATTCAGAATTTCTCTTATAAAAAAAAGGAAGTTGTAAATTTTCCAGTTTCTGAGGTTCCACTTATAGGCATGATGAAGCTGAATCAAAAGCTGTTTGGTTTTTTAAAATCGTTTCAGAAGAACTCGAGATATCAGTCTTACCAGATCAAAAAAAGACATTATGAGAAAAACGCATTTAAAGTTTTTGTTCATAATTTTCGACATTTTTAAAAAAAGCATCGGATTTGCTTGAAAATCGTTACTCGGGGGTTTTTGAGGTCGCTAATTATGAATATGGAATCAGATTTAAAAAATTCTAAATAGCGGATCCAATATGTCGGACATTTTTTTTTTCAAAATCATTGGATTTTCTTGAAAATCGTTACGGGGGGGTTGGGGTCGCAGATTACGAATATGACATAATTTTTCACAAATTTAAAATTGTCAGATGCAATTTGGTGGAAGAAAAAAAATTAAAATAAAAAAATTTTTACTTCCGCCATATTGGTTCCGACATTTTGAATTTGAAAATTTGATAATAATTTGTGATCAGCAACAGCAAATACATTTTTGTTTGTCTTTTTTAAAAAATTCAAATGAGAAAACATTAAAATCATTCGATTGCTAATCTGCATCCCAGGCAGAAAAATCGGTGGTTTGCCGATGCGTACGACAGGCTCGACATCGGCCCGGTGGTAAAGTCGGACAATACCCTGTACCGGCACTGTGGTACCGGGCCGGTTCCTAAAAGACAACCGGCCCGGTAGTAAGGTCGAACAATAACCGGTACCGGCACCGGCCCGGTACTATTTTTTAATACCGTTTTTACACCGGCGACGGGATTTTGCCGGCAATAAAATTAGTACCGGCCCGGTTCTGGCATTCCATGCAGTTTTTACACCGGCGATGGACTTTTTCCGGCATCAAAATTAGTACCGGCCCTGCACCGGCCCGGTTCCAGTATTCGATGCAGTTTTTACACCGTCGACGGACTTTTGCCGGCATAATATTTTTGTGTCTTAAAAAGTCTAAATTTTTAATTTTTTGAAATTTTTTTTTACACCATTCGGAAGAATAAGAAAATCAAATCTATCGAAATCAAATGTTTTTTAAAATCTTTTTTTATATAGTTGGAAAAATTACATTTCATTAAACTCTATTAATTCAGCTTTAAATTGTCCAGGAAAATCACTCAAAAATCCGGGAATTTGTTACTGCCGAATTACTAGACACCCTATAATAACTTTTTTCGTTTAAAATAATTTTGGTCAGGTTTTATCTGATTTATTGTTATAAAATTTTTATAATCTAACAAGGTATTATATTAATTTCATTATACTAAGTTTCTGCAAGTTTTTCCTATAAAGCCGATACCGGGACGGTACCATGCCAGCGTTTTTTCTTTAGCCTTAGTCCCAACGTATAATGACATTAACAAATGTTATTATAATTGTTAACTTTGACATTACATTATTCAAACTGTCTTTTAGAAAAGGTTTTTTCTATTAATTTAGAACATTTTGTAATTAGTACTGATGTCACACTTCATATATAAACTTTCCATTCACTTTTCATAAGCAGGTTTAGGTTAGCGGATGCGGCGTCGACTTTGTAGCCCAAGGGTCCTGAGTTCAATTCCTCATGTCATCAGATTTTTCGTAAATAATTAATAATAATTCATATGTTTCAGCATTCTATTTAGTGTTTACAATTAAATTAATTAATAAATAATATTGTTTAACGTTTAATATATGTAAAAATGTATAACAATAATAATTAATAATTTTTTTTTACTACCGGCCCGGTATCGAGCCGGTGGTTTACCGGCACCGGGGCGTATATTTCCCGGGTTATCATTGTTGACTGGACCGGCTCCAAGCCGGCAGAAATACCGGCACCGGGCCGGTGTCTAAATTTCACTGGCACGGAACGTCGTCGGTGGTGTGCCGGCAATAAACCGGTACGAAAACACTTAAAACAAGAACCGGCCCGGTGCCGGGCCGATGGTTTACCGGCACCGGAGCGGATATTTCCTGGGTTATCATTGTTGACTGGACCGGTTCCGGGCCGGCGGTTCAGCCTGGGATACAAAAACATCTTTGACATGGCGACGAATAAAAATGTATAACTTTTGTTTTACTTCGAATTTTGCAATAAAATTTTAAGAGAGTATTCTTGACACTATAAGAAATCAGAAAATAAAATAAAAAAAATCGATTTTTTAAACATTTTGAACTGGAATGTCCCCTTAAGGCGGTGTCGAAGTCGATTGGATTTTTGCATTGAGCTTCAATGGGAAAATCGCATCGACTTTGACACCGTCTTAAGGTCCAAACAAGTTTTTCCCGAAAGTTACAGTTCAATTAAACAATTAGTTAACAAATTGACGAATGTTAAAAGTCGTTGGTGGCTGAACGCCCATCGCGCATTCTATAGAGTATTCTATAGCGAATTCTATAACAAATTTTATAGAATATTCTATAGAATATTTTGTAGAATTTATCTGGAAATAATTTTATAATTTTTTTTCACGAATTCTATAGAATTTGACTAGAAACATTTTCAATAATTCGTAAAAAAAGTTTGAAAAATTATTTTTAGATAAATTCTACAAAGTATTCTATAAAATTCCCTATCGAATTCGCTATAGAATACTCTATAAAATGCTCTATAGTCACTCCGTAGAATCATTCTATCATCAACCGCCGTTCGATAAGTATTCGACAAAAAATCGATGATAAAGTCAAAACATTTTTATTTTAACTAATATTTGAATTGCATTATTTGTTATATTTTATTTCATTTAAATTGATCGATTTGACTAATTAATTATACTGGTCTACAAAAAATTACATTTTCTCTGATTCAAAGATCCGACAATGATATTTTAATAGGATTTTCATCGCTGAACACGAAAATGACCTCCAAAAGTGCCCATCAAGTCGAGATTTTGCAAGAAATGGACTCAAAGTTTCAGAAAACCCTGTTTTTGGTTTTTTTGATAACGTGTAGAGAATGATGCCGACGTGCTAGAAGTCTCTAATTAGGCTTAAATTATAGCTTGGACTGTCAACTATAAGAATCTAATCGAAAAAGTTCTGAATCAGTCAAAAATTTTCATATAGCACTACTTTTTCATGTGCGCGCGTACTACTTGTACTCATAGAACGGTACACTATAGCACTCTTACTTATTAATTTTATTTGCGCTATTTATTGTTATTTATCATTTTTGGGATCGCTAATTAATACGAATTTTGAAACGACCATTTTGATTTTTTTTACTTTTGACTTAAGATTCGTAATCATCGACCTCGGAAACCCCCAAATAGCAAGTTTTAATCAAATCCATCAATTTTCAAAATTTAATATGTCTGACATTTTGAATTGTTTAATAACGACCTTACATTCAATCACCAACATTCAGCGAGCCCATAAATAGTGTACCGCTCTATAAGTACAAGTATAGAGCGTGTGCGCACATGAAAAAGTCGTGCTAAATGGAAATTTTTGACTGATTTTGAACTTTTTGGATTTGATTCTTATAGTTGACAGTTCAATCTTTAATTTAAGCCTAATTAGAGACTTCTAGCACGTCAGCGTCATTCTCTAAACGTGGTTAAAATAGGCCAGAAACAGGGTTTTCTGAAACTTTTAGTCCATTTCTTGCAAAATCTCGACTTGATGGGCACTTTTGGCGGTCATATTTGTGTTCAGCGATGAAAATCCTATCCTTATGGAAAAGTTGATTGGGCCCAGACTGGGTCCCCCAATGTCCAAAGTGGGCTCCCCGGCCAACGCCCAAAGTGGACTTGTAACACTGAACCCATTGTTTGCCCAAGCTTAGGAAAGCTATTATATCTGGCCCTATTCTGGGCCAGATTGGGTTGTCTTAATGTTTACCCAAAGATATATATAGTAAAGAAATTCTAATTTAATTATATTAAATCGTTTATTAATTTAAAAACACACAATTTTTACAATCTTTAAAATGTGTAGATACACATCTACCTATTCATCTGTATTATCATTATCTGGACACTCTCGCTCTCTGCGTCCTCCTTCCCAATCACGTGCTCCAGCAATTGTTGAATCAATTGCATCTATAACTATCTTGTCAACAATTTTTTTTTCATTACTGCAGTGAGTTTGCATTACAGCATCTCTATAAAAAATATAAGTTTTAGAAAAACTTTAAATTACAGACAAAACTATTAAAAATTATAAGAAAAATGTAACTTAATTGTATATTTATATCATTAAATTAAAAATAACACTATCATTATTACAAATAATATACAAATTTCGCTTACCCACAATACATTTTTGTATTTTATAGTTGCTCAGAACTAATTTTTCCCCTGCTTTTTGATATTGGTAAATTGCATACACAGCTCCTTCAACATATATTTCTTTATTATACTGTTTACACTCTTTATTACATGTAATTCCTTATCAATAAGGAAATATAGAGAAGTAGTCTGCAAGTAATATATAGATAAAAATATTAATTATTAATATATTTTGTTTTTTTAATTTTTAATTTTGAGTAAGTTTTGAAAAATAAATATATTTGAGCAAAATATTTATAACTTGTAATTAATCGAAGTAGCTTTTGTAACTAAAAGTGTCAAAAATAATATTTTTTTTATATACTTACAAAATCTTCACGAAACTTATCGTTTTTCAATTTTGTGTTGAAGTCTTCAAATTCTTTAATTTCTGTAAATGGCAATTGCAAATTATTATTTGCTATAAATCCTCTAACTTCAGCTGAATCAGATTTCAGTAACAGAGATTGGAGTAATCCATCCATTGAATCCATTTTAGTAGAAAGTTGATCCATTTGAACACGTAGGCCTTTTAATACAGTTAACAGCAGACGAGTATCTGTAAAAAATGTAAAATTCAAATATAAATACAATCAATTATTACAGAAAGTATTATATAATTAAAATTATAATATATTAAACCTGAAGAAACATGTTTTGGTTTATGTTTGTCCTTAACTTTAGCCTTCGCGCCAGTCATTTCTTGATCTTCTGTAACTTAATATTTAAAAATATTTATTATATTAATATTTATTTATTTAAACTTATTTATTTCATGTTACATATCATACCATGTTTAAACTTATTATAGTCCGGGAGCCAGCGACCAAAACAACTATCTCATTTCATACCGGCCGAAAATTTGAGTATAGATTACTGAAGACATGTAAATAACAGAAACCCACGTCTGGCAGGCCAATGCTGGGACAGGGGGGCGAATAGGTGAAAAATAATGAAAAAATTTCTCATTTCATACCAAATAAAACCTTTAGAAATCGAAAGTTGACATCTACACGAGTATAAAAATGTGCGTCTGGCAGTTCTGGGCTGGGACAAAGTACGTCTGGCAAAGGGTTAAACATGTAAAAAAATCGAAAACTTTTTCTGATTTCATACCGATTAAAACCTTGAGAAATCGAAAGTCTACATTCAAACAAGTCTAAAAATTCGCGTCTGGTAGTTCTTGGCTGGGACACAGTACGTCTGGCAGCCCTTCGAAGATGCGGAAAATGGGTCAATGGGTGAAAAATAATGTAAAAATTTCTCATTTCATACCGATTAAAACCTTTAGAAATCAAAAGTTGACATCTACACGAGTGTAAAAATGTGCGTCTGGCAGTTCTGGGCTGGGACAAAGTACGTCTGGCAAACGGTTAAACATTTTAAAAAATCGAAAATTTTTTCTGCCAGACGTACTTTGTCCCAGCCCAGAACTGCCAGACGCGCATTTTTAGACTTGTTTAGACTTGTTTGACACGTGCGTAGTTTGTGACATCGTAACAATTGCTTCAAACTAACGAACTATAAACAGCTTAAATTTCTTACTCATGCAACTAGCGGGATGAATAACACAGACACGAATATAAATAACAGAAGAATGTGTTTTCAAAACATTCTTAGAGTTTAAGTAGATGTATATAAAACTTAGTTCTTTTTGAGGTAACAACAAGCGGTTAAAATGATGAAAACTGCATCGAAAATTTAATCTTTTGAGATATAAATTACAATTTTTTGTTACACATACCTTTGTTTAAAAACTAATTATATCTTTCATCAAAAAGTAAAAATATTAGGCGAAACCGAGGAAAACTATAAACTGATTTTGACACGTGCCAAGATATTGCCTGAAAGTAAAACAGAGCACGAAATAGAAACGAAAGCCAGCTGAGCGGAAACGGAACGAAACGAAATCATGTTTGTCACATGATCACTTTTGCTGAAGGCGCGCTTTTTTAAATCTTGTAAGTTTATTTCAAATTACGTCTTTTTAAAATTTAAAGTAGAACCTAATAAATAAATAACTGTTATACGCAAATACAAAGAACTTCATATTAGTATTAATATAATTTTATTTTACATATTAATTCCGTAAATATAACAAAGAAGTAGCAAGAGGATGACTTTTAACTGTAGATTCGTTATTTGTAGGAACATTATTTTTAATAAAAAGAGATATTCCTATAAATGTTATTTTATTTAATTATGTGTGAAAATGACAATAAGTAGTTATAATTAATATGTTTAAATCTTTTAAAATAATTAACATTCAATTAACAATCGATAGTCTGCTCTCATTCATAGCCAAAAAAAGACTGTCCCCAGAACAGCTCATCGAAGCCTCGTCCACCAGCTCGTCTATGTTCATCGTAGGCTACGTTTTGTCTACCCAAAGGTAGACAAAACATAAACATAAGCCCAAAATGTTTATAAGACGACCGATCAGGCCACCATTTCCTCGAACTTCTTAGTTCCAATGAATATTTTCAAAATTCTACTTCATTCTGCTTTCCTGACAAATTGGTCGTCCTCGGCCAGTGGTTAGCAATTGAACAGTATCTATATAAAATCAAAAAAATTGTTATTTTCTTTAAAGTTGATTTTTAGAGTTTTCATAAACAATTCCAAAACACTTGAAACATCAATTGAAAGTGATCAGTTTTCAAAGAGAATTCAAATGACTTGCAATTATTATAATGAAAACTAGATTTTAGAGAAAGGTTCTGTTAGTTAGGAACTTTTGTAACGCTTTATAAGAGCCATTCTGAATAAATCAGACGCTCCTAAACTCAGCGCACCTGGTTGCCAGTCTTGCCAGGAACGCACCTAGATCTAGATAGCCAACCAACCACCATGTTGAACCTGACTGCGACTATAGTCCCGGTCTCCGCCTAGTGATCCCTCTGCGGAATAAATTTGACCACTTCTCATTCTTAGGATTACTAGACTTGACCCCAGTTGGCTTAATTATAACTATAATAGTCCCTGCCTCCACCTAATATTCCCTCCGGTAAGAGCTTGACCATTTCTTTACCATTCCCATTATTTCTAATATTCTTATATTAGACTCGGCCAATGTACAACACTTGTACACAAACTACTCACCAAGCTACTATGTGGTATCAAATGTGATCCACCTACGTAAGCTGTCCACCGCCACAACACTGCGATGATTTGGTGATTTCTTGAGGTCACGAAGATCTTGGACTTCGTACCTATCATTGGGCAGAACTGCTGTAACCTTGAAAGGCCCCTTTGCCTTAGCTGTTAACTTCCTGCTTTCTCCCGTAGCCACAGGGTTCGCCTTCACCATGACAACATCCCCTACTGTGTATGATGGTAGTTTGAACCTACGAGAGTCAAATCTTCTTTTCTGTTCCAACTGCTCAGCATCTGTGGATGCCTTTGCATCGGTCCTCATCTGTTGCAGATCAACTTGATCAAGGGTATCTTGAATACTGGCAATCAACTTCGCATCGGCCATACTGCGTGGTTTATATCCCATTAACAATTCATTTGGTGATCTTCGCGTTGTTCTATTTGCAGAGCAGTTAATAGCGCTTTGCACTTTTTTAATATTTTCGTCCCAGGATTCTTCGCTCCCACCAGCACAGGTAGCTCCTAGTGAGTCTAGGACAGTACGATTCATTCGCTCACACTGCCCGTTCGCTCGAGGTGTTGCTACGGCATTAAGAATGTGTTTAATGCCGTATTCTTCACAAAAGGCCTTTAATGAGTGAGATGTAAAAGCTGATCCTCTATCACTAATAATTCGGGATGGAACTCCGAAAATTGCAATTAGCTGATTAAGTGCTTTTAATACCACTTTTACAGAAGTGTTTCGAACAGGCTCCAAAATGCAAAATTTAGTGAAAGCATCTACAATTGTGAGAATTTAAGTATTTTTTATTACTACGAATAAAAGGTCCAACATGATCAAGGTGAATAGTATGAAATGGGATTGAAATCGTATCTATCGGATGCAATAGTCCTGGTTTTCGGCTTGATGGATTTTTATAATATAAGCAATTTAAACAGGACTTTACATATTTAAAAACAAATTTTCTCATACTTTTAAACCAATAGTGTTCTTGAATTTTTTTCTAACGTTTTTTCAAGAGCAAAATGTCCCTGTTCATCATGACATAATCTGACTACATTAAATCGAGACATGCGAGGAACTACCCATTTATTGCCAGAGTCAGTCTTTCGAAAAAGTACCCCCCCTTTAAGGTCATATTTATCGAAATATTGCTTCGTGTCTGATTGTTTAATTCCCGATTCTAAAATTTTACGAATCACGTCAATGTCAGGGTCCTGTAATTGAGCCACTTTAATCCATTCTTTTTCTGTAATGTCTATAGCAAGGCAATCTATTGGATTTCGACTTAAATAATCTACATGTGCAATTTGAGTACCAGGTCGATATTCAATATTAAAATCAAAATCTTGAAGGTAAATCCACCATCGTGCTACTCGAGGTTGAATATTCTTTTTGTTAGCTGTGGCTCGAATTGCGATGCAATCAGTAACAACAGTAAATTTAATGCCTATTAAATAGACACGAAAATGTTTGAAAGACGAGAATACAGCCAAAGTTTCTAAGTCATATGCACTGAAAAAAGTATATTTATAGTACTGCCATAAATATAGCCAATTCTGACATATTATATTGGTAGATATGATACAGTATTGCTGTTTCAGCTATACGCAGTGTAGAACAGCAATATGTATTTGAGAGACAATAATATGTATGCGGAGAACACGAATACTGTATTTTAAGAACAGGAATACGGTATTGCTGTTTCAGCTATACATCCTAACCATACTTGTATGTCAAAATTAACATTATCCTTTTTTTCAGTGTGAATGGTATCGCTCTTCTTCGGGAGTTCTTTTTCTACTATAATAGGCTACAACATATTTCATGCCTTCCCGTTTTTGTATTAGTATAGCGCCTATACCTACTGCACTCGCGTCTGTGTGTACCTCCGTCTCTAACGTACTGTCATAAATGGCCAAAACAGGCCGCTCGGACAATATTTTCTTTACAGTTTGAATTGCTTCCTTCTGTTCTTGTCCCCATACGAAGGGTGCATTTTTACGTAATAAAATAGTTAAAGGTAAGACAATTCGAGCAAAATTCTTTATAAATTTACGAAAATAGCCGGCAAGACTCAAAAATTGTCTAACTTGTTTTACATTTATTGGATCGATGACGTCCATTACAGCGTTTACTTTATTTGATCCCGGTCTTACACCCTCACTTGAAATTTCCCGGCCTAAATATTCGATTTTTTTCTGAAAAAATCTACATTTTACTAATTAAGGGTTAGTCCGTTTGCCTTTAATGCCTTTAAAACATTTTTTAATGCAATAAATGCTTCTTCCATTGTTTCAGAAGCAATTAAAATGTCATCAAAATGTATCAGCGCGGTATTTTTAAAATTTTTATTCATTGCTTTTTGAAATACGGCGAGAGCATTAACTAAACCGAATGGCATTCGTAAAAATTCATATTGTCCGTCAGGTGTTATAAGGTAGGTAAACTTGCAAGTACCACTTTCACAAAAAAAATTTTTTTCAATGCCAGAATTTAGAACTAATTTAGTGCTAATTTAGTACCGAATTTAAAAATTTAGAGCTGTTAAACTTTTTTAAAAAGCATATGGTACTGCTAGCTTGACGTATAGCTACAAGTACCATACCCTTAAAAGTAAGATGTTTGTAAAATTTCTTTCACGAGAATTTAGAGCTAATTTAGTGCTCTAACATAGCTTAAAAACAATTTTTCAAAAACTACCCATAAACTCAAGAACTACCTAACTAAAATAAAAAAACGCTTTTTTCAAAAAACTTTTTCATAGGAATTTAAAAATAATTTAGTGCTGTATCATAACATTAAAAACAATTTCCCAAAAACTACCCTTAAACTCAAAAACTACCTAACTAAAATAAAAAGGCATATTTTTAAAAAAAAATTTTCATGAGAATTTAAAACTCTTTTAGAGCCCTAAAATAGCATTAAAAACAATTTCTCAAAAACCACCCTTAAATTAAAAAACTACCTAACTAAAATAGAAAAGCGTTTTTTTAAAATTTCTTTCACGAGAATTTAGAGCTAATTTAGTGTTCTAACATAGCTTAAAACTATTTTTCAATAACTACCCATAAACTCTAAAAATACCTAATTAAAATAAAAGCGTTTTTTTTAATTTTCATAGAAATATAAAACTTATGTAGTGCTTTATCATAACATTAAAAACAATTTCCCAAAAACTACCCTTAAACTCAAAAACTACCTAACTAAAATAAAAAGGCATATTTTTAAAAAAAAATTTTCATGAGAATTTAAAACTCTTTTAGAGCCCTAAAATAGCATTAAAAACAATTTCTCAAAAACCACCCTTAAATTAAAAAACTACCTAACTAAAATAGAAAAGCGTTTTTTTTAAATTTCTTTCACGAGAATTTAGAGCTAATTTAGTGTTCTAACATAGCTTAAAACTATTTTTCAATAACTACCCATAAACTCTAAAAATACCTAATTAAAATAAAAGCGTTTTTTTTAATTTTCATAGAAATATAAAACTTATGTAGTGCTTTATCATAGCATTAAAAACAATTTTTCAAAAACTATCTGTAAACTAAAAAACGACCTAACTAAAAATAAACGTAATTTTAAAAAAATTTTATCATAGGAATTTAAAACTCATTTAGTGATCTAATTTACCACTAAAAACAATTTTCCAAAAACTACCTTTAAACTTAAAAACAACTTGAATAAAAAAATTTTAATATTTGAAAGATTCTTTTACGAGAATTTAAAACTAATTTAGTGCTCTAACGTAGCATTAAAAAAAAGTTTCCAAAAAATAGCTTATTTTGAAAAAAAATTTAATTGGAATTTAAAAGTAATTCAGTACTCTATTCTAGTATTTAAAATTTTTTTAATCTACACTTAGACTCAAAAACTATATAACTGAAATAAAAAATCGATTTGTTTATAAATTTACCTAAAGAAAACAGAAGAGCGTATTATTAAAAAAAAGTTTCACGAGAATTTAAAACTAATTTAGTGCTCTAATGTAACAGTAAAAAAAGTTACTAAAAACTAACCATAAACTCGAAAACTACCTAACTAAAGTAGAAAAGCGTTTTTTTAAATTTCTTTCACGAGAATTTAGAGCTAATTTTGTGCTCTAACATTGCTTAAAAACAATTCATCAAAAACTACTTTTAAACCCAAGAACTACCTAACTAAAATTAAAAAACTTTTTTTGATTAAAATTTTCATAGGAGTTTAAAACTTATTTAGTGCTTTAACATAGCATTAAAAACAATTTTTCCAAAAATACCCAGAAACTCAAAAACTAACTAGATAAAATAAAAATGCTCATTTTAAAAAAAATTCTTTTACGAGAATTTAAAGCTAATTTAGTGCTCTAACATAGCATTAAAAAAAATTTCAGAAACTACCTAACTAAAAATAGCGTATTTTTAATAACATTTTTATAGGAATTTAAATTAATTTAGTGTTCTATTCGAGAATTAAAATTTTTTTAAATCTACACTTTAACTTAAAAACTACCTGCTAAAAGAAAAAAGCGTTGTTTTTAAAAAATATTTTTATAAAAATTTAAAATTAATGTAGTGATCAGACGTAGCATAAAAAAAAAGTTTCCAAAAACTACCCACAAACTTTTGAGTTTATTAACCACCTAACAACAAGTAATCAAAATCAATATTTTATTTTATTGTTACTACAATTTTACATTGTTACTATAATTCTTTAAAATTATTTTCAACGTTTCAATGCAATTATTATCCTCTAGAATTTTTAACTAAAATTCTTCCATATTAATATATTATATCTTCAAAATTTTTTTACAAAGTTTTTTGAGAATTTTCACACTGAGAGAAATGGATAGTCAGATTTTGATGTTAAAAAGATGATGTTACAGGATACTATCATTATGCTACTGCCAACCATCACAGATGCTAAAGAAATATAGTTATTCTACCCCGTATTACCAAGATGTTACTCCTGATGATATTGATGGTAACGGTGACTATCTAGATAGCTGTCTGTATACGTAGCATTAAAGATGGTCACCCTAACCACAATTATGTTACCCACTACTATAAATTTCTCTCCGTGCAAATCCAATTTGTTTTCTACAATTCAGTTCTACAAAATTTTTATTATTTGGAAATTTTTCAATTTAAATAATATATATTAACAAATAGAACGATATAATTAATTAAGAAACTTGAATTAAACTTTTTGTTAAACAATTAATTATACAGAATTTTTAGTTTGAAGTATAAAAATTTTTAATTCTCAAAAATTGTTATTTAAAACCAAATTAAATTATTTTTAAAAATAATGATTTTAATATTTAATTTCTATATAAAATTTTAATTCAAATTCATTTTTAGATCAAATTTATTAGACAATTACAAGACAATTAAATTATTTAAATTTAAAACTGAAATAGTGGAAATTTACTTACAATATATGAAATTTAACTAAAAATCAGGGACTTAATTTCAGCGATTTGAATCAGTAGAATTTCACTGAAAATCAGTTAAAATTGACTAAAACTTTAATCATTTTTAACTGATCTTCAATGAAATTTTACTGATTCAAATGGCGAAAATTCAGTCATTGAAAATCAGTCAAATTTCACTGATTCCGTTTTAGAGAGTATAATAGCAATTGAGTTACATTAGGTAGTTAACATTTAGCTGCAGTAGCTAACTTTTTTACTTCGTGAATGTTTGTTAACATTGAATTCTCATAAGGAATATTATCAACAAAATTTTAAATAATGTTGAATTATTTTAACAATTTTCAATAATTTCAATATAATTTTAAAATAACTTAATTTTTACAGTAATTTGTAACTACTTTAAAATTCTATTTTTGAGTTTTTATAAACACGAAAAATTTACATACTTTTAGAAAAATTTGAAAAATTAATATTTTTAAAAAATCAAAGTTCTTTAACATTTTTAATTAAATTTATCCAAAATTGAAATAATTTCAAATTAAAACCTTTTTAACATTATCTGTCTATGCTGTTGGTATTATTATTATTATTATCAGAAATAGAAAAAATTGGAAGGTTTTGTATCAGAATTCGCAATAATTTTTTAATTTATGAGACAAACATTAAAAACACCAAAATTCATCATTTTCTTTATATATTCTTAAGAATTTTTTTTCCTCTATTTTTAAATAACAGTTTTTTTCATTTTTTCTATTTTAACGTTTATTTTAAGTATTCCAAAACATGTCTAATCCTGGTAGAAAAAAGTGAATGTAGGTAGATTTGAATTTATGGGTACTTTTTAAAAATGGTTTTTAAGGTTATGTTATTCAGTGGTCACGTGTCCCATATTCTTTACTATAGAAAAACGTCACACTGAATAACATGACCTTAATGCTATGTTAAATTTCTAGGAAACAAATTTATAAAAAATACGCTTTTTCTTTTAGCAGATACTTTTTTAGTTTCAGTGTAATTTGAAAAATTTTTAAATGTTAGTATAGTGCACTAAATTACTTTTAAATTCCTATAAAAATTTTTATTAAAAATTAAGCTATTTTTAGTTAGGTATTTTTTAAAAATATTTTTCAATGCTATGTTAGAGCACTAAATTAGCTCTAAATTCTCGTGAAAGAAATTTAAAAAAACGCTTTTCTACTTTAGTTAGGTAGTTTTCAAGTTTATGGTTAGTTTTTGGAAACTTTTTTTTACTGCTACATTAGAGCACTAAATTAGTTTTTAATTCTCGTGAAAATTTTTTTTAATAATACGCTCTTCTGTTTTCTTTAGGTAGTTTTTGAGTTTATGGGTAGTTTTTGAAAAATTGTTTTTAAGCTATGTTAGAGCACTAAATTAGTTTTAAATTCCTATGATTAAATTTTAAACAAATCGATTTTTTATTTCAGTTTGATAGTTTTTGAGTCTAAGTGTAGATTTAAAAAAATTTTAAACACTAGAATAGAGCACTAAATTACTTTTAAATTCCAATAAAATTTTTTTTTTAAATAAGTTATTTTAGTTAGATAGTTTTTTAAAACTTTCTTTTAATGCTACTTTAGAGCACTAAATTAGTTTTAAATTCTCGTGAAAGAATCTTTCAAATATTTAAATTCTTTATCCAAGTAGTTTTTATGTTTAAGGGTAGTTTTTGGAAAATTGTTTTTAGTGCTATATTAGAACACTAAATGAGTTTTAAATTCCTATGATAACATTTTTTTAAAAATACGTTTTTTTAGTTAGGTCGTTTCTGAGTTTACGTATAGTTTTTATAAAATTGTTTTTAAGCTATGTTGGAGCACTAAATTAGTTTTAAATTCCTTTGAAAAATTTATAAACAAATCGATTTTTTATTTCAGTTATATAGTTTTTGAGTCTAAGGGTAGATTAAAAAAATTTTAAATACTAGAATAGAGCACTAAATTACTTTTAAATTCCAATTAAATTTTTTTTCAAAATAAGCTATTTTTTGGAAACTTTTTTTTAATGCTACGTTAGAGCACTAAATTAGTTTTAAATTCTCGTAAAAGAATCTTTCAAATATTAAAATTTTTTTATTCAAGTTGTTTTTAAGTTTAAAGGTAGTTTTTGGAAAATTGTTTTTAGTGGTAAATTAGAGCACTAAATGAGTTTTAAATTCCTATGATAAAATTTTTTTAAAATTACGTTTATTTTTTGTTAGGTCGTTTTTTAGTTTACAGATAGTTTTTGAAAAATTGTTTTTAATGTTATGATAAAGCACTACATAAGTTTTATATTTCTATGAAAATTAAAAAAAACGCTTTTATTTTAATTAGGTATTTTTAGAGTTTATGGGTAGTTATTGAAAAATAGTTTTATGCTATGTTAGAACACTAAATTAGCTCTAAATTCTCGTGAAAGAAATTAAAAAAAAACGCTTTTCTATTTTAGTTACGTAGTTTTTTAATTTAAGGGTAGTTTTTGAGAAATTGTTTTTAATGCTTTTTTAGGGCTCTAAAAGAGTTTTAAATTCTCATGAAATTTTTTTTTTTAAAATATGCCTTTTTATTTTAGTTAGGTAGTTTTTGAGTTTAAGGGTAGTTTTTGGGAAATTGTTTTTAATGTTATGATACAGCACTAAATTATTTTTAAATTCCTATGAAAAAGTTTTTTGAAAAAAGCGTTTTTTTATTTTAGTTAGGTAGTTTTTGAGTTTATGGGTAGTTTTTGAAAAATTGTTTTTAAGCTATGTTAGAGCACTAAATTAGCTCTAAATTCTCGTGAAAGAAATTTTACAAAAATCTTACTTTTAAGGGTATGGTACTTGTAGCTATACGTCAAGCTAGCAGTACCATATGCTTTTTAAAAAAGTTTAACAGCTCTAAATTTTTAAATTCGGTACTAAATTAGCACTAAATTAATTCTAAATTCTGGCATTGAAAAAAATTTTTTTTGTGAAAGTGGTACTTGCAAGTTTACCTACCTGGTGTTATAAAAGCAGTTTTTTCTATGGAGTCTGGGTGCATAGGAATTTGATGGAATTCAGATTTCATATCCAATGATGTGTATATCCGTTTATTTTTAAGTTGATCTATTTGATCATCTATCAATGGTAAAGAATATTGAATGCGTTTAGGTATTTTATTATGCGCTCTGTAATCTATAACTATTCGCCATTCTGCATTCTTTTTTTTAATAAGAATTATAGGACTCCCGTAAGGTATGCACCTTACTTGCTTACTTGCTTTTTTTTTTGCTTACTTGCTTTCACGGATAATTTTACTCGCTTCTAGTTCGTCTAAAATTTCTTTTACATCTTTACGATCGGAGAGAGATAGTCGATAAGGAGCATGATAAACCGTCTCTGTCATTAAATCAATTTTCATTTCGGTTGCAGTACATTTGCCTAGTTCTTCGATATTAAATGACACGGTTTTACGATATTTGTTTAACAATTCTATTAATTGTTCTTTAATTTCAAATCGAGATTTTTAGTTTTGATATCTGTTTCTTCTACAGGTTTGCCATGACTCATATCGACCATTTCTACTTGCAATTTATTATTTAATTTTACTGAGTCGTCCAAAGTAAATGTTATACCAGTCATATCTGATATTGCTTTTGTTCCGGATTTAAGCAAAACATTTCTACCAATTATTGCTTCTTTTGCTAATTGATTGTCTTGGACAATAAATACTTTAATTGTGAAAGGAATATTATCTATGCAAATTTTAATTTTTGATTTAGCAATGGGTGTGACTATCGCGTGATTAAATCCGGTTAATATTTGACTTGTATTTTTGAATTTTATATTTAATTCTCGTGCTAAACTTTCTCGGATTATCGAACAATCACTTCCCAAATCTACGGTGCATATTTTTTCTTTCAAATTTAAAAGGCAAGTTTTTATCGGTTTGTTTACATTACCCGTCCCAACAACGAATACTTCTTGATTTGTCATCTCTTCATGAAGAGACCCCCCGTCGTTCCCTAGTCATGCAGTTCCCTCGTTTTTCATCTTTATTCTTTTTTTGTAGCATTCCTTTTCTTAGTGCCCTATTTTATTACAAAAATTACATTTGGGTTTTTCCTTAGTCGATCTTTCGGAAGGTTTTTCGTTTTCAGATTTGTTCTCTTTACGCGTATCGTTTTCGGATTTGTTTGGTTCACTATTTTGCAATTTAGGACATCGATTTTTTCTATGACCTTTTTCTCGGCAATTGTAACATTCATCGGGTCCAAAAGATTTAAATGGACGTTTGCCTTTTTCGTGTTTAACAAATTTTTTATTGTCTAAAGTATCCTTATTTTTCTTTAAATCTTTATTGTCCTCAATTGACAAAGATCCTAAACATTGACTTAATGCGGCTATTGAATTTATTTTTGAAGTCATTAAATTTGTTCGCAATTGTTCGTCTTGAATCCCGTAAATAACGAACTCAACTATTTTTTTCTCGGGTATTTCTAAATTAAGACGGTTGATTCTTTTGATTTTTTCAAAGCAATATGACAAATAAGACTGACCTGACTTACTTTTATATTGACATGCGTTTTCAAATAATTTTCCAAAAATTTCATCCCCTGAAAATTGCCAAAGAATAAATGTAAATGCATGCCAACTAATTGGTGCAACCTTAAGGCCATCGTACCAACTTTTTGCAATCCCCTTTAGTTTCAATGAGGCTAAATAACTTTTATAAGATTCATCCCAATCATACATCACAGCAAACATGTTAATTTTCTCTAACCATTCCGCGGCTGATAAATCTTTTTTTTCAGGATCAAATTCTGGCAACAATTTTACATTTAAATATTTATTTGAAGCTTTACTGCCTGTCTTAACGATTGTGGTTAGCACTTCAGCCAATTTTGCAAAATCGGACTCACCCTTTTGTGATCTAGAGTAGTTTCGTTTCTCGTCGCCGACCTGCTTCTATTGCGACTTCTGCTTCTTGATAGATTCCTACTCATCCTTCTGTAGTCATAGTCGTTTTGAGATTCCCTTGAATGACTTCTGCGATATCTTCGCCCTGAAGAATTCTAGACCTTTGCCTTCTGTTGTCTCTTTCCTTTTTTCTTGAAGATCGCCGTGAAGAAGAATCATCTCTTACACTTTCTTCGAGCCTTTGTTTCTTTGAATGTTTTGCACTCACATGTTTATCACTTCGCGGCATTTTCAACGATCTTTTCTCTTAATTACTTATTTTTTTAAAAGAAATGTCTCACTAATATTTTTCTTTCAGTACACAAAAAGAAAAATTTTCACCTAGTTAATTTGTCTATACAATATATCAGGGGCAACGCGCCGTATCGACACGAGTTAAGTATCCCACTTCTGAACTGAAGGAATATTATTTTTAATAAAAAGAGATATTCCTATAAATGTTATTTTATTTAATTATGTGTGAAAATGACAATAAGTAGTTATAATTAATATGTTTAAATCTTTTAAAATAATTAATATTCATTAAACAATCGTTAGTCTGCTCTCATTCATAGCCAAAAAAAGACTGTCCTCAGAACAGCTCATCGAAGCCTCGTCCACCAGCTCGTCTTTGTTCATCGTAGGCTATGTTTTGTCTACCCAAAAGTTGATAAGCCCAAAATGTTTATAAGACGAGCGATCAGGCCATCATTTCCTCGAACTTCTTAGTTCCAATGAATATTTTCAAAATTCTACTTCATATTTTAGATAAAAAATATTTGTTATATTTGTAATGTCAATAATTTTGTTTTTATACAATGTAATTTAAATTGGAAAATAAACTTAAACTTAAATAAATATAATCAAAAATTTTTAAATAAAAAGTTATGTAGGATGGATAGGGCGTGAAATAATTGGGAGAGGCTCGTATTCATTTTCAAAAAGTGTTTAATCTTAGAAGGTTAATTTTGTACTGCTGATACTTCGGGGGTGGAAGGTTTACAAAATCTTACCTGCACCCCTCTACTTCGCACAAACTTTGGTGGAAAGGCCCACGACTTAACCTGGCGGAGGCCAGGTACATTAAGAGTACATACAATTTAGTTTGTAGAAAAACAATTTATACATTGTTGACTACAGATCGGTCATTCTGACAATTTGGTCGTCCCGAACAACCGTAATAATCGTAAATGACTTAAACAGATATCATTCATTCATTTCCCAACACATGCTGTCTTAAGTATACAAAACACGTTGTTTTTTTTATTTTATTATTACAATGGTCGGACCCAATGTTTCATCTGGTCGGGTCCCACGGTTCCGGTGTATGGCATTTGTGTCAATTGAAAGCCTTCGATGTCAGTTACAAATTACAATATATCTATCGTGGTCTAACACTTCTTTTACGACGTAAGGCCCTTTGAAAGAAGGGATAAGCTTTTTATTAACACCCGGAGTACAGTCGAAATTTTTTATCATAATATAATCTCCTACGCTATACACGGTTGGGTTTTTCCTCTTTTCATTGTAGGCGCGCTCATTGTTTTCTTGGCTTTTCGCTATTTTTTCGGAGGCGGCCTGTCGCACATTTTCTAAAGAACTTTCTCTTTCGTCGTAAAATTCTAATTCTAATCTAATATTGTCATTCGCTTGACCTGACTGATTAATACCAAATAATAGTCGGCTGGGCGTTTCTCCGGTAGATCGACAAACGGTATTGTTAATTGAATGTTCAACATTTTCCAGAATAAGGTCCCATTTTTGAGGACTGTCGCTCATTTTCGCTAGCATTGGAGTTAAATCGCGATTAAATCTTTCCACTTGCCCATTAGCGCGTGGAGTCCCTACAGCTATTAAAACTTGCTTAATTGATTTTTCCTCTAGAAAATCGACAAACGCTTTAGAGGTAAAGCATGTACCTCTATCACTAATTATTCTTTTCGGGGCGCTATAATTTCTAAAGTAGTCGTTCAAATGAGCTATCGCTTCTTCAGATTTCGTCGACTTGCACGCATACAATTTTATAAATTTTGTGAAGCCGTCAATCACGGAAAGCACATGTTTGTTTCCCTTTTTTGTTTTTTCTAAAGGGCCATAATAGTCGACATGAATTGTGTCGAACGGAACGCTTTTCTTTGGAATACTATGTAAGTATCCTTCTAGTTTTCCGCTCTTAGGGGAGAACTCAATACATTTTAAACAATTTTCGATGTACAATTTCACCTTTTGCCTTAAATTCGGGAACCAATAAACGGACATTAATTTATCAACAACTTTATCTACTCCTATATGTCCTAAGTCGTCATGACACGTACGGATGACATTATTAATGAGCGAGTGTGGTACAAAAAATAAAACTTTATCATTTTTACATTTTCTGTAGACAAGACCGTCGCGTAATTCATAAAACTTGTCTTCTGCTTTTTCGAGTTTCTCACGAATAGATACAATTTCTGGGTCCTGGCATTGTCTAATTGATAAAACTCGCTCAAAAGTATTTGCTTCTAGTATAGAAATACTGTGACAGCGACTAAGTGCGTCCACGTGTGCCATTTTTGTCCCTGGTCTATGCTGAATTTCATAATCATAATCTTGTAAGAACATTGCCCATCGAGCAATTCGCGGGTTAACCTGTTGCTTTTTTAGAGTGAGGTTAAAACTATCGCAATCAGTTACAATTTTAAACTTTTGTCCAAAAAGGTACACATGGAAGCGCTTAATTGCATAAATTGCCGCTAAACATTCAAGCTCAAAGCTATGATATTTAGACTCGGCTGGTGTAGTACGATGGCTAAAAAACGAAACCGGTTGAAAGGATCCGTTCTTTTGTTTTTGGACCAGAATTGCACCGAAACCGCTTGCGCTAGCATCACAATGTAATTCTGTTTATAATAGTGGCGAATACACAGCCAACAATGGATCAGACATTAATTTATTTTTTAAATAATCAAACGCGTGATTTTCTTCTGGGCCAAAGCGAAAAGAACTATCCTTTTTTATTAAATCATAAAGGGGTTTCGCAATGATCGAGAAATTGGGCACAAACCGCCTAAAATAACTTGCCATACCAATGAATCGATGCACTTCTTTTGCATTTTTCGGATGCGGATAATTAAGAATCGCTTCAACATTTTCAGGACTAGGCATTATTCCTTTCTCATTTATTAAATAGCCTAAGTATATCATTTCTTTGTATAAAAAGGAGCATTTGTCTAGTCTGAATTCTAAGCTGTTTTTATTAGCGATTTCAAAAACTTCTCGTAGAATACTTAAATGTTCTTCAACCGTTTCGGTTGCGATGAGTATATCGTCGAGGTATAACAATATCTTCCCTGACCTAATTAACGAGTCGAAAACATTACTTACATAACGCTGAAAAACTCGAGGTGCGTTTGTTAAACCGAACGGCATTTTTAAATATTCGTACTGGCCAAATGGCGTAACAAACGATGTATATTTAACTGAGCAGTCGGACATTTTTACGTGATGAAAACCATTTCTTAAATCTAATTTACTAAAAAACTTTTTATCTTTTAGTTGGTCCAAATGATCTTCGATCAGCGGCGTAGAAAAATTATCTTTAACGGTAATTTTATTTAATTCACGATAATCTATACATACGCGAATCTCTCCATTCTTTTTTCTAATCAAAACAATAGGGAACGCGTATGACGAATTACTCGGATGGATCGTTTTGTTAGCGATTAATTCGTCTAAAAGGACACGTAATTTTTCTTTATCCGTGAAAGATAATCTTCTTGGCCGAAAACTAATAGGTTGATTGTGTTTTAAAGTAATAGTCATAACCGGTGGATCGATTTCTCCTTTACAATCTTTCTTAGTCAAGTAAGCAGATTCATAAATTTCTGAAAGCTTTTTCGAAAGCTCATATGGGACTTCATGACTAACATCTAAAAGTTCATTTGTTTTAAGAAAAGAATTTACATAATTGATCGACATAAACGAATCTATTACACTACATTCTGTTTCCTCATTCGACTCTAAATTCATTGCTTTTATTATTAATTGTTTGGCTTCGCAGCGTGACGTAAAGTCACGACCCAACAATGCAGCATGGCTCATTGTCTCATCAGGTACCACAAGAAAACGAGTTTTTAATATAGAACCATTAACTTTTACATCTGTTTCAAAACGACCTAAAATATTCAAACGAGAGCCATTAATACCGAAAAAATTATAATCTCGCGACAATTTTGTTCGTAAATTAACAGGAACATGTTTGCTTTTAATTAAACTAATCGGGGAACCTGAATCAACAATTGCCATTATTAACACTTGACGAAATGTTGGGGAGTCCCTATCTTTCAATGAGAATTCTAGTGGTAATTCGTAAGGTGGGACCAAATTAATTTCATTATCAGAACATAACTTATCTTTTTCCTCGTTGTCGTTGGATTCACCTTGGACCAGATGTGTCGTTTTCTCTTCACTCCTCGGTCGACGCCTTGGACATTCGGCGATTTGGTGCGTAGTACCCCCGCACTCATAACAGGATCCCTTTTCTCTTTTTTCCTTTCGGCACTCTGAAGCAAGATGACCCAATCTGTTACAATTGTAACACCGTGTAGTACTCCTTTTCTCCTTATTTGTCGTCGTTGTCCCTTCCGCTTTCGGGTTGGTTGATTTGACTTCCGTCGCTTTAGTTTCTGTTGTCGATGAACCCTTTGGTTCATACTTTTTCTGCAACGTTATTTTCTCGAATCCTTTCAAAAGACCAGCTGTAGTATTAAACCCATACATCTGAGCTTGAGTTCTTATGTTTGGATCCGGTATCCCTTCAATAATATAATCAATTATTTCGTCTTCGGATATCAACGCGCGGTTACCGAGAATCACTTTATCATGGTGATAATCACTGAACGGTTCCGCGGGTGACCAAAGACGTTTTTCAAACTCGCGGCGCAGCGCTAATTTACTAGGCCGCTGATCAAACATAACCTTCATTTCACATTCTAACTGATCGACACTTAGCGAAAAATGTTCCGGCTTCGAGTGAAACCATTCTAACGCTCGACCTTTCAACTTTGAGCTAATTAAAATATTTGTTGATTGGTCATCCAGATTGTAGCTTTGGCGCACTAATTCCAACCTCTTACTCCATGCGTCAAATGTTTTTTCGGAACCCGTAAAATCATTCAGCAATTCACCCACTTGTTTCAATCCAACGTTCGGTGATGACGATTGCGCTCTATGAATATTATTTTCATCGCTCTGCGCTCTTGAGGAACGTAATACTTGCACTTCGCGTTCTAAGACTGCTTTTTCCCGCTCTAAAACTTCTCTTTCCCGTCGCACCAAATCTAATTCACGTCTTAAAATCGATGCTTCAGACGTCGATGATTCTGAATTATCCGTCGGGGAAAGGTTTGATACCCCAGTCGTCGCGGGAATTTGTGAGGAAGGAGTAGGAACCATCGTTGTCAATTGAGATTCTTGACTATTGACACCTGGATTAGTTCCTTCTGTGTTCCCCGGCTCGTTTTGCCAAATTGTTGGATCAAAATCACTTAATTTTTGAATTAATTCCGCTTTCGTCCCCGACACTTCAAGATTTCTCAACCGTAAAAATTCTTTCAATTCTACTACGGTATATTGAGAAGGTGCTTTTGCGGACATAATTGATTAGTAATATTTTCTAAAGGCATAAATATCAGCACGATAAAACTGTTTTTTTGTTTAGTCTTCAAAGTCACAAAATACACATAAGGTTCACAGTCACAAATTGCACCGTTTAATCATAATATTCACAATTTGCACAAAGTGTTATAATCATAAGAGTCACAAAGTTTCTTCCTCACAACAATAAAATGCACAAAGCAATTGTAATAATTTGCACAAAGCTATTTTTAAAAGTATGGAATCATAAATTGCACAAAGCGTTCAGAGTTATAAAATGCACAAAGCTTTTTTTATAATAATTGAACTAAAACATAGTTAATCAATAAGCCGCGTTAAACGAAGTAAATTGTTAAACACGTAATTGACAAAATGGAATAATTCGCGAGCCATCAATCCCACTTCTGAAACTGTAGGATGGATAGGGCGTGAAATAATTGGGAGAGGCTCGTATTCATTTTCAAAAAGTGTTTAATCTTAGAAGGTTAATTTTGTACTGCTGATACTTCGGGGGTGGAAGGTTTACAAAATCTTACCTGCACCCCTCTACTTCGCACAAACTTTGGTGGAAAGGCCCACGACTTAACCTGGCGGAGGCCAGGTACATTAAGAGTACATACAATTTAGTTTGTAGAAAAACAATTTATACATTGTTGACTACAGTTATTTAAAAATGAAATAGTAAATTTGATTTTAATGGCAAATCTTCTCGCAAATTTAAACTCAAACATACTAACTTGTAGCTCACAAGACTTAATTTAAATGTTTTGCTCTCTTCTGAATGTTTGCTTTCTAACTCCCACATTTTCAAATAACTCGAATCTAATGGAAAATTAAAAATACTCTTTTTTTTCTCTCAGACATTACCCTTGATAAAAATGGTATCTTCTGATGAGAAAATTTTTTTTACTTTTATAATTGTTTTGTCATTTAGGAGAATAACATTATTTGGGGAAGAATTGGTAATTATAAATTGCTTATATCTTAATTCAAAGATACTGTCTTCGGATTCTTTTAAAATTTCGATTTTTTCTGGTACACCGTTTTCTGGTCTTGCGTTTTTTACAAAATTTTATTCGTGCATACGGTGACACAGTTGAGCTAGAGGTATATTAGGAGTACGTGAACACCTTTTCATTTTTCCTAATAAACTTTCAAAAGGGAAGGCTGATATTCTGCTCAAACTGCATTTCATGAACAAAACATCATCAGCAACATGGATTAAGTGATGCGGATTAAGCACTTGTGAGGTATCTCCATAAAATGTCAGAAATTTAAAAAATATAATTAAATATTGTTTCGCATTAATACAGTATTTTTCACATAGTTTATCTGAGCGTAGAATTCGCGAAGCTACGTGCAGAAACATTAAATGCTTGTAGAGTTTTGTTGATACCATTTCTTTCATCACAATAGGACCAGCATACAATAAAAACAAACGATAACAGTTGCTTTCCATTTCGCCACATATTTCATTGACCTAGGTTGCCGCTGAAACTCGCAGGGAAATTGGTTCTTAAATAACCCCATTCACCTTGATGCTTCACTTCTTTTAGAAATACTTATCCGTCTTAATCCCTTTTCAAACCAGTAATTTAGAAGCTTCTTCATTATACCTTGATACAGTAAGTGCATACTGTCGAGAACAAAAATAAAGATCATATCTATGAATGGTATTATTTTTAGTAAGGGTGACACACCATTGTGATGTTCCGATTGGTCTTGATTTATTAAAAAAGTGATAGTCCTATCAGGGGCCTTAACAGATGAAAACACGGTTCTTCTTTCTAAACTTTCACCCTCAACTTCGCAGCGTTCGCAAGCAAATTTGCCTACGTGTCCAACAGTGCATTTTAAAAATGCTCGTGCTGGGGTGTCGCATATAATGCATTTTATAGAAATTTGAAAATGATTTTCATCGATTTCCATTCCGTTTTGAAGCATTTCATTAATTTCTCCAACAAATCTTTCCAAGTATTGATTTATATCTTCTGGCTTAGAAAATTCCAAAGTAAATAGCTACAGCAAATGGTTATTATATATATCTGTACTCGAATGAATTTTACAAAGTATTGGCCAAAAATTTTGATTTCCTAATTCCACTAAAGGAACGCCATCACAATTAATTTGTAATTCAATTTGGTTATTTGGGTGTAATTGGGTATTAATGCAATTTAATAAATGCAATTTTTTTAAACCCAAATAAACAAATTGTCCCATCGATCCATCCTTATCCATCATCGGTATTATATTATATTCAGCTACTTTTGTTCTGAGAGATGTTTCAAATAAATTTTATTTTTCGCAGCCCACTACCTAAGATCTTGAATTTCAGGCTGCTGGTCCTGATTAAAATAAATGGGTATATCTTCATCCTCAATTGACTTAAAATCGGATGATTCGTAGGAATCCACAGATTGGTTGCTACTTAATCCTGTTGAATCTCCTTCAACAGAAGGAGTTCAAATTCATCAAATTCTTTTCTTCTGAATCTCCTGTAAAGAATATTTTTTAATTAACATATACTGCTAATATTATAGCACTGGAATGCGATTTTCGGTGCAATGCTAATTTTGATAATTTTTTACTTTTAAACAATTAAAAATAAAAATTTGGCCAAGTACAATTTCGAAAGGTTTTTTCCTGCTCTTTCGATTGGCACTAAGCATTTTGAAAAAAACTTTTTTGACCTAAAAAAATTAAAATTTAAAATAAATTTGATTTTGGGGGGGGGAGACATGATTTTTTTTAACGAAAGCTGAGGTTTTTTACTAAAAGGACATATATATATATATATATATATATATATATATATATATATATATATATATATATATATATATATATATACCAAGAGATTAGCTCGGTCGGATAAATTCCTCGCTTGGCGGACGTTCTAGGACCAAGGGTACTTGGTTCGCGCCCATTTGGCTTGGATTTTTCCGGCATGTGAGATAATCTGAGCGGGAGGTTGGACGTCGAGGTATAATGATGTGCACTGTCGATTATTGTCCGTTACATACCATTAGAACTCGACTGTCGATAAACCGGTTGTACTCAGGAGAAGGTTTTCTACAGTTTCCCTCTCCTCTGGCGAGAAAACCAATTTGACGGGTAGTCCAGGCTAATGCGAGTACTCCTAATTTCGAAAAGACGTTCTGTAGGCGCAAAACTTATTATTAAGAATTGTATATAAGGAAATTTGTGAAAGCAAGAAATTGTAAGAAACACTTGTTCAGCCAAGTATGTAAGACTGAAGACAGGTGTATAAACCAATATATATATATATATATTGTAATATAGGTATATATTGTAATATATTACAATTGAAAAAATACAAAATACAAAATATAATTGTAATATATTACAATTATATAATATTACCTATTGTAATATAGGTAGATACCTATATTACAAAAAGATATCGCCGCCGCCGCTGTTTCAAGATTCTGTAAGGGCGCCCTATCCCAAAGGGGCCGTCAAAACTTATGTCAAAATTGATCTATTTTTTTACCTATAGGTCAAAAGGAGGATAAATGACAGCCTAACATTACGTTAAAATTATGTCAAAATTGACCTATTTTTTTACCTATAGGTCAAAAAGAGGATAAATAACGGCCTCACATTACGTTAAAATCTATGTCAAAATTGACCTATTTTTTGACCTATAGGTCAAAAGGAGGATAAATGACGGCCTAACATTACGTTAAAATCTATGTCAAAATTGACCTATTTTTTTACCTATAGGTCAAAAAGAGCATAAATAACTGCCTCACATTACGTTAAAATATATGTCAAAATTGACATATTTTTTTACCTATAGGTTTAAAAGAGAATAAATAAAGGCCTCACATTACGTCAAAATCTATTTCTAATTTGATCTATTTTTTGACCATTAGGTCAAAAAGAGGATAAATAACGAATAAAAATGCATGTTTAATTTTACCAATTTTTTTGAGCTACGGGTTTTAAAACGGGCCTTAATGTGAGCCTTCACATTACGTTACAATTTAATCTGTGTTTTACCAACAGGTCAGAGCTTGCCCCCTCAAATAGAAGCGCGAAATAGGACGTCAAAGCCTATCCAAAAATTTTTTTTTACTTGCAGGCTGGTATGTTACTTCAAAATTGATGACAACAATTGAAAATTTGAGAATGGCTAATATCATAAGATCGCATTTTACAATATGTATATTATCCATAAATAGAAGTAAATATAAAATCTGGGGGTTGGCGCGCGAAGCGCGCAGGGGGGCGGAGCCCCCCTAGTATATATATATATATATGAAATAGTAGACCTAGAATGTTTAAACACTTAAAAAAAATATTTTTTACCAAACGGAACCAAAAACCGGGTTTTGAGCGCTTCGGTCAGTGGAAAACTCTTTTTTTATGTTTAAACATTTTAGGCCCACTTTTTCCATTTTAATGTTTTACAAAAAATGTACAAACCTTCATGTTGATGATCTTCTGGAGCTTCATGAGTGATATTCTTATCACTGCTTACTTTATCATTTTCATTTTGTATTATTATAAAAGACAAAAACATAAAACAATTTTAATAAATATATAATTTGAAATACACTCATACAGTAATACAATCAACAAGCATCATATATACCTTCATCATCACTCGAGCTTTGAAAATCCTGCATATATTTTTTGATAACACGATGTTTTTTTACTCGTAGGCGTAACTTCTCATTTGCTTTTCGCTTTTTATCATTTACGTCGTCATTATTCATTTTTTTAAAGAACAATTTCCAAATATAATCTTGAACACAATATATATAAGTAACAATAGGATCAAAACACTTAGCAGACAGAAAAGTATATGAGACTGCACATGCGCTTATGAGAATAGGGTCTGAGTGGAAAACACCAAACTGAGAACCTAACAAAATGTATTATTAATTTTTAGAATTAATGTAAATTGTAGTATATTATTTAATAAATTAATTTTTAAGTGTTAGTTTTGTTAATAAAAATCTATATTAATTACATAAATCATTGCACAATTTAGTTTCATCTAATTTATTATTTATTTTATTATTTCTTGATATATTTTATACAATAATAAATTTTATTACTGTTGCTAATAGTTTTTAATATATTGTATAACTACAGATAAAAATTTTATATAATTTGGATAATAAAAACAATATTTATTGTATTTTTTAGTATTATATCATTAATAGCTGAAAGAATAGTTACGCCCCCCGTTTTCTTCCACATCAAAAATTTTTTTTTTTGTAAAATCGCTGTAGTTGGGAACAGAATTGAGCTACCGCAAAATAATACATGGCAAACTTGTAGCTAAGAAGTCAAGCTTTCAAACGGTTCTACTCATTATTTTATTTTTTAATAAATTTTGTAGACTCAAAAATCCAAACAAGAATAGTAATGCCCCACCCTACCCTAGGAATAATAATAAAAATAATAAAAATAATAAAATTACAAATTAAAAAGTATTATAATTTAATTTAATTTGAATATTTTTATTGTATAATTTGCACATAAAAATGTTTTGTATGTATAACTCATAAAATTTGTCAGGATTTGTTGTAAAACAAACATTCGTTAATCAAAATCAATTAATTTCTATGATTATGTTGTAATTTAATTTATTTCAATTATTAAATGTAATTTGGCACTTTTTGTGATTTTTAAATAGACATTGGGTTTTAATTGGAAAATCCCAAACTGAGTATGGGTTTCAAATTACCATTAATGACCTCATTTCTATCATTTAAAAATTAAGAACCTCACATATATTTTCCTAAATCGTTTAGGAAATGATTATAACTTAAACATTTTATTTTTTCAATTTTCAACCTTTGGGAAGCCCCAGTCTGGTCCAGACTGGGGCCCAATCTCACTTTAGGCAACTTTGGGAAGATTTCCACCTGGGTGTTATGTCTTATCTTATTATTATATTCCCTAATTTTTTCTCGATTTAACTTTAATTTAGAAAAATTAAAGTTAGGACGAGGTTGGATAAATGACAAGAATAAATTTATTTGAACACAGTATATTTGAAAAAGATCAAAATTATGGAAAGATAAAATGGACACTAGCTTTCTAAAAATGAGTCTCGAGTGGTTTCTCTGTTTACCTTAGAATAGCGAGGTTTTGGTCCTGGCTGGCGACGTTGAGATACAATGGCAGTTGTGTGTTAATGAGTTACTAAGTAATGCAGGTAGATGATTTAGACACTCGTAAATTAGTCAGTTGAATAGGTATTATGTTTCTTTCAGCTTTTGTCACAACTCGAACGATATTTCTAAACACCCAATTTGACTTCAAGATTCACTGAATTTAGAAATTCACGTAAAGGTCAGAACAACTATACTGGACTATACTGGACTATTCAGGACTATACTGGGGTTGAGAGCACTATTACAAAGAGAACCACTTGTGATGATTAAAAAATTAAAACTGTAGTCCAGGTGACTACTACTGACGATTACATTTTTAAGACTGATGACTGTTTGATAGTCTGGCTCTTTTTATACCAAAATGTCGATGCCATTTGCCATGTGTTTTAGATTTCGATGCCATTTGCCATGTATTTGAAATTTCGATGCCATTTGCCATGCATTTGAGAATCCCATTGTTAGAGAAACACTTGCGTTGACTCAGTTTTTAGATCGCACGTGTTCACATCCTCTTAGTTATATGTTTTTACAATTTAAATTTATATTTTTATGTTGCTTGTTAATTATTTATAGTTATTACAATTTATTATTAACAATTTGTTTTTAACTTGTTATTACAATTTGTTATTATTGCTTACATTATTCTAACTTGTTGTTAATTATTAATTTTAATTTTTAATACTGTTTAGTATTTGTCACCTTTAAAATGCTTTTTTAAAAATTATTGTACGATATTTTATCAGAAAGTTATTATCATTTGTTTAAAAAACAGCCCTTTTTTAAATAATTATTATTCTGAAAACCGTTAATTTTTTTAGAAAAAGTTTAAGATAAAAGCAATAAGCATTTCCTGAGAATTTCATTCACTTTTCTTAGAGATCTACCATTTTTAAAATTTCAAAAAAAAATTTAAAAACCTTGTAAATCCAAAATTTTTTAAAATCAAATTGAGGCTTTTTACTGGAATGTATTCCACTTCAAAATTTCGAAGTTTCAACAAAAGCGAAGAACTAGGATATAACTGATTTTTTTGGCATAGAGCTACCCTTATTTATTTGATTAAAATATTGTGAATATGCAAAGTCAAAAAGATCGTAATTGTAAAAATCTCAAAAATTTGGGGACAAAGTTTGAAGACGTTTTTTAAACAAAGAATAAACAATATAATATAAAATAAAACGTATAAATGCAGTGAGTCTAATTATATTCAAGATTATACTAGCAGATTTCTGCTTTTTCAATAATTGTTTTCTAAAAATAGATGGAATATGTATAAATACTGGGTAGAGGATATGCCACGGTAGTGACATTTTAGGAGTATTTCATGTCATTAAATCGACATGGTTTAAAAAATAAACAACTTTTTTTGTCGGTTCGCTTAGAATAGTGAGTTCCAAATATAATTTACATGAAGCAGATCGTTAATACATTAATATGCAGTTCAAACTCATTAGGGACATGAATATCACAGTTTGCGGAAAATCACCCACTTTTGCAGATTAAATAAAGTGAGACATTGTTACCCCCATAGCATCGAAACTTTCCTAAAAGTTTATTAAATATTTACTCAAAATATCCGGAATAGATGGTGTGGAAAATAAATTATGCCTCATAGGATCTCCAAAAATTAATTCTTTTTATTTTGACAACGTTTCGATCCCATAAGCAGTTATCATCATCA
The DNA here is from genome assembly GCA_032873175.1 of Leptopilina drosophilae. Classification (NCBI taxonomy): domain Eukaryota; kingdom Metazoa; phylum Arthropoda; class Insecta; order Hymenoptera; family Figitidae; genus Leptopilina; species Leptopilina drosophilae. The sequence continues at coordinate 40,323,396 of CM065479.1, forward strand.
GAGCTATGGTTACAAGAATTTCAAAAAATGTTTACAAAAACCGAAAACTAAAAAGAGAGAAAATAAGAAATAATAAAGAAAAATATATTTAACATAGTCTTTCAAGATTTTAAAGATTGCTTTTTACAAATATTTATTCGAAAATAGGAAATTTAAATTGTCCGATTAATTTTAAACCCCTTAATAATGCATTACGCTCAAAGGTGTGTTTGCTTTTGAGTACCGTAAGTTTTTCTTGAATTAACTATAAACCCATGCCTGTTTTGTATGTACTTAACCACACCTTTGAGCGTAATGCATTATAAAGGGGTTTCAAATTAATCAGACAATTAAATTTCCTATTTTTGAATAAATATTTATAAAAAGCAATCTTCAAAATCTTGAAAGACAATTTATAATCCAGTTGGCTAACCCTCCCTATAAAAACCCCCAAAGGACAACTTTTGAAAAAATTCAATGAATTCTCGAACAATTGGTCGCCATCTTTTTAAATTTGGTTTTTAGCCAAATTCTTTAAAACTTTAATTAAAAAATTAATTTTTAAATTCAAAAATTGAGTTTTTTTGAGTATACATAAGTATACTTGAATTTTAAAGAATTTGGCTAAAAACCAAATTAAAAATATTCCTATTCATTTTCATTACATATGACAATTTAAAATTTCAGATTGGCTAATGTCATAAGATCGCATTTTTCAATCTTTGTCATCAATTTCGTAGTAACGTAACAGCCTTCAAGTAAAAAATTTGTCTTTGCCATAGGCGATTTGACGCTCCTCTTTGAGGGGGCAAGCTCTGACCTGTGGGTAAAAAACAGGTAATGTAATGGCCCACATTAAGGCCCCTTTTAAAACCAGTAGCTCAAAAAATAGGTAAAATTAAACATGAATTTTGACGTAATGTAAATGCCCACATGGAGACCACTTTTTAATTTATAGGTAAAAAAATAGGTCAAATTAAACATAAATTTTAACCTAATATGAGGCCGTTATTTATCCTCTTTTTGACCTATAGGTAAAAAAATAGGTCAAATTAGATAACGTAATGTTAGGCCATTATTTATCCTCTTTTTGACCTATAGGAAAAAAATAGGTCAATTTTGACATAGATTTTAACGTAATGTTAGGCCGTCATTTATCTTCCTTTTGACCTATAGGTCAAAAAATAGGTCAATTTTTACATAGATTTTAACGTAATGTGTGGCCGTCATTTATCCTCTTTTTGACCTATAGGTCAAAAAATAGGTCAATTTTGACATAAGTTTTGAGGGCCCCTTTGGGATAGGGCGCCCTTACAGAATCTTGAAACAGCGGCGGCGGCGATATCTTTTTGTAATATAGGTAGATAATATATGAACAAATAAAATCTAACACACACGCGGGAATCGAACCTACGACTTACAGGCTACCAGACTAGCACCCTAACCACTATGCTACGGAACCTAACTGAACACCAACGTTTTATTGTCTGTGACTTGTTGATTTGCTTTAATGATTCAATAAAGCACTTATTGACACCACTACACCATAACAAATAAATAAATAGTTCAATAATAAGAATAACAATATTAGTAATGTAATAATAAACGATAAATATTTATAAATTAATATTTATATTCTTATTTAAAAAATGGCAATATATTTTTATTAAAAATGCGGTTTTTATTGTTCACAATAGTTATAAACATTAATTTGTTGGTCTAAAAAAATTTTCTTAGTTGTTTGGACTTAGAAATTTTTGCTAATTAATTATGTGGACGTTACATTTTTAAAAAAAGTGTCAATACATTTTTGTTAGGAACACGTTTTTTCTTAATCTAAGTCATTATAAACATTAATTTTTTGCTGACAAAAAATTTTTTAGGTTTGGACTTAGGAACTTTTGCTCATATAATTATTATTGATGTGGGTCCCCAAAAACTTGGAAGCCCAGGTAGGGCCCAGCTCACGCTCACTTATAATATTATTTCGCCTGATCGGATCCCACCGTGTGATCAATAGAATCAATAGATTAGTATAAATAAAAAGTTATCAATCCTCCAAGTCAATGAAAATTGACCTGGAGATTGACTTGGAGGATTAATAACTTCTTATTTATACAAATTTTTTTTTATTGTTCATTGTTTATTTATAACAATTGTCAATTCATGTACGAAGATGACCGCATGGTTATATCAAAATTTTATTATTAAATATCAAAGAAAAATTAAACTAATTAATCATTTTCATTGTAAGTGATTTTTATTATTGTTAAATTTTACTAATGTTATCTTACAGTCTTTATTTGTTTAAATAAATAATTATTGTTAATTATTGTTACTCGTGACACAAAATACCTAGAAACTTTCAGTTTTTTTACTAATTTTCCAATTAACTAATACGAACCGCATGAAATAAAAATAATTTATGGTTTTAACAATTCAAAAATTGTTTAAACAAATAATTGTTGTTATTTACTAACTTCTGATACAAAGCACCTAAAAACATGTAATTTCTGTTTAATTTTGCATTTAACTAATCTGAAAAATATGAAATAAAAATATTTTATGATTTAAACAGTTCAGAAATTGTTTAAAAAATAATTGTTATTGTTTATTAACTTTTGATACAAACAACCTAGAAACTGGCAGTTTTTTAGGGTTTAGTGGCCAAGGGCCAAAACCCTTATAGCGAGACTCCGGTGTCCGTCCGTAGTTTTTGGCAGCGTTGCCAAATCAACGGTTGCCATGGCAACCGTTATCATAGCAACCGTTGCTATGGCAACGTTGCCATATCAACCGTTGCCATGGCAAGCGTTGTTGTAGCAACCGTTGCTATGTTAATGTTTGTCATAATAGCCGTTGCCTTGGAAGCCATTGCTATGTTGATGTTTACCATAACAACCGTTGCCATGGTAACCCTTACTATGGTAATGGTTGTTTTTTATTCATTCATTATCATTAACATCATTTTTGTCATTTTAGGCCACGAAACCCTATGATGTAGGCGCATTGCGCCTGCTTCTCTGCCTGTTTTTTTCTAATTTTACAATTACTACCACTACTCTGATTAGCTCATTCCAAAATAAGAAAAAACTGCATCTTTCTAAATCATGCTATGTGTCAAAGAGTTAATAAATATCAACAATTATTTGTTTAAACATTTGATAAGTTGTTGAAATCATAAAACATCTGAATGATTTACTACTTAGATTACTTAATTGCAAAATTAAGAAAAAACTGCAAGTTTCTAAGTTATGTATATCAAAAGTTAATAAATAACAACAATTGATTGTTGTAACAATTTTTGAATTGTTAAAACCATAAATTATCTTTATTTCATGTCATTCGTATTAGTTAATTGCAAAATTAGAAAAAAACTGCAAGTTTGTACCTACAAACTTGCAGCTTTTTTGTGTCAAGAGTTATTAATTAACAACAATTATTTGTTTAAATAATTCTCAAAATGTATTAAAAACCGTTATACCTTGATGAGTTAATTATCAAATAAATAAATTTAGCTGGATAAACGTTAAAATTCCGGTAAAACTAAATTTATTATCAATAATTATATTTAATTTTAAGACTTTTTTATTATAATATTAATATTTTTAAAAAAATGGGAAGCCCAGCTGGTCCCCACTTTTTAACTGGGCTAAGTTAGGCAGATTTCCACACGGGATGTTGTTTGGTCGATAACTGAAATTTTATTTTCAGCAATTTCCTAGTTGGGTGATTCTCCCCAGGCGGAAAAGTCGGATGAATGTCGGAGTTTACAACTAGCTGCGGAAAGAAGGTTTCACCTATAAACACGGTGTGTGACACATAGAAATAGGCTGCTAAAATTGCAGATTCTTTTTTAATGCCTTTTACCGCTCTCTGACGGTGCATGCCTGAAATTTTTCGGTGCACGCACCAAAATTTTCAGTGCGTGCATCGGAAAATCCCGTGCCTACCACGTCGTTTCTTGGTTCTCTACACTGTATTCTAACCTGTCAATCTGTACTCCGTGAATATAGGTGAAACCTTCTTTCCGTGATGGGATCCACGCCCGTACAGACCGCAAGTACCGATGGTCTGTACCGATTCGGATCTGAAAATGCAACCGGCGGGGTACAGATTATGCTCCGACTGTCGCAACTGTCTTCCCACTATTGTCAGTACGGGCTCGGTACTGGATTTCTTCCGCCCACAGATCTTATTCTTCTGCGGCGTCGGAAGAATGACGGATATGTTAAGTCCGTACTGGCTCGGTGCTGGGCCAGATCCGAATGCAGATCTTGTCATTTATTGTCACATTATAAATTACATTTAAATTTGTTTTTAATACCTAAATGTGTCATAACTAAATAACTATTACAACAATTAATTGCATTATTTTAGAAAATAATAATTAATTAATAAATAAATTTAATCAATATATTGAGTAATTATTTATTGAGACTTTTTTCAAAATTAAATAATTAAAAAAATCTGTTGTACACTTTTACTTTATAATTATTAAAAATAAATTTATATTATAAATATAAATTTATTATTATTGAGATATTAATTAATATTATATATTATTAATTAGTATTAATATTATTGAGAATTAATTATTAATTGATTATTATTGAGATATTAATTAAAATTATTGATATTATTATGTTGAATATTATTATATTGAGAAAGAATTATTAAAATGTTATATAATCCTTATTTATAAAACCAGACTTCTGTCTGTACATTGCTTCATTCTTGGAAATTCTTATATATTTTTTCTTCTTGAGACATGAGAATTCGAAAAGTGCAAAAAAACTGTTTTTAGTTATATTTGATGTCATGTAACATCACGAGATAATTTTTTTCTCTTAAAGGTCAATCTTGCAACTAAAAGTGCTACTCTTACCCTTTAATATCCATTTTGAAATTTTCAAAAATCTTCATTTTTCTCTGAGTAATAGTTCATTGAATTTTCTGAGTTTGGCGAATTCTTCGAAAACTGAGTAGAAATAAAGAAATTTTGATAATAAAGCAGAATTTAACTAGAAACATCTAAATTTTAAATAGTTCTAAGGATTTTTGATATAACTGAATAGTAATTCAATATCAGATTCACAAAATTAAAAATGGCCTATAAAATATGGCAGACGATTTATTTAAAATTGATTGTATTTCCCTAAAATATTCAATTTTTAATTCTGTCAATCTGAATATCGAATTCGCATTTAATTATATTAAAAATCTTCAGAACTATTTAAAATTTAGATGTTTGTAGTTAAATTCTGCTTTATTATCAAAATTTCTTTATTTCTACTCAGTTTTCGAAGAATTCGCCAAACTCAGAAAATCCAATGAACGTTTACTCAGAGAAAAATAAAGATTTTTTAAAATTTCAAAATGGATATTAAAGGGGAAGAGTAGCATTTTTAGTTGCAAGATTGACCTTTAAGAGAAGACAATTATCTCTTGGTGTTACATAACATCAAATATAACTAAAAACAGGTTTTTTGCATTTTTAGGTTAAAATATCTCAAAAACCTGACGTGATGGGCCCATTTTGAGGTCGGATTCGTATTTAGCACGTCGAAATCTTTCGGAAAAGTATTTGTCTGATTCTTGGAAAGTAAATCTTGTCGGCCTGTGTTATACACGGAACGGCTTCTCCCGACCGGTAGGAATGCAAGTTCCGAGCCGGTTGCCAGCGCGCTCCTGGCCTAGTCACTATTCGGTAGAATGCCCGTTCACATTCGGTTGGCAGGCAGTTTCGAGCCAATACAGTTACACTGGCGTCAGTACGGGCTAGGATCCACGCCGGTAGGAAATTTCCGCCTGGGTCCGCGTAGTGCACAATTCAATTTCCCTCGTTTTTGCGTCATGGTCTGGCCTTCTTATAAAATTGTATTATTTACACAAAAATCAAATCGAAACTTTACTTAATATTAGAAAAAAGCAACAACAAACTATAAGAGAGAAACTAAGTTAAGAATTAATTGTTTAGTTTTTACACATTAAAAGCACCAAACTTGCATAGGGAATCACAGAATCGTCATGGTCTGGCCTTCACATAATTCTCAATAAAATTAATAATTATTTATATTTTACGTCAATTAAAATTTAGTAGTATTAGATCAGTGAATATAAATGACGTAAATATGAAACAGAATAAAAATCGCAAATAAATTGTTTAAAATATAAGTTTTTCATGAGCGTCATGGTCTGGCCTTCTTGTCATGGTACGGCTTTTCTGTATTAAACAGCGTGTAACAACAGAGTGAAATGAATAACAACAACAGAGTGAAGTAAAGCAAATTGTTTTAATCTTCTTATACTCTATTTGTTTATGAAGGTTTACAAACAAAGTAAAACTTTGCCAAAAAAAGAGTCTTAGACATCCTTCCTAATTTTTCGTGTAGAATTTATTAGCATACATAGTTTTTCGAAAAATGTTACTGTTTTCATAATTTGTTTAAACAATAACTGTTAAACAATTTTAATTTGCAAAATAACATATACAGATAAGTATTATTCCATTTGCCTGTAAATATAACATGTGCTTTCATTTTACCATGGCTGGATAGTATAGCCGCAAAGTATATATGGGGCGTTCCACGCGAAATTGTACAGTATTTGACATGTGCATCTCAGATTTTTTTCAAATTTTTTTTTCTTTTAGTGCTCATTGAAATAAGCTACCATGATTTTTTTCAAATTTTTTCATCAAGCCGTTTAAGAGATACAGGTTTTTGAAAAATCACGTTTTTTTACGAAAATGTTTTTTTGAAATGGTTATAACTCGGTCAAAAATTGACCAAATTTGACGTTCTTTATATGAAAAATTTTGTTTTTACACGTAGTTTTTGATAAAAATATAAAAAAATTATTTTTTAAATTTACGAAATTTTTTTTTAATTAAAAAAAATTTATTTTTAAGAATGTATGTATCAATCGATTTTTTTCAAATTTTTTGTTAGAAACTAGAACTAAATTAACAACTTTTAGGCGTTGTCTGATTGTGGGCAAACGATGGGATCTATTTATTTCGAATTTTTTAATTTTTATATCCATAGAATATGGCAAACAATAGGACTTTTGAGCTAAAAAAAAAAGTAAGACTTTTTTATGAGATATCATAGTGTCCATTAAAAACGCTGAACACGATCCCGGATCACAAAATTGGCCATCACGTCAGGATTTTGAGGAAAGTGTGGTAAAGACCCTAAAAAAGGTGTTTTTGAATATTTTCAAAAAAATTTTATCCTAAACCTGACGCGCCAGAAACTTCTACATAGACTTAAATTGAAGCTTGAATTGTCCACTACAAGACCCATATCCGTAAAACCAAAAATGATTAAAATTTTTTTCAAAAAATGGGGTTGAAGTTACCAAAAATGTGTTTTTGGGTTGCTTTAATGGACTTTTAAAATTGTTTTGGATTCGCTTGAAAATTGTTACTCAAGGGTGTTTGAGGTCGCGGATTATAATCTGACGTGCCAGAAACTTATAAAATGTTATAATCTGATGATTATAATCAGCGACCCTAAAAATCACATTTTTAGTAACTTCAACCCCATGTTTTGAAAAAAATTTTAATTTTTTTTTGGTTTTACGGATATGGCTCTTGTAGTGGACAATTCAAGCTTCAATTTTAATCTATGCAGAAGTTTCTGGCGCGTCAGGTTTAGGATAAAAATTTTTTGAAAATATTCAAAAACACGTTTTTAGGGTCTTTACCACACTTTTCTCAAAATCCTGACGTGATGGCCAATTTTGTGATCCGGGATCGTGTTCAGCGTTTTTAATGGACACTATGATATCTCATAAAAAAGTCTTACTTTTTTTTTAGCTCAAAAGTCCTATTGTTTGCCATATTCTATGGATATAAAAATTAAAAAATTCGAAATAAATAGATCCCATCGTTTGCCCACAATCAGACAACGCCTAAAAGTTGTTAATTTAGTTCTAGTTTCTAACAAAAAAATTTGAAAAAAATCGATCGATACATACATTCTTAAAAATAAATTTTTTTTTTATTTAAAAAAAAATTTCGTAAATTTAAAAAATAATTTTTTTTATATTTTTATGAAAAACTACGTGTAAAAACAAAATTTTTCATATAAAGAACGTCAAATTTGGTCAATTTTTGACCGAGTTATAACCATTTCAAAAAAACATTATCGTAAAAAACGTGATTTTTCAAAAACCTGTATCTCTTAAACGGCTTGATAAAAAAATTTGAAAAAAAATCATGGTAGCTTATTTCAATGAGCACTAAAAGAATAAAAATATTTGAAAAAATCTGAGATGCAAAAGTCAAATACTGTCCGATTTCGCGTGGAACGCCCCATATACAGATGTATAAAAATTATTTGTTTAAAAAATAGAAAAATTATAAATATTATGCCCGGCCCACCACTAATATTTCATTCATAAACACTATATTTGAAGATTCTATATCGAATTTTACTCATTTTGAAAAAAATAGTAATAGTAATAACTATATCGTGCACTACGTGGAAAATCACCCATTTATTGATTTTCGATCATATTTCTTTTCTTTGTATGTGTGTGTGCGCAAGTGTCTTTCTGCTTAGGTATTACATGTACACTCATACACATATACATATACACATGTATATATTGTGTGTGCTTGTAAAGTGAAAATAACGAGAGACTGTAGCTTTGATACTGCCTCTACATTGCGAAAATAATTGATAAACGCGCGACGCAGATGCGAAACGGGAGAAACATACATGACAATATCTCGTGTCTGCGTCACTCGTTTCTCAATTTTTTGCCAATGTATATGTAAGTGCCAGTGCCAATCTCTAATACATTTTAAATGGGTTTGGCACTGGCACTTGCACATGCATATTGGCACCTATTGGAGACTCATCTTAAAACACACAAACGTAGGATGCATCAAACGCAGCAAATGTCACGCGGTGAACCAAAAAAATGAACGCCGAGACCTGCGTCAGAATCGTCAAAAGGTCGACAAATGAGTTTTTTATAGGCAGTGCACGACAGTAGCGTAGGGCCTATTTATACAAAGAGTTTGTATTGTCTATATATATATAATAATTTAGGGGAGAGGGCCCTAAGGTAATCACCCATCTTTTGAACGACTGTAGATTTCAAATGAAATTATATATAAAGGTCAATAAGACGGCCTTTGAAGCTTTGTCTTATTACCTAACTTCCTATCATAAAGTTTTTTCATTTCATTTATAAAAAAAGTTATGTCACTTTTTAAAAAAAGTTGAAAATTCGACTTTTAAAAAAGTGTCCCCAAGGTAATCACCATACGAAAATTCACTAAAGAAGTTATTAAAAAATTTAAAAAACGTATTATTAAGTTGTTTATTTAACATTAATTATTTTTCAGGATCACAGAAACATATTACATATTTTTTTTGCACTTTGTCCTTTCGCCAAAAATGATAATTTTTGTGTATGCATTAGACACGTAAAATTTTGAAAATAATTCTATTTCATTATTATTCATCATGAGGCGGTCTTTTCTTTTTGGATAAAAGGAGAAGTTTGAATTGACTAGTTCAGGTTGATCTTTTTCTACATAGTTATGTACGTTGGGAAGATAACGTTTAGGGACGCCTCATGTGATCTTCGAGCTGGTGGGGAAGACGTTGGTTTTTGGGAAGACGGCCGTCAATTTTGGAAAATTTGCGTATGACCAATTACTTGGTCATCGTAACTCGAGACTGACGCACGAATCCGCGCCACGCTTCTGAGTGCCGGCCGAGGATACTGAGAGGTAGGAGTTTCTTCAATTATTTTTTCTCTTATAACTTAACGGTTATTGTTTCTTTTTTCAATTTAATTTGGTTTTTATCATTGTAATTTTTTTATTAATGAAGTAAAATCGTGTTTAGTATGGCGTTTTAATGTGGACGGGTTTTCAAACAAAATAAGAACGGAAGTCTCATTCGGGGAATGGAAGTTTCAATTAATTGATAACGAAGGAGATAAACTTTAATGATATTGAAGATCCATTGATATATTAATGAAAAATCGAGAATTCTACTTCGTCCGAGTTTCTCATCGAAGATCATTCATCCTCACGATTTCTTGATATATTGATCTCCCGCCAAATCGAAGAGACCGACGCCTTCATTATTCCCAGCTAAGTATGGTGAACCATTTTGACTGATATGGAGTGAAAAGGCCATGTGTTATGTAATTTTATTTTGCATGTCCATTTTATCTATCTTTAATCAGATAATATTTCTTTTGAATAGAAATTATATGACTATAATAATTTTATTATAATTAAATAATGCGATTTTGATTTATATTTTGATAAGTAAATTTGTTTGACATTTGTAATTAATATTTTTATCGTATCGCGACTTTTCATATTTATGTTTTAATTTATTTGTACGAATGTGCTAATTTGTGTGTGTATTATTGTATTTTTTAAGTGGTACCACTAATTTGGAACTTATTAATTTTTAAAATACATCTCGAGAAATTATACTCATGTTATTCGAAATATAATTATTATTTGACCTCAATTTATTCTTTTTATTTATATAACTTATTTTTTAAAAAATCATTCTGTTTCATTTATTTATTTAATATTAATTTTTTTTTGATAATTTAATTTTTAAATTATTGAAATTAAAAATTAAATTTAGTTTATGATATTCCCTTTTCATAAATCGAAGAGAAATTCATTATAATAATAAAATTTAAAAATTAATAAAATTCACATTCACAGTGGTAAATGTTGTATAAACACATTTTCATAAAAAATCAAAAGTGACCACCTTGTGGACAAAAAAAGGTCCACCTTAGGGCCAAGACACAATTTTTTAAACATTAATGAAAAAATTTTTAAAGCACAGTATTAATTATATTCATTTGGAATATTATTGTACGATATATAAAGATAATTATAACGATTTTTACTAATTTAAAATGGTTAAGTTCGATGATTTTAACACTCTGAGAAAAAAATTTCTCGATCATTTAAAAACAGAAATTTTACAACATTCACGTTACAAAGAGACTCATACCTTAAAACTTTACTAAAATGTTTGTCTTTCATATAATAACATTAACAGAAAACATTTGAAGATACTAACTAATATACAAAAATTTTCTTAGGGTGGCCACCTTAGGGCCTTGACCACCTTTGGGCCCTCTCCCCTATAAATTAACAAATAATATGTACTAGAAAATATTAAATTAAAAAATTCAAATATTATTACAGGAAAATAGATAACAAAATTAAGCAAACAAAAAAATTTATTTAAATCAACCAAATACGTTTAACTAAAACTATTTATTTGAATCAAACAAATTTTTTGGTTATATAAAAAAAATGTTTGGTTAAGTGTAATAACCATTTGGTTAATACAAATAAACGTATTGAAAGAAATTTTTTGGTTTATTCAACCAAAATTTGGTTGTTTCAAACGAATTTTTTTCTGAGTGTGCATTTTCCGACAAAACATTTAAAAAATTAAAAATTCCCTTTTCTTGATGAATAACACTGGGTAACAAAAAAATGGTTATGTGTTTATTTCAAAATTTTTGTGTTTATTAAAAGTTTGGGTGTCAGTGAACAAGAAAATAACAAAAAAACAATTTATCTTATTCAAACCCCTAAAATGGGGGGTTGAATTATTAAAATACTGTGTTTTTTAAACTTCTTGAAGTCCTGTAAAAATAAAATGGGGAGACATAAAAAGCTCTAAATATTGCTTAAAAGAAAGCTCAAACCTTTATCTTTAAGAACCAAAACTGAAAAGTAATTTAAAAATTGCAGGCGACGTGTATTTACCGAGTACCCCGCCCCTAATGATTGGTAAAGCCCTGGTAAAAATGACTGGGAATCTAAGCATTGGTGCATATCAATTTTTCATCATCGGATTGGCTTCAAAGTTAGTCGGGGATTTTTGGAGTCGCTGATTACAAATCCGAAGTCAGCTTTCAAAAATTCAAGATGGCGGCTTCAACATGGCGAATAAAATGTGAAAAATTGTTCGGATTCGCTCGAGACTTGGTACTTGGAAGTTTTTTGGGTATAATAAAATGTTAAAAATCGTTCGGATTCGCTTGAGACTTGATACTTGGAAGTTTTTGGGATTCACACAGAATTGTTCAAAGCAAAATTTGAGGTTCTCAAATTACGAAAAAATAATTTTTCTTCATACCTCGGTCGAAAGTACGTACTTCCCTCTGCGATTTCGCAGCAGAAAGTCAAACATTTGTGATGTGGTTGATTTTCACACTCAACCTTAATTACAGCAGGAGTAAAAGAATCCTCTGTCGGTTAAAACGAGTAATTGTTATTGCGTTAATTAATGTTTTGAATTTGATAATCTACCTAATCGGAAATACTCTTGCACACTATGGAGAAGTTGTTGGAGGTACTACTGACTAAAAAAATTTAGACTCTGTATTTTCGCTAATTTGTTTAAAAGATATTACCGTTGTTACTTTTCTCCTCTGTTACTTTCCTCCTCGGTCTCCCTTACACTGACTCTAAAACCGAATTTAATTTTGTTGGAAAACTCCACCTTGCGATTTTAGCAAAATATGTTATTAATTTTGGTATTTTGATAATTTTCCTTTATTTATATGACAAATAATCTTATTTTAAAAATATTTTAATAAATTTTAAAGTGTTTTTAGCAAGCAAAATGGAATATTATGTTAAGTTCAGTTTTTAGAAATGTCACTATTTAGACAGAATTTCAATTTATTTAATGTTTTTGGTTTATCAACCTAATTTTTTTAGATACACTGAATAAAAATTTAATTGAATTAAATAAAAATAAAGAACTCAATTAAATGGTTTAATTGTCTATTATCCAATAAATACTTATTTGAACCAAGTAAATATTTATTAGATCTGAGTACTTTATTTGATTGTATGAAATAAATATTTAATTGTATCAAATACGAATTACTTAAGTCAGATAAATGAAATAATTGAACCTTATAAGCATTGCCTTGAATCAATTATGAAAATTATTTGATTTAATAATGCACCGCTTTTAATACAAATAAATATTTATTTGAATCAATAAAATAATTTTTTTGAAGTAACAAAAAATTTATTTGTATTTATCATTAATTATTTATCATAATTAATTCTTTTAATCGAGACTAATTTCCCTTTAATTGCGCCAATTAATTAATTATTTAGTCCAAATACAAAATTTATTTGCATCGCAATGAAGCAGTTTCGGACTTAAATAAATCTCAATTTGTATTAAATAAATGTAAGTTTTTATAATTTTTATAATTATAAAAGTAATAAAAATTCAAATTTTGAACTATCGATTCTGCCTTCTAAGGGACTGAAGCTTGAAAGTGTTAGGCACAAAATTTTTACAATTTATTAAATTAAAATCTTAAACCTGCGGGCATCGAAACCCAGGCGCACCTATGCCTATATAACCTATACCTATATTTATTTACGTATATAACCACAGAGCCTTAACGACATCTACAACCGAACCAGTTAATTTTAATGTTTATTATAAAATTATTTTAAATTAATATGAATCTTATTAAAATTATTAAATTTTTTATGTTTAACACATATTTATTATTCATGTAATGGATTTTTATATTGTTAAAATAAAATTAGCTAAAATTAATTGAGACAAATAATTTTGATTTGTATCTAACATCTTTTTATTTGAGTAAAATAAATAAATTAATAGGGGAATAAGTTCGGTTGTGGGCATAGTTTCGTAGGGACCTTAGCTAACTACTCGTGAAGAAAATAGATTGATTCCGTTGACTAGAAAAATTTGATTAAAAATTCAATAAATTGGTCATATTTCTAACAAAAAAAATTTTGGTTCGGTTGTGGGCACTCTTGAAAAATCTATTGAAAGTGCAAAAAGATTAATTAAGTAACCATTCATTAACTACATAAGGATGATTTCTTCTAATTTTGACAATAAATGCTCACCATGTAAGGGCATATAAGATTTCTTACACTGAATCTGAACTGCCCAGTTACTACAATTACTATAACTGCGAACGACGTACGAACATCAAAGTCTCATTATATTAATTTCCGTGCTGGACCACGAAACTCTTAAAATTCATAAAACACTATTAAATGTTGTAAGGAATTACTTATGATTATATCGACAACGATATTCACGATTTATCAAAAATAAGACTGGTGTCCACAACCGAATCAATTTAGATGCCCACAACCAAGCTTGACGATCGTTTTAAAACATCATGAAAAAAAATTTACTTGTGGACATTTTTGTGATGTTTGGTATTGGATTATAAAATATAACATATTTGATGTATAAATACGCTTTCAACTTATCATTTTAATTAATTCACTTCGATTTGTTGAACATTTAACAATGTTTAAAATACATTTTTGTTATATTCAACGTGTCGAAAAATTAATTTATGTATAGTAAAAAGCGGAGTTGTCTAATCATTTTTGTATTGACATAGAAAACTAGGTTAGGTCATAACATATACGTGATATTTGCCATATTAGACAAATCTCATTTCTGTCAAAAGTTCTGCGTGGGTGTCCACAACCGAACCTCTTCCCCTAGTTTTAAATAAATAATTTATTATCGTTAAAATAAGTAATTTAATTGATTCAAATATTTTTTTTAATAAACATTTTATTAGTATTAGATAACGCATTATTTGCATTAAAAAATTCAGATTACATGAAGGCATAAAATGAATCAATTGCGTCAAATAATTTTTATTTATATTAAATAGTCAATAAATTGAGTTAAATAAATAAATTTATTGTTTCAATTAACACATTATTTTGGATTCAATAAATTATTTATTTGAAAGAAATATTTTTTATTTGCTTCTATTAAATAATATATTTGCATTAAATAACACAGGCACACAAAAAAGTTGTCTGTTTATTGAACCAGACATACATATCTTAACGTATTTTTGCACACTAAAGACGAATCTGAAGTCAGAATTGCTCCATCACCCTCTGTTTTTTTTAAATCAAAAAACTACCCCTAAAATGTAAAAATTCAAACTTTACAATAATAAAGGTAAAAACGCACATTGTTTTTCAAAGCAGAACAGTAAATTTATGTATTTCTCTTTCAAAATTTTAAAAGCAATGTCAAAATTGCTCCATCACCTTCTGTTTTTTTTAATTTGAAAATCCTACCCTTAAATGAAAAAAAAATGTTTAAAGTAAAAAAATGAAAAACAACATTGTTTATCAAAATAAGACAATAAATTTATGTATTTAATTTAATAATTCTTCTGGCTAGTTCTAATTGTTTGTGACCGTAATACACCACAAAATTTTATCAAAATCGGTCAAAGCGTGTGAGAGAAAATATGTTCACAAAAATTGGTGAAACACGCAGACACATTTTGTACATTTAAGGGTATTTATTTTAATTTAAAAAAAAGAGACAGTGATAAGGTAAATGGTAGAATTGAAATAAACAATTAAAAAAATATATTTTAAAATCATTTCATAAAAAAAATAATTAAAAAAAAATTAAAGTATTGTATATCTAATATTGTAAACAATAATAAATAGAGAAACTAATTGTGAAAATTTTGTTCCTCTACTTATTATTGTAACTACTAATAAACGAAAATATACTAATAAACCCATTTTTAGTTAATTAGATCAAATAATGTAGAAATTAGAAAAAAAAATTTTAATTAACAAAAAAATTTCTTTAATTTTTTTTTAGATTTTTTAATATATTTTTTGTGATCAGACTGTATAAATATATATTAATAAACCAATTTTTAGCTCATTAAGTCAAAAAATGTGTAAAATAGAAAAAAAAATTTTTATTTAATTTTTTTTAGATTTTTTAATATATTTTTTGTGATCAGGCTGTAAAAATATACTAATAAACCAATTTTCAGCTCATTAGATCAAAAAATGTGGAAATTAGAAAAAAAATGTTTTTTGAAATTTTTTTAGTTTTTCCTTGACAACGCTATGGCCTTTATGACATAGCAAGTTCTCCATATTGTTCCTGTAACATTCGCATTAAAATACACCAGCATACTACTTTAGAAGTTGAGGGGGGGAATGGTCACTTTTTGTGCATTTTTGGCCAAAAATCTTGTTATTTCCTTGACAACGCTATGGCCACCACCTCCAATCACATTCTCTATATTTTTCTTGTAATCTACATGTGAAAATACGTATCTGTACCAAATTTTCGCTGTCTAGGTCAAAAAGTTTAGTCGCCAAGGGGGGGGGGCACGATTTGGCTACGGACACAATAGTCTCACCAATAGGGTTTTTTCGGTACACCGTAGGTGTACGGAACCTTAAAAAGAGGGTGATGGAGCAATTTTGACATTGCTTTTGAGTTGTTAAAAAAGAAGTTTAGAAAATTATTGTTTTGTTTTGAAAAACAAATTTTTACCTTCATTATTGTAAAGTTTGAATTTTTATATTTTAGGGGTAGTTTTTTGGATTTAAAAAAAACAAAGGGTGATTAAGCAATGTTGACATTGTTTCTGACTTGTTGTAGCAGAAGCAGATAAATTTAATGTTTTGTTTTGAACAGAAATCTGTTATTAAATTTTTTTACTTTAAATTTTAAAGTTAAGGGTAGTTCTCTCGTTTTAGAAAAAAAGCAGAGGGTGATGGAACAATTCTGACTTCAGATTTGTTTTCAGCGGGTAAATATACGTTAAGATGTGTATGTCTGGTTTAATAAACAGACAACTTTTTTTGTGTGCCTGTGTAATGCATTGTTTGAATTAAATAATTTAGTTTACTTGAAGCGATAAAAATAAATTATTTTTGTCAAATAATGTTTATTTATATCAAATATCCAATTAATTGAGTGAAATAAATAAATTAATTGTTTCAAATGTCTTATTATCTGTATTAATTAAATTTATTTATTAAAGTCAATTAATTATTTAGTTGACCCAATTAAGATTTATTTAATTTCAATAAATGTGATTCAAATAGTTCAAGTTATTTGGAGCAAGTAAATATTTGTTAAAAAATAAAAATTATTTGAATCAAATAAATATTTTTTAAATAATTTGAATTATTTGAATCAAATAATTTTATTTCAGTGTATGGCAATTCACGGGGAAATGGCCATAGTTTTTTTTAATGGACTGACAAAACTAAAGAAAAGAGAGTTTTGTAAAAACTTTTATTGGTAATTAAACAATAAATATTTTACTTTGAAGTAATGAAAGTTAAAATAAAATATTTTTATAATAACATTCTTAAAATTTAAGTTTAAAAAAAATGCATTTGGCCATCTCTCCCAGAATGTCCAGGAGAAATGGCCACATGTATGCGGGTGAAATGGCCATTAGGTAATAATTGAAGACCTCCACGGAATAACGATCTGTTGCATATTTTGACATAAATACAATTAAAATGAAAATATGTGCACGTTTTATTGAATTTTAAGCCTAAATAAATGAAATCGAATAATTAAATAAATAGAGAAAATAATTTATTTGTTTTCATTAGATATTGTGGTTGCAATAACGATTTATGGCAATTCGAAGTTGAAAATTGTAAGCATTTTTAAATGTTAAATTACATTAATTTTCTCTACTTCTTACCGCATTCGCATTGGCAAGTGCCAATGAATTCAGTGCAGTTTTGATGTAACTTTTTAAAATTATATTTAACTGTTTATAAAAATTCAAACATTTAAAATTATTTTTGCAATAGTGCGAAATTATTTTTAAGTAATATTTTAACTTGAAAATCTTTATCAGAGTATTACATAGCAATTTTCACAATAAAACATGTATTTCTATACCAATTTAATTTTTGCTTTACTTTGCTGACTCAAATAGCATGGCTATCTTAGACCGACAAAACATCCTTTGATGTTTTGTCGGTCTAAGACAAAAGCATGCATTATATATTTCTCAAAAAATCTTGAATTTTAGAAATAGGTTAAAAAATATGCATTATATATTTCTCAAAAAATCTTGAATTTTAGAAATAGGTTAAAAAATATGAATGTAACAATGAGAAACGTGGATTTCTTCAATTTTTTTAGAACCCACCCTAAGAATAAAGAAGGTTTAAAATTACTTTTCATTCTTTTTCAACAATTTTTTATTTATGTTTACTTTCTGTCACGAAATGCACAAGAATATCCTAAAATAAGCGACATTTTCCAGCAAAATCTCCCCCGGACTTGTACTCTATTTGAAAAATTCAAGAAAGAACAAATAATTTCCATACAGTACATTATTTTTTATCTTTTGGTGTAACAGAGAAAAATTACTTACTTCAAATTATCTAACACTTTTACTATTAAAAATTGACGTAGTGTTATAATCAGAGAAAAAAGAGTAAATAAAACAGAATCATAACCCAGTGTGCAAAGTTACAGAATAATTCTATAACTATTCCAGAACAAAAAGAACAAGTTCTGTAACTGCTGAGGAACAGGCAGGTCAAAATGTCGTCCCCCTGGAGGCACAAAATAGGAACAAAAGTCTGTAACAATTCTAGAACAAAACTAGAACATTGTTTTAGAACAAATATATAACAATTCTATAACAAAAACGATTTATCATAAATAATACCCAAGCAGAAATTTAATAGTTGCATAGGACAAATAAATGTTTATGAGTATGAATAAAAATATGAATAAATAATTAATAGAATATCCTTTCTGCAATAAGTTTTTAAAAAATATTTTTCTTATTTTCTTAAATAATTTAAACACACTATCTTATTTATTTAAATTAATGACTAAATTATTATTATCATTGTTAATAATTATTTGAACTTATACTTTATGTAACAATATTCAGAATTATACACAGAACACTTAAAACTAAGAATGAAAAATTTCGCACGCACGGGGGATCGAAACCTAGACCTAGAGGACACAAGTCGAATACGCATACCGCATAGCCACGCAAGCTTGGAAGTGATTTTATTTCAACTTTCTTTTGAATTGTGGGACCGTTATGTGCAGCGCTAAAATTATAAATTGAAATGTAACATACTTATTAAAAAAATAACTATATATGGGGCACTGCAGGCCAAATCGGAAATTATTTTGCTTTTGCATCTCAAATTTTTTTTAAACATTTTTTTTCTTGAATTTCAAATTCAAATTTAAAATTTTTTTATAAAGTGGTTCAGGAGATACAGATTTATGAAAAATGACATTTTTTAAGTAAATTTTTTTTATATGCTTATAACTCGGTCAAAAATTGATCAAATTGGACGTTTTTATAATGAAAAGTTTTGTTTTCACACGTAGTTTTTAATAATATTTAAAAATTTTTTAAGAATAATTTACGATAAGATTTTAAAATTTTTTTAATAAAATTTCATTTTCAACAATGTATGTATCAATCAATTTTTTTCAAATTTTTTGTAAGAATCTTGCACTAAATTAACAATTTTTAAGCCTTGTCCGATCGTGAGCCCACGATCGGGCCCATATATATATAAATTTTTTTATTATAAAGAAGAATATATAATTATGCTACAAATAATAACAAATTTTAATTAATTAGTTAATAATAATAATTTATTATTGTATTTTTATTATATACCTATTAATAAATAATTGATAATAAATTAATTAAATATTTGATGTTATTGTTGGTGAATAATGTTTTTAAAAATTTTGAAAATTTATGCAAGCTGACAGTGAAAAATTATTTAATTTTTCACGAATCATCAATACGAGTCTTTCTAAGTATCTAAATTCAATAGATTTTTTGTAATTCATGCAATAACGCGGCTGCACTCTACACGGAAAGAAACTTATTATATTGGAAGTATTAAACTTTGATAAAAATTATACTATATTTAGTAAAATTATATCAAATATCGATAACTTTTAACAAATTTTAATATAACTTTACTAAATTACTAAATTTTATATAGGTACGTTTTGTTAAAGTTTCACAGTAAAAAGAAAGTCTTATTTTAAAGCAGGAAAGCAGCCTTAAATTAAGATACATTTTTGTATCCTTTAACATTATAGCAGACTGTGCTGAATTTAAGACCAATCTTAAATTAAGATTTACTGTGTAAGTTTTGTTGAAAGCAAAGTTTTCCTTTGTAGCATTTTGTCCTACACTTGTAAAATACTTTTATAAAATTTAATAATAACATCTTTCCGTGTAGTGGAAATAAACACGAGTTTATAGTGAAAGAACAGTTACATTAAGTTTTTGTAACAGTGTTCTAGAACACTGTAGGAATAATGTTACTTCAAAATTCTATAACTAATTTAGAACGAATGTTACATGTCTGTTATAGAACAGATACAGAACAACTGTTCCAGAACAAATCTAGAAAAAAGTTCTAGAACGGTTCTATAATTAAATTGTAACATTTGTTCTACAACACTGTTCTTTTTTTGGTCTAGAACAGTTACAGTACGTGCACACTGGGAAAGATGATGGTCATCAATTTAAGAGCCGCAAAATGAAAGATATTATCGCTTCTTGATTGATTTTAATAATTATTGGTAATGTAATTAATATCATGAGGTTGCTCCCGCATATGCGGATGTATATTATATACTTGATATACCTACCTATATCAGTTTAATCAAAAGGAGGGGTGCGAAGACATCCACACTTAAAGAGGAGTAAGATAACCTAAATTAAATTACAAGGTGGCGACTGTGCGTGTGAAAGGTTTGTTGTGTAGCAGCTTGTATATGCCACTACTTTAAATATATAAGTGCGAATCAAAGATAATTTACGCCAAAAGAGGGATGTATCAGCACTTAAATATCTTAGATCCATTTGATTATGATATTGTATGTATCAGCACTTAAATATCTTAGATTTATTTGATTATAATGCGAAGACTTTTGATTATCATTATGTGAATTTCGTACCCTTTACAAAAAACCAAAAACGGAAGGAGATAGGTTAAATGTGCCATCTACTGCGATTTTCAGGTTTAGCAGCCTTTGAAATAAAAAATTCGGGAAGTATATTATTTTATAATAGTAAATAATAATGTTATACAAAAATCCTAGTAATAGGCGCATTTACCCAAGATGGTAAGAACTTTCGAAATCACATAAAATGCTTTTGCAAAATCATATGAAAGACAATCTTTCCCAATGGCCGTCAAAACTTACGTCAAATTTCAGGGTTACCAAAGAACCTGTAAAACTGGAAAAACCTGTAAATGTCATGGAATTTGAAAAAAGGCTTGATAAACCTGGAAAAGGTATGGAATTACAGAAATTTCTTTGGAAATTCCTTAAGGATTTCTAAAAAAAACTAATTTTTTTAGAAATTTCGAATGCGAAGAATACATACCTGATAGTAAGTAACTTTAAGTTTTATGTGTAATTGTCACTAATATTAATACTCGTTTAAATTTTCTTTTAAAAATTACATTAAAGTCTGTATACACAAGTAAAAATGATTCGTATGAATTTTGTGCGAATTTCGTACGGAAATTAAACCAGATTCGTAAAGTTTTTCTATCGAATTCGTATGAAACTGCTAGTAAAAATCGTGTGGTGTTTTAAAACGTTCTTTCGCACGAATTTTGGAACGAATATTACCCGAATTTTAAAAAACATGGATATTTAAAAAAAAATTCACTCGGAATTTTGCATAGAAATTCGCACTCAAATTCTTTTGATGATTTCTTAAAAAAAAATTCATCCATATGAAATTCGTGCGCATTGAGCACGTATTAATTAAATTTTTTTAGAAAATTCTATTCAGAAATTCGTACGGATTTGCGCACGAAATGTCAGCTAAAAATTTCTCAAAAAACACTCAGACAGATTTCCATACGGAATTCATATGAAATTGGAACGGATTAATTTAAAATTTTTTTAAAAAAACTTTGCACGAAAATTTGTATGGATTTCCGCACGAAATGTAGGGGAATAGGTTCGGTTGTTGGCATAGTTACGTTTTTGACTCATAATTTGTTTCCTTGTAGATATTAAGCAAACATATGTATGGGTGATTCTCCACGAACCCGACAATTTCATGTCCCTAGTGTTTTTTAAGAAACAGATTGCACATAAAATAATGAATCCAACGTAAAAAAGTAACTCTGGTGATTACAAACAAAAACCTATAGCCACATTAATTTCTAAGATTAAATGTTTTTTTTAAATGCAAATTTAAGAGCCAAATCGTCATGGTGAAGCCTGTCCCAAGGGTCAGTTACAAAACAAAAATAAATATTTTTAGTCAAATTCTCAATTAAAAATAATGATTGATAACATTTTTTTAATGTCTAAGTGTGTAAAATTAAAAAAAGTTAAATTGGTTGTAAAAAAAAAAATATTTAATTTTTTTCTGATGTTATTTCTTGACCCCAGTTTTGTGCGTCATTGTGAAGCCTTTTTAAAAAATTGAAATATTTCATAAAAATAAAATCAGAATTTCGGTATTCTTTAGTACAAGCAACAATTTAGTTCCCTCAATAGTGTTTCACTACGAAAGAAAAAAATTGTTATACTTTTTTTCATTTTTTTACGTTTTAAGCGTCAACTTTGTACAGGGAATCACAGAATCGTAATGGTGAAGCCTTCACAAATAATGTAGAGTAGAACGGGGTGAAGAAGCCAACGGGCGAGGGGAAATTCACTTGAGAAGTCAGAAATCGCCAGTAGCAGTCGCTGTAAGATTCTCATATTGATTTTTAAAACTTCTTGAGATTTTTACGCGACTACCTGCGAATTCTAGGGACTGCCGGTGACTGCTTACATGCTCGCGCGCAATATATCGAAATGTAGCTTCGGATGAGCATGAGCTAGGTAAAAATCGGTTTTTATAAATCAAAAAAATTCACATTTAAATAAATAATGTTTGGTGATTTTAATTTTTCATAATTTATTGAATATTAATTATCATTAGAATAAACGTTAAAAATTGAATTGATAAAAATTATTTGCTAAAAATAAAAATTAACCAGTTGCTGCTCTATTAAATAAATTTGAAATTAAGATTAAAAAAAGATTAATATAGATGAATTTTCTTCAATATTAAAATTATTAAAAAATGTTGTGATTTCTCAAAATCAAAGGTGCTATATTTTTACAAACAAGATTGTTTTTATACATTTTCTAAACAGTCTATCTAAAATTGTGATAATAAGAGATTATAAAGGACTGATTATTTATTTATGTTTATCGAGAAAAGTAATGGATTTAAATATAATGTAACGTTCTTTCTTTAATGAAATTTATTATAAAAATATTTTCAATTTTTTTCTACTTACGATTGATTATTTCATTGTGAACATAAAACATAACCTTTAATTCTTGACTATCATACTTAAAATTTACATTATGATTTTTATTTTTATTGAAAAAAAATAATAACAATAACCAAATTGTCGGTTTCATGGAGAATCACCCGTATATGTATTTAAAGCTAGGGACCTTAGGTAACTATATTCGTAAAGAAAATAAATTGATTCCGTTGACTAGAAAAATTTTATTAAAACTACAATAAATTGGTCATTTTCCTAATAAAAAAAAATTTTTGGTTCGGTTGTGGGCACTCTTGAAAAATCTATTTAAAATGCAAAAAAATTAATTAAGTAACTATTCATTAACTACATAAGGTTGATTTCTTCTAATTTTAACAATACATGCTCCCCGTTGTTCATCAACTCGGTAAGTAAATATTACTTTAAAAACCTAACCTCATTTACAATTACAAAACAATAAAATAAAATTATAAAGCAGAATTGCACGATCTTGCAACGAATTTCTTTAAAAATTATATAATTTTTCTGCATTCAGTATATATATATATATATATATATATATATATATATATATATATATATATATATATATAAATTTTAATAGTTTTGAGCGTTAGAAATACAAAATTCTATAAATTTACAGTATTGAGAACGATTGTAAAATGCGGTGTTTTTCGATCTCAATGTGAATTTACCCTTCGGACTGGTGGTTTTTCCCTCACATTTTAAGTAAGTAATGCAGTATTAGCGATTAGACATTCGAATGAGTTATATATTTAAAGTCACAGAGCATGTAATATTATTTTTATTATTTCTATGAATATGAAACGTTCGTTAAAACCATGAAGTAGGATAAGGAGATGAAACGGCCTTTATTTATTGGCCCCCAAATAGGGGGGTTAGAGTAGTGAAGTTTTCATCTCCCTAGTGTCTCGAGCGCCCCTTGAGGGAAAATACAGAATTATAATGTATCGTCTGCTACACGGTTGTTTATGACATTTATGAAATGACAGCTGAATGATTCGGGTTATATTTAAGGTTTGAACGAGTTTTGTGACTGAAATTGGAAATAAAAATGAAAAGTTTGTATAAAATAATAAATTTATGAGTAAATAATATTATGTTAATATAAAAATTAATTCTTGCTGTCATTTCACTACAAAAACATTGAGGTTATATTTATGTTTTTCTCCTTAGATCACGTGACATAATAGTTCAAAAAATTACCACTGTGAACGCTTTAACCAGTAAGGAGTGAAAAACCGCACTACTCTGACCCCCCAATTTGGTGTCAACATTTTCTACTATATACTGCAGGCGTTTCATCTCCTTATCCTCCTTCATGGTTAAAACGAATATGTTAGTAAAAAATTTCATTTTTACAAAAAATTTTTTTTTAATATATAACGACGCCTCCCGTTCATATAATGCTTCTTGAAAAACGAATGCAAGATGATTCTTATTCAATTTTTGGTGCAAGACAATGCTTATTCGATTTTCCGTGCAATAAAATGCTTATTCAAAATTTTATGCGAAAATGTACATTCTGAATTTAGCTTATTCTATGATTTTTATAAAAATTTCAATTCAGTATAATTTAAAATTGCAATTGCTTAAAAAATATTTCTTAATACGTGTGATATAATCCGTGTTTAAAGTTTCTTATAGCAATAGACACGTACTGCAATTCTCAGATATTTAATTGCAATTTAATATTAATAGGAAGATTTAGGGTTACATTTATTTTTCTGTCAATGGCAATTGTTTTACAGTTGTTGTTTGGAACTAATGATCTATGTTCAATATCACTTACTGGTGAAAGACATTATTTTCAATTTTTACCTTGATTGATTTATATATGTATATGTATAATATATATATATTTTTTCTTTACTTTTTATTTCTATTAATTCTTGATATTTGCGACAATATAATATATTTGTATTTCAAGTATGTTGGCTGTAAATAATCTAATTATTATATTAGAGATAGAATTATTCTTTTTTTCTTTACAATGTTTTATTTTTAATATGCAACCTTAAAGTTGCAAAATTTTAAATTATATATAGTTGTATAACAAAATATTTATGTATCTTGTTCCCTAGTGGGCTCATTAGCCCTAGGAACTTATTTTTTGAATAAATAAATAAACACAATTTTGAATAAGCATTTTATTGCACGGAAAATCGAATAAGCATTGTCTTACACCAAAAAGTGAATAAGAATCATCTTGCATTCGTTTTTCAATAAGCACTATATGAAAGGGAGGCGTCGATATTTTATATATGTAATTAAATATTATTTATTTTTACAGCTTCTTCAGCAACCTAGAAATAGAGAGATAGAAATTACATTAAAACTCCTGTATTCAAAATATTTTATTTTCTGATGCTTCTGCGCAAAGTATATAATTAAAATTTCGAAATGGCTCATAGATACGAATTTCAAAGTAGATGGCTAAATGAGGAAGATTTGTTAAGATTTAAAATTTCAATTTGGTGCAAGAAAGGTGAAAACTATAAAGTAAAGTGTCTTATTTGCGATAACAAATCAGTTTCACAATCTATGCCAAAGGATTACGTGATCTCAAACAACATTCGGAATCGACACTTCATCGCAAAAATGTGAAAATTAAATTGGATAAAAATCAGTTGAAAATTTTGTCGCTTGATCCTTCTACGGCAAGTAATGAAAATTCCAAACAAATCGATTTAATATCTACAAATGATTTATCCAGTAAAGCTGACTTGATTTGGGTAATTAAAAATGTTCACTGTGATATGTCCGCCGCTTCATGTGATAATTTACCGTCTCTTTTTAAAAACATGTTCTAGGATTCTCAAGTTGCATCTAACTTTTTAATTTCGGCAAAAAAATTGGTTTCCTAGCTTAAAATCCCCGTACAGGATACTTAAAGGATCCTCTTGGGATCCTGCACAGGTCCTGCGCAGGATCCCATACAGGATCCCGTACTGGTCCTGTAGAGGATCCCGTACGGGATTTTGGGACAGGGTTCCTGTGCAGGTTCCGATGTAGGAACCTTAGTTATCAAAGATTTCTGTAAAGTTTTCTGTACTGGAACACTTGCAGGATCCTGTACAGGAAACTTTGTAAAGGTTCCTATACAGGAACCTTTGTAGTTTTGTAAACTGCAGGTACTTAAGTGTAAAGGATCCTGTGAGGAACCCTTAAAGGATCCTACACGGTTTCCTCAATTAATTTATTTATATTTTTAACTCCTGCGCAGTAGTTTTCTATGAGTTTCTCGAAAGCGCAATACATTTTTCTGTCCAATATTGATATACGAGCCTAAAATGTTAAAATATTAAGTCTATGTATGTCAAATGTTGCTTAACATAAAATTTTTTAAAAAAATTTCCTGTACAGGATCCTGCAAGTGTTCCTGTACAGGAACCTTTACAGAAATCTTTGATAACTAAGGTTCGGAACCTGCGCAGGAACCCTGTTCCAAATCCCGTACAGGATCCTGCACATGACCAGCACGGGATCCTGTATGGAATCCTGCACAGGACCTGTTCAGGATCCCAGGAGGATCCTTTAAGGATCCTGTACGGGGATTTTAAGTATTTAAATACAGACGCTTTAGGGCTGTACTTTAAATCTATTCTTGTAGATGATATTAATCAAAGCAATGGTTATACAATTTCATTTGATGAAACGACGACTCGAAGAGTAAAAAAGAATTACAAGTGCGTATCAGGTATTTTTCGGAAATGCGTAATGAAATCGTTGACAGTCATCTTAAAACTTGTTTTTTAGGAAAAGAAACAGGAAAAATTTTAGCCGAGAATCTGATATTGATTATAGAAAAATCGAATTTTCCCTTAGAAAAACTAATTCGTCGCTTGGGGGCAGCAACATTCCGACTCAGCTAAAGTGTGAAAAAGAAGCCGTTTCAAAAAGAAAAGTGAAAAACATGCCATTTCGCGAAAGCGCTGAGAAACATACCTTCTTCAAACGACCGGTGAAGAACATGCCTTTTCAACCGTTAATATTTAATATTCATATTATATTAATAATATTATATTAATTATAAATAATTAATAATATTATATTTATTATAAACAACTAACGATTAATTAATTAATTTCATTAATTGACTAATTTATAATTATTAATATTATTATATTATTAATTATTTATAATTAATATAATATTATTAATATAATATGAATATTAAATATTAATGGTTGAAAAGGCATGTTCTTCACCGTTCGTTTGAAGAAGGTATGTTTTTCAGCGCTTTCGCGAAATGGCATGTTGCTGCCCCCAAGCGACAAATTATGCTTGCATCAGATGGTCCAAACGTAAATAAAACTGTTTGGGGGATTATAAATTCATAAGTTTTCGATATTCGGCAAAAGGGACTTCTTAATATGGGTACCTGTAATCTGCATGTTCCCCATAATGCATTTGTTCAATCTCTTAAAATATTTGGTTCAGAGATCAGTGATTTTGCAGTAGATGTGTATAACTTTTTTCATCTATGGCCTTCTCGTTGGGAAAGTTACGAATTGATTCAAGAAAAATTAAAACTTCCTGAGCAGTTAAAGGAATGTTGTTTGCGTATTCTGGAACAATGATCTGGCTTGAAGGAATATTTTTTAAATTTTCTTGTTAAGGATTCAGGTCAAAACCTTTTACTAACAAGAAAGTATATATCAATATGCAATTATTTGAAAAGAATTGATATTTTGGCCAAAATGCATTTTGTCGTGTCCAGTGCTATTTTGTTTGAACAATTCTCTTTGGAATTTCAAAAAAATGAACCCTTGATTCATGTTTTATATGACAAGATTGTATACCTTATATTAACTTTAGCTGGACGAATTAGTAAACCCGAAAGTATAAAAAAATTCAAAAATAACGAACTTCAAACCAAAGAACTTTTCAGTGAAAAACATTTAAAACCCGTGGAACGGATAACACTCGAAAATAATGTTGCGGATCAAATGAAAGAGTTCACTGAACTCGAAAAATTACAATTTTTGAAAGGCGTTCGAAACCATTATAAGGAGGTAGGACTTTACAATTTAAAAAAATCTTCTTTGGAAGCGTACCCCTATTCTGATTTTTTGTACGCCTGTAGGTGTTTGCAACCACAACGCATTGACCACGAAAAAAGTCCGGATGATATATTGAAAGTTACAGATCATTTGCCTATTCCGAAGTTTTCCGAATTATTGCTTTCGGATGAATGGAAAATTCTTCAGTTAGAAAAATTACCTTATTTTATAAAAGGAGAGCGTATTGATCACTATTGTCAAAAAAATGTATTTAAAATTAAAAATTTGAACGGCAATCCGAAGTATCCTCTAATTAGTAAGGTCATTAAATTCACTTTAGCTTTATTACATGGCAATTCAGATGCTGAAAGAGGTTTTTCCAAATCAAAGCTTACTTTGGCGGATGATAAGATTTCTATGAAACAAAGAACACTTACTACCAGCTTGACAGTCTATGAAGCTACAAAACAATTTAAGAGAAACATAAATCTTATTCTTATAACGAAGGAATTGATTTCCAAAGGTCGAACAGCTAATAATTCATACATTACGTACGTTGAAAATGAGAAACGAAAATGGGAAGAAGAAGCTAAATTAGAGGAAGAAATGCAAAAACGTCTCGAAGAGGAAAAAGGAAACTTGAAAAAATTAGACCGTATGAAAAAGGATATAAAAGGATTAGAAGAAAATTTAAGGAACATTGAAAAAGAAAAGGATGCAAAGAAAGAAAGTTCGGATATACTTATGATGAAAACATTTATCAACAGTAACACCAAACATTTAATTAATTTATTATTAATTATTAATAAATAATATGTAATTATGTTAATAATAATAGTAATAAATTATTATTAATTATTTATTTTTACCATTATGTATTATTAATAAAAAAAATTTATTCAATAAATTACTTACCAAGTTTTAGTAATTAAATTTGTTCCATTTCACCTGCGAATGAGTAATCAGGTGGTGTTTTGGTGTAATATTTCAAAACAGTAGCAAATTTCAATATAAAAATAGGAAATTGTAGTTGGTGAATCGTTGAAAGCGAGTTCTTAAATATATTAATAATTGAAAAAGAATTGTGAAAGTTACAAAAACTATGATAAAAAATTGTCTCGTCAGAAAATAAGATTACTATATATTTTTTGGGAATATTGCTATTGCAGTTGGAATGTCATGCGCAGCAATAGTAAAAAAAAAGATGAAATTACACTTGACACTAGTAAACTTTGCCACAGTCGGTATTGGATGTTCCACTAGCACTTTTAAATATCACAGGAAACATATTATACGTATACTCACACAAATTAGACACATTATATATACATATTCTCGAGGAACTCACGCTTTTATAATACTAATATAACGGACTTATACTCTAATTATACACACATTCACATATTCGTTGCAATACATGCTTTAAAAAAAGAAACTTCTTTATATACTAAACGCCAAAAATTATTACCGCTTGCGAGAGAATTACAAAATATTTGAAATAAAAAAACCAAAACATTTGAATATTCAATAAAGATGAATTCCAAATTTACAAATCATATGTAAATTTAATTTATATTCAAGTTTAAATTATATTTAAAATAGATATTAATATGAATAAAGTAAAATCTAAATTAAATTAAACTCTCAAAATTAAATATTCAGCATCATTTAAATTATTTTTTCTTTTTTAAAATTACATTTTTAATTTATGTTTGAATAATAAAAATTAATTTTCGGAATTTAAAGTACAATAAAAGTAACTTAAACCATCTAATAAATATTTAATACTATTTAAGTAGTTAATTAATTCCAAATTCAATTACAGAGTTGACACGGACCTGGGAAACCTGGAATTGTTGTGGAATTTTTTTCCAGTCATGGAAAACCTGGATTTTGTCAGGAAATTTTATAAAGTCAAATATTAAAAACTCAACTATTTTGTATTTGAGTCGTAAAAATTTGAAGTTTTCAAGTTGACATTATACAACTTTTAGATTTTAAATTTAGTGCTTACAATTGAAATGAATATGGCATTTCTAAATTTTAGTTTCTTTTAGTCAATATCTTCCTTTAAAAATTTTTAAATTAATACATTTTAGAAACCCAAAAATGTTATGAAACTGAAATTACCAACTTTTATGCAATCAAAATTTTTTCTTTTTCTAATTGTTTTTTAATGTAAAAAGCCCTTCAAAAAATTGCAATTGCATCCATATTAAGAAATAAACAATTAGCAATAGAAAAAAATGGCTTCTGAAGCGAGGAAATAATAATTTAGTTAAAATTTCGGGATATTTGGAAAATCCACGACAAAAATAATTAAAAATCACTGATTTCCTTGCCTTCCCATGTAGAAATTTCCCTACGTGTCCCTATCAAATCTTGGATTCTGATTAGAATCACGCTAGAAAATCTAGTTTGGAAAAGTCTGACTACAACCTGTTTAGATTCTTGTCAGGAAATTTGGACTAAAAATATCTAGCTAGATTACGAATAAAATCTAGAGAGTTAATTCAGAATCGGGACTTACAAATTTCAGTTGGCTGCTACATCCATCTCGTTGGAAACCGTATTCAACTAAATAGATATAATGACTAATCATAAGTATAAATTTAAAATTGTCACTGGAACCAACACCGTTTGTTCATATATGATTTTACATAGAAATAACAGCTAATTTCCTACTATCCAATAAAAATTGGATGTATTATCCAACCTTTTCTTTGCTTGTAGAACCCCACCAAACTCCAATCTTAATTTCTACATGGGTTAGATCCTCTCACAATTTTTTTAAATGACTTCTCACATTAAAATAAATAGTTTGGGGAGACTGGGGTAAACCAGCGCACAGGGTAAACCCGCTCACTAGCGATTTGACGCTATAAACTTTACTTAAGATGGAGAAATTTGTACTGTGAATAGTACGTAACATACAACTAATGTTAACGAATTTTCGTTTAGTTTCATGAATTCGTCATAGAATCTAAGGCGGTCAATTGTTTTTAGAAGTGCAAAAAAAGAAAAATGATCTTTCGATTTTTAAGTTTTTCGATTATTATTTTAAGACTTAATTTATTCGACAAACTTTTTTTGATGCTATTGTATGTCCTTTTTCGAAATATATATGTAGTTTTGTTTGATTTCAAAAAGATTTAGTTAAATTTATTCTGAAATTTGAGAAATACATTCGGGGTAAAGTCGCTCACATGAAGTCGGGGTAAAGCCGCTCACTTATTAAATTTGTTTAGGAAGCCGAATCAGTATTAACAGTATTACTTTTTTTTGGCGATCTTAAAACTTTTAAATTGTAAAAATATTTATTAAAAGATAAATAATATTCAATTTCTAACAATATTATTGAATTATTTGGTAATTAGTTGAATATTTAACATTTTGAATGTGCCGCATTCCGCGATTTGTGGCGATTTTTTCAACAGATGGCGCCGAACTATTAATATTTATTGGCAACATTGAGCGGAATCAGTATTAACAGTATTACTTTTTTTTGGCGATCTTAAAACTTTTAAATTGTAAAAATATTTATTAAAAGATAAATAATATTCAATTTCTAACAATATTATTGAATTATTTGGTAATTAGTTGAATATTTAACATTTTGAATGTGCCGCATTCCGCGATTTGTGGCGATTTTTTCAACAGATGGCGCCGAACTATTAATATTTATTGGCAACATTGAGCGGAATCATATTAGTCTATATTAGTAATTTTTAGGTAATAACGGTTATAACAAACAACGCAAACAAATAATCAAAATTTGTCGCTGTCCTTTTCAGCTAAAAAAATGCATAAATCTAAGTTTGTTGTCTTCGTTCAGTTCACTTTTTATCATTGTTTATTTTCAAATTTAAAATTTTGAATTTCAGTTGTTATATTTTATCAATAATAAAATATATAACTTGTTACATAAAAAATTGTAACTATATTTTAATTTTCTCTTAATAAAATATTATTCAAATTCACAGTTGCAATTCATGAAACCTACTCTCTAAATCTGAATAAGTGAAATTTCACTTATTTTAAGTGAATATTCACTTATTCCATGTTTCAAAACTCTTCCACGTAGAATAAGTGAATATTCTCACATGAAATATGTGAATTATATTCACTTATGAATAAGTGAATATTTAATTATAAGATAAGTGAATACTCAGACATTAAGAAGTGAATGTAAATAAATAATCAGGATCAATATTATATAAAAAAGTATTTATTTACTATCAACTATATAACTCTCTCTTCTCTTCTCATTATCAGTCTGAAACTTATAAACAAAATCAATTTTTTAACTTTTTTAAGCTAAATTCCCAAACGGTCACCCATCCTAATACTAACCGCAAGCAATGTCGCTTAACTTTGATGATCAACGAGAAACACTACAATGCCACTTAATAAATTGCCTTATACTCATAGAAAATTATTGGGTGATACTTATAAAGAGTTAGTTTATTGTGTTCTACTTTAACGTTTTGTTCAAGATTTCTCTTATTATATATGTATGAAAATACTTAGTAAATAAAAAGTTAGTTATTAGATTACTGTTAATATAATATTTAACTGAATATTTTTAAAAAATTGTATTAAATTTTAAATGACAATTTTTATAATTAAATAAAATAAAACATTTCTAATATATTAACTGAAATGATAAAACATTTAAAACATTTAAGATGTTTTTAAATATTTAAAAGTAGATATAAATAAATAAATAAATATTGATAATTATTTAGTGTATAATATTTACATTAATGATATTGTATTATAAATAAAGTTAAATCTTATATTATTTTTTTCTTGCACAGTATCAAATTATTTTTTTTAAATATCAAGAGTTTCATTTGTCCAAAAAATTTTTAGTGATCAAAATCATCCAGTGTAAAAATTGTTTATTAGGGTGTAATAAATATTTATGTCAAGTATTTTTACACTAGGATTAACCGTTTAGTAAATATTATCAAAATCATATTTTTTGTCAAACGAGTGTGATCTTGCGACTCAGCGTAGCCAACTCAACACATACGTTGAACTCTTGAGTTGGCTACGCTGAGTCGCAAGGTCACACTCGTTTGACAAAAAAATATGATTTTGATAATATTTACTAAACGGTTAATCCTAGTGTAAAAATACTTGACATAAATATTTATTACACCCTAATGAACAATTTTTACACTGGATGATTTTGATCACTAAAAATTTTTTGGACAAATGAAACTCTTGATATTTAAAAATAATAATTTGATACTGTGCAAGAAAAAAATAATATATAAAAAAATTAAACATATTATAAAAAAAATATTGTAATATTAAATAATTTGTATTTAATATTGTTCAGTGCACACGGTAATAAAGAAATAGTGAATATTGTATTTTCGCTCACGAAGATTGACTAAGTCTTGAATCGAACATGGAACGAACATTGGTGTCCAATGCTGAATCAGTGTTGAGTTACTATGCTCTGGCATTCATATACTTGATTAAGCAGGATCCCTTCCAACTTCCATTGGCCATGCGGTTTAAATAGGTGCATTTATAGGGGTGTTCGGGTATGCGTCGGGGTGTTCGATACCACATGCGAGCGAATATTTTTCCGTTTTCGTTTCTAAGCGATATATAAAATTATAAAATTGTGCGTTGTGTTGTGAATAAAAAATGTGAACATGTTTGTAAATAATATTAAAAGTCTGTTAAAAAAATGAAGAAAAAAAATGTACTAATTAACAGAGAAATTGTCTTTTTTTACTGAAATTATTTTTTTAATGTTACTATTTCAAATGAAATTTATTGTTAGTAATAATATTTTATTTATGTAGAAATAATATATAATTATAATAGAAGTAACTTATTGTCATTAAATTTATACACGCATATAATATTGATAAAAATAATAACAATAATATTTATTATTATTATTATATTTTGTTGATTTAATCACTCGGTCGTTTTAATTAATTAGGAAGTAGAATATGAACGATCTCTTATTATTATTATTATTATTATAATTAAGAATAAATATATTCATATTATATATAGAAGGAACGCGAAAGACGCTTATATTTGGGACAGTGAAAGCAGTCTTGTTCAGTCCTGCATCTGGCTTCCGCAGCATTGATTGAGCCTTGGTGTCCAATGCTCAATCAAGGCTCGCGCTGCAGTCTGGAATCGGTGTTACATAAAGGGCATGTCAAAGTTGTGAATTGTAAACAAACAAAAATGTAAACAAACCAAGCACTAAATCACATTTCGGAAACGGCCTTTTCTCCCACAAAAATTAACATTGGACCGCTTTTTTTATAAAAATAATAAATTAGTGCGTCAAAGTTTCCAATGACATCATATTTCACTAAAAGCAATTAAAAGTAATTAGTACTAGGTATAGATACCAAATTCAACACTTCAATTTACCATTTTCTTAAAAAAACTGTAAATTTCTATTTATTTACGAAAATGTGATGGTCAAAAAAAGCAGCAGTAGAAGACCGAATATTGAGGAATTTTTCGACACATACAATAAAAATAGATACATTTAACGAAAACAAAGTGATTAATTAAACTTACAAATAAAAATTGAAAATACTCATCGCTTCCGGTATTGTATGGGGAAGATCAACAATGGCGTGAGTCCGGAGAACGGCGTTGTTTGATTGTTTGGTAATGTTGAGGTCTCTCAGTTTTCCTCCTTATTATATCGTTAGTAGAGCTTCAAACTATATTGCCCTTTTTTTGGTGGTCAAGTGAGATAATAAAACAAATCGACCCTCTAAATTCTCCTCATTGGATCCATATGCCGCCAAGATGAATATTCCGTCCAGAAAAACAATTTAACGCCACACTCGAGGTCTCAGGCATTGAACTTCGCGTATGGCGCGGAATCTTCCCCTGGATTCAGAAATCGAATGAGACCGAGAACTAGAGGGGCGATCGCGTCATGCCGCGAAATATTCCCCCAAATTCAACCGATTCTCCGAACCCAAAACGAATTTCCCCGAAACGCGAATTCCAGATAAAATTCATAGTTCATAGGCGCAAATTTGGTTGCATATCATTAGGAGACTACTTTAAAAGAATAAAATAAAAGTTTAAAATATAAATTTCCTTACATTGCTATTTATTGATCACACTCAAAAATGATTTTTTTGGAAACTTTGACACTCTAATTTATCATTTTTATAAAAAAAGCGGTCCAATGTTAATTTTTGTAGGAGAAAAGGCTGTTTCCGAAAGGTGATTTTATTGCTTGGTTTGTTTACATTTTTGTTTGTTTACATTTCACAACTTGGACATGCCCTTAAAGCTTCGATCAGTCCTGCTCCTGCTGACTCACTAATGCTCAATCAATATTGACCAATTCTCAGTCAATCTTTATAAAGCCTGAACTCGGCGTCACTTCGCGCCTGGGAGACTATAATTTTTTAATCATGTTAATAAATGTATTTTATACTATGGAAGTAGAAAATATTATCATTTTTATCACTATATCCTCTCTTACTATTGGTTTTTTGTAAATATCATTATTATAATTTCAAATTTTCCAAACTAAAGTTTCTCCGTGTATATGCCAGTATTACATTTCTACTTGGGATGAAATACACTCTTACTAAAAACAGTTGAATCAATCATGATACATTATACAGTTTATTTATTACCGTATGCGCTGAACAATATTAAATGTAAATATTTTTAAATTATTTAACTATTTAATATTTAATAATTACACAGGCCGACAAAATTTCATCAACTGCATGTTGACTAAAATGTTACAGCCGATTCTTACAGGATTTTGTCCGTAGAATACGAATCTGACCTTGAAAATATTGGATTGGCTCTATTTTTTAATCAATTTACGTTTCAATATACAAAATATGCATTTTTGGCATTTCTTGAATGAATGTACAACAATACACAGAAACAGTAAATCTGTCCGCATAGCACTAAATGAAAGCTTAAACACTGCTCTTCAATATCCAAAAACAAAAAATTTAATTTATGTACACTTTAACCTATAATGTTAAAAGAGACATTCGCTGTTCCACAAACATATTGAAAACAACAGTACTTTTGACCATGTAAGGCAATTTAAAAAAAAAATGAGTCTCTCTAGGGGTTTTTATGGTCGCTGCTTACTAATCTGTATTCAGATTTTAATATTCAAAATGGCGGATCCAATATAGCAGAATTTTTTTAAAATTTTACATTTTTATCATAAAAGGTGTAAATTATCTTTAAAAATATGGTCCATGACTTGTAATTTTTATATTTCATAGCAGATTTGTAAGCAGCGATTATAAAAAACCCCAGAGACACTAATTTTTACTTGAATTACCTTACATGGTCAAAAGTAATGTTAATTTTAATACGTTTATGGAACAGCGCATGATTCTTTGGACATTATAGGTTAAAGTGTAAATAAATTACATTTTTTGGTTTTGGATATTCAAGAGCAGTGTTTAAGCTTTCATTTGGTGCTATGCGGACAGATTTACTGTTTCTGTGTATTGTTGTATATTCATTCAAAAAATGCCAAAAATGCGTATTTTGTATAATGAAACGTAAATTGATTAAAAACTAGAGCCAATCTAATATTTTCAAGGTCAAATTCGTATTCTACGGACAAGATCCTATAAAAATCAGCTTCTATTAGTTCGGCCACAAAATTTTGTTGGCCTGTGTTATAATTATTTATTAATTTGAATAATTTTTTATATTATTCAAAAATTATTGTTATTATTAAATACTATAATAATATAGTACACTGAGAAAAAAAATGCTATTGATTCTATAACACACAATATTGGTTCTATTTATTTATATAAATAAAGTTAAATCATATATTATTTTTATCTTGCACAGTGTCAAATTGGGGGTCTGGAAAGCATAACCAATGCTATGCTTACGCGCAAGCTCCTTGCGAACCTGGAGTCTGCCTCACGCAGCAACTGAGTTTCGAGAGCAGCGTCGATTATGCATTCCATGCCCTCAATTATTATTTACAAAGTTTAAGAGTTTCGTTTATCTAAAAAATTTTTAGTGATCAAAAACTTACAGAGAAAAAAAGTTCTTTAGGGTGTAATAAATATGTGTACCAAGTAGTTTTACACTAGAATTAACTGTTCAGTAAATATTACTAAAAAAACTACTTTTTGCTTAACGCTCTACTAAACACAAACAGTTAATCCTTGTGTTCATTACTTGGCATAAATATTTACTATACCCTATTGAACATTTTGTACACTGTAAGTTTTTGATCACTCAAAATTTTTCAGATAAACGAAACTCTTGAACTTTAAAAATAATAATTTTGACACTGTGCAAGAAAAAAAATATAGTTCAAATTAAAAAATTATCATAAAAAATACTTCAATGTTAAATAGTTTATAAATATTTATATTTAATATTGTTCAGTAATAGTAACTTATTGTCATTAATTAAACTTATATTAAGCAAAATGAGCGTAATGCGAATAAATTACTATTTTGTCTTAATGGTGCCATAATGAGTGTAGTTTAAAGCCAGTAATTTAAAGTATATATACATCACATTCGGTACTCTATTTATGAAAGTATTTTTTAAATGCACAATGCTTGATCACGAAGAATTCTTGTTTTAAATGACTATATTGCATTTTTAATGCAAATATTTACAAAGACGTTTTCTTATCAAAAGATGGTGAACGCTTATCGAAAACAGGTAGGATGTTTATGACGCAGGAACTCGCGCGCGATCGTAAAAGGAATAGGTAATACTGGAACGTAAAGCGCGAATAAACGAGGTAATTTCAATGAAAAATTTATAATCCCTCTACGCGAGAGAAGTGTTGATGTTTTATTTTATTTTTGTTTTTAATAGCTGAAACATAGTTTATGTTTAGTTAAAGTAGCAAATGATTATAACTGTCCAAGTTCGCATACGTCTACATGTTTAAGAGAATTAAAAAGTATTTGAACATTCCTCAAAACTTTTTTTTACAATACTTTGTGTATACTTCCTTTGCAAATATTTGCTACAAAGTTATTTTCCTGTTTTGTATAATTAACTATCGTCATAATTTAGAGTAATTAATAAATGATGATTTTAAATTTAGATAATTATACAGAAGCTTTTAATTGATAAAAAATAAATACAAACATAAATTTACAATGATTTGCTTCTTAGGGGCTCGTCACATTTGATGATTTATTGTATAAAGACAATAAACAGAGAATGTTATAAGAGGCCGTCCATAAACCACGTGAACACATTTGGGGGCGAGGGTTGAATAAAAAATCTACGTTTGTCCACGAACAGTAGTGTGTTAAGCAAATGTTAACGTGGACATATAATCAAAGATATTTCCAAAAAAGATAGCTTAACCTTAATCAGGATGATCATAAGTTTCAGTTACTTAATTTCCCTGACAATTAACTGACATTAAAATTAATTTCCCTGACAAAATTCTTTTTACAGGAAAATATGAATGTTTACGGAAAATGAGTAAAATTTATGATTTTAATTATTTTTTAAAATGACAATTATAACCATAAGAATTCAATTATTTTCTACAATTTCCAACAAAACTCGAGTTGTATTGAAGAACTCGCTCGATGCTCGAACAAAAGGGATAATACCAGTCAGGCATCAGTGAGGGTCTCTGGGTCGTTCACTGCTACCTGGCTGGTATTATCCTTTTTGTTCGAGCGTCGAGATAGTTTTTCGACACAACTCCTTAGTTCAGCTCTAAATCAATTAATTTTAATTAAAAGTTTTGAACATGATTGTTTCCTCTAAAATGTTAAAAATAATTTTAAAATGTTATTTTTTGTATATATTTTGAATTTTTGGAAATATCTAATTGAAAATATTGAATTTAAAAAAATTAGAACCTAGTTTTTATTAATTTCATTTTTAAATTAAGCTTTAGAGATTTTTATAATACTTCAAAAATTATAACAAAATACTTGAAATAAATTTATTATTTTCAATTAATTTTGACAAAATTTCAACTATTCAAAAAGATTTGTTTATAGTTATTTTTCACATTATAAAAATCAAAATAACTTGTACTTTTTAGGGTTACAAACGGTGTACAACGGGACCCTATTGCTGAGACTCTTGTGTCGGTAGCCAAATCGTGTCCCCCCTAGCGGCTAAACTATTTGACCTAGAGAGCTCAAATTTGGTACAGATACGTATTTTCACACGTAGATTGCAGGAAAAATATAGAGAATGTGATTGGAGGTGATGGCCATAGCGTTGTCAAGGAAATAACAAGATTTTGGTCCAAAAATGCATAAAAAGTGACCATCCCCCCTTACCTTTTATACTATTCAACATGGAGGGCTAAAATTTGGCATAATGGTGTATTTTAACGCAAATATTACACTTGCTAGGTAATAAAGGCCATAGTGTTGTCAAGGAAAAACTAAAAAATGTAAGAAAAAATTTTTTTCTAATTTTTACATTATTTGACCTAATGAGCTAAATATTGGTATACTAGTGCATTATAACAGTCTGACCACAAAAAATTTATTTAGGAATCTTTTTGAAAAAAGATTTTAAAAAAAATTTTTTAATTCATTTTCAAAAAAATGTTTTTTTATTTTCTTAGGTAAAACAAGTGGCATTAAATATTTTAAAGAAGAATAAAATTTTAAGAGAATAAATAAGAGATTGTTTTCTCCCTTGAATTTTGTAACTACAAATAAAAAAAGTTAAACAAGTGCGAGTTGTTCTCGTACTGCAATGGCTGGTTGCATACACAAGTATTAAAACAATACTTGCAAAATTTATCGATAATTTAAATTTTATCAATTTTAATTCTTCAGAAATTTTTTTCAAAAATTTAAAAGTATAATTAAAAAAACTGGACAACAATACATGTGATATTGTAACAACAATTGGTAGGATTTTTTTCACTTTTGTATTATTGTGGTAACTTGAATTTTCGTAACTAGGTTAAAAATAAATAATAAAGAAAAATGAAAGTTTTGCATATTACTAAGCGCAATGGAACCAATTTTTTAAATTTGTTCCAAAATTTTTTCCTCTTCGCCTATTGCTTATAATATATAATATGCAATACTTCCATTTTTTCTTTGTTATTTATTTTTAACCTAGTGTCGAAAATTCAACTTACCAAAATAATACAAAAGTGAAAAAATTCTACTAATTATTGTTACAATATCACAAGTATTATTTTTATATTTTTGTATGGAACCCTACAATTCAGTGCGAGTGCAACTCGCACTTGTCAAGTTTTTTTATTAAAAATTGTGGTATTTTGTCGCAATTTTTTTAAATGAGTCAAAAAAAGTAACAATTTAATTCCCCTGACAAAAAATTTTCCCTGACATTTCCCTGACTTTACTGAGATTCTTGTTTCGAAATAAGTTAAAAAATAATCTTTTTATTTTTCAACATGCAGGAGTACAAAAGAAACTTATTTTGTAAATGTGCATGTGGACAATTATATAGGGGGGATGGGGTTTGACAAATGTCCACGAATGTCTACAACGGAGAGGGGGGAAAAATCGGTGAAAAATTGTCCACGTGGGCTATGGACGGTTTCTAGCAGTTAGAGCACTACCTCTTTTTGATTAATAATCAAAATTAAATTCGGATAGGTATTTTTCTATGTCAGTTTTCGTTATATTCCTTGCTTCGCAACATACAGCCCTCATTGAATACTGCATTCAATTACAACGGGGGAATCTTTTTAACACCTCTTTTAACAATTTCTTTTTGAGTTCTTACATCTACAACTTTTACACAATTACACAACTCCAACGCTACGGTGGCAGATTGTCATCTCTGAGCAAAATTAATGTATTTACTTTTATAATGTTACTAGAAGCGTTATTCCATTTACTTCTTGTATTAAGTTCATTTAAGTATTTGAACTTCCAACATTTCCAAAAATCTAAATTTAATTTTTGAATATGCTGCCATGAAGACAACTTTTTTCCCGCACCTTCGACAGGTCTTGCGTTGAAGTGGTGATTAATGGTTGACCTATAACGAAATGGCCACGTGTTAATGATCATTAAGGTCGGATGACATTTAAGGTAATTGCCTTGAATTCAACACTGCTTCTATTTCTATTGGACCAATTATCATCTCCATGTGTCCCAATTCCTCGTATTGTTTTATAAATACGCTGTACTTTTCCTTTAATTTCTCGTCTCTTTCCAAATTCCTTTCCATTAAAAAATGTCTACGTCTAGCTGTAGCAAAAGATTGACCTAATTCTTCTTATTTGCTTTTCCTCAAAATTTTCTGGATTCCAAAAATTTTCCAGTTGGAAAC
Source organism: Leptopilina drosophilae (assembly GCA_032873175.1). Taxonomy (NCBI): domain Eukaryota; kingdom Metazoa; phylum Arthropoda; class Insecta; order Hymenoptera; family Figitidae; genus Leptopilina; species Leptopilina drosophilae. Next base: position 40,364,895 of record CM065479.1, read on the forward strand.
TGGGATCATCTCGAACGAGATGCGAGAGGAGTTCATTATTTTCTTTATTTTTTCCAATAATTATTTTTCGTGTTGTAATCCAATCTAGTTTTGTATTTTGTAGTGTTGTTATCGGCAGAGCCATCGGAATTTTCCTATTAACAGAAGATTATAAAAAAGTTCTGCTCCTATTAGAGTATCAATTTCCCCTGGCTGGTGGAAATCCATTTACTACAGGTTTGTTTACATTTGATTTTGATGACTCAACCGCACCCGGGGTTAATTTACTTTTTCTACATCATTTATTGTTTTTCGCGCTAATGATACAAGTCTAAAATAAAAATTTTCAAATTCAGTAATTTCATGTTCTCGATTCACCTAGTTGTTTTAGGTGCGGCACCTCCGCATACGTATATTTCTCCAAACGGTTCGACTACGAGCGAAGAGGTCAACTGTTCCGCATGACCAGACGACGGCAGAACGACTTTCTTGTTTCCGTCTTCCAATTCCGGGGTTTTGAGTATCAAATACTTACTTATCCCCAGTCCCTTGGTTAGGGGCGGGACTATTCTAAAACCGAAAGTGATTCTTAAAGGATTTTTGACGTAGATTACTAATCTGTAAGTGAAATTATCTCATTACGTCTCAATTTTGAGAAAAACGGGGTGCTTTTTGAAGCATAATAAAAAGAGAACACTACGTGACAAAAAGTTCAAATATGACTTAAATAAGAGCTCAAACCCTCAGCTTTAACATCCAAAAACAAAAAACCATGTAGAAATAACTTAAAATTATGGGGAACAACTTTTTACCAATTTATCCTATATTATAGCTAAAATAGTAGCTGTTTTACGCGCATGCGGTAAAAAGTTGTTCCCAACAATTTTGAGTTATTTCTACATGGTTTTTTTGCTCTTGGGTGTTAAAGTTGAGGATTTAAGCTCTAATTTAAGCCACATTTGAACCTTTTATCACGTTTCGTGTTGAGATAATTTCATTTACATATTCATAATCTACGTCAAAAATCATGTAAGAACCACTTTCATTTATTCTTGTAGCAAAATTTTGACGAACAGTGTTATAATCTAATCTAATCAAACACCGAGATTAGGATGGATATTCCCAAAAAAGGAAAAGTTGGCACCTACATTAGGGAATCCATTGTACCAAGTTCTAGCTAGCTCGTTTATAACAACTCATTACAGTCCTATTCTTCTCTAGGAGTCCAGAACTTCCTCTATAGATAGGTTGCTCAGCTGCGTAGGGTCTATAATTACTTGACCTTAGCTAGAAAGTGTGATTCTAGCTAACGCCGGGCATTCAGATAATATGTGAGACGACGTATTGTTACTCGTCTCATACAGTCCACACATAGGTGAGACTTTTTTTCCTATTTTATGCTGATGATAATTCAAAAGCTTGCTCGCCTCTTGTTGGGTACGAAACCCAACAGAGTCTTTGCTTGCCTTCCCACCCCAATATTTCTCATGTTCCCATTGACTCAATCTTTCAATGGCTCCCTTAACCAGACATGACATTAATTTTACTGATGGTTCAGGACCTAAAAATACCGTTTCAGAACCTATTTTTGCTAAAACATCCATTTGATCTTGATTCCCGAGTGACCCGGTAACGAAGGTTCATTTACTGAACCTAACTCGTTTAGTACGCTGCGCCATTCCCAGACGAGCTTCCATTCTATTGTGGGATTCTTTAAAGCCCCTAGGGCTGTCTGACTCAGCCACTTTAATGCAGCCACTTTTTCGATATATTCTAAAGGCTACACCGCAATCCATCTTGAAGCCGTCTGTGTACCAGAACTCGTCCTCAAGTGAAAAAAACCCTTCTTCTAGTCCAATTTGGAAGGTAAGAGTATCTTAAAGCAGGGTTTAAATTCCACCCTCTTGATCATCCTATTTTTCACCATACTTAATTCTGGAATTAATAGGATTGAACGTGGAAGCTTGATGTGTTTACCACTTGACTTCCACCTTCCCTGTGCGTTTAGCCTGCTCATAGTAAGGGCCGTCTTTTTCACTGCAACAATATATAAAGGTACTTCGAACAGTATGAACCCCAACGCCGCTGTAGGAGTAGTCCTCATGGCCCCTGTAATACCTCTAAAAGCCATTACTTGGAGTTCGAGTTTCTCTTTAACCGTGATCAGTTGAGTCCTAGACCACTAAACCATCACCGCGTGAAGAAAACTGGGTTTTTAAATCATCTGATAGAGCCAGTTGACCATATTGGGTCTTAGTCCCACAATGACCCTATCGCCCGTCTACAAACCCAGAACGCAGTCCCGAATTTCCTGTACTGATACTCGAAATGTTCTATCCAACTCAGCTTTTTATACAGTAGACTGAATCCATTTCAAATCAGGCAGGTCGACTAACTTCAAGTTATAGATTTAACTGTCGCTAAAATATGTTATTGTACATGAAAAATAAAGAGACATGTATTTTTTTATTTTTCATAAAAGTTAAATTTAAAAAAGTTATGCACATTGGAACTTTGAGTAGTAAAACTCGAATGAATAGTGAAAAAAAATTGTTTTGCTTGGCATTTTTTTCTTTTGTGTATAATTTAATTTTCTTTCTTGGTTCTTGTAGATGGGCTTGTCTTCTTCAAAATCCAGTTTGAAATTTCAAAAAATATTTAAAATTATAAAAATAGGGGATGATTTTCTGAATATAAATAAGATCAATTTTCTCAAAAAGAATACCTTTTTTTATCCAAATTTTTACTACAAGTTCTTAAAATAATTATGAACATTTCCTATGAATTTCAAGCGGGTTAAACCATTCTGGTAATCAGGAGAATTTTTTTTGAAATATTTATTTTCGCAAATTTTCAAATTGTTAACTTGCATTTTTAAAAACAAATGAATCGCTATAACATTGTTGGCGTGAAGGTTAACAATTTGAAAATTTGCGAAAATAAATATTTCAAAAAAAAAATTCTCCTGATTGCCAGAATGGTTTAACCCGCTTGAAATTCATAGGAAATGTTCATAATTATTTTATGAACTTGTAGTAAAAATTTGGATAGAAAAATGTGGTGTTTTTGAGAAAATTGATCTTATTTATATTTAGAAAATCATCCCCTATTTTTATAATTTTAAATATTTTTTCAAATTTCAAACTGGATTTTGAAGAAGACAAGCCATTCTACAAGACCTAAGAAAGAAAATTAAATTATACTTAAAAGAAAAAAAATTACAAGCAAAACAATTTTTTTTCACTATTCATTCAAGTTTTACCACTTAATGTTCAAATATGCATAACTTCTTTAAATTTAACTTTTTTTAAAAATAAAAAAATACGTGTCTCTTTATTTTTCATGTACAATAACATATTTTAGCGACAGCTAAATCTATAACTTGAAGTTAGTCGACCTGCCTGATTTGAAATGGATTCAGTCAGTATTATTACTAAGTGTTTAGCCGATTTGGAAAAAGACATCTCTTTTCCATAAAATACCAGCTTCTTTAAGCTCGGTATCTTGTATTTCCCACTGAAAACTACTATATTCATTTTCTCTGGGTTGACAGAAAGTCCAGTCTGACTGCACCAATTCATGACAATCTTGAGGAGACGCATGCATATCTCCTAATCGCCAAGTCGTCGAATGATCAAATAGTCGAATGCCAAGTAATCGAATGGACAAAACATCGAATGCTAAAAACATCGAATCGGCATTTAGTCGAATCCTAAAAACATCGAATTGTCAATACGTCGAATATTCAAAACGTCGAATTATTAATTCGTCGAATGTTAAAAACATCGAATCGTCAATACGACGAAAGTTCAAAACGTCGAATAATAAAAACGTCGAATGCTAAAAACATCGAATGGACAAAACGTCGAATGTTCAAAACGTCGAATGATAAAAACGTCGAATGCTAAAAACATCGAATGGACAAAACGTCGAATGCTAAAAACATCGAATCCTCATTTAATCGAATGCTAAAAACATCGAATTCTCAATTCGTCGAATGTTCAAAACGTCGAATGTTCAAAACGTCGAATGCTAAAAACGTCGAATGTTTAAAACGTCGAATGCTCAAAACGTCGATTCGTCATTTAGTCGAATGGTAAAACCATCGAATAGTCCATTCGTCGAATGATCAAATAGTCGAAACGCCATCTGTTCGAATTATCGAGTAGTAGAATGGTAAAGTTGTCGAATGTTCAAAACGTCGAATTATCTAATCGTCGAATGCTAAAAACATCGAATCTTTATTTAGTCGAATGCTAAAAACAACGAATTCTCAATTCGTCGAATGTTCAAAACGTCGAATTATCAATTCGTCGAATGTTAAAAACATCGAATCGTCAATACGTCGAATGTTCAAAATGTCGAATGTACAAAACGTCGAATGTTCTAAACGTCGAATGATAAAATCGTCAAATGTTTGAAACGTCGAATGATAAAAACGTCGAATGATAAAATCATCGAATCTTCATTTAGTCGAATGATAAAAACATCGATTTGACAATTCATCGAATGCTCAAAACATCGCATTGTTAATTCATCGAATGCTTAATTCATCGAATGCTTAAATCATCGAATTTTCCATTCGTCGAATGATCAAAACGTCGAATGCTAAAAACATCGAATTCTCAAATCGTCGAATGCTCAGAACATAGAATAGTCAGTTCGTCGAATGCTCATTTGGTCGAAACGCCATCTGTTCGAATTATCAAGTAGATGAATGTCAAAGTCGGCGAACGGTAAAAAAGACGATTTTTCAATTCGTCGAATGCTTAAATCGTCGAAAGGTGAATTAAACGAAAGTTCATTTAGTCGAAACGCCATCTTTGCGAATTATGAAGAAGACGAAAGTTAAAGTAGACGTACGGTGAAATAGACGAATTGTTAATTCTTCGAATGCTCAAATCGTCGAAAGGTAAATATTGTGAAAGTTGAAATAGACGAAACGCCATCTGTGCGAATTTTCAAGAAGACGAAAGTTAAACCAGCCGTATGGTGAAATAGACGAATTGTCAATTCTTCGAATGCTCAAATCGTCGAATGGTGAATATTGCGAAAGTTGAAATAGACGAAACGCCATCTGTCCGTATTGTTAAGCAGACGAATGTTAAAGTTGGCGATCGGTGAAATAGACGATTTGTCAATTCGTCGAATGCTCAAATCGTCGAAAGGTGAATATTGCGAAAGTTCATTTAGTCGAAACGCCATCTGTCCGTTTTATCAAGCAGACGAATGTCAAAGTCGTCGAACGGTAAGATAGACGATTTATCAATTCGTCGAATGCTCAAATAGCCGAAAGAACAATTGTGTATGTTAGTTTTCTTATTATAGTTTCCTCTCTATGTTGCATGTTGGTAAAGAAGATTAAAATTATGCGGGAAATTAGAAGTCACAATTGTAAAGTATTATTTAATTAACTGTATGTTATTGTATAATTTATACAATTAAAAATTTGTTTCATAAATTGTGTTTTAATTTTGTTGAAATCAAATTTAAATATCTGTTTCTCATTTTCCCCAAAGTTGAATTTTAAGTTAAAATTTTTTATTTTTTTGCATTAGCCAATAGATGTCTATAGTTTCACCATTTAGTTTGTAATTTTAATTATTTCTGTGGCATAGATGCGTGAGCTTAGACTCAGGCCCGGCAGATCATGTTTTGCCCGGGTGGGTAGTTGTCCTCGGAGGGGGGGGGATAGTAAAAAATTTATATTGTTTAAAATTTAAGAATAGAAAATACGAAATAAAATTTCCTTTATTAAGAATAGAATTCATTTATAATGACAAAAATTGTAGTAATAACTATCATTAACAGTGACTTATTTGCTCAATGCGAAAACTGAACTGCGCTTTGAATTTTGTGAAATAAAAGTATCCAATAGTTTCTCGAAATCAAGCTTGTCAGTTCGTAACGATGCAAACGTGAACTACATATAATATTACATAATTTTTTAACTATTTTGTAGAAAGGTTGGTTAATTACCAAGAGTGTCTGAAATATGACTTGGGAGCATTGCAACGTGGGCATGAATTGCGACGATCTCAGCAACCTTCTAATGTTATAAAACAACAATTAATAATGGAAGCTTGGCAAGGTTTCCAAGGACCTAATCCGCCTACAAGAATGGAGTTCTTAGATTCAATAGTACGAATCTCGATTGATCCTATCATGGAGAATCTTCGAATTATCAACGAAATGTAAGAGTTAAAAATTAACACTTTATTACTATAAAAACCAATTTTTGTATTATTTGTTTAGTGTTTTTTTTTAATTTTTTAATATTACACTAATAGACTGCTTTTGAAATTTGTATAATTGAGTATCACAAGTTATTTAGTCACATTGTGGCAAAATTTTTCAAAAAATACTATTCTTGAACAGACATCAGTAAAACAATGTTTTCAGTTTAAAAAATAAAGAGGATTATAATTGTTACCAATTAATATTAAGTCAAATTCACTCATTTTTTGGAATTTGAATTGCACTTCAAAATTTATAGATTCAAATATCTGAGAATTAAAACTTTTTAAAATAATTCTTTGTAATTATTTGCCTCAAACTTGCAATAGTAATTTTTAAAGTCTATAATTATGATAAATATTTTGTCATGTGAATAATAAAATAATATAAAATTACGCAGCACAAAATTATCATTTTGAAGTCAATTTATTTCATGGACGCAAATTATTACATTTTATTAATTCACAATTTAAACAGTTTTTTAATTTTAAAATAGTGACGTAAAATATCACTTTCAGCTGAAGTGGATCTAGAATATACAGAAAGACGTAGCAGCGCTAACTGAGGAAATCGTTCCACTATATTACAAGAAGAGGGGTGTATAGAGACTTCGAAGGCTGTACGAATTTCCCTTGTGCCAAACTGAGATTATGATGATAATGACGATATTTAGATTATTATTTGTTTCCCTTTTCCTGAATATCTGTTTCAACTCGTTTGAATGTTTAAGTGTTTTATAGTTTCTTTCTTTCGTTATTTTTAATTTTAATAATTTTTAAAGTTCTTTTTATGATTTAAAATATTACAAAGAAATTCGTAAACGCATGTAATTTCATTTTATTCAACTCTAAACGACGAAATTGTCTCAATCTTATATGAAGTTATCAAGATAACTTCATTATTTTGAACTTACATTATTATGATAATAAAATCAGTTATTCAGATTATGATTTTCCTAGTCAAATTTTCTCTTTTTTTAAACCTCTTTTGAACCTCAAACAATGCGAAAAAATCCACATTCTGATTTTTAGAGGTTGAAAGGATGATTTCAAATTTTTGTGAAATTAAAATTTTTTGAATTTCAAGCTGCGCTGTAATAAATTCATTGAAATCATTAAAAAAAATATATGCATCTTCTATAGTGCAGTTAAAATATAACTATGTGAAAAAATTCCATTTTTATTTTTACAAATAATTTTAAAAATCTTTTTTTGAACCTCTTTTAAGCCTCGTAAATTGTTTTTTCAACCTATTTTGAACCTCTAATATTTGCTGAAAAATCAATTTTTCCAGTTTTTAGGTTCAAAAGAGGATTTAGAAATTTAAAAAGACTTAAAAGAGGTTGAAAAGATGTTTTTGGAAAACTAAAAGAGAGTTAAAATTTTGACTCGTTTTCTTTTATTGTTCTGTTAATTTTCTAAACTTTATTGAAAGAAGTCTTTCTTGAAACAAAAATTATGGATCATCCTGAAAATTTTATTTCAATTATAACATAGCGGTTTAACATTTTTTCTATTCCTTAATTTTTCTATTAATTTTTTCCGCAGAACTCAATGTTTATTTTTTGTTTACAATGAATATTTTTTAACATGAATTCTTCTTTAACCCTCACGGGCTCGAGCCGGGTCCCTCGGACCCGGAGGAAAGTTTTTTTTATCTACTTCCGATTATGAAAATATTATTAGAAAATCAACTTCACATTAGACTTGAGGGCGTAAAAACACACATTTTTCATTTTTGTAAAGAATTTTTAATTCATAAAATACTCTGGATAATTCCCTTTTAAGTCGAACATACGTAAAGAGTCAAGCCGGGTCCGAGGGACCCGGGTTATAAATACGTATAAAAAGTTAGCAATTTTTCTGCAATATTGCATAATTTTGTAATGTTTCAACATCACCTACTGTAATAATTGTAAATATATCCTAAATAATTCCGGGAGTGACGTAGTGCGAAAAATATAGTGCGTTTTGTACATTTTTTGGAAAATTCCATTCCCAAAAGTTAAAGAACAGAAAATCGATTAGATTTTCTTTCAAATCGATACCCGGGGTTTTTTAGGGTCGCTTATTACAAATGTGATGTCATAATTGAAAAATTCAAAATGACGAATTCAATATGGCGGTCGCTAAATTTTTTTTTGTTTTACGTCTAAATATAGATAATTATTATTAGGTAATTTAGCTAAAGATTTTTTTCAGGTGTTTTATATTTCTACCATTATTATATGAGGAGTTTCATATGAGATTGAGGGGTCAACTCTCGGATTATTTTAAAATTTCATTTTTCAATAAAGTTTGTTTGCCTATGTAATTATACCAAATATTAATTTAAAATATTTAATATTTTGTTAGATATTTGCATTAACAAATTAATGCAATATTTTTTTTAAACTTGAATAACTTTTTTATTTTTGTTCATAGAAAAAAGTTGTCTGAATATTTTTCAGCTTGATTGAAGGCCGATAACAGGTTTAAATATTAAAAAACAAATATATTTTTTAAATAAATTTATTAAAAAAGTTAATTTTAATTTAATTAATTTTTTTTTCAAAAAATTTGATTCATTCTACACTGAAAAAAATTATAGGCAGAATGTGCTTTTCACTAAGGTAATTTTTGCCTGAGTACAAAAGCAATACACGCAAAGCAATTGTTTCTTTTAAAAAAAGGCAATTTTTCCCTTAGTTAATAAAGTAACAAATTCTTGTCATTTATCAAATAAATTGTTTACATATGTCAAATCGAATTTTATAATTAATTAAAATAATGAGTACTAAAGGAAGAAATTTACTACTGAAATGGAATCGAGGAAATACTTAAAGATACTAATTTCATTTGTTTAATAAAATTAATAAATTAGTTCTATTATTTTCTTTATTTAATTAAAGTATATAATATTATTAATATAGTATTAAAAATAAAAATTCCTTTTCCCTCGAATTGTAAATATATGTAATAAAAAGGTAAAACAAAATTATTTAATATCGTATTTCCTAAATATTTAAATAAAAATTTGCCTTGCGAATTTAACCTTATTAAGTAAGGCAAAAATTGCCTTTTTTTTAATGAAACAATTGCTTTGCGTGTATTGCTTTTGTACTTAGGCAAAAATTGCCTTAGTAAAAAGCACATTCTGCCTATAATTTTTTTCAGTGTAAACAAAAAACATTCAGACAACTTTTTTCTATAAGCAAAAATAAAAAAGTTATTCAAGTTTAAAAAAAATATTGCATTAATTTGTTAATGCAAATATCTAACAAAATATTAAATATTTTAAATTAATATTTGGTATAATTACATAGGCAAACAAACTCTATTGAAAAATGAAATTTTAAAATAATCCGAGAGTTGACCCCTCAATCTCATATGAAACTCCTCATATAATAATGGTAGAAATATAAAACACCTGAAAAAAATCTTTAGCTAAATTACCTAATAATAATTATCTATATTTAGACGTAAAACAAAAAAAAATTTAGCGACCGCCATATTGAATTCGTCATTTTGAATTTTTCAATTATGACATCACATTTGTAATAAGCGACCCTAAAAAACCCCGGGTATCGATTTGAAAGAAAATCTAATCGATTTTCTGTTCTTTAACTTTTGGGAATGGAATTTTCCAAAAAATGTACAAAACGCACTATATTTTTCGCACTACGTCACTCCCGGAATTATTTAGGATATATTTACAATTATTACAGTAGGTGATGTTGAAACATTACAAAATTATGCAATATTGCAGAAAAATTGCTAACTTTTTATACGTATTTATAACCCGGGTCCCTCGGACCCGGCTTGACTCTTTACGTATGTTCGACTTAAAAGGGAATTATCCAGAGTATTTTATGAATTAAAAATTCTTTACAAAAATGAAAAATGTGTGTTTTTACGCCCTCAAGTCTAATGTGAAGTTGATTTTCTAATAATATTTTCATAATCGGAAGTAGATAAAAAAAACTTTCCTCCGGGTCCGAGGGACCCGGCTCGAGCCCGTGAGGGTTAAAGAAGAATTCATGTTAAAAAATATTCATTGTAAACAAAAAATAAACATTGAGTTCTGCGGAAAAAATTAATAGAAAAATTAAGGAATAGAAAAAATGTTAAACCGCTATGTTATAATTGAAATAAAATTTTCAGGATGATCCATAATTTTTGTTTCAAGAAAGACTTCTTTCAATAAAGTTTAGAAAATTAACAGAACAATAAAAGAAAACGAGTCAAAATTTTAACTCTCTTTTAGTTTTCCAAAAACATCTTTTCAACCTCTTTTAAGTCTTTTTAAATTTCTAAATCCTCTTTTGAACCTAAAAACTGGAAAAATTGATTTTTCAGCAAATATTAGAGGTTCAAAATAGGTTGAAAAAACAATTTACGAGGCTTAAAAGAGGTTCAAAAAAAGATTTTTAAAATTATTTGTAAAAATAAAAATGGAATTTTTTCACATAGTTATATTTTAACTGCACTATAGAAGATGCATATATTTTTTTTAATGATTTCAATGAATTTATTACAGCGCAGCTTGAAATTCAAAAAATTTTAATTTCACAAAAATTTGAAATCATCCTTTCAACCTCTAAAAATCAGAATGTGGATTTTTTCGCATTGTTTGAGGTTCAAAAGAGGTTTAAAAAAAGAGAAAATTTGACTAGGAAAATCATAATCTGAATAACTGATTTTATTATCATAATAATGTAAGTTCAAAATAATGAAGTTATCTTGATAACTTCATATAAGATTGAGACAATTTCGTCGTTTAGAGTTGAATAAAATGAAATTACATGCGTTTACGAATTTCTTTGTAATATTTTAAATCATAAAAAGAACTTTAAAAATTATTAAAATTAAAAATAACGAAAGAAAGAAACTATAAAACACTTAAACATTCAAACGAGTTGAAACAGATATTCAGGAAAAGGGAAACAAATAATAATCTAAATATCGTCATTATCATCATAATCTCAGTTTGGCACAAGGGAAATTCGTACAGCCTTCGAAGTCTCTATACACCCCTCTTCTTGTAATATAGTGGAACGATTTCCTCAGTTAGCGCTGCTACGTCTTTCTGTATATTCTAGATCCACTTCAGCTGAAAGTGATATTTTACGTCACTATTTTAAAATTAAAAAACTGTTTAAATTGTGAATTAATAAAATGTAATAATTTGCGTCCATGAAATAAATTGACTTCAAAATGATAATTTTGTGCTGCGTAATTTTATATTATTTTATTATTCACATGACAAAATATTTATCATAATTATAGACTTTAAAAATTACTATTGCAAGTTTGAGGCAAATAATTACAAAGAATTATTTTAAAAAGTTTTAATTCTCAGATATTTGAATCTATAAATTTTGAAGTGCAATTCAAATTCCAAAAAATGAGTGAATTTGACTTAATATTAATTGGTAACAATTATAATCCTCTTTATTTTTTAAACTGAAAACATTGTTTTACTGATGTCTGTTCAAGAATAGTATTTTTTGAAAAATTTTGCCACAATGTGACTAAATAACTTGTGATACTCAATTATACAAATTTCAAAAGCAGTCTATTAGTGTAATATTAAAAAATTAAAAAAAAACACTAAACAAATAATACAAAAATTGGTTTTTATAGTAATAAAGTGTTAATTTTTAACTCTTACATTTCGTTGATAATTCGAAGATTCTCCATGATAGGATCAATCGAGATTCGTACTATTGAATCTAAGAACTCCATTCTTGTAGGCGGATTAGGTCCTTGGAAACCTTGCCAAGCTTCCATTATTAATTGTTGTTTTATAACATTAGAAGGTTGCTGAGATCGTCGCAATTCATGCCCACGTTGCAATGCTCCCAAGTCATATTTCAGACACTCTTGGTAATTAACCAACCTTTCTACAAAATAGTTAAAAAATTATGTAATATTATATGTAGTTCACGTTTGCATCGTTACGAACTGACAAGCTTGATTTCGAGAAACTATTGGATACTTTTATTTCACAAAATTCAAAGCGCAGTTCAGTTTTCGCATTGAGCAAATAAGTCACTGTTAATGATAGTTATTACTACAATTTTTGTCATTATAAATGAATTCTATTCTTAATAAAGGAAATTTTATTTCGTATTTTCTATTCTTAAATTTTAAACAATATAAATTTTTTACTATCCCCCCCCCTCCGAGGACAACTACCCACCCGGGCAAAACATGATCTGCCGGGCCTGAGTCTAAGCTCACGCATCTATGCCACAGAAATAATTAAAATTACAAACTAAATGGTGAAACTATAGACATCTATTGGCTAATGCAAAAAAATAAAAAATTTTAACTTAAAATTCAACTTTGGGGAAAATGAGAAACAGATATTTAAATTTGATTTCAACAAAATTAAAACACAATTTATGAAACAAATTTTTAATTGTATAAATTATACAATAACATACAGTTAATTAAATAATACTTTACAATTGTGACTTCTAATTTCCCGCATAATTTTAATCTTCTTTACCAACATGCAACATAGAGAGGAAACTATAATAAGAAAACTAACATACACAATTGTTCTTTCGGCTATTTGAGCATTCGACGAATTGATAAATCGTCTATCTTACCGTTCGACGACTTTGACATTCGTCTGCTTGATAAAACGGACAGATGGCGTTTCGACTAAATGAACTTTCGCAATATTCACCTTTCGACGATTTGAGCATTCGACGAATTGACAAATCGTCTATTTCACCGATCGCCAACTTTAACATTCGTCTGCTTAACAATACGGACAGATGGCGTTTCGTCTATTTCAACTTTCGCAATATTCACCATTCGACGATTTGAGCATTCGAAGAATTGACAATTCGTCTATTTCACCATACGGCTGGTTTAACTTTCGTCTTCTTGAAAATTCGCACAGATGGCGTTTCGTCTATTTCAACTTTCACAATATTTACCTTTCGACGATTTGAGCATTCGAAGAATTAACAATTCGTCTATTTCACCGTACGTCTACTTTAACTTTCGTCTTCTTCATAATTCGCAAAGATGACGTTTCGACTAAATGAACTTTCGTTTAATTCACCTTTCGACGATTTAAGCATTCGACGAATTGAAAAATCGTCTTTTTTACCGTTCGCCGACTTTGACATTCATCTACTTGATAATTCGAACAGATGGCGTTTCGACCAAATGAGCATTCGACGAACTGACTATTCTATGTTCTGAGCATTCGACGATTTGAGAATTCGATGTTTTTAGCATTCGACGTTTTGATCATTCGACGTTTTGAACATTCGACGAATGGAAAATTCGATGATTTAAGCATTCGATGAATTAACAATGCGATGTTTTGAGCATTCGATGAATTGTCAAATCGATGTTTTTATCATTCGACTAAATGAAGATTCGATGATTTTATCATTCGACGTTTTTATCATTCGACGTTTCAAACATTTGACGATTTTATCATTCGACGTTTCAAACATTTGACGATTTTATCATTCGACGTTTAGAACATTCGACGTTTTGTACATTCGACATTTTGAACATTCGACGTATTGACGATTCGATGTTTTTAACATTCGACGAATTGATAATTCGACGTTTTGAACATTCGACGAATTGAGAATTCGTTGTTTTTAGCATTCGACGAAATGAAGATTCGATGTTTTTAGCATTCGACGATTAGATAATTCGACGTTTTGAACATTCGACAACTTTACCATTCTACTACTCGATAATTCGAACAGATGGCGTTTCGACTATTTGATCATTCGACGAATGGACTATTCGATGGTTTTACCATTCGACTAAATGACGAATCGACGTTTTGAGCATTCGACGTTTTAAACATTCGACGTTTTTAGCATTCGACGTTTTGAACATTCGACGTTTTGAACATTCGACGAATTGAGAATTCGATGTTTTTAGCATTCGATTAAATGAGGATTCGATGTTTTTAGCATTCGACGTTTTGTCCATTCGATGTTTTTAGCATACGACGTTTTTATCATTCGACGTTTTGAACATTCGACGTTTTGTCCATTCGATGTTTTTAGCATTCGACGTTTTTATTATTCGACGTTTTGAACTTTCGTCGTATTGACGATTCGATGTTTTTAACATTCGACGAATTAATAATTCGACGTTTTGAATATTCGACGTATTGACAATTCGATGTTTTTAGGATTCGACTAAATGCCGATTCGATGTTTTTAGCATTCGATGTTTTGTCCAGTCGATTACTTGGCATTCGACTATTTGATCATTCGACGACTTGGCGATTAGGGGATATGCATGCGTCTCATCTTGAGTGCACTTTCCAAGTGCCTGAGCCGAAGCTATGATCCGGATATCGCTTCTCTAATATATTGTACTATACTACACTGTACTATAGTACAGATGTTCGCGATGTTGGCCATGTGAACATTTCTTTTGACTATAAATCGATGAATACGAGCAATTGTCATGTGAATATGTTAGATTTGATTCTTTGGAAGTTGTAGAATGTTTTTGGGCGTTAGGTGTAAGTTATAGCCGACATTTATTCACTCGCATAAAGATAAGCTAATTAACATTATAAGTTTCTCGACCACGATGAATCAAAATGATATTTTCCCTAATTATACGTTAGTTTGCAATTATCGTTCTTAGACTTCAGATCGTCTATAATTTCTCAATTAAGTTTATTCTTATTAACCGTTTTTTGAAATGGAAGAAAGTGCAATGAACGAGATGCAATTTCATGAGAAATTAATATTGGCTTTTAAACAGCAAAGTGGAGCAAGAGCAATGTGGGATAGGGCACGGTTAGATATTGTAAAAAGTCGATCGATGACCGCTAGATTTCAATAATATTTTAGGTGTATTGACTGACATCCATAATAGTGATTATAAAATAGGAAAGAAAAAATCTGAATTGCAAACTAACGTATAATTAGGGCCTAAATAATTCAGTAATATATAAATGACAAAAACAATAGTATTATTTTCAATAAATTCTATCAATATTATGTTGCTTATTTTGTACCTGCTATATTAATAAATCTGAAACGAATTAAAAAAACGAAATAAAAACGAAAAAAACGAATTATAGGTTAGGGTCGTGTTAGATTTCTCTTGATTAAAAGTTTATTTTTAATTATTTGAATTTGAAACTAATTTTTATTAAATATTTTGGATATAATAAAGACTTTAAGATCAATAATTTTAAATTAATAATTGATTTTCTTTGTTAATTTTTACTTGAAAATTTAAAAACATAACCTCAAATTTTTTGCACACACATATATATATATATATATATATATATATATATATATATATATATATATATATATATATATTTTGATGTCGTTTTTAAATGTTTTGATCACTTGCAAAATTATTAGGTATGCAATTGAATTTTGAGTGTGAAATTTCAAATAGGCTAATAAAAAGAGAATTGAATTTTTCTGGAAATATTTTAACATTCCTTGATTTATGTTAAGTTAACCTGTGCGTTCACGTTCACGTAACTTTCACTTTTCACTTTCACTCTCACTAAAAAAATTCTCACTTTCACTTTTCACTCTCACTTTCACTTTCACTCTCACTCCAAAAATTCTCACTTTCACTTTCACTCTCACCTTCACTCTCACTCAAAAAATTCTCACTTTCACTTTTTACTCTCACTCTCACTCTCACTTTCATTAAAAAAAATCTCACTTTCACTTTCACTTCCACTCAAAAATTCTCACTTTTCACTTTCACTTTAACTTTTACTATCACTCTCACTCTCACTTTCACTTTCACTCTCACTTTGACACTCACTCAAAAAATTCTCACTTTCACTTTTCACTCTCACTTTCATTCAAAAAATTCTCACATTCACTTTTCACTCTCACTACAAAAATTCTCACTTTCACTTTTCACTTTAATTTTACTCAAAAAATTCTCACTTTCACTTTAACTTCCACTCTCACTTTCACTTTCACTCAAAAAATTCTAACTTTTACTTTTTACTCTCACTCTCACTTTCACTCAAAATTTCTCACTTTTTACTCTCACTTTCACTTAAAAAATTTCTCACTCACTTTCAATCAAAAATTCTCACTTTCACTAAAAAATTCTCATTTTCACTTTTACTTTAAAAAATTCTCAATTTTTACTGTCACTTTTACCTAAAAAATTCACACTTCTTACCCTTACTTTCACTCAAAAAATGTGCAATTTTTATTCTCACTGTCACTTTCATTTAAAAAATTCTCACTTTCTCTCTCACTCTCACTTAAAAAATTCTCCCTTTTCACTGTAGTGCATTCTATAGAATATTCTTTAGAATTTGACTGGAAATAATTAATAAAATTTGTGTAGAAGTTAAGAAATATTCAGTTATATTCTATAAAATATTTGATAGAATGTTCTATAAAGTTATTCTATATATGAGGCATTCCATGTCAAGTCATCCAGGGATCTTACGGTGTAATGCTTACTTCTATAATTTTTTACTCTTAAACTATTAAACATAAAAATTTGGCAAAGTACATTTTGAAACGGGTTTTTCATGCTCTGTCGATTGAAAATAAGAGTTAAAAAAATTTTTTTGGCACAAAAAAATCAAAATTAATAATAAAATTTGATTTTTGGGAGGGAAAGGTACGATTTTTTTAAACGAAAGCTGAGATTTTTTTCTAAAAGGACATATATATGAAAAAGTGGGACTACAATGTTTAAACATTGAAAAAAGAGGTTTCTGCTCACCGGAGCGCTCTAAACCCGGTTTTAGCTCTGTTTAGGGGAAAATTTATTTTTTCAAAGTTTAAACATTCAATTCTCACTTTTTCATATATAAATCTCTCCCTATTATATAAAAACATTTCGCCGCCGCCGCAGAGTCAGGATTTCTATGGGCTCCTTATAGTAAGGGCCGTCAAAACTTATATCAAAATTGACCTATTTTTTTACCAATAGGTCAAAAAGAGGATAAATAACGGATAAAAATACATGTTTAAAGGGGCCTTAATGTGAACCATCACATTACGTCAACATTTGATCTATGTTTTACCTACAGGTCAGAGCTTGCCCCCTCAAATTAGAGCGCCAAATAGGACGTCAAAGCATATGCCAAAAACATTTTTTTTTACTTACAGGCTGTTATGGTACTACACAATTCATGACAAAGGTTTAAAATTTTAGATTGGCTAATATCATAGGATTGCATTTTACAATCTTTATATTATCCATAAATAGAAGTAAATATAAAATCACGCGTCAACCTCCTGATTTTATATTTTATACAGAAAGATATCGCCGCCGCCGCTGTTTCAAGATTCTGTAAGGGCGCCCTATCCTAAATGGTCCGTCAAAACTTATGTCAAAATTGACCTATTTTTTGACCAATAGGTCAAAAAGAGGATAAATAACGGTCTCACATTACTTTAAAATTTATGTTTGCTTTGACCTACTTTTTGACCTATAGGTCAAAAACATAAGTCAAAACTTATGTCAAAATTGACCTATTTTTTAAACTATAGGTCAAAAAGAGGATAAATAACGTCTATGCCTAATTTGACCTATTTTTTGACCTATATGTCAAAAAGATATGTCAAAACTTATGTCAAAATAGACCTATTTTTTACCTATAGGTCAAATAGAGAATAAATAACATTACATCAAAATCCATGCTTAATTTGACCTTTTTTTTTTACCAATATGTCTAAAAGTGGTCTCCGTGTAGATCCTTACATTATGTCAAAATACAAGTTTAATTTTGCCTATTTTTTGACCTACGGGTTTTTAAAGGGGCCTTAATGTGGGCCATCACATTACGTCAAAATTTGATCTGTGTTTTACCTACAATCTTTATATTATCCATTTATATTATACAATCTTTATATTATTTAAGAGGATAAATAACGGATAAAAATACATGTTTAATTTTACCTATTTTTTGAAATACGGGTTTTAAAAGAGGCCTTAATGTGGGCCATCACATTACGTCAATCTATGTTTCACCTACAGGTCAGAGCTTGCCCCTCAAATAGAAGCGCCAAATGGGACGTCAAAGCGTATACCAAAGACAATTTTATTTACTTGCAGGCTGTTATGGTACTACAAAATTTAAGTACCCTCAAAATTTAAGTCAATTTGGAGGGCAGTTTTGAACTGAACGTCAAAATTTGACAAACAATTTCCGCTGCCCTCAAAATTTAGGACAATTTTGAGGGCAGTTCTGACCTAAACATAAAAAATTGACAAACAATTTCTGCTACTGTCAAAATTTATGTCAATTTTAAGGGCAAATTGGACCTAGACGTCAAAATTTGACAAACAATTTCCTTCATATTAAGAGAATATAATTTGAAAATAAAAATTAAAATAAATATAAGAAATAGTTAGGGCGTTGGCGCGCAGGGGTGCGAGGCTCCCCTAGTATATATATATATATATATATATATATATATATCCTTTTAGGAAAAAACTTCAGCTTTTGTTTTAAAAAAATCGTACCTTTTCCTCCCAAAAATTAAAATTTATTTTTAATTTTGATTTTTTTAGGTCAAATAGTTTTTTTTTAAATGCTTATTTTCAATCCGAAGGGAATGAAAAAACCTTTCCAACATGTCTTTTGGCAAATTTTTATGTTTAATAGTTTAAGAGTAAAGAATTATCGAAATAAGCATTGTACTAAAAAACCAAAAATTTAACCCCCTCCCCGTCGGAAAATATTGGACTTGGTAAAAAAATATTTTCACGAAAAATTACTATCTATTAGTACTACAAAAGCCCTAAATTTTGCTACAATTAAAAAAAAATTTCTCCACCTGGATCACTTGACATTGAATGCCTCATATTTGTTCTATAAAATTTTTTGACTGGTTTGAGGAAATTTTATAACAAAATTTTTATATATAAATTATATTTTTTTAACTTTAGTTATGATAAATTTGTAATTTTTATGTTAAAAACATAACTGGTGAGAATTTTTTGAGTGAAAGTGAGAGTGAAAAGTGAGAATTTTTTGAATGAGAGTGAAAGTGAGAGTGAAAAGTGAAAGTGAGAATTTTTTGAGTGAAAGTGAAAAGTGAGAATTATTTAGTAAAAGTGAAAAATGAGATTTTTTTAGTGAAAGTGAGAATTTTTGATTGAAAGTGAGTGAGAAATTTTTTAAGTGAAAGTGAGAGTAAAAAGTGAGAAATTTTGAGTGAAAATGAGAGTGAGAATTTTTTTAAGTGAAAATGAAACTAAAAGTGAGAATTTTTGAGTGAAAGTAAAAAGTGAGATTTTTTAGTGAAACTAAGAGTGGGAGTGAAAAGTAAGAATTTTTGAGTGAAAGTGAAAGTGAGAATTTTTTGAGTGAAAGTGAGAGTGAGAGTGAAAAGTGAGAATTTTTTGAGTGAGATTGAAAGTGAAAGTGAAAAGTGAAAGTGAGAATTTTTTGAGTGAAAGTGAGAGTGAAAATTTTTTTGAGTGAAAGTGAGAGTGAGAGTAAAAAGTGAAAGTAAGAATTTTTTGAGTGAGAGTGAAAGTGAGAGTGAAAGTTAAAGTTAAAGTAAGAGTGATAATTTTTTGAGTAAAAGTTGAAGTGAAAAGTGAAAGTGAGAATTTTTTGAGTGAGAATGAAAGTGAGAGTAAAAGTAAAAGTGAAAGTGAGAATTTTTTTAGTGATAGTGAAAGTGAGAGTAAAAGTAAAAGTGAAAGTGAGAATTTTTTTAGTGAAAGTGAAAGTAACAGTGAGAGTGAAAATTTTTTTGAGTGAGAGTGAGAGTAAAAAGTGAAAGTGAGAATTTTTTGAGTAAAAGTGAAAGTGAAAGTGAAAAGTGAGAGTGAAAAGTAAAAGTGAGAATTTTTGGAGTGAGAGTGAAAGTGAGAGTGAAAAGTGAATGTGAGAATTTTTTTAATGAGTGTAAAAGTGAGAGTGAAAAGTGAAAGTGAGAATTTTTTGAGTGAGAGTGAAAAGTGAAAATTATAATTTTTAAGTGAAAGTGAGAGTGAAAGTGAGAGTGAAAAGTGAAAGTGAAAGTTACGTGAACGCACCCCTGCTTTCAATTCACAGTCATCGAAACAAATCGAAACAAGCAGTTAAAAAATACAAATTATAATAACAACTATAATATTATCGATACGATAGCCAACCTAGAATCAAAAGTTGAGTTTTACTTAATTAAACTTATATTTCAAACGGCTGGTAAAATAGTTCAATAGTTTCAAAATGAAAGTCAAATGGCTTTTTTGCACCATTGGCTTTTTTACCCCACTCTACCCTAATAATATTTCTATTTACTACAACATACTTTCAAGTCATATGAAGTTGAATTCCGCTACGTTTTTAAAACACCTTTTTATCAAGTTCAGTTTATCTCTGATTTTCATATAATAATATTATAGTTGTTAATTTTTAAGAAAATAATTGTTTAAGAGACAGTTGTTAAAAAATAACATGATTTAGAATTAAAAATACCACATTATTTTTCTGCCTTCATTTTAAAAAACGTTGTGGACTTCAGCTTTATCAAAATTAGGGATTTCTTGTTTCAAAATAAAAAAATTTCAGAAAATATTATTTTTTAAATATAATGCATACGGAACGTGTGAAATTTTTGCCTTAATTTTCGATTAGAGTTAACACCTATGTCTAGAAAATGCTGCCAGTGTTATTATTAAGAGCATCGAGTTGCATGCTTAGCACACTTGATAGACTTCACAAACTTGATTCCACACATCTATTCTAGACTCTTCGAACTATTCCATATGAAGAACATATGCATAAACTCACAAGCATACTCACACACACACGATCATAAAAATACATAGATAAAATACATACACATCCTATTGTTTACATGACATGTTTTGAATAATTTAAAAAAAATTTCACGACATACATAAAAATATGTTTCCCTTAAGTGTGAAGGAAATTTTAGTTCGTCTTTAAAAGTAAATCGATAAAACGATTTTTATAGGTGAAAAAGGTATGTAAAAAAGGGTTCTTCTTTTAATAGGAGATGTACTTCTTTTCTTTCCACCGTATAATAATTGTAGTTGCTATTACATTTATAAATATGAATATAATTTCATATTGTTTAAAATTATATTAGTTGTGAAAGTTTATCATTCTCATTCTTTCTAAGTTGACCTTTATATGATGTACACTGAAAAAACATAGTCTCAAAATGCAACAAAAATAAGACTCTTACGTAGCGCCACGCTCTATGGCGTTTAACATAGTCACATTTTGAAATGTAACAAAAATGAGACAGGGTTTTTTGTGTGTATATTTAACTCAGGTGAAAATATGTAAAAATTAAAAATAATAATGTTTAATGTTTTATTTTAACAACTCATAATAATAGAAGATTACCGAGAGATAAAATCCTTTTTTATTATAATATAATAATTTCTAAAAATTTTCGGAGAAGGGTTTGGAGAATCTTCAAACCCTTTATTTGTTCACACTTCAATTTTAAGAAATTTTGATTAGTCGGTAATTCTTTAATTAAATACATACAGTTTCGCCCAACAGAATTTGCTCATTCTATGACAGTTAAAGGTGTTCCAAAAAGTTTTATATTTTCATTTCTAGTAAAGATATCGAGGATTTTAAGGTATCATTTTCAAGCTTTTTTCCCTCTATTTTAACAATATAAAAATAAAAAATTAGAAAAGAAATTTTTTTGTCGATTTCAAACATATGTAGTTTTTTAAAAAGTAATCGCAAATTAATTTTATGTGGCGCATTTTAAAGCTTATTTTACCACATTTAAAATGCTTTTTTAAAAATTGGCACCCAATATTTTTTTAAGAAAATTATTATCATTTGTTTCAAAAATAACCCTTTTTTAATTAATTAGTATTTTGATTAGAAAATGAACGGCTGGATTTCATAAGGGCACGTAAATTTTTCTTGGCCGAACTCGAAGCCCCCTGGACACTCGAAATTCAACTTCTGAATTTAAATGTTTAAAATATATATCCTTATAGAAAATTTCATTGTGCATCTTTTTTCTTTTTAAATTTTTATTGTATCTATTACCGTTTTCGAAATATAAGGAAAAAACTGTTTTTTTAAAGAGCGAAATTTTTATTGCTTTTTTCACTTCAACTCGCGATTACTCAGTCAATTTTACGAATTTCTTAATGAAACAAAAACGAAAATACGCGTTATTTTATCCAACGAGTGACTAAAAAAGAAAAATGATGTTTTAATTATAAATAAAAAAGTTATTAATTTTTTAATGAGATATTGCAAAATTCGTAAACTGAAATTTTCACTAAGCGGGAAAGTTGAGCAAATTTCGAGCAACAAAAAACTTCCAGCGAGAAAGTTAATCATTAAGGTCTAAACAAGTTTTTCCCGAAAGATACAGTTCAATTAAACAATTTTCGTTTTTGTTTCATTAAGAAATTCGTAAAATTGACTGATTATATTGAAGTAATATTTAAAAATTTTTTAAAAATACAATATTCACAGAAAAAAATAGTTAAATGTGTTGCGTGTAGTTTTCAGATTATGTTGTTCTAACACAATTTTACTCTCTAAATTTGAATAAGTGAAATTTTTACTTTTTTCATGTGTGAAACTTTTTCTCACTTATTAATAAGTATAATCTACTTATACATAAGTGAAATATTCACTTTTTTATGTGTAAACTTGTTTTCACTTATCAATAAGTGAAATCCACACTTATGTATATGTGAAATATTTAGTTAAAAAGAAATCCAATTGCGCATTATATTACAATTTATATAGTTATATAAACATAACTAACTAACTTTTCCAAATTTGTATTTATAAAAGTTTGATTCATAAACAATTGACATTTCAATTGTCATTTGAATTGTTATTTACGTTCTATTTACACTTCTATTTTCTTACTTTAATTTATATTTCTTTATTACATATGTTCTTAAAGTAACTATCAGTAATTTTTAAAAATATTTATATCAACAAAGAATTTTAATTTCTAATTCCCAAATATATATTCATAAACAATTTTTTTATTTCCATTATAAACTTTTTTTATACTTATTTTTTCTTATTATATACTCTTTTTTTCTTAATTTCTATTTCTTGCGATGGGTAACACGGTTGAGCCCTAGGTTTTTCTATTCTTTCATAACAGTTTGAGACAGTCAGTTTCGCTAATTTTCTACTCTCCTGAGTCTTTAATTTTTCTATATTGTCATTAATATTGCTTTGTTTACAAATAAAATGCATTCTCGTTGTTAGAAAGAATGAAATTACTTTTCTAGTTACTTCAACATTGTGCTTGTTGCAACCAACAAGAGTAATTGCAGGTAATTGTTCAATAGCCGCAGTTGCATGAAAAAGTGTTTCTGCATTAATATTGCCAAATTTAACCGTTTTCATAAGACCTTCTTCTAAGCGTGATATTGTTGTGATGTGGTAATAAACCTCTAGACCTTAAAGTTATTAATTTATGAGTTTCAGGTACATCTGTGTTGATATCGAGAATGAAACTCTTATAGCAGTCATCACAAGAAGTAGATTTTTTTATATATATAATTTGAAAATCTTCTAGCTTTATTCGCTACAAATCCGGCAACATACGCCAAAACATAATCGGATGTTGTAAAGCGAAAGTGATCATGATCATCCAATAGCTCTGCAACGTCTGCAATTTCATTGCAGTTTTGCCCTTTTTGGATGATTTTATTTATTATACATAACCATTTCTCTTCTTTATCGTTTTTATTTGTGATATCCTTCAACTGTAAAACAGCATTCATAATTTCACCACTTGAAATGTTACATCCTGGAGGTGGTTTTACCAATGAATAAGTCGAAACCAAACGAAACATTTGAAGAAAAAGAGTAGAATCAGGGTGGTCGTTTGAACCACATACCTCTCTCATCAATCCAAAAAATCTCTAAATATAGATTAGAATACTAATTAGTAAATATCATTCAAAATATATTGCAGGGTGGGCACTTTTTTCATTAAAACAATTCACGGTCATTTCCTGGTCATAAAAAACAACTTTGAAAATAAATTATTCCATAGATATTAAGATTTCAAAAATAATTCCAATTTTAAATCCTTTAAAATAGAATAATTTTTAAGAATTGCTGCTGAAACTTATTAAAAATTATTTTTAAAATTTCAATTCAATTATTTTGTAGAAATTTTAATTAAAATATTTTTAAAATCCACTTGTTAACAAGACAATTCCATAAAATTTTGAATAATTTGAAAGTTTTTCAATTAAATATTATATATTTAAAAATATAATTAATTTGAAAAATATTTCAAAAAACTAACTTATTCAGAATTTCTAATTACAATCTTTTTCAATTCAACTTTTCTAAAACTTCAATTTGAAAATTTTTAAAATTCAATTTATATTAATATTAGTAATATTAATTTAAACATTGTACTTAAATGTAAACAAATTATTTTCAAACAGATAATTTTTCAAATTTGCGACTACTGCGCATGTCACACACGAATCCCAAATACTTGCCTGTACCGTGCTGCTTCGAACTATTGGAAACTTTTAGTTCCACCTGAACTGTACCCCCACTCCCGAAGATGATACTCCTTAGTCTTACTTCATGGTTTGAGTATTTATAAGGTGTATGAGTGAAATAGACATATTGTTTAATGCAAAATGTGTAGGTAATGCAGAAATTCGTACAACATATAAAAATCCACAATCGATAATTAATTTTTTTATCGTTTTAAAAATGTTGGTAATACAGGAATTAGTCCCATATTTTACCAATAGCTTGTTCACATTTTACTCAACTTTTGACTGAAACTTAAGATTCCATAGGTCACTCTCTGAAATGTGTTGAATACGTTCTCTCATTTTTTGTTGTTTATATTGTGTTCAAACGTAGACTAGGCTTTATTCTAACACTTTTCTTTTCTTTACAAAGTATTGTTGAAATTCTATGAAATTTAATTTAAAAACTGACCAATTTTATTTTCACCTAAGAAAAATTTATTTTGAACTACAGTTGGTTAAACTTTATTCAAAAGCGCATGTGTAGCCATTTTACTCAACTTTTGATTAAAGTTTGTACAAAACATTTTCTCAATGTTAGCGTGGTTAGGTGGTTAGGTTATCGGTCTACGAATGTCAGGGTCGTGCGTTTAACTCCCAACGTTTGGGGATTTTTTCTGTGTTAGTATATTAGGAATTAATTATTATGAATTACACGTGATCAAAAATAGGTAAAAAAGGTGAAAAAAATAAACCTCAGTAATAATAAGTGAGAATAAATAATTTTTTAAAAATAGTTAATTAAACTATTATTATTATTATTATTATTATTTATTGGGCCCAAATAGATTCTCTAGGTAGAGCCAAGTTAGAAGAGCGTGACGTGCCAATGTAGGCCCTACAAAAATGTACAAGTTAGGCCCTAGTTAATAAATTGGAAATTTAGGTAGGACCAATAAAGGGCCACTACACAATTTCCACACGGGAAACTATAAAACGATTTTTAATCCTTGACTGATTGTGGGTAAACGATGGGATCTATTTATTTTGAAAAACTTCTAACTTGCAATCTGACAAAATGTCACAAATTTTTCACACCAAAACTGTTTTTAGACTGAATCTCTACAAAATTAATCTTCTTATTGTTTAAAATTATGATTTGGTCAAGTTGAAAGTTAGGCATTTGACTACCTGCTGTTTTATAATAATTAAAAATTTCAAAATAAATAGATCCCAAAAAAATCTCCGATCATTTCCCGGTCATGAATTATTTTTCCTAGTCATTAGAAAATTCTCACTAAAAATGTTCTAATAAAATGTAATCAATATTGATACTTCATTAATCAATGTAACATGTGAAAAGTAATTATACATGTTTTTTTAATACAATAAATGGTTTTTTGATAAGAACATTATCTTTTTGACAAGAACATTGAACTTCATTTAGTATGTAATTACAATCTAATCGTTTTTAATAATCGTAGAATATCTCATTTTGTTTTTTGGTTCCTAAGTTTTAAAATAAATATTAATATTAATATTAATATTAAAATAATTTAATAATTAATTAATTAATTTTTAATTTAATTTATTTTTCTTAAAATAATTGTTTAAACGCTTTTGGCAAATTGAATAAGATTGTTTAGTTTTAAAGTAGTTGTAATAAAATTAAAACTACATTTTGTATCTTAATTAAGATTTAAAGTAAATACCTAATGTTTTTTTTGACAATAACAATTGTTTGCAACTATTTGTAAATTTTTTAATTAAAACAAGATTTTAAGTTTTTATCGAACAAAATTATCGAAAATTTACAAATAGTTGCAAACAATTGTTATTGTAAAAAAAAACATTAGGTATTTACTTTAAATCTTAATTAAGATACAAAATGTAATTTTTATTTTATTACAACTACTTTAAAACTAAACAATCTCATTCAATTTGCCTAAAGCATTTAAACAATTATTTTTTATTATATTAGAGGAGACTGAGGCTAAATGTTAAATTGTCATAACAGTTAAAATTTATTTTATTTGAACGGAAGTAGTAAGAGCATTGCAATTTTAATTTTTTTTACGTGTATGTTGTGACCCTACATTTGTAAATTTTTATGGCAAAGGAAATTTCAACTTTTAAGTATATTTTTTAAATTTATTTTCATAAAAATTTTTTGGGTCCGTATTTGGGTCCCCTAAAGATGTACCTAAAGGTAATTGCTAAATATTGTTAGTCAGATTCTGTATATTTGTTGATAAAGCCAAAAACGGACCCTGGTGTTAAATGTTAAGTGTATTAACATATGAGCCCACAATTAACCTCAAAACCTTTTCCCCAAAAAATATGCTGAAGGTGTGCACGAAGATACATTTAACATCTCAAATTAAGATATTTCAAATAACTAAAAAGTGCGACTACTAAAGAATCTTAAGTAATAAAAATACTTCTTTTTACAGTGTAAGTCTGGGTCAAGTGTTGAAAAAAGATTTTGTAGATTAAAGAAGAAAAAGAATGTTTATAAAAAAGTTTAAAATATATTTTTACTGTTTATAATAATATACAAGTATATAATTAATAAATATATTACAGGCGAACACACGGAAAAAACAAGTACACCCAAGTAGAAATGTAATACTGGCATTGTACCCAGGCAGAAATCAACAACTGGCTTGGTACCGGGCCGGTACCAAGGGCGGACTTGCCGGTGCCGGCGTGAGACCGGCATTACCGCCGGCCCGGAGCCGGTCCAGTCAACAATGATAACCCGGGAAATATCCGCCCCGGTGCCGGTAAACCACCGGTCCGGCACCTTGCCGGCAAACCATCGGCCCGGTACCGGGCCGGTTCTTGTTTTCAGTGTTTTCGTACCGGTTTATTGCCGGCACACCACCGGCGACGTACCGTGCCAGTGAAATTTAGACACCGGCCCGGTGCCGGTATTTCTGCCGGCTTGGAGCCGGCCCGGTCAACAATGATAACCCGGGAAATATCCGCCCCGGTGCCGGTAAACCACCGGCTCGATACCGGGCCGGTAGTAAAAAAAAAATTATTTTGTTACTTTTCTGCCGGCTTTATGCTGGCACGGTGTCAGATTAGTATATTTTATTAACAACACATTTTTACATATATTAAACGTTAAACAATATTATTTATTAATTAATTTAATTGTAAACACTAAATAGAATGCTGAAACATATGAATTATTATTAATTGTCAACGAAAAATCTGAAGACATGAGGAATTGAACTCCGGACCCTCAGGCTGCAAAGTCGACGCCGCATCCGCTAACCTAAACCTGCTTATGAAAAGTGAATGGAAAGTTTATATATGAAGTCTGACACCAGGACTAATTACAAAATGTTCTAAATTAATAGAAAAAACCTTTTCTAAAAGACAGTTTGAATAATGTAATGTCAAAGTTAACAATTATAATAACATTTGTTAATGTCATTATACGTTGGGACTAAGGCTAAAGAAAAAACGCTAGCATGGTACCGGCCCGGTACAGGCTTTATAGAAACAACTTGCAGAAACTTAGTATAATGAAATTTATATAATACCTTGTTAGATTATCAAAATTTTATAACAATAAATCAAATAAAACCTGACCAAAATTATTTTAAACGAACAAAGTTATTATAGGGTGTCTAGTAATTCAGCAGTAACAAATTCCCGGATTTTTGAGTGATTTTCCCAGACAATTTAAAGCTGAATTAATAGAGTTTAATGAAATGTAATTTTTCCAACTATGTAAAAAAGGTTTTAAAAAACATTTGATTTCGAGAGATTTGATTTTCCTATTCTTCCGAAAAGTGTAAAAAAAATTTCAAAAAATAAAAAATTTAGACTTTTTAAGACACAAAAATATTATGCCGGCAAAACTCCGTCGCCGGTGTAAGACGGTATCAAGTAGTGGTACCGGGCCGGTACTAATTTTGATGCCGGCAAAACTACGTTTTCGGTGTAAAAACGGTATCGAATGCCGGAACCGGGCCGGTACTAATTTTGATGCCGGCAAAACTACGTTTTCGGTGTAAAAACGGTATCGAATGCCGAAACCGGGCCGGTACTAATTTTGATGCCGGCAAAATTCCGTCGCCGGTGTAAAAACAGTATCGAATGCCGGAACCGGGCCGGTGCCGGGCCGGTACTAATTTTGATGCCGGCAAAACTCCGTCGCCGGTGTAAAAACGGTATCGAATGCCGGAACCGGGCCGGTACTAATTTTGATGCCGGCAAAATTCCGTCGCCGGTATAAAAACAGTATCGAATGCCGGAACCGGGCCGGTGCCGGGGCGGTACTAATTTTGATGCCGGCAAAACTCCGTCGCCGGTGTAAAAACGGTATCGAATGCCGGAACCGGGCCGGTGCCGGGCCGGTACTAATTTTGATGCCGGCAAAATTCCGTCGCCGGTGTAAAAACATTATCAAGTAGTGGTACCGGGCCGGTGCCGGGCCGGTACTAATTTTGATGCCGGCAAAACTCCGTCGCCGGTGTAAAAACGGTATCGAATGCCGGAACCGGGCCGGTACTAATTTTGATGCCGGCAAAATTCCGTCGCCGGTGTAAAAACAGTATCGAATGCCGGAACCGGGCCGGTGCCGGGCCGGTACTAATTTTGATGCCGGCAAAACTCCGTCGCCGGTGTAAAAACGGTATCGAATGCCGGAACCGGGCCGGTGCCGGGCCGGTTGTCTTTTATTAATCGGCCCGGTACCACAGTGCCGGTACCGGTTATTGTTCGATGTTACTACCGGGCCGGTGCCGGGCCGGTTGTATTTTAGGAACCGGCCCGGTACTACAGTGCCGGCACCGGTTATTGTCCGACTTTACCACCGGGCCGGTGTCGAACCGGTCGTAGGCATCGGCACACCACCGACTTTTCTGCCTGGGTACTGACTGTCAGTATAGCAGTACTGACTCCAGTACTAAATCAGTACTGGGAAATCCCTGGCTGGTAACGCTGTCCAGTACTGATTTTTTACCGGCAGTCAGTATTAAGTCAGTACTGAAATATCACTGGCAGAACACCGCCTAATTACTGATTCGCAGCTAAAATTTAACAAATTTGGAAAATGCTGTATCGCGTTCTCTAAAAGAAAATTTACCTTTAGAAGCTTATATTAATTTGTTATTTGATTATTAAAGAAGAGGAAGTAATTTATTGAGTACTAATAATTATTATTAATATTTCTATAGTAAATAAACTTTTATGAGTATCAACAAAAATGTAAATAATTATAAAAATTCCTTTTATTGAAATAAGTTTTTAAAAAAAATTTTCTTATTTTTTTCATTAACTTAGACAATCTTATTTATTTAAATTAATTACTAAATTATTATTATTATTATCTATTATTACTTAAATTTATATTTTATGTAATACTGTTGAGAATTATACTCTAAACACTTAGAACTATGACGGAAAAATATCGCACGCACGGGGGATCGAACCCTAGACCTCGAGGACGCAAGTCGAATACACTAACCGCACAGCCACGCAAGCTTAAGAGTATATTTTTTTAAACTTCCTTTTGAATTATACGAAGGATATAGACACTGCTATAATAATGAATTCACTGTATAATATATTTATTTAATGAAAAATTATTATAAATATATATTTATATACATTTTAACAAGACATTACATATTAATTAATAGGTATAGCATAAAAATATGGTAAAAATTATTTATTTAATTATTTATTTAAATAATAATAGAAAAATGTATACATTTTTACTTTTAAAAAACAAATTTTTTAAATTTATTATTAATAACACATAATAGTAAAAATAATTAATAAATAATAATTTATTATTATGACATATACCTGTTAATTAAGTGTTTGGCGTTACTGTTGATGAATAATGTTTTTAAAAATATTGGAAAATATTTTAATAGTTAATAAATCAAACGATGTTGTTATTAATAGTGGCCGGTTTAATGCCATTATAACAAAGTTTGTTTGTTTTTTATAACTCCTTCGCAGTACTGATTTGGTGTTATGCCAGTATTCTGCCAGTACTGATTTTAACACTTTTTTAACTCCGACATATTACTGATTCGGTTTTGGAGTCAGTATACTCCCAGTACTGATTGGCTTTCGAAAGTCAGTACCGACGGTCAGTACTGAGTCAGTACCATTCTGATGTTTAACTCCGTCATAACTCCGGACATTTCTACTTGGGCATGAAAGTTTACCTGACAGTACTTGACTTTTGGATGCGACAACATTAATAATATGCTAAGAATATTGTTATTGTCATTGTTTTTTTAAAACAATTTAATGTTTTCTAAAATATTTATTTTTTTTAATTAACACATTATTTAGAATCTTCAGAAATAGATTTTTTACAATGCAAAAATTTACCTATAGTTTTATTATTTTCAATAAAAATTATTTAATTAAAATGAATAAAATAATAATTATAGTAATAAAAATTTTTAATCTATTATGTTGTAAAAAATTTTTGTAGGAGAATTGTTTACAGTTTAAATATTAAAAAAAAAATTAACAATACAAGAATATAAAATTTAATTGTAAAAATTAATTAATTCGAAAAATAGGTTTTAATTATATTTTTTATTTATTAATTAACAAATAAATTAAAGAATTAAATTTTTTTGTTGTATTCCATTTTTTAAATATTTATAAATAAAGTATACAGCTAATTATTTATAAATATAAAAAAATTAATAATAAATATAATAATAATAGAATAATTGAAAAATTAAAAATTTTAAAATATTGTTTTAAAACACTAGATTTATTTACATGATAATCATAAAATGCTAAAATATTTCAAAGTATTTGAAAAATTATTATTTATTGTTGTGTATAAGTTGCAAAAATTGTTTACTTCGTAGCGGTATTGCATATCGACATTATTATGCTCAGATCCGCATGCGAGCGAATAGCGTAGTGGTTAGCGCATTAAACTTCGGTGCTTATAGATTAGGAATAGCTTGGGCTTCGTATCCCATTTGCGAGCGTTTAGAATTTTAATGTGTAAAAAAATGTAGAATGTGTTAAAAATTCTGGAAATGATCTATAAATAAATATTAATTAACATGCACAATGCATAGTTAATTAAATATTTTTTTATTGTATTTTTAAATAGAAAATATAATTTAGTCTGGCTAGACGGTCGAATGCCAGTAGAACGCCGGTCCGCTGAAGCGAGCCGTCTTTTGAATGCTGCCTCTACATTGCGAAAAAAAATTGATAAACGCGCGTTTCGTGTCTGCTTTGCGCGTTTATCAATTTTTTTTCGCAATGTGGAGTCAGCAGAAACAATATTTGGCCGGCGGCGGTTTCTAGACGGACGAATGCCGGTTGTTCAGCGGCATCAAATCTGTACCGAGACGGACGCGCAGCCACTACAACACATTGTCATGTTCCAGTAGAATGCCTGCACCGATTCGGTTGTCTCGCGGACAAATGTCAGTACAGTCTTAACGACGTCTGTACAGGCGCGGTATAATGATAGTGGTAAATTTCCGCCTGGGTCTGTAAATATTTCATATAGAGTCCTAGAATTTTTCATTGATTTATGTGAAATAATCACAGGCAATGCTGGAATATTTAAAATAATCAATTAAATATTTTAAATATTCAAGCACTGCTCGTGATTATTTCACATAAGTCAATGAAAAATTCTAGTACTGTCTATGAAATATTTACAGAATTATTGTCCCATCCAAAAGTCAAGTACTGTCAAGTAATCTTTCATG
Source organism: Leptopilina drosophilae (assembly GCA_032873175.1). Classification (NCBI taxonomy): domain Eukaryota; kingdom Metazoa; phylum Arthropoda; class Insecta; order Hymenoptera; family Figitidae; genus Leptopilina; species Leptopilina drosophilae. The sequence goes on from CM065479.1 coordinate 40,397,278, forward strand.
TACTTATTTTTTCCGTGCAGTAAGATCATATCATTTTTAAAATACACTGTCATAGGCGCTGCTTAGTTCGCGCAACACACAAAAAATTGTAACGCAGACTTCAAAAATTTTTTTCTCAAAAATATCAAGACACTTCTTCAAAAACTTTACCTTTTATTAAGGAAGGTTCAAATTTTGATACTATAATTTTATTAGAAAAATCCATGATGTTCCTAGCATGTTTTTTTAACAATAAAGAATGATTGTTTTAAAAAATGATAGAAAAATTAATTTTTCTTAACTTTTGTTTTAATAATTTCACAGAAAAAAAGGTGGTATAAATTTTGTTGCGGGTAATTTTAACCAATGCTAAGTCACATAGACAGTGGCGCCCTCACCTAGGTGAAATTTTGTTGCAGCGAATTTTTACCCCAAAATCAGGTTAAAATTTAAACTTTTTTTTCTTGTGTTAAAAACTTAATATTTTTTGTAAAATTTTGAATAAATGACTGTTTCTTGTACGCGGAAAAACTTTTTTCAAGAGTTATTACGAAATTTATTCAAGAACTCAGGATATGGGAAACATTTTAGAACTTTTTTTAGAAAAATTCAATATTCATTAAAGAATTTTCAGGTGTTTTTCTAATGGCTTGAAAATAATTGTTCTTGCCGCTGCGTCTGAGTAATTCAGTCACTGCGCGCTTAAAAAGTTTCGAACTATTTAAGAAAGTAGACGTAGAGTAACCAATAGGTATACAGCGCTACTTGGTTTTAAGCGCTCTAAGTCGGTTCTACAATGAACACGAACGACTTTAGGTAGAGTCTACAATGACCACGGTGGACGTGGACGCGACGTGCTCATTGTAGACTCTACTTTAAATACGATCTAAACTATACCTTGTTTCACGAGAGAATGCTGTCGTAAAAAGACCAATTTTTGTCCACTTCGCGCAGATATTAGAGAAACTGTCACTATTCGCTAAATTTTGGAATTTGGACGGCCTATTTTCCAAAAAAAATTGTGGCCAAGCCTTTTTCCATAATTTTAATTTCTCGACTCAAGTTTAACTCTCGACCAACACGTGTCTTGAAGACCCATGTTTATGACAGTGGTAATAAAGGATAAAAATAGAGAACTATATATATTTCAACTATAAAATTGAATGTTCTCTATTGTCAATTACATAAGATAAAAACCGGACAAGTGCGAGTAGAACTCGTACTAAAACCGAGGGTTCCGTACCCTCCATTAAAAACTTCTAATTTTTTTCTTACAAAAAAATTTGAGTTTTTCGCTAAAAAAAATTTGAAGATCAATTCTAATCATGTTCGGTATATTTTTCTTGAAATCTACAAATGGAAATACATAAAATAAAAAAAGAAGTCCAATAGGCAAAGAATTGTGAAAACCAATCACTTTTTTTTAAAAAACGAAATTTGTTTTTTAGTTTTTCGCAAAAAAAATATGAAGATGAATTCCAATAATTTTTTTTGTATGTTTGTTGGAATCTACACGAAAAATCAAATAAAAATGTATAACGCCAGTCCACTAGGTTAAGAATTGAGAGAACTAGCATATGTATAATTATTATCAAAAATTAAAAAAAAATTTAGGTTTTTGCTCAAAACGTAAGGAAGATAAATTCTAATTATTTCCACTATATTTTTTCCATAAACTACACGTAAAAATACATAAGTGTACCAATTTTCAGCTCTCTAGGTAAAAAAATGTGAGCGCTAGGGTAAAATATACGATTTTGAGGAAATTAAAAAAAATTGAGTTTTTCGATAAAAAAAATTTGAAGATCAAATCCAATCATGTTTGCTATATTTTTCCTGAAATCTACAAATGAAAATACATAAAATAAAAAAAATGCAGTCCAATAGGCAAAGAATTGTGAAAACCAAGGGGGGGGGGGGTACACACTTTTTTTTAAAACGAAATTTTTTTTTAGTTTTTCGCAAAAAAAAATATGAAGATGAATTCCAATAATTTTTTCTGTATGTTTGTTGGAATCTACACGAAAAAATAAACAAAAATATATAACACCAGTCCACTAGATTAAGAATTGAGAGAACCAGCAAGGGTTGAAGAATTTTCGAGCTTGCAAAAAGAGATTTTAGTTTTTCGATGAAAACACCATGAAGATCTATTCTAATCACTTCCGCTATATTTTTCCTGTAATCTATGCATAAAAACGAATAAGTATGCCAATTTTCAGCTCTCCAGGTAAAAAACTTTGGGCGCCAGGGGGGGGGTACATGCATTTTTTTCGAAATTTTCAAAATTTTCGAGTTTTTTGCTGAAAAAATTATGAAGATCGATACCGAATGTGTTCGCTATATTTTCCCTTTAATCCATTTTTGAAAATACATATGCATACCAATTTTCAACTTTCTAGGTAAAAAACTGTGAGCGCGAGGGGGGGGGGGGGGGGGGGGGGGGGGGGGGGGGGGGGGGGGGGGGGGGGTACATGCCTTTTTTTGCGAAAAATGGCCAAAATTTGATGTTTTTCGTCGAAAACTCTATGAAGATCAATCCCCAATCACGTTCGCTAAATTTTTCCTGTAATCTACGCGTGAAAATACATAAGTGTACCAATTTTTAGCTCTCTAGATGAAAAACTGTGAGTTCTAGGGGGGGAAGGAAGGTCATTTTTGTAACCGTTCCAATAGGGTTCCTTCCGGGGTACGGAACCCTAAAAAGTAAAAAATAAATGTTTTAAAAGTATATATATATTTTTTTAAAATAATTTTAATTTTCAAAAATAAAAGAAATTTGAAGTTGTTTTGTAATATAATTTAAAATAAAATTTTTTTAAATTTATGTTTAGAAAGAAAATTAAATATTAATAGAGTCAGCAAAATTGGTAGATTCCAAATTTGTTAATTAAAATTAATTAATTGTATTATTTGAATATTTTAAAAATTTTATAACCTCTATTTTTTTCTTTTATGAGTACCGTCATAAAAATGGGATGCTAGAACATGTGTCGGGAAAGAATTCGTCTTCAGAGGTTTAAAATGTAAGTGTTCAGTTAACAAGCATGATTTTCATTGGTTATAGTACTTTCGGAAAACACCATTTAAAAAATTTTTTCCACCCTTTAAGAAAAAAAAACTGCGCGTCAGAAAGCATTCTCTCTTGGAACGGAGTATACAATATCGTAACGCGTCCCTGTAGCCGAGTGGCTTAAGGCGGAGAGATTTTCAGTTTTGAGGTCTCAAGTTCGACTACTCACCCAGGCAAATTTTTTTCGTTAATTTCACATTTTTCTATTCTTAAACCAGTTTAGGACTTTTTCAACAAAATTCAAGTTATTTTAATTCTAGTTTTAACTATTATGGATGTTTTGTAAAGACTACAAAAATTCACATATTTTATGAAAATACTCTTCGACAGGTTTTTGTTTTTACAAATACTTTTACCGGGGTTATACCAATTGGAAAAACAGGAAATATGCAGGAATTTAATTTAATCTGGAAAAATTGTGAATTCAGCTTGCAATATAAATCTTATTTCAGATTTTAGCAATTATGATACAATTTGTTCGAATTTGACATTGCTATAACTCTAAAACTGGTGGATATTTTAGATTAACTTATAATACTATAATTAAATTTCTACAAATAATTGACAAACATTGTTTTCTGTATTTTAATTAATAAAAAACTAATTATTTGTTGATAAAAATTCAATCACTGTTTTAAAATAGTAATATTTTTATAATGAAATAGTTAATGGTAACTAATTATTATTTATCCAGTCAAATTAAATTCCCCACTATTTCGTATTTTTTAAGACTGGTAGACATACTATTGAATGTATCTGTAGAAAGTAAAACCCGTCGAAGACGGGTACGACAGCTAGTTTTTAATATTTTCGAAGTTTTGCAATTGAAAATTTTTTGATTAATTGGATAAACAAATTGTTCTAAATTCCATTATTTTGACGTCAAAAGTTTAAAAGATATACATTAAAAAATAAAAAAATTAGAAATTTTCCATTTCTTAAATTTTTTTAAAAATTGAATACCTCCCGTTCTAATTCATATGTTTAAAAACTCTAAATTTATTGTAAATATAAATATATATATATATATATATATATACCCGTGTAGAAAAATTTCGGGGCAGTCTGGAGTCCAGTGATTGCCTCAACTAGACGCATCTGGACGGTCTAACCTAGGCTGTCTAGCTGTATGCTATATGGGATTTATCTGAACGGTCTAATCTAGACTGTCTAACTGTATGCTATATGGGACTTCATTGGCATCACTAGAATTCAAATTTTTTAAATACAATCAAAAATTTAGTGCCCGATTTGTCGGTCTTCTTTGAATTTATACATGCACAATAGATTGTCACTTTAAGATTGAATAAAATAATTTAGTCAATTTAAAGAATCGTTCAAAAATAAATATTGTAGATTTATATGAATCATTATAAATAAAAATAAAATTTAAATCTATACATCAATCTATACATTTAATGACCAATTTTACTTATAAATTATAAAATTGAATTTTATTAGAGTTTACAATTTTCATAAATGTAAAATTTTGAAGGAATTTAATTAAAAATTTTTAAAAACTTAGATTTTTGAATAATGTATAATAATTCAAATTTTCCTGAAATGAGATAAATTTTTAACATATTGTATTTGATTAATTATTAAAAATAATTTATTTGTAGAACAATTTTAGTTAAAAGCACTATAAACAATTGAGTGATTGAAAAGTTACAGATTATTGTAGAAATTCAATTATTTTCCAAACTTTCACCAAAATTCTTGGCAAAATTCCAATAATTTTTTTAAATGTTCTTTAATTCAATGATTTTCAATATCTACTATTTTAATAAAATTTTTTAAAAGAATTCAATTATTAAACGAAAATTTCCATAAAATGTAAGAAAAAATTTAATTACTTTCATAAATAAAAAACCTTTCACAAAAATTCAATAACTATTTACAAATCTTTTATAAGTTTCTTCTTATAATAATTCAATTATTTTCATACATAATAAAATTCTCATTATTTTTAATACAATTTTAATCGCATTCTTTGAAAAGTGTATAATTATACTTAAGAATTATATTCTTTAAAAAATTATTTAATGATTATAATTTATTGTAGTAAGAATTAATTATTGAAATATTCATTTCTAATAATTTAAGTAATTCAGGATTATTATGTGTAATAATTTTATTCATAGTTTTCACTTTGTATTTATATAAGCAACAGAATATATGACACTGGCATTAATATAGTTTGTTTTGGAATTTAATATGCGAATTCAAAGGGAGCGGTAATTAACGCAAATAATTAGACACTGATTTTACAATTTATTATTACAACAAAATTGCACTTTATTAACTTCTAATTTTTACAAAGGGTTAAGTGTTTTGGGTGAATTATTGAATATAATTGGATTTTGTAAAGAGTTATGTTTAAGCGTCGCGTCGGTTAATTTGTATTGTAAGATCTGTCACGCTTCGTCACGTCTGATCTTGTCGAGGTAGTCGAGGTGTTGTCTTTACCTGGACCCTTTCGGCACATTTTGTCTCTGTACGTAGGTACTGTAAGTGCCAAAAAGGTCCTTACTTGTAATGTAGCCTAAAGTATAGTAAGATTTAATAAGTCAGTATTATCTGTCCAGTCGAGTAGTTGTGTGTTGTTTTTGTCGAATGTAATTTAAATTTTGGTGTGTCCGCAACATTCCCCCTCTTGTATATCTAGTATAGATGACGTATGGACGTCAGCCACTCGAATTCTTCCGTCTCTCCCGGGGTGTACGGCTGATATACGCCCTCGTCTCTACTGGTTTCGAGGGGCGTTCTCGTCCCAGATGACAACGAGATCTCCTATTTTTATGTCTGGTCGTTCTCGATGCCACTTTGCACGCCGGTTGATTGAAGGCAGGTACTCCTTGATCCAGCGTCGCCAGAATTGATTGGCAAGCCACTGAGAGTATCGCCACTGTCTGCGTAACGCTTCACTATCTGAAGCCGTGAGCATACCTGGTTGTCGTCCTTGTCGTGCAGCTTCCAGTGTTAGTCCGAGAAAATCATTTGGTGTGAGACTTCGGTTGTCTCCTGGGTCGTCTGACACGTAGGTCAGTGGTCTGCTGTTGATTGCGTATTCGGCCTCGGCAAGGAGTGTCTGCAGTACTTCTTCTCTCGGTGCCCGTTCTTTTAGGGAAATGTTCAGTGCTCTCTTTACTGAACCGATGAGTCGTTCCCAGCATCCTCCCATGTGAGGACTCCCGGGTGGTATGATGTGCCAGTCGATTTTCTCCATTGCAGCTTCTCTTAAAATTTCTTCTTTGTCTAGATTGAGGACAGCTTTCCTCAGTGCTTCACAGGCGCCGTGAAAATTTGTCCCATTGTCAGAGTATATACGCTGCGGTTTGCCGCGACGGGCCATCATTCTTCGCAAAGCCATAATCATTGAGTCGGTATCCAGTGAAGCAGCTATTTCTAGATGTATGGCTCTAATTGTCAGACATGTAAATAAGACTCCGTATCTTTTCTCATGCTTTCGTCCTACGGTAACTTGCATGGGTCCGAAGTAGTCTACACCGTTGTCGGTGAATGCTACTACGTTGTCTTGTAGTCGAGGAGTTGGTAGTGGTGCCATCATGGGAGCTACTGGTTTAGCTCATCTGTGCTTACAAAGCAAGCAGTCGTTCCAGGATCGTCGTACTGCCGTGCGTAAACTTGTTATCCAGTAGTTTTGTCGAAGATCATTTACGACACGCTCTCTTCCGTGATGTCCAGCTTTTCGGTGGTAGTGTAAGATCAGTAATCTTACAATGTGGTTTCGACCATCCAATATTATTGGCTGGAAACCAGATCCGTCTTTGTTTACTCGTCCATTCATCCGTATCAGTCTGTCCTTCAGCACAGGTGACAGTGAGACAATTTTTGAAGTCGTTGGTACTTCTCTTTTCTTTTGTAGAATGTTCCACTCATTTGGAAATGATTCTTTTTGAGATTGACGAAGTACTTGTTCTTCTGCACTTTGAATCTCTGATCCTGTTAGTTTCCATGAACTTCCTGTAGTCTTCTTTTTTCTACAGCGTTCGATGAATCGTAGTATCCAGGCCCAAATCCGTATGATCTTCTCTATTGAAGAGTATTTGCTGCTGTCCAATAGGCGTTCTTCTACTTGTGTCGTAAAGCAGAATTCCTTTCGCATCTCTTTCTTGATTTCATCGGACTGTTTTTCCGGCATCCTTTGTATAGGCCACTCTGTCTCTTGTAGTTTTAAGAAACTAGGGCCTTCAAACCAACGACTGGTCCCTTGTAAAGCTTCCTGATCCTTGCTTCTGGTCACGTCGTCTGCTACGTTTTGTTCCGTCGGAATCCATCGCCAATCGTTTGTCGAAGTTACATCTAGAATCTCCGCGATTCGGTGAGCAACAAATGGTTGATATTTTTGCGCGTCAGATCGTATCCATCCCAAAACTGTCTGTGAATCAGACCAGAACACGACCCGATCCAGTTGCGTCTTGTGTTCTTGTTTAATGAACGTCGAAAGTCTGGCTGCCATTACTGCACTTTGTAGCTCTAATCTTGGTACGGTCAGTAATTTTATAGGTGCTACTCTTGTTTTTGACGTTACTAAAGTGACGTGGATTCCATATTCCCCCTCTAGTCTGAAATATGCAGCTGCAGCGAAGGCTTGGGTGCTTGCGTCACAAAATATGTGAAGTTGCACATTCTTAAGTTCTCCAATACCACCGACGTAATAACGTGGTATTTTTATTTCTTCAATTTTCTTCAGGTCCTTTAACTAATCATTCCATAGTTTCGAAATTTCGGGTGATACTTCTTCGTCCCAGTGAGTTCCTTCTTTCCAAATCTCTTGAAGAAGTATCTTTGCTCGAATCGTTAGTGGTGAAAGGAAGCCGAGTGGGTCGTAAACGGACATTACAACTTGCAATATCTTTCTCTTAGTCGGTGATTTTACTCCCGTCGTCAGTTGTTTATCCAGTTTAGGAAATTGTGTACAGAAGTGGAAACTGTCTGTTTCCGGTGACCAGTGTACTCCGAGTATTCTGGTATTATTTTCGTCCGTTAGTTTGACGCCTTTTCCCGAAGGGGCTAGAATCTTTGGATCAATTGCCGCCCGTACTTCCGACGAGCTTGTCATGATGTTGTGCATTTCGAATCCTCCTTTACGATGTACGAGTATAACTTCGTCGAGCATCCTCGTTGCTTCTTCTTCTGTGTCTACGCTGATGAGGAAGTCGTCCACGTAGTGATTTTCAATGATATCTTCACAAGCTTCTGGGTACATTTCCATAAACTGTTCCGCATTGCGATTTTTCACTTCTAGTGCAACGTATGAAGAAGAGATCGCTCCAAAAATCATTACCACCATTTCCAAAGTATATATTTTCTTTGAAATTTCGTCACGCCACAGTAGCCGTTGACTTCCGCAGTCTTCTTTCCTGATGCGTACCTGATGGAACATCTCGCGAAGGTCTCCACAAATAGCTATTCTTTTTTTCCTAAATTTGAACAGTAGTCCTGGTAATGAGCTAAGAAGATCTGCTCCCTTGAGTAGTCGGACATTTAAGCTAATTCCGTGGCTTTTCGCGGCTGCATTGAGGACCTTGCGAAGTTTCTTTGGCTTTTGTGGGTTGAATGCTGCAAAGTGTGGTAGGTACCACGTCCGGTCCGTTTCGTTTCGCGCCTCGTCGTCGGTGAGTTTGCGCGCGTATCCTTTGTTTATGTAAGATTGCATATTTTCGCAATATTTTTCTTTAAATATTGGGTCGCGCGCCATCTTTCTTTCAATTGATAAGAGTCGTCGTAAAGCATTCTCGCGGCTCTCCGGTAAAACTTCTTGGTCTGTTTTCCAGAGCAAACCAACTTCCCAGCGGTCTTCAACGCGTTTCAGGGTTTTGTCGATTATGTCCTTGGCTCTTTGCTCTTCTATTGAGCTTAGAGATTTTCTTACGGGTGAGACGCCAAACGCTTCTGTTGTCGAAAATTTGCGAATCTGTTCGTTGATTTCCTCATCGTTTCCTTTCTGTCTGATAAGGAAGGCGAAATCCTTATCTATACGTTCGTTGTTGTCGCGTCCGTGAACCATCCAACCAAGCGGTGTTAATGTTGCAAATGGTGTTCCCACTTTACCCGTTATTTGTTGAATAAGTCTTTTGACGTGCAGGTTTTCCTGGCCGATCATAATGGTCGGTGTAGCGTTATCCAGATCGTGGATGTCCACGTCCTTTAAATATGGCCATTTTTCTACGTCGACTGTCATTGATTGGCCCGGCATTTTCATTTTTGTCGTGCGAGCATTTTTTATAGTATATGTCTTGCCCGTGGTTCCGCGAATTTCGAGGCTGACCTGCCTTGACTCGTGATCTTCGTTGGTGCTGTCGTCGTACCATGACGTGATCAGAGGTCGTTTTGGTCCTTTTAGTCCAAGTTGATTGGAGATTTCATCGGATATCAGGGAGACCGTTGCACCTCCGTCAAGTAGTGCATAGGTATCAATTTCGCAGTCAGGCCCTTTCAACGTCACGGGGAGAATGCGAAGGTATACACGTCTCGCGTTCTTTCTCGTGCAATTAACACGTTCCGCGTCGTTTTCCGTGTCCGGTTCTGTCTTCTCCGCAGATTTTTCCGCTTGTCTTTCGAGGAAATCGTTGTGAAGGGTGGGATGATGTCTTCGCGTACAACCAGACTTGTCGCAGGTTGGTTGTTTGCATAATTTGATTCTACGGCTAGGCGATAGGCAGCCAAAGCATATACGTTTCTTCCTTACCCATGCCCATCTATCGTCGACCGACAACTTGAGATAATTAAAGCACGCACTTGTCTGGTGTGATGTTTTATTACAGAAGTGGCATTTTCTTTTCTTTTCGTCGTTGTTTTCCTCGCGACACGATAAAACACGTTTTTCGCTTTTCTCTTTTTCCGGTGGTAGTGGTTGATATATCGCGCTCGCGGCTTCTGCCTCTTCAGTTATCCAACTCGCGAAACTGAGTAAATTTGTGCCACTGTTGTCTTTTGCGGCCCTTTTACCCCAGTTCATTTTAATTGTCGCGGGTAATTTGTTGACGAGTTGTCGAATGAGAATTGGGTTTGATAAATAAGCGGGTTGATCGAGAGATTCGACAGTCGCTACTAAGTTAGTCACGTTTTCGGCAAATCTTATCATTGTCAGGGGTTTGTCTTCCTTAACGTTCGCTGCATTCGTCGCTTTGTTCATTAAATCCTCGATTATGTGGTCAGCTCGCCCGAAACGCCGTCTTAAAACGTCCATTACGCGCTCTACATTCGTCGTCATTATTAAGGCTCTAACCGCGTCCAAAGCGTCTCCTTACAAACATTTTTGCAACCGTAGCATATTTTCCGCCGACGAAAATCCGCACACTTCCGTCGTTTGGTAGAATATTCTTTCAAATAGGATCCAATCGGCCGTAGATCCTTTGAAAGTTGGTAAGTCTCTTCCGATGGCTTGTCGAGCCATATACTTGTCTCGCGTATGTGATACGATTACGTTCGACGGTTCGCGATTGTCTGCTCGCATGTCGTCCTTACGCCGTTGGTCACTGTTTTGAACCAACTTCAAGTCGTCCTTGTTCGCGTATTGCTTGTCTAGCCAGTTCGTAACTTTTGAGCATTTCGAACTCACTGTTTTCACCGAGTACTCGCTAAAATTGCTAGCTTTTGACCGGAATTCCGCATTTTCATTTAATTTTGCTTCTGCCAGGCGCGCCCGCAACTCAATTAATTGTTTCTCGCGGTCGTCTTGTGATCGCGCGATTTCAGCTTCTCTTTCGGCCTGTTTACGGTCGATCATTGCAAGTTCTTCTTGCCGTTTTAATTCAATTTCTAATTGTCGACGTGCTATAACACTCGCGTTTGACATTTGCAAATTAATTGACGGCGCTTTTGAAGACATTTTACTTGAATTTCCGCCACTAACCGGTTTTTGCTGCGGTGGAATTTCAACGTATTTATTTAACAAATGATCATACCGTAAGGGTGGTGCACCCTTATTTTTTCTAGAGCTGCGGCGTAGTTCCGTTTCTCCTGGCGTCAAAGTCTTGTCATGGTTGGGGTTAGTATTCCCCCTTCCACTGTTTGTGGTAGAGTGTGTAGACCCTGGCATAGTGACGCTATGTCTACGTCGCTCGCAGTTTTTCTGGCTAAAGTACCTATGACCACAGTTTGTCTACCACTACACACACACACACACAGCTTACGTGTACCTGGCGCTTCAGGTATGGTCCAACACTAAGCACTGTCCGTACTCTACGTCCGTGCACTGTCACGTTTGTGTTAATCACTACACCACTTCAACTACAGGCACTTTTTTGTCCTTGTCTCTATCCTAGCTTACCGACGCTTGGCTTGACTGACGCTTGGTATAGCGTCCTTTGCTTTCACACATAAATTCGTCTTTACTTTTCACACGCGTGTTTTCACATGTAATGTCTTTACACGTATCACAGTCTCGCACGTGGTGGATCCATCGCGATAGGATCCGGCTCGAAGGACCAATGTTTTGGAATTTAATATGCGAATTCAAAGGGAGCGGTAATTAACGCAAATAATTAGACACTGATTTTACAATTTATTATTACAACAAAATTGCACTTTATTAACTTCTAATTTTTACAAAGGGTTAAGTGTTTTGGGTGAATTATTGAATATAATTGGATTTTGTAAAGAGTTATGTTTAAGCGTCGCGTCGGTTAATTTGTATTGTAAGATCTGTCACGCTTCGTCACGTCTGATCTTGTCAAAGGATATTTTTGTACTGCCTTGTGCCCCCCGTAGTCGAGGTGTTGTCTTTACCTGGACCCTTTCGGCACATTTTGTCTCTGTACGTAGGTACTGTAAGTGCCAAAAAGGTCCTTACTTGTAATGTAGCCTAAAGTATAGTAAGATTCAATAAGTCAGTATTATCTGTCCAGTCGAGTAGTTGTGTGTTGTTTTTGTCGAATGTAATTTAAATTTTGGTGTGTCCGCAACATAGTTAATTTGGAGAGTTCTCACACAGACTTTAGTGGCCGTACGGTTTAAATGCGTCGCGTTGGGTCGCCAAGGGTGGGGGGACGTGAGTTCGATCCCACAAGCGAGCGGATATTTTTCACTGTAAGTATTATATAAAATAATAAAATTACTATATTTAATCTGTATAAGTGTTATAAATTAAAATTGTAAACATGTTTGTAAATAATGTTAAAGGCCTGTTAAAGAATAGATTTAAAAAATATACCAATTAACGCAAATAGTTTTTTTTACTAAAATTATTTTTCAATATTACTATTTTAAATGATATTTAATGCTAGTGTAGTATATTATTTATTTCAAAATATTATGATTATAATAATAATAATAAGTTATTGGCATTAAATATATACACAAATCTATATGAATAACGATAATATTTACTATTATTTTTAATAATTCATATATTCATATTACATTGAATAAGCATAAGAAACGAGTAAATTTAGGTAAATTATTAAAAATTAAAAAACTGAAATATTGAAATCGAATCTAAAATTTTTAATATTAGCACTGCTCATTAGCCCTGATTAGCTCGTCCAATCTGGACCAACGCGTGGTTCGAACGTCACTTATCTGATTAGCTCACGATCAGACAGTCTTTTCAGCGCCCCATTAGAGAAGCGACTGTCTTTCTGGCACCACACTAGAACCCAACAATTTTTCTACACTGGTATATATGGGTCAATCTCTGGAAAGAAACAAATTTAAAATTGAAATTTTATAAAAAAAAGTTGAAAAATCACTTTTATTATTAATCCTGTGGCAAAAGAGGGATCTTAATAAACCTATAAAATACGTGGTTACATTCTTTATTAATATTATTATTAAAAATTAATGATTTTTATTCAGAATTTTTGTTGAAAATTGATCGCAACTAAAATATTTTAAAAATTGATGGAAATTACATGAAATTTGTTACCCGGGGGTTTTCGTGGTCGCTGATTACGAATCCGATATCAGTTTTTACAAATCCAAAATGGTGGATTCAATATGTCGGACACTTTTTTGAAAAATTCATCGGATTTGCTTGAAACTCGTTACTCGGAGGTTTTCGGGGTCGCTGATTACGAATCCGATATCAGTTTTCAAAAATCCAAAAGGACAGATCTAATATGGTGGACACCATAGCGGCCGTTCAAAAAATACGTAACGCTATTTTTTGGAAATTTGGACCCCCCCTCCCCCCACGTAACACAATGTTATATACATTGGCGCCATTTTTTCTCCTTACCGTAACAAATTGCTTGACCCCCCCCTCCCCCCAAAACGCGTTACGTATTTTTTGAACGGCCCATATGTATGTTTTTTAAAACATTCATCGGATTCGGTTAAAACTCGTTTCTCGGCGATTTTTGGGGTCGATAATTACGAATTTCAAGTCAGTTTTTGAATATTCCAAATGGCGGATCCAATATAGCAAACACATTTTTGAGGATTTGCCAGAATTTTGAAGTTATGGAGTTAAAAGGGCTTCAGATCAGATTAAGCGATTGCGAAAAGCCCAGAGCAACAGATTTAAAGCGAATCCAAATAATAATTAATTTTTAAAAACTGACTTGAAATTCGTAATTATTGACCCCAAAAATCCCCTAGAAACAAGTTTCAACCGAATCCGATGAATGTTTCAAAAAAGTTTCCACCATACTGGATCCGTCATTTTGGATTTTGGATAACTGATATGGGATTCGTAATTAGCGACCCCGAAAACCCCTGAGTAAGTTTCAAGCAAATTCAAATAATTTTTCATAAAATTGTCCGCCATATTTAATCCGCCATTTTGTATTTTTAAAAACTGATATCGGATTCGTAATCAGCGACCCCAAAAACCCCCGAGTATCGAGTTTCAAGCAAATCCGATGAGTGTTTCAAAAACGTGCCCGCCATATTGGATGCGCCATTTTGAATTTTGAAAAACTGATATCGGATTTGTAATCAGCGACCTCGAAAACCCCCGAGTAACGAGTTTCAAACGAATCCCATGATTAATAAAGTCTGTAATTTAGGTACTGTATAATGGAAATATACCATCGGTAACGGAGGGGAGTTTTGTTTTATGAGATAGCTTCTAAATATGTTCATTCTGTTGTAAAAAAATAAATTTTATAAATAAATTCATAACATCTTTGGTTTTCTTTGTTTTTAAATAAAACAATGTGAATAAAATTATTAATAATTATTATTATTTACTTTCAAAAAACAAAATTTATTGCGGTAACGGAGGGGAGTTTTTATTGTGTCGATGAACACCGCCACACTAAAAATCCTTTTAAAACTGATTATTTTCTTTTACTTTCATCATTTTATGCAATGACCATAACTATACTGACACTACAAAGAGTTTTGATTTATTTATTTTTATGTTATCGTTTCTTTCTATATTTTATAATTACATTTGTGAGTGGTAACGGAGGGGAGTTTTATTTCTGCACAAAACAAATTTAATTCTAAGAAAAAATACCTCACAAATATTTCACTTTATTCTTAATGAATCAATTACAAATAGAATAATAAGTAGATGTTACCTGGCGAAAGATTTTTTAATATTGCAGAATTAATATAATACCTCTTTTATAAATGAAACTTACTTTATGAACAGTAACGGAGGGGAGTTTTTATACTATATAAACACGTGTATCTCTAAATATTAAAAAAAATTTATTTATTTTTCATAGGATCCGAATAAATCATGATGAATGCTATTATAAGGAGGTAAAAGTTTTGAAAAATTATTATTATTTATTTAAAAAAATCTAATGTACGGGTCATTTGTCCCGATTGTGAGAATGACCCATATATATATACATATATATATATATATATATATATATATATATATATATATATATATATATATATATATATCACAAAAGTCATAACTGATTAATTTATTGCAATCTATCAAAATGTAAAAATTGTTTTGCCAAAAATAATGTCCTATAACCAAGATGTAAGTATAAAAATGTTTTCAAAAAATTAAGAAAATCGAAATTTTTCAAATTTTATATTTTTTAATAAATTACATTTAAATGATCTATAATTCATTATTACATGTTATTTAGTCAAATTTTATCATAATCTTTACAAAAATTGTCTCTTATAAGGAGACATTTCAGTTCAAATTGTTAAAAAATCAATTTTTTTCATTTTTATTTTCGGATTTTTTATAGTGTCAAGAATACTCTCCTAAATTATTATTGCAAAATTCCAAGTAAAACAAAGGTATATATTTTTATTCTTCGCCATGTCAAAGATGTTTTTATATGCAGATAAGCAATCGAATGATTTAAATGTTTTCTCAATTGCATTTTTTTAAAAAGACAAACAAAAATGTATTTGGTGTTGCTGATCACAAATTAGATATCAAATTTTCAAAATTCAAAATAGCGTATCCAATATGGTGAAAAAGAACATTTTTTTATTTTAATTTTTTTATCCACCATATTGCATCCGACATTTTAAATTTTAGAAAAATTATATCATATTCGTAATCAGCGACCTAAAAAACCCCCCGTAACGGTTTTCGACAAAATTCAATGGTTTTAAAATAAAATGTCCGCCATATTGGATCCGCCATTTTGAATTTTTAAAATCTTATTCCATATTCGTAATTAGCAACCTCAAAAACCCCCGAGTAATGATTTTTAAGCAAATCCAATAATTTTTTTAATTTCAAAACTTATGAACGAAAACTTTAAATGCGTTTTTCTCAAAATGTCTTTTTTGATCTGGTAAGACTGATATCTCAAGTTCTTCTAAAGCGATTTTAAAAAATCAAACGGCTTTTGATTCAACGTCATCATGCCTATAAGTGGAACTTTAAAGACAGAAAAATTTCTAACTGCCTTTTTTTATAAGAGAAATTCTGAATAAAAACACCTTTTTTGCATATTTTGGGGAAAAAGTACTCTAACAAAGGGGGGGGGGAAGAAAATTCCACTTTTTTGAGATTCCACACCTAAAGAAATATCTAACGAAGATAATGTCACTTCATTTTTGGTTTTATCTGTTTTAGAAAGATTGGAATCGATCTTACCACCGAAAATGGTCATTTTTGAAAACGGATTATATCGCAGCCATTTTAAAATAAAAATGAAATTTTTTTTTTTACAAATTCCTAAATAAATTATTTATTACATGCAAAAGAAATTTTTTAAATAAATATCATAGTTATTTTAATAATATTTATAAAAAAAGCCTTCTTTTTGCCTGTTTTTGAACTGGAATGTCCCCCTTAAATAGATAATTTTTTCTTTTTTTTTTTAATTTTTGGAAAACATTTTTTACTTACATCTGAAATATGGAATAGTATTTTTTGCTAAATTATGCTAAAATGTGACTAATTAACACGTTATACTCAATTATAGATCGTTTAAAAGCAATACATTAAAAAATCTAAAATTTAAAAAATTTCGATTTTTTTAAAACATTTTTATCTTTACATCTTAGTTATAGGACACAATTTTTGAAAAAATTGTGCTAAAATTTAACCAAACAACATGTAACAATCAATTATAGATTATATAAAAGCAATACATTAAAAAATATAAAATTGGGATATTTGCGATTTTTTAAATTTTTTAAAAATCATGTTTAATATTTTTCTAATCTGTAGTTTAATAAAATTTCCTTGGCCCAAGGTCAAACATTCTGCCAAATTTGGTTTCAAATGGTTGATCCATTTTTAAGTGATTTGCGAACAAAGATTCTGTGACATACATACATACCCGTGTGGAAATCTGAGGTGTGTCCCAAGTGGGCTTCCCAGGTTCTACGTGGGCCCCAGCAGGGATGGCCCAGGTGGGCGCTTCCTGGGCTGGTAGCGGTGAATCACAGCTCAAAAAAAATATGAATATAAAAAATCAATCCAGGATAAAATATTTAAAACTAAAGCTTCTACTCAATTTTGGAAGTTAATTAACAGTTATAAGTATAAAACACCTAATAGAGACTGTATTGAACTAGAGGACTGGGAGAGATTTTTTGAATCTTGTTACCCGATAGAGAATAAAAATAAAAAAACCGGTGAATTGCAAGAAAATATAATAACGAAAAGCATACATCTCGACTCGGAGATTACAATAGAAGAAACCCTTAAAAGCTTAAAAAATGTAAAAATAATAAAGCTCCAGGTCCTGACGGGATAAATTATGAATTTCTAAAAAATTTACCAAGAAACTTAATATTATATTTGAATTCTTTAGTTAACAAAGTACTCGAAAGGGAAAACGTACCGTTAGAGTGGGGGAAAATTAATCTTAAAATGATTTATAAGAAGGGAAAAGTAGATAAACCAGAGAACCAAAGACCTATAGTTTTAGTGAATAATACGCCGAAGGTATTTACCCAGCTAATGGCTACTAGATTTATAGATTAAGCTGAGGAATCTCATTTACTTCCGGAATGGCAAGCCGGCTTTAGGAAAAACAGAAGCTGTTTAGACAACACATTCACACTTAATGCTCTAATTTAAAACCGATTAAGTCTTGCTAAAGGAACAATATTTGCATTATTTGTGGATTTTAAAAGTGCATTTCCTTCTCTAAATTATGAAATTTTATGGGAAAAACTTGATAAAATGGGATGTGGAATTAAATTTATAAACATTTTAAAAGATTTTTATTGTAAAGCGAAGCTAATAGTTAAAAGCGAGAAAGGCTCTACTAAACCAATAAAAATTACAAAGAGGGTCTTGCAAGGAGATGCACTTAGTCCTACGCTTTTCACACTGTTCGGTTCATTGCGAATATCGAGAAATTCCTTCGGTCAAAGGGAGTAAGAGGGGTGTCATTAGATCACAAAATAGAAATCATTTTACTCGTGTTCGCGGATGACATTGTGATGTGTGCCGACTCGGTTAATGAAATGAAAAAAATTATTAAACATCTCCGGGAGTACTGTAAAACAAATAAACTAGAAGTTAACATTGAGAAAACAAAAGTAGTAATTTTTAAGAAAGGAGGACACGCAGGAAGTATAAAAAAATCCAATTTTCAAACTTGAAGAATCGGAAATAGAGGTGGTAAAAAATTACACGTACCTTAGGACTATTTTTAGTAACTCAGCTGTGTTTTTAAATAATTTAAATTGGTATTTAACAAAAACATCCCTTGCCTCTGACTCTACGTTGTCTCTTATATATAAAGCTCAAATAGATTCCTGGCAGCATATCTCCCAACTGTTTAAAACCATGGTTACAAGCATAGCGTTTTACTCTATTCAAGTATGGGGATTAAGGTATTACAATGAAATAGAAAAAATTCAAACTACTTTCTATAAAATATTACTGCTTTTTCCTAAATGTACACCGGGGTATGGAGTCAGAATTGAAACTAACTCAACCCATCTGGCAGTAAAAATCTTTAAATTAATACTAAATTGGATCGAAAAAATTCTTAAAATGAATCAGGAGAGACACCCTAGAATAAGCTACAAGAGACTGCGAGCTCTAAGTAAGCATGAATCGGTAATTTCAAAATATAATTAGGCCAGACAAGTGGGTGACATATTCGAAAAATTTGGAGAGAGGGAGGACTGGGACTCACTGACTCTTGAATCCTTGCAAATCAATAAAGAAAAATGGTTAAAAAATTACGAAACAATCCTCAAACAAGAAGATTTTCAAAGAGCGCAGTCCTCCTCCTTACTGATTCTTTATCTCTATTTAAATTTGACGGAAGAAACTCAAAAAATCTTAAAAACTAATGTTTTACTCAACAATCTGAAAACATTTATACAATTACGATTGATTAATAAATTTCAAACTAGGATTTTCTGGAGGAAAAAGTGTTGTTGCTTTAAAGTGAACGAGTATTGTAACTATTGCTTTAAAAAATTAGATAATACTGAATATATTTTACACATATTAATAGAATGTAATTCACTAGAAATGGATAGAAAAAAATATGTAACGAAATTAAATGATTTGGGAGAAATAAATAACCATTGGATGACTATTTTAAATAAGCCGAATTCTAAAACAATTATTCAAATCACTTATTTTCTAGCCCAAGTAATGAAAAAACAATAAACTGTAAAAGAATAATGAACGAATGAATCTATTAATATGTAATTATTATTGTACTAAATTTAAGAATGTTATCACCAAAAAACGAACTCTTTTGTATGGATATGTATAATCCGAAGACAAATAAATACACTAATTATAAATTGAAAATTTTTTAAAAAATTAGACTTTTGTTAAATAAATTATTTAATGGCATATATAATTATTGAAGTTCATAGTTATACGTATACAATGCAGAAAAAGCGAAATAGTCGCAAACCTACGAAACAAATAAAAACTAAGACGCACGCGGGAATCGAATCTACGACCTACAGACTACCAGACTAACGCCCACTTATAATATTATTTATAACAATTGTCAATTCATGTATAAAGATGACTACGGTTATTTCAAAGTTTTATTATTAAATATTAAAGAAAAATTAAACTAATTAATCATTTTCATTGTAAGTGATTTTTGTTATTGATAAATTTTACTAATCTTATATTGCAGTCGTTATTTGTTTAAATAAACAATTGTTGTTAATTAATAACCCGTGAGACAAAATACCTAGAAACTTTTAGTTTTTTTACTAATTTTCCAATTAACTAATACGAACCGCATTAAATAAAAATAATTTATGGTATTAACAATTCAAAAATTGTTTAAACAAATGATTGTTGTTATTTACTAACTTCTGACACAAAGCACCTAAAAACATGCATTTTTTATTTAATTTTGGATTTAACTAATCTGAACAATATGAAATAAAAATAGTTTATGATTTAAACAGTTCAGAAATTGTTTAAACAGATAATTGTTATTGTCTATTAACTTTTAATTTTTTAAATAATTAATATTTTAAAAACCGTTAATTTTTTTAGAAAAAATTTAAGACAAAAAATGTTTATTTCTGTATGTAGATCTATTAAGAAAAAAATATAAAAAAATTTTTTAAACAAATGATAATAACTTTCTAAAAACATATCGTAAAATAATTTTTAAAAAAGCATTTTAATGGTGCCAAAATAAGCTTTAAAATGCGTTATATAACATTAATTTGCGACGACTTGTTAAAAAACTACAATTGTTTAAAATCGGCAAAAAATTGAAATTTTTGTTTTTCTAAACAGTAATAAAACAGTGAAAAAAATTTTTTTAATTAATTTTTTAAAAATTGTTAAACTGGAAGACGTAAGCTTTAAAATGAGACCTTGAAAACACCGATATCTTTACTAGATATTAAAATTTAAAACTTTTTGTAACACCCTTGAGGGGTTACACCACCTTGAACGCCTGAAAATTAAATCTTGAAATACCCTCCAATTTTCAGGCGTTCAGGGTGGTGTAACCCCTTAACTGTGACAGGGTGGGCAAATCCTGCTGAGCGGCATTGTACCATTGCCGAATTGTTCTAACCAGAAAAAGATACGTTCCGGGATTCGATTTTTCTTTTGTTTTTTTCAATCATGAATCCCACAATACTTCTGAAAGTTTGTCTTGACGATTACATATTTTTTTATCCTTTTTAGGGTTCCGTACACCTACGGTGTACCGACGGAACCCTATTAGTGAGACTCTTGTGTCCGTAGCCAAATCGTGTCCCCCCCCCTAGCGGCTAAACAATTTGACGTAGATTGCAGGAAGAATATAGAGAATGTGATTGGAGGTGATGGCCATAGCGTTGTCTAGGAAATAACAAGATGTTTAGCCAAAAATGCATAAAAAATGACCATCCCCCCCTTAACTTCTATACTATTCAACATGGAGGGCTAAAATTTGTCATACTGGTGTATTTTAACGCGAATATTACAGGAAAAAATATAGAGAACTTTCTATGTAATAAAGGCCATAGCGTTGTCAAGGAAAAACTAAAAAATTTAAGAAAACAATTTTTTTTCTAATTTCTACATTATTTGACCTGATAAGCTGAATATTGGTATACTAGTGTATTATGACAGTCTGACGACAAAAAATTTATTTATAATACTTTTTGAAAAAAAATTAGAAGAAAAATTTTTTTAGTTTTTTTCAAAAAACTTTTTGGAACTTTTTTAGGTAAAACAAGTGACATTAAATATTTTAAAGAAGAAGAAAATTTTAAGAAAATAAATGAGAAATTGTTTTCTCACGCACTGCAATGGCGGGTTTTAATACACAAATATTAAAACAATACTTGCAAAATTGATTGATAACACAGGCCAACAAAATTTAATTCAATTTACTTTCCAAGAATCAGACAATACTTTTCCGAAGCATTTCCACGTGCTGAATCCGAATCCGACCTCAAAAAGGACCCATCACGTCAGGTTTTCGAGATATTTTAACCTGAAAGTGTAAAGAAACTGTTTTTAGTTATATTTGATGTTATGTAACATCATTAGATAATTTTTTTCTCTTAAAGGTCAATCTTGCTACTAAAAGTGCTACTCTTCCCCTTTAATATCCATTTTGAAATTTTAAAAAGTCTTCATTTTTCTTTGAGTAATCGTTCATTGAATTTTCTGAGTTTGGCGAATTCTTCGAAAACTGAGTAGAAACAAAGAAAGTTTGATAATAAAGCAGAATTTAACTACAAACATCTAAATTTTAAATAGTTCTGAGGATTTTCGATGTAACTGAATAGGAATTCAATATCAGATTCACAAAATTAAAAATGGCGTATACAATATGGCAGACGATTTATTTAAAATTGATTGTATTTCCCTAAAATATTCCATTTTTAATTCTGTCAATCTGATATCGAATTCGCATTCAGTTATATTAAAAATCTTCAGAACTTTTTAAAATTTAGATGTTTGTAGTTAAATTCTGCTTTATTATCAAAGTTTCTTTGTTTCTACTCAGTTTTCGAAGAATTCGCCAAACTCAGAAAATTCACTGAACGATTACTCAGAGACATGAAGGAGTATAAGGAGATGAAACGCCTGCAGTATATTGCAGAAAATTATGACACCAAAATGGGGGGTCAGAGTAGTGCGGTTTTTCTCTCCCTACTGGTTACAGCGCTCACAGTGGTAATTTTTCAAACTAAATGGTCACGTGATCTAAGGAGAAAAACATAAATATAACCTCAATGTTTTTGTAGTGAAATGACAGCAAGAATTAATTTTAATATTAACATAATATTATTTACTCATAAATTTATTATTTTATACTAACTTTTCATTTTTATTTCCAATTTCAGTCATAAAACTCTTTCAAACCTTAAATATAACCCGATTCATTCAGCTGTCATCTCATAAATGTCATAAACAACCGTGTAGCAGACGATACATTATAATTCTGTATTTTCCCTCAAGGGGCGCTCGAGACAGTAGGGAGATGAAAACTTCACTACTCTGACCCCCCTATTTGGGCCTTTGGGGGCCAATAAATATAAGCCGTTTCATCTCCTTATCCTACTTCATGCTCAGAGACAAAAGATGATTTTTTAATTTTCAAAATGGATATTAAAGGGGAAGAGTAGCACTTCCAGGCTCAATATTGACCTTTTAGAGAAAAAAATTATCTCTTGGTGTTACATGACATCAAATATAACTAAAAACAGGTTTTTTGCACTTTTAGGTTAAAATATCTCGAAAACCTGACGTGATGGGTCCTTTTTGAGGCCGGATTCGGATTCAGCACGACAAAATCCTTCGGAAAAGTATTGTCTGATCCTTGGAAAGTAAATCTTGACGGCCTGTGTAATTTAAATTTTATCAATTTTAATTTTTTATAATTTTTTTAAAAAATTTAAAAATACAATTAAAAAAACTGGATAAGTGCGAGTTGCACTTGCACTAAATTGGCGGGTTCTGTACAAAAATATAAAAATAATACTAAACTTGTGATATTGTAAGAATAATAATTGGTAGGATTTTTTTTTACTTTTGTATTATTTTAGTACGTTGAATTTTCGTCACTAGGTTAAAAATAAAGAACAAAGAAAAATGGAAGTATTTCATATTTTATATTTTTAGCAATAAGCGAAGAGGAACCAATTTTGAAACAAATTTAAATTCTCTTCGCTTATTGCTATTATAATATAAAATATGCAATACTTCCATTTTTCTTTGTTACTTATTTTTAACCTTAGTGTCGAAAATTGATTTTACCAAAATAATACAAAAGTGAAAAAAATCCTACAAATTGTTGTTACAATATCATAAGTATGTATTATTTTTATATTTTTGTACGAAACCAGACAATTCAGTGCGAGTGCAGCTTGGATTTGTCCAGTTTTTTAATGCTATTTACATTATGTACAAAACTGTTTTTGATCTTGATAATGTACCGAGGGTAGAAAAAACATTACTGTCTATTTTTCAACACTAATAATTAATGGATAGTGAAGATAAAAAACAAAGATCCAAAGTAAAAAATGTCAATAAAAAATTTGTAATAATACAAAATTAAAATATTAATATAAATATTAATTTCTATACTAATATTTTAATATTTTTATTCATAATAATACTCAAAGGTTAAAATACTTCACATGTAAACTTTTACGACAAAATAAATAAATTTGTTCAATGTAAACATTTAGTTAAGGATTCGAATGGAAATTAAGATCCGACATCTTAACCCTAATGCGACAATTAAGAGAACAGTATAAACGTCAGGTATATACGACTGCGTGTTAAAAAACAGGAATATGTATATACATACATAGAAAGCGAAAACAAAAACTTTAGTTACCAGTAGTTGCCACAAAGTAGGTAGGTGCTTATTGCGTATCCACAGATCTTTCTGGTGTGTTCACACCTACCAGATGGACTGGAAACCAGCCATACTTGTTCAGAACCGGTTCCGTGTCGCTAACCGACAGTACGTCTTTTTCTCGTTATGTTCATCTCGAGGGCTTGAAGGACTGTCCTTCCAGTTTTCGTGGATCTTACCCTCGCGTACGAAGCCCGCCTACTCAATTACCACCAACTATTTTTCTTTTCCTTTTTTCCAAGTACATGTCAGATGTATTTAGAGTCGTTCTCAACAGGTTTTTCCCTTGATACATTAAGATTTTAATTAAAAATAAGCACAGAAGCATTGGTTATTCTTTTTCTTTTTATTTTTCTTTCACTTCACTCTGGTTATTCAAAAATAAAATATTTCTAAGGGAATTGCAAAAAACTACAATTGCAAAAAAGTTGGTTTAGGTGTTCCAGAAACAAAAGTGAATTCTTTGTTAGATATTATTTCCAGCTCGATGCATTATAAAAATTATTTGCTAATTATGGTTATGAAAAGATAAAAAAAGGTATTGTGATGCATTTAATTAAATATTTTTAATTAAATATGATTATTCATTAACAGTTAATTACTTACATTAACCAGACGGACGATAAATTTTAATTAACTTTGAGGACCTTGTTTTTCATGAAAATGCATATAAAAAATTGACGTATATCATTTTTCAAGTAAAATTTACTCCTCTTTCAGATTCTGCTGTTCAAATTTGTTTATACCAAATCGTTTGAAAGTTATAAACAATTTTTTCCATAAAACAGGATTTTTGAGAAAAAACTTTCATTTCAGATTTATTTTCAGCGGAAAAGAGCATCTCAAAATGGCAACTAAAACTAAAAAAATGGCTCACATATGAAATATAGTGCTCAAACTTTTTCAAGTCACTAAAATCGACTAAAAGTCGTCACTAGGGGGTTATTATGGTCGCTGATTACGAATATAATGTGATTTTCCAAATCAGCGACCCCAAAAACAGCAAACAATAACCCTAAAAATTTTTTCAGGGTTATTAGATTAATTTTTGTAAATATTTTGTAAATTTTTGTAATAAAATTGTTTATAACTTTTAAACGATTTAGTATAAACATATTTTGACTGCAGAATCTGAAAGAGGAGTAAATTTTACTTGAAAAATGATATGTGTCAATTTTTTATAAGTATTTTCATAAAAAACGAGGTCCTCAAACTCAATTAAAATTTCTCGTCCGTCTAGTCCTTAATGGGTTAAGAAAACTGTTTTCTTTATTCTTAACTACCAATAAATAAAAAAATGTTGTACATTTAAATGAAATATTTTCGTTTAAAGAGGAAATCTTAAGTGGATATTAGAAGAGAAATTTTCGTCCAAATGTTATAAGGCCAAAGCACAACTGATTCGCAAATGTCGTTCGCGAACGCAAAGTATGAGTCAGAAAAAGATAGAGATATATATATATATATATATACCCTATATTCCACGAGAGAATACTGTCGTAAAAAACGAATTTTCAACCTCTTTAGTGTTGCCGCAAGACAAGACAAGACGAGACTCTTTTCCATCTCGTCTCGTCTTGAAATGTCAAAACCAACAAAGAGTCTTGTCCTGAAATAAGTCTCGTCTTGAGACATAGAATCTCGTCTCGTCTTGAAATCTCGATATTTTTTCAATTAATAATGCTACTACAGGTTTGGAAAACAGGAAATTTAATTAAAAAATTAGGAAAACTAAAATTATTCTGGAAAATCAGAGAATTTTACAATAATACTGGAATAATTATTAACTTCCTGGAATTGAAGAAAAAGTTTTAATTTTTTGTGTTCTGCAACCTTGAAAGAATTTATTTAAAGTCACACTAAAAAAATCTAATTCATGGAAGTATTCATTTCCCCAAATACAAATTCTGTTTAGCGTTGAATTCATTGTATAATTTTTTATATAGTATTTAGTTTTAAAGAGCTTCCGACTCCTAAAATTTCGGTTAGAAACAATGAAATTAATTCTGGATAAAATAAATGGACAATCTAATAAATCCATTAATAATTTTAAGTAAAAATAAAAGATCTAAGTAAATTAGCCTCGATGCAAACTTGGGAATCATTAAGACCTCAAACCCCAAATTTGAACAAAAAATAACCTCCAGATCATTTACACTTGAAACTCTCCCCAATAGAGTATTACCAATAGTATAATTATTGTCAACGAAGTTATTCCCCCTATAGAAGGATATCACATTAACACTTATTTACATTTAAGCTTAATTTATTAGCAGCTGACCATTTTAACAAGTCATTTATGTCAGTCTGGGCATCATCACAATCCTCAATGTATGTGACATCCTTATACAGTTTAAGATCGTCCGTAAACAACACACAAGCACAGTGCTGTAACATTGTAAGTATATCATTAATGTAAATTGTAAAAATAAGAGGTCCCAGACGAAAACCCTGCGGAACACCTGATGTAGCCAAGAATGATAATGAATATTTATTATTAACGCGGACTGATAAATAGCGATCGTTTAAGTAACTTTCATGTTTCATGTTCTGCTTATTAACTTTCAAATCAACCACAAATATTAATGCTAAACTTTAAATTTTTTCCATTTCTAACAATAAAATTGACCTTTACAGAATCTGAAATTGAATTTATTTTAAATAATTTAAATCTTGAAAAAGTTTCCTAAAATTGTTATTTATAAAATATTCAGAGAATAATTTTACTTAAAAATTGAAACATAATTATATTTTAAAATAGTTGAATTTACATTCAATCTGTATCAATCATGTAATTTCAAAAGGTTTTAAATTTATCTTTAGACTTTGCTATATCTGATCAATAATTTAAAAACTATTTTCTTCCTCTAAATTATAAAGACATATTGTAGATTGAAAAATTGCGGAAAAAGTTAAGTGTTAAAACATTTTATTTTTTTCCATGTATAAAGATTTTAATTGATGAAAATGTTGGTCTTATCTTTCATTTTTCACATTAAACTAAAATTTTAGTTTTATAACTAAAATTTACAGAATAGTTTCATAAAATATAGTTGTACTATTTACTTTATTTTATGGCATAATTACTTATTCAAGTGTTAGTTTTTCGTATTTTTCTAATCCAACACTGTATTTAACGATAGTTTTCGAGTCTTGCATCTTGTCTTGGTCTTGACAGTTATTGTCTCGTCTTGTCTAGAATAGACAAGAAGAGAAAAAAGTTCATCTTGGTCTTGACGATGATTGTCTCGTCTCGAAAATCTCGAAAAAAAATTGTTGCCAAACATTTTTCTATAATTTAAATTTCTCGACTCAAGTTTAACTCTCGACCAAAACGAGTCTTGAAGACCCATGTTTATGACAGTGGTATGATGATAATTTCTTTTTCAACTATAAAATTAAATGTTCTCTATTGTTAATTACATAAGATATAAAGTGAAAATTAAATGTTTTAAAAATATATATATATTTTAAATGATTTTAATTTTCAAAAAGAAAAGAAATTTGAAGTTGTTTGGAGGGGAAGAGGTTCGATTGTGGACACCCACGCAGAAATTTTGACAGAAATGAGATTTGTCTAATCAGTCAAATATCACGTATATGTTATGACCGAACATAGTTTTCTATGCGAATACAAAAGTAATTAGACAACTGCACTTTTTACTATAAGGTAAAAGTCCCAATTATGGGACATTTTGCAATTTCGTCTCTATTATGAGACAGTATTACAAAAATTAAAATAAATGCAATTAAAATTGATGATTAGAAATTTCTACTTATTTCAATAAATTTTACACGTTATAAAAATAATTATTTCTGTATAGCATTTAATTTAATAACAAATGTTTAATTGCATTTTAGCTTTTTAATTAAGGTAAGCCAGGTTTTACGTCAGACTACTGTCCCAAGTTAGGTGCATTTATTATTTGCATGACCTATTATGAGACACACAGGAAATATATAGCAAATATAACCTCCAATATTTTTAGTATTTTCGCATTAATTTTTTACAAAAAAATAGTTTTACAATTATTTAAAAAACCAGAATATGTTTATTGTACTTTATTCTTTATAATTAATAATCAAATTATTGAGAGAAGTTAATAGAATTTTAATTACTTATTGAATTAAATAAGTGTCTCATAATAAGGGAATTTATTGTGGGACACCCGTACATCAGGAAATCATTGTCTAATAATTAGTGCAGTGCAGAGTTTCAGAATTTAATTAATATTATTTTTATTTTATAAAATATAACCATTTTAGGGCCTAAATAATATTCCTAACATACAAATCTTTCAATCAATACCCTAATTGTTCATATTAACACTCTTGATTCCAAGAAATTTATCATAGAAATTTAGTTTAGCTAAAACAGCGTCCCATAATTGCGACTTTTACCTTATATAAATTAATTTTTCGACAAGTTGAATATAACTAAAATGTATTTTTAAACATTGTTAAATGTTCAACAAATCCAAGGGAATTAATTATAATGATAAGTTTAAAGCGTATTTACACAGTAAATATGTTATATTTTATGCTCCAATACCAAGTATCACAAAAATGTTCACAAGCAAAATTTTCTTCATGTTTTAAAATAATTGATAAAATTGATTGATAAAGAGGCTTTTATGTCCGTACGTCATTCGCAGTTATAGTAATTGTAGTTACTGGGCAGTTCAGGTTCAATGTGAGAAATCTTATATAGCCTTACATGGGGAGCATGTAATGTCAAAATTAGAATAAATCATTCTTATATAGTTAATGAATGGTTACTTAATTAATTTTTTTGAATTTTAAATAGATTTTTCAAGAGAGCCCACAACCGAACCAAAATTTTCTTTGTTAGAAAAATGACCAATTTATTGAATTTTTAATAAAATTTTTCTGGTCAACGGAATAAATTTATTTTCTTCATGAGTAGTTAGCTAAGGTCCCTAGCTTTAAATACATAAACATATGTTTGCTTAGTATCTAAAAGGACACAAATTATGAGTCAAAAACGAAACTATGCCCACAACTGAATCAAGCCATGATAGGGGTAAATATGGCCCTGATCAGGCAATCCGATCCGTACCACACCTGGGATAAAAGCCTAACCTCATCCGGGCCACATAGGATGATCCCTAATAGGGCCCTGATGTGGCCCTGATTTGTTTTTTTAAATATTCATTTCGAAAAGTATCAATTTATTTATGCATTTAAATAACAAAAAAATGTTTCTTTTAAATATGAGTTTAAATATTTATTTATTTTAAACAAACCTACTATGAAAATTAAAACTACAAAAATTAAACCTACTGATAATTGAAAAACAATTAAAAACTTTTATAAGTAATAATAAAAATAAATTATTAATTAATAAGTGATAACTAATTTATTTGTTAAAAAATTACAAATAATAATTATTTTGTAGTTATTCTTCTTGCATTTATTTTTAAAAAAATACTTTTTGAATGTATTAAATTTTTTTTACTAATTTTAACAAACTAAGTTTTTGATAAATTTATTATTATTATTACTACAACTAATAAATTATTATTATTCCTTAAATCAACATTTCGCTTTACATTATAAACATAGATTGTACACAAAAACACCTTATTCTGAGGAGATCTTCAATTATGGGCCCAGATAGCCTGGGACCAAAAATCAAACTCGTTGACTTCAATACTTAATTAGTTTGTAAAATTTAATTGTAAACAAATGGATTTGAATATTTTTAAAAAACTTTTTCAAAAATGACTAGAACTAAATTGATTTAAATAAGAATTGTAGTTAAAAATTCCAGAAAATAATATTCTTATATGGGTGATTTTCAAATAACTGTGATTTTTTTGAATAAGACATTTTTCTGCTAAAATAGTGAATCAAATTTGACTTTCATTACATATTCCAGTACATTTTTGTTATTAAAGTATATGTTCAAAAGGAAACTACAAGATTTTGAATATTTCCAAAGTTACGATGGAAAACGCAAAGAAAATGCAAAAGTTACATGCCACGGACCTGACATTTTTCCACGGTCCTGACATGTGTGTCACAGTTAAAACACTTAAAAAAATAAAGAAATGAATAAATATTTTCTTTCCAATGTTTGCACTTCAAAATAATGCCAGTAGAAGTCAATTAAAAATAAAATTGAGTAATAAAATCACGATGACGTTACCATGTGTCGGTAGAAAGTAATTAACAATTTAAAACATGAAAAAAGTGCTCGTGTACGTGGAATATCATTATAATAAAAATATTTTTATATGTAAAACATCTGGTTAGATTTGGCCTACAAAGTACTTAAAAGATAGTTTCAATATTTGCTCACGTGAAAATTTCAGAACAAAATTTTAAAAAAACGTATGCCACGGACCTGACAATTCAACCCTATTTTCTTAATTTTAACTATGATAATGTTAATGTTAATGAACTGAATATTAAGTATCTTTAAGAAGAGACTTCTATTAAGTGATTTATGAAGTGAGTGGCAAAAAATAATAATTTTAATAGACATTAATCTATGGGGACATGCAAATATGACAGTTATTTGAAAATCACCCATATAATATTGATTTTATATTTATTTTCTATTCAAACATTATTGCTGTTAAAATTTTAAAATTTTTTCCATTTGGATAATAAATTTAAAATTAGTTTCTGAAATAGGCAAGTAAGCTATTTAGAATAACAATTATTGTTACTACACGGAGAGAAAAATCAAGCATTTATAATGTTACCGCTCCAAGACTCTCTTCTATGAGTTTTCTTATTAATATAGCATTAATTCATACCTTTCTTGCATTACAGTGATCGCAGAAAAAACCTAAGACTATGCCCTTTTTCCTTTAAGCTGAGTCTACAATGAGAGAAGGTGCGCATTGACGTTCATAGCTATAGGTATACTAAATTATACTGTGGTATGTCTATAGCTATGAACATTGATGCGCACTTTCTTTCATTGTTGACTCAACTTGAATCGCAATGGTTTAAATGCGTGGCGCCATAGGTATATAGCATGAACACTTTCTTAGTTCATTTGCAAGACCATCACAGTACTCTGCCAAGATGTTCCTGCAATGGGCCTTTTAGGCTACGTCTACCCGGAACTTACAGCATAGGAAGGGATAATTATTTTTGGAATAATTTATCTCAAAACGTTTAAAGTTTTCCATTTTTAGACTCTGTTTATTTACCTATTATTATAATATTGTAAAAGTGCTATGAAGTTCAGTTGATATTCTCTCAGTTCTGTTGCTTGCCAAAATTCTAATATTTTTATTTTGTAATTCAGCTTAAATGAGTCTACAAATATTTGCTTCAAATACATTTTTAATTATTTATATTTTAATTTGTTTAGATTAAACAAACCTTTTTTACATTATCTTAAAAATAAGTTTTATACAGAAAAATGATAATATGTTAAATCATGTTATAACTAATCTTTCTCTAGTCGGTAGAAGTGGCCTAAAAGGCACATTATAAAAACACCTTGTCAGAATACCGTGATGTTCTTGAAAATGTACTAAAAAAGTTTTCATATGCGATTTCATTGCGATTCAAAGAAAGCATGATTAATCATACTACAAACGATAGATTGTTCTCTCCGTGTAGAGGTGTGTGTGTGTGTGTGCAAAAAAGCTTACTGAAAAAACCTAGGTTCAAATTGAGTAGCGTAGACTACTCAATTTACATAAAAAAAAACTGAACTCAAAATGAGTCAGAAAAGTGAATTTTTACGAGTTGCAACAAAAATTATCCCGATCAACTCATTTTAAGTTTCTGGAAAAAAGTTTCAAAATTAGTTGGGTCTTACTTATTTTGAGTTTAAGATAAAATTACAATTACAGTCAAATAAAAATCATCTTTATCATAAAAATATTAATTAAAAATATTGTTTTCAATAAAAAAACAGATTGCACTGCAAAAAACTTTGTTTCTGAAAATTGGTACATTGAATTTCTGTCGAATTAAAAAAATGTTTTTTAGATTAGAACTTTTGAATTTATAAGTGTCAATACCAATCATGTAACATTAAATACAAAAATGTTAACACTGTTTGAAAACCAAAGATAATGGTGGCAAATTTAAAATTAAAACTGATTAAAAGTCAGTAATATAAACATTATAATCAGTGCTTATTACAAAAATGGCAGCTAGTGAAAATGTAGAAACTAATAATTATACTTTAAAATACATTTATTTACAAAAAGGCAGATTCGCTTTGACTTGCATACGTGCAGCACGGTTTTCTCCGCTTCGTAAAAACAAGTGTATTTTCAAACTATCTATTAAATAAATAAAATTATCGTTTTTTCTAATTATTTATTTAATTAT
Source organism: Leptopilina drosophilae (assembly GCA_032873175.1). NCBI lineage: Eukaryota > Metazoa > Arthropoda > Insecta > Hymenoptera > Figitidae > Leptopilina > Leptopilina drosophilae. Next base: position 40,429,348 of record CM065479.1, read on the forward strand.
TAATTTTCCCGTCATAAAATTGGCGATCCTGCCAGGATAGTTCGACACGATAACGATCAAAATCGACTATCTTAGTGCGAACCAGTGGAAAGAAAGAGAAAGTTTTGTGAAAAAAATATATTATTGTGAAAAATTATTATTATGAATAATTATTTTTTCCTGAAAAAAAATAATTGTGACGGATTATACGTTGAAATTTTCACTGGAAATCACCGGAAAACACGAACTCGGGCCGAATTAAGTAAGTTCGACAGTGATTCCGTGGGTAAAAGTCCTAGAAAGGGTGACACGTCACACAACCAAATTGGCTACGAGGGATAATATTATTAAGAGGATTCACACAACCCTGCCTCTCAACATTTCAACTTAAAAATATTTATTTGTCATCAAAGTAGTAAGAGAACAAATTTTCTAAATACTTGAAACAATTATAACTCAATTATTTATAATTTTGCGAGTTTTTAACTACGCGTGAAAGACGCAAATTTTTATAAAAAATTTTTACTTTATACATTCATAATTTTGCGACTCTGTAACTACGCGTTAAAGATGCAATAACTTATAAAATTTATTTATGAAGTATACTAAAATTTTTTCAAGTTAGGTGAACGATTTTATTTAACATAAAATAAAATAATAGCATTTTGTTTATTATTAAAAAAAGAATAATAATTTACGAAATTTTATGAAAATTAGGTGAACGGGTTTATTGTATTGTAAAACTAATGGCAACTTTTTATATTGTCGATTACAACCTTTAAAAAAAATTAGTAATAATAATCAACGCTGGATTTCAACTCATATTTAAGACATTTAGTTGGTTACGAATCTAACCATATTCAGTGTTTAAAATCCCTACATATTGTCCCTAATATTCCTGAACCTCCTAACGCGAAAATGGCAAATTCTTCAAATTTAGAGACAATTCTTTGTAATCTTAAAGATTCACATCAACAAATGTCTTCAAACATTTCATCAATAGAAGGATTTTAAAGTACACTAAATACGAATATCATGCTGCTTAACAATGAAAATGCAAAACGCGTAGACGAAATAAAAACAATAGCTTGACAAAATAACCTTTTGTATACCGAAGATGAAGAAACGAAAAATGAAGTTCTAGAAGATGGTCATGAAAATAGAAACACAACAAACGAAAAAAAGGACCCCATGCATCGAGTAAATAATAAAAAAAGTAAAATAAATTTTAACTAAAACAAACGCGATTTTTAATACATTGTCACCCCGCCAAAGACATTATCCGCACGGGAGAAATTTTAAACGGTCAAGACGATATCGGAGTACAAGATTTAATTCAAAATGTTAAAAAAGCTAAACAACGTTGCAGTCAACCCGAATTACTTTTAGATTTTATAATTACTGAAAAAATTAGCGGAAATGCTAAACGCGCTATCCGATACATTTCCATCAATTAATTTGACGATTTATTTATCGCGCTACAACAAAATATGGACCTTGGATTGTCAGTTGAACTTTTCCGCGCAAAATAAGACAATTGTCGACAAGGAAGCGACAACGTACAAATGTATAATGTACGATTTCGACTAGCCCTAAACGAATTAAATTATGCAGTACAAGCTGAACACTCAAATCCAACAGCTCAAAGAATAGCTTTGCAGTTGGAAGAATCTTCCGCTATAAAAAAGTATGTCATGAATTTAAGGGATGACGTCACATTTTTAATGTGGACATTACAACCAAATAATATAGGAAAAGCGCAGCAACAAGCATCAGAAGTTGAGGCATAACTTCAAGAAAAAACATCGATTACGATCAAATACAATCCCATGACAACCTTTGCATGTAACGAACCCTTCTACATCTCACCATACAGCAAATCCTAAACCCTCTTTTAATTCAGCAAATATTTCTAATCCGAATCGTCCCTCTAATGTACAATGCAATTTTTGTAAGAAAAATGGACACGTTGAAAGTCAATGTTTAAAAAAAAACCAGTCAAATTTTTACCTGGATTCCCAAGTAAAAAGCCTGCCAATCTGTCCTCGTTCAACCAATCGGATTTAAACACTCCTTGCTACCACTTGTGAACTCTGGATCATCAATAAACTTAATAAAAAATTCATTAGTACCTCCGTCGGTGCCTTGAGAAGCATGTAAAAGGGAATTCCAAATGGGAAACTGGAAACAAACATCTGAACAAAAGATTGCAACAGAATATCTGGATAAAACCCACACTTTTCTTATCGTCGACGTTAATTTTCCCTTACCTGAAGATGGTATATTAAGTTTACCATTTATGCAACAATATGATTACAGTCTAACAAACGTGAATTTGTACGCATGCCTTTCGGACTAGAAAAATGCACCTGCCACATTCAACAATGCCTTAAAAGGATTGATTAACAAAATTTATGTTGTTTATCTCGACGACATCGTAGTTTTTGGATCCTCTATGGAAGAACACCACTAAAGTTTGGTAACAGTCTTCGAGAGATTACGCCAAACTGGTCTTAAGCTCCAACCTGACAAGTGCGAATACTTAAGACCCGAGTTAGAATATTTAGGTCATGTTATCACTGCCGATGGAGTCAAACTTAATCCAAAGAAAATTGACGCTGTCTTAAATTTTCCAAAATCTAAAAGTGTTACTTACGTAAAATCATTCTTAGGACTTTCTGAATACTACCACAAATTTATAAAATGTTATTCAACTATTGCTAAATCTATTACTAAATTAACAAAGCTTAACAACGATTTTGTTTAGACTCAAAATTGCCAAGATGCCTTTGACAGATTGAAAGATTGCTTTGTGTAGTGTGACAGTTTTAATATACTCCGACTTCGAAAAAGAATTCGTGCTTACGACCGATGCTTCAAATGTTGGACTAGTAGCCATTTTATCCCAAGAAGGTCATCTCTGTTATTACATATCGCGAACGCTTAATGCACCCGAAGTAAATTATACTACTACTGAAAAGAAGTTATTAGCAATAGTATGGGCGACTAAAAGAATTAGGCAATATTTGCTAGGTAGAAAATTCAAAATCCCCACCGACCATCAAGCTTTAAAGTGGCTATTCAACGTTAAAGATCCATCTTCTAGATTAATGAGATGGAGACTTAAAATGGAAAAATATGACTACGAAGTCGAATACAAGAAAGGATCAGAAAATACTGCTGCCGACAATTTATCCAAAGTTTAAGCAGTACAAGAACTAAAGGAAGAGCAAAGTTGTACAGAAACTGAATTTGACCTAGAATCAGAATTAGCTGATATCGAAATCATCGAAAAAGAGCAAAAATCCAACTTAAATACACCAGTACCATCACCTGCCGGAGTTCCAACGCAAAATTTAAGTCCACCTTCTGAAGAAATCAGAGGTAATTATGAACAAGATGGTTTTCATTCCTCCACCATCACCAACGCCCGTGAACAACAAAATAATTCAAGAATTTTACAGATGGTCTGCTAATAAGACGGATACCCGTGAAATTAAAAAGCCAAATTCTATTGGAAAATTGTGGAGAAAGATCACAAAGAGAGATACAATTGACTCTAATACTGTCATCCTCCCTCAATACTCTGAAAAGGATTGGCTTAACTTACTAATTGATATCACCGAATTGACCATATCAAAAAAATAAGTATTCTTTGCATACACTTCGACGATCCAATTATTAGTTCCATTGAACGGATAAAATAATTAAAAAATTATTTACCTAAGCACATTTTAACTGATCAAGGTCAATTAAGAAATTGATAGCATTCATTAGTTTTAAATATCCACAATTACAAATGCATAGTTGTTATAATTCCACTACAGAACTCACGTTAAGCGAACGAGAACAAATCATCAAAGAAAGCCACGACCAAAATGGCACAAAATTTTGGTGAAAATAAATCCATACAAAAAGCCAGAAAATTAGGCATGTGGAGCAACATGGAAAATGACGTTATAGACTTCATTAAAAACTGTGTGTGTGTCAAACTCATAAACTAAACCGAATGTTGATTCGGTTTAGTTTTTAGACGATCAGAAGCAATCATCCATGATACTCCAACGACACCTAATGATAAAATTGCAACGGATATTTTCGGTCCACTACCCATTACTGCTCGAAGACATGAGTACATTCTGTCTATTCAAGATATGTTAACCAAATATCTCATATTAAATCCTTTAAAGAATACTTAGTCAGAAACAATCATTGAACATCTTTTTGACCATTTTATTTACATATTTGGATTACCTAAGCACATTTTAACTGATCAAGGTCAAAACTTAGTTTCAAAGTTAATGCAAAACTTTGAAAACTTATTTCGGATTTAAAATGTTAAGACGACTGCATTTTACCCTTAAAGTAATGGTGCCCTGGAAAGATCTCACTGCATCAAATCCTTTAGGATTTGATAAGGACAGCAATGGCAGATCAACACACCGAATGGGATCAGACACTAAAATTTATTTACATGGCTTACAATACCATGACACACGAAGGAACTGGATTCAGCCCTTTTAAACTCACTTTTGGACGCGACTCTAATGTTCCATCTACGTTAGCCACTACACCTAGTCTGAAATATCCCGAATTAGTAAGACTATAGCAGGAAAGACACGAATGGTATATTCAGAAGGCTCAAGCAAGGATAGAAAATTCTAAAGAAAAATACAAAAGAATTCAAGACGCAAGAATTGTATTACCCCAGCGTTTATTCGACCCTGATGACCTTGTAATGATAGAAAATACAAAAGAACATAAATTGAGTCCTGATTGGAAAGGACCTGCAGTAATTATGGAAATCTCCCAAATAATAATTATGAAATATCCTTTAATAACAATCGATCAATCATCCATGCAGATAGATTGAAAATATATAATTATTAAATTTTCAATTAATTATCTTACAACATGAAGATTACAATTTTTCCACTTAATCCTAATTCATATCCTTACCTATTAAATTCTCCTAGTAAACACTGAAAAGAGTATTTTTAATTTGTAAACAAATCAACGATCTACAAGGTTTTATATATATATGTATAAATTGGGATTCTGCGACATACTTTGTACACTAATAGCTAATTTGTGTATCAAATTATTTTGTAAAAAAATAAATGGTATGAATGAGCGACACATTAATTGTACAAAAAAAACTTATACTTTGCGAACTTAGAGACTAAGTTTAATCTAAGGTGGGAGGTGTGACACGGGCCTGCATTTTCTCTTTTCAAAAATTAGAAACAGAGTAACACAGGAAATACTTCCCCTACAAACTGGTCCTGACTGCATTCCTTACGTAACAATTGACAAATAGCTTGACTTTTCCCAAAAGCAGGTACCAAAAAGGCAGATTCGCTTTGACTTGCATACGTGCAGCACGGTTTTCTCCGCTTCGTAAAAACAAGTGTATTTTCAAACTATCTATTAAATAAATAAAATTATCATTTTTTCTTATTATTTATTTAATTATTAATTTTCCCGTCACACTTTCTAATTTTAATAATAATCAAATAATTAATAAATTATTATCAACATAATATTCTTAAAATTTTGAATTTATATAAAAACTAACCTTATCTGATATTTGATACGGGTAAGACTAATATTGAGTAACTTGAAGTTAGTTGTTTACACATTATGATACCGAACTCATAATGAGTTGCAACAAAAATGAGTTTAGTTTTTTTCTGTTTTTGAAACGCAAGAGAAATAAACCACGTTGGTGACACCACGTTATATGGCGTTTAACAAGGGCTCATTTTGAGTTGCAACAAAAATAAACTCAGATGTTTTGTGTGCTTGAAAAGCCGAGCTGAGCCGCAATTTTTTCGAACCGTGCTTAAATGAGCGTGTCGCTGCAATAATTGGTCGCACGTGTGATCGCAAGCTCTAACAACGGTTCCACATGGTGGCAGATTTGCATCGACGTTGCGATTGTCGTGCTCCCACCATCCCATCTCCACAATGCTTTCCCCTCATGACATCACAGGCGGGGAGTGCATTGAGTAGATGGGATGGTAGGAGCACGACAATCGAAAAGTCGATGCGATTTTGCCTTCATGTGGAACCGCTGTAATACTAGTCGGGTAGCAGTGAGAGGCCCAAAGGCGCTTACTGACACCCGACTGGTATTAGCGCTTGCGTTAACGCGTACGACCGATTATTGCAGCGACTTAATGACTTGCGTTAGTTAGTAAGTTAGTTACTTTAACACCTAACGATTTTCTATGATTAGTAAATCCCTTAAGTTCGAAATTTTCTACTAATTTAGTCTTAAATCTTATAGTAAGACTTCTAAATTAACTTTCTAAATTATTTACTTTTTTTATTCATTAATTATCATTTTTGTCATTTTAGACCCCGAAACCCTATGATGTTGCTTCTCTGTCTGATTTTTTAGTAATTTAGAAACTCGAATCCAATCGAGTACTCTAAATTATTCGAACTTTTTATGAGGATCTATTCGGCTCGAGCTTGGAACTGATCGAAAATACTAGATCGAGCTTCGCGCTTTTTTTACACCTCTAACTCTAATTACACTGGGTAACAAAAAATGGTAATGTCGTGTTTATTTCAAAATTTTTGTGTTTATTGAAAGTTTGAGTGTCAGTGAACAAGAAAATATTAAAAAATAAGTTTAATTTATTCAAACCCCTAAAGTGGGGGGTTGAATTATTTAAAAACGTTGTATTTTGCACTTTTTGAAGTCCTGTAAAATGAAAATAGGGAGACATAAAAAAGCTTTCATATGGCTTAATAGGAAGCTCAAACTTTTATCTCTAAGAACTAAAACTGAAAAGTAATGTAAAAATTGCAGGGAACGTGTATTTACGGAGTAATGATTCATACGCCCTTGTAAAAATGACTGGAAATCTATGCATTGGTGCATAACAATTTTATTTAAACATTTCAAAATTCATTCAGTTCCTTAACTCAGTCTACTGGTGGAGTAATGCTTTCATTATTTATCAAAAAAAGGAATTTTTAAATGTTCTTTCGAAAAATACAGAAAAATAAATCAATTAATTAATTACATTAAGATGACCAAATCGCTTGCTGGGTGTAAAAACATGATACATCGGATTGGCGTTGAAAAATATGATACCTCGGTTTTGACTTGAAAAACATGACATATCGTCGTTTGAGTTGAAGAACATGACACGTCGAAAAACAAAATTTTCTTTTCAATTTTCAGTTGATACCACTGACCGCTAAGTTTAAAATGTGTCATATCTTTGAAACTTTTATGAAACAAATGCTTTTGCTTCATAATATGTCAATTCAAAAAAGAAATAAGTTAAAAATTTTTGTATACAGTTTGTGGGGATTGGCCAATAGATCTCGCATCTACGGTCAATTCCCATATAGATCTCTCACAAGTGCAATACGGGCTAGACTTGTAGCATATATACAAGTTCCGAATTTGCTTCCCCCGTCTAGGGCAGGTCTCCCACTACGTAGCCTTACTGATGAGTCCAAATAGCGGGGACCGGGACGAAACGACATTAAGTGGTCTTCATACCACACTTACATGGTTGATATATTTTTATATCCATATTGGTGACCGCCGACGGGCGGTCACCAATATTCGTGTTGCAATTTTTCTGCGACGGTTAGCGAAGAGTTCAAGTTTTCGGGGTCGCTCATAATGCTCCTTTCGCACCTTTTCTCGCATCTTGACACGAAGCGGTGAGCACTGGAATACAGATGTTTCGCTGTCTCTCGCTCGCAACGTGCTCCATCTTTCTTCTTTCCAAAAACGTTCTGATCTGCACACAGTGCACGTAAAGCCTTCTTCCACTCGTACATAGTACTTGAGTTAACTGAAGCTTTCCCTTCGTTCCTATTCCTTTAACCAATCGTAATATTCACTTTGATGATACTAGGGGGGGGGGAGTATGTGGGGATTGGCCAATAGATCTCGCATCTACGGTCAATTCCCATATAGATCTCTCACAAGTGCAATACGGGCTAGACTTGTAGCATATATACAAGTTCCGAATTTGCTTCCCCCGTCTAGGGCAGGTCTCCCACTACGTAGCCTTACTGATGAGTCCAAGTAAAGGGAACCGGGACGAAACGATATTAAGTGGTCTTCATACCACACTTGCATGGTTGATATATTTTTATCTCCATAAGTTTATGTTGATTTGAGACATTTTAAGATTCGCGGTCAGTGGACCAACCGAAATTTGAATAAAAAATTTTCGTTTTCGACGTGTCATGTTCTTCAACTCAAACGACGATATGTCATGTTTTTCAAGTCAAATCCGAGGTATCATGTTTTTCAACGCCAATCCGATGTATCATGTTTTTACACCCAGCAATCAAAATGTACTTTTTAAAAATGTAAATCTTAAGATTAATTAATTATAATATATGTGTATTAATTATAAATCAAATATAAATAGTCTTTTATTTAATAATTTTTATTATTTATTTAAATTTATTCATTTAATATACGCATTTCGTAGAAAATTCATATTAAAGTGCATTTACTACTTATATTATATGGGTGAATTTTCTGAAAGTGACACTTTTAAATTACAGTTTTTTAATTAATTTTTTTCTTCAATGATATGGTTTTTTCTATTAAAACTACTTTATTTCATACTCAAGAGTAAGATTTTTAGGTTGCGCAAAATTAATTCTTAAAAATATTAAAGTTTTTTCATTTGAAAAATATTATTGTTGCTCCATTAAATTAATTTTATTTAATTGGCGAGCTTTTCTATTAAAAATTTACGCTAATATCGCGTTCACGAAATCGAAAATAAAATTACACTGTTAAAAAATTAATAATTTGTATATTTTAATACCAAATATATTCAATTAGATGAAAATATAAATGTATTTAAAGTATTTGATTTAATGGTAATTTGGATTAATTTTTTTAAAGCAATGCAGGTAAATACTAAAAACAAAAGAAAAACTAGCATATTTCAAGGAAAAGGCTTCGGAGATGAATAGCTTCGGAGATGAAAAATAAATTTTCTTTCATATTTGTATACATTAGGGCGCAATTAAAATATGTTTCCTTTCTAAAAAAACAGAAAGCATAGAACTCGAATGAAAAGAAATCGAACTCGAAAACGTAACTCGAACACGTGAAACTCGAAAAATGGACGTTGCTCTTACGCACGCGTGAAACCAAGTTAGAAAGATGGCGACTGTTTGTTTTCTTTTGGAATCTTATTTTATTTTCGGCAAATAATTGTTTTTTATTATAATAATATAAAATATAAAAGTATATTCCTTTCTAAAAAAACAGAAAGCATAGAACTCGAATGAAAGGAAATCGAACTCGAAAACGTAACTCGAACACGTGAAACTCGAAAAATGGACGTTGCTCTTACGCACGCGTGAAACCAAGTTAGAAAGATGGCCACTGTTTGTTTTCTTTTGGAATCTTATTTTATTTTCGGCAAATAATTGTTTTTTATTATAATAATATAAATAAAAGTATATTAAATGTTTTTTAATTTTTTATTTTTAGGCTGCGTCTACAATAGAAAAATAATGTGTTGAATGTGTTATGTTGTAGTATTTTTGGTTAGTGCTAAATGTATAAGGTATGCACTTTGTAAACAATTGTTCCTAACCTCACTAACTTAGTTACTTAATCGGAACGAAACAAATTTCTATTTTTGTTGTGACAGACTAAAAATACAACAAAATAACCATATATATTATATGTATAAATAATAAATAAACATTTATTTGCTGAAGAATGAGTAAAAATTAAAAAAAAAACATACAGTAACAGTTTTTTCATTATTGTTTAAAAACCAGTTTTCGTCCGAAGTGATATTTTAATGTTTTATTATTTCTGAACAAATATAATTTTTGAATTTTGCCACAAACATTTTGTTTCAAAATTTATTTTAGAAAATGAAATTCGTTGTTTTTACATTTTTTTACCACAACAAAATCATAATTTTATACAAAATTTAGCAAAATAAGAAAAAAATAACAGAATAGACTCTTGGAAAAAGTGAAGTTAATGCAAATTTAAAATATTCATTATGTGTGAAAAATAAAAGAAGTATTTACATTTAAGAACTGTATATAATGCCTTTTTTTATAATTATACCTATTCGTACATTTTCTAAGCACAAAAAGTATTTTTTATTTTCTATGCTTTCATTTAGTTGTTAAAATATTTTCAATTAACTCAAACTTTAAATTCCACGTTATTTAACTTAGAATTTTAAAGTTTAAGTTTATTGGAAATATTTTGACAACTATGAAAACATTGAAAATAAAGAATACTTTTTGTACTGAGAATAATTAATTCTCAGTACAAAAAGTATTCTTTATTTTCAATGTTTTCATAATTAGCTCAAAATAGCTAATTTATTTTTTCTTTTTGTTAATGAGTAATTCTTCGCGTAGCGCACAATTTGTATTTTATTATTTTTGAAAATTCTTTTGACAAACTATAAGTTACAGCCCTAATAGAATTTTAAAGTTTAATATTTCTTAATGAATGAAATATCAGTGGTAGATCGGACAAAATAATGAAAGTTTTCTTTTTTGCAATAAACAACCCTGAAAAATTTATTGCACCATGACTCACAAGGAAAACTATTGTTTTAAGCAAATTATTAGCGATTTTTATTGTTTTATTAATCTTACAATACTAAATTTTATTTGACGTAAAATTTAAATAATGGGGAATCATTATATGAAAAGCAAGTAAAGCTAATCTCAGATAGCAGCACCATTGCAAGGTCGTCTAGCGCTTAATTTTTGATTTCGCGAAAAATCACATTTGATTTAAAAACAAATGGGCGAAGTAAATAAATATTTTTTGTGGAATTGTGAAAAGTTAAAAATTTAATTATATAAGCAAGGAATTTGTGCTACAGGAAAAAAACGTTTTTGCAAGTCGCAGTATCGTAAATGTATTACATAAAGAAAATTGAGGTTGTGTTCATTCAGGAGAATTTATTTGTGCTTTATACTAATATTTAGTGATATTTCGGTTTGATCTTTTATGTAAATGTAATTTTGAAAACAAGAACTAACAAGAAGAGTCTGAAGAAACACGAAGGACATTGACTTATTATTGTTTAAAAAGTATACAAAATATTGTCGAAAAACAGTAATAAAATTAATGCCTGTGCCATGTCTAAATTAACCCTTTAACGCCGGGAAGGACACATATTTTACTCAACTTTTAGAGCCATCGTTCTTAACGATTTCGTAAGTTAAAAATTTGGTAGGTATCCATCCCTATAGAGTTTTTATCGCTCTTTCAGAATTTGAAGATCAAATTTAAAAAAACTTTAATTTGAGAAAGTTGTGAACATTTTTTCGACAAAAAACTGAAAAATTTTTACTTTTTTTTTTTAAAAATGAATTTTTTTTAAGGTAGCAAGTAAGAATGCATGCGTAAAAACTACAAATATCGCGTCCGCAAAAACCAACCTTCAATATGGCGAAATGGACGTTTAAAAATTTCAAAATGGCGGCTTCCAAATGGCGATAGAAGACATTTTTTAAATAAACATCAAAGTCTAGTGTACGAATTTTAAGAAAAATTTGAACAATCTTGTCATTTTGTATTTAGGGGTTTTTGAGGTTGCTGATTACGAATGTGATATTAGTTTTTCAAAATTCAAAATGGCGGATCCAAAATGGCGATCGTAAAAATTAAAAAATCGTTATATTCTTTTGAAATTTGTTACTTGGGGGTTTTTGCGGTTGTTGATCACGAATCTAATATTAGTTTTTCGAAATTCAAAATGGCGGATGCAATATGGCGATCGTAAAATTAAAAAATCATTAGATTCTGTTGTAATTTGTTACTTAAGGGTTTTTGCCGTTGCTCATTACGAATCTGATATTAGTTTTTCAAAATACAAAATGTCGGATCCAATATGGCGATTGAATTACGTCGTTAAAAAACATTAACATTTTTTTGTGGATTAAGAAGGTGATATTTTTTTATATGTTTTTGAAACAAAAATAATATACAAAATTTGGAAACTTTTACTTTTAAGACAATCCTATCAATTATAGATTTTACTAAAAACCAAGTTTTGCCTGTCATATTAATTCTACTATTTTAAATTTATAATATTTCACACCAGATTTTAAGTTACTAATTTCAACAAAATCCAACGATTTTTTATTTTACGATCGCCATATTGGATCCGCCATTTTGAATTTTGAAAAACTAATATCACATTCGTAATCAGCAACCTCAAAAACCCCTAAATACAAAGTGACAAGATTGTTCAAATTTTTTTTAAAATTCGTACACTAGACTTTGATGTTTATTTAAAAAAATGTCTTCTATCGCCATTTTGAAGCCGCCATTTTGAAATTTTTAAACGTCCATTTCGCCATATTGAAGGTTGGTTTTTGTGGACGCGATATTTGTAGTTTTTACGCATGCATTCTTACTTGCTACCTTAAAAAAAATTCATTTTTAAAAAAAAAAAGTAAAAATTTTTCAGTTTTTTGTCGAAAAAATGTTCACAACTTTCTCAAATTAATTTTTTTTTAAAATTTGATCTTCAGATTCTGAAAGAGCGATAAAAACTCTATAGGGATGGATACCTACCAAATTTTTAACTTACGAAATCGTTAAGAACGATGGCTCTAAAAGTTGAGTAAAATATGTGTCCTTCCCGGCGTTAAAGGGTTAATAACATTTAAATGGAATACAATTGAAAACTTGATCCTGTTATCCAAAATAAAATTATGATAGAATGTAAAAGATTCATCACTTCAATATGGAAAGTATAATTGAATTAATTCACAGAAAAAAAGGTGGTATAAATTTTGTTGCGGGTAATTTTAACCAATGCTAAGTCACATAGACAGTGGCGCCCTCACCTAGGTGAAATTTTGTTGCAGCGAATTTTTACCCCAAAATCAGGTTAAAATTTAAACTTTTTTTTTCTTGTGTTGACAAATAGACAAAAGCTTTGGTCAAACGATTATTCACATTCAAAAATTTTTAGAAAAAAACTGATGTTTTGGTACAAGTTGAGTAGTATCCTTAGAGTGTTTCTATGCAATTGATAAATTTTGTTTAACATTGTGAAAAAAGCTAAATAATAAGAAACAAAAAATGTTGCTAAAAAACTCACCAAGGTCTAATCAAAGAATATTAATTTGTTACAAATAAAATTAAAAAAAAACAAAATACTATTAAACGTAAAAGAACGTAGAAAAGTTTCCAATTATTAAATTAATAATTTTACAATAAAAAAATCATGTGTTGAAGAATATGTTGTGTAGGTTGTGTAGTATTGCTAGTTATATATTGTTTAAATGTTAGATAATTAAAGAAAATAAGTTTTTTTTCTTTTTAAAATTGATAAATTAAATGATATATTTATTCAATTAAAAATGAATAACTTATCTTTTGTAATTACCTTCAAAACTTAATAATCATATCTTCAGGGTGGCCACTTGACCGGGAAATGACCGGGAAATTTGATACTAAACCGAAAATTTATTTTTTATTTTTAATTTTATTTTTAAATTGACCCAAAAAAAATATTTTTTCAATTATTACTCGAGAAGTATATTGTACATAAGTAGGTATATTAGAGAATACATAAATTAACAGACTTTAGTTAGTGAGGAAGAGGGATTACTAAGATAATAATATAGTTACAGGGTGTCTAACGGTCAGGGAAGTCAGGGAAAAGTCAGGGAATTTTTTTGGTCAGGGAAAAGTCATGGAAAAGTCAGGGAATTTCAGAGAATTTCATTAAAAGTCAGGAAAATTTCTAAAAATGTATACAAACATTAAAATTTCTTACACTGAAAAAAAAGTGCTGTTGAATCAAATAGCTCCATGCTGTTGAATTTCCCGTTATTAATTCAATAACACATTTATTAATCGAACAGTATATTGCTTAAAACGAAAAAATGAAACTGTTTAAATTAAAAGTACGATACTGTTAAATTAATTATATTCTACAAATTGTTTCTATAGTTCATCTGTATATAGCAACAGAATAATTTATTGCTTCTTTGACATTATTCATTTGAAACATCTAATAGATAAATTTGATGAAAATGCGTGTAAATTTGAATCAAATGAATAGTTGTTTGCTTCAAAGAAGCGCGCTTTTGAAAATGAAAGCATATGCTTTCGTTTCAATGAGTGGTGCTATAGCGGACTGCCAATAGCATATGCTATAAAAATAAGGACACTATGTATTTGAGACATTGACAGGTGCTAAATTTATTGAAATACTTATTCACACATATTTATATGTTTATTAAACCTGTCGTTTTTGAAATTCTTATATAAAAAACTATTATTTAAATTGTTTTAAAGAATTAAGGACTAGTTAAACATAAATTCCCTATATAAATTCCCTTATTTACGAGAAAAATCTCGCGCACGGTATTTAACTACAAAGTAACTGCTCAATGTAAGAAGCGAATGTATTACATTGCAGCGCAGCAGTTCTCGTCTATCACGAAAGTTAAGCACGTTTGGTCGCGGTTACTACCTGGATGGGTGACCGATTGGGAACAGCGTATTTTTCAGACTCAAAAAATTATAAAGTGTGTTTGAATGTGTATGTATGTGTGTTTGTCGTTGGAAAAAATAAAAAAAAATAATAAAGATGTCTATGTTAGTGTGTAAAATTGAAAAAAAGATGTATATAAGAAGTGTTGTGTTAAAGGTGTGAGAATTAGTATATAAAAAATATGTGAACAAAAATTTCATTTTTTCAATTTATCGTTGATATATCTTTAACCACATAAAAGAATTGACTTAATAGTATGGTGTTATTCAATCGATAGCAACAACTAAAAAAATTAAAAGTACAAATTTTTGAATCATAAAAATGATGCTTTTAAATTTAAAAACTATAGTCATTGACTCAAAAGCATATACTGTTAAATTAAAAAATTTTGATCATTGATTCAAAAGGAATACCTTCAAATTAACATAGTATGCTGTCAATTTAAGAAATATGCTTTTGTTTCAATGAAAGTGATACTATCGAATCATTAGAATCGGTGCTTTCAAAACAACAGCATATACGTTTGGCAGCCCGTTATGACACTATTCAATGAATCAAACTCATATGTCATCGATTCAACAGCATTTTTTTCTCCGTGTATGAATAAAATATTTTTTTAATCTAATAAAACTTAGAAAATTTTTTTTATGGTTTGTTTCAATCATTAGATAAAAATTTATTGTTAAATATGTCAGTTGCCATATTTTTTGGCCCAAGAAAGCAGAAATAAAATTTGTTAAAAGGGATTAAAAGTCAGGGAATAGTCAGGGAATTTTCTTCTCAATCTTTGTTAGACACCCTGAGATATTTAAATTTAACGAAATCCTTTTATTTTAAGCGGGTTTTTCTTTTAATGTTTATTTCACAGAATTTTTCTCATAATTTCTATTTGGGACAAAATAAGTGAAACCGGCCACTTGAAAAATTTTGTCTCCAATTTTCAAGTAATTTATGACTTTCGGTAGATATACAAGTACATTTTTACACCCTACAATATTTAAAAAAAAAAGATTTTATTTTGGAAGTAATCACGTGTTAAAGTTTTGGGTCATTTTATTTTCGTTTTCTTACTACTCTAAAACGAATAAAGATAATTAAGTAAACTTTTTTTAAAAATGAAGCCTAAAGTCTATATTTTGAAGATAAAATGAAGCGATTACTAAAAAATAAATTTTTTTAATTGTTAGTAACAATTCTTTTAAACAATTGCAAATTGAAGATTATTCTCAATGTTTTTGAAAAATTAAATTACCATATAATGATGCGCAATTTTCCAAAGATTAATTTAAAAATAAGAAAAATGACTAACCTTCAATTTTATAGAAATTGTGTAAAGTTTTCTCTCAAAATGCAGGCAAAAATAGACTCTTGATCTTAAAAATCCGCTTGAAAGGGTGATGTTTTTAACAAAACAAAAGATCTTATTTATCCGTTTCCAATTTCATCTGTTTCCAGGAACAGGATTCTATTTTCGCCTGCATTTTGACAGAAAACTTTAAACAATTTTTAAAAAAAATTGAAGGTTACTCATTTTTCTTTTTTTTAAATTAATTTTTAAAAAACATTGAGAACAATCTTCAATTTGCAATTGTTTAAAAAAATTGTTACTAACAATTAAAAAAATTTATTTTTTAGTAATCGCTTTATTTTATCTTCAAAATATAGACTTCAGGCTTCATTTTTAAAAAGTTTACTTAATTATCTTTCTTCGTTTTAGAGTAGTAAGAAAACGAAAATAAAATGACCCAAAACTTTAACACGTGTTTACTTTCAAAATAAAATTTTTTGTTGAAAAATATTGTAGGGGGTAAAAATGTACTCGTATATCTACCGAAAATCATAAATTACTTGAAAATTGGAGACAACATTTTTTTAAGTGGCCGATTTCACTTATTTTGGCCCTATTATTTTCCATTCCCGTTTTTCATACGCTTATTTCAGTTTTAAAGAATCAATCTTAAAGTTCATTATGAAAAATTTTAGTTCATTTAAAAAAAAAAGAAATTTGTAAAATAGTAAAAATTTCTTATTCTTTTACAACTTTCATATTATTATCGGTTCGGAAAAATGTCAAAAAAAAGTAATCTCTAAACGAGCTCAATATTGATAAGTTTAAATTTGTAATATGTATAATACAGAATAATTTAAGATTATTTGTTTCGTTTGTTATTAATATTTTAAATATTTTATAATTTGTTGGATAAAACAAATTGTCTTGCATAAAATAAAAGGATTTTCTTTGAAAAATAAAAGAAATCTTTTGTTATTTATTTAAACTTTTCGTTTTGTCTATAAATGTAAAACGTTTTGAAACTGAAAAGTTTCCTTTTATTATAAAACTAATTTATTAAATATTATTAAAGGACTGGTTTTAAAAAAAATAAATTTTTATGTTAAATAGATATTGTTTCAATCTATTTATAATGACCAAAAAATAAATAAAATTTGGCCGGGAAAACTGGGAAAAAACCGGGAATTCAATTTTCTAAAAAAAAGTGGCCACCCTGATCTTCTTTATATATCGACATTGAATATATAATAAAACTTGAATGAAAGTTGAAGTTAATCTGACTTTTTAAAGCTTCATTAATGATTTATTTGCTTAATCTTCAGAGAGAAATAGAAATTAATTTACAGAAGTAAATGTGGAGTAGTTACTTACAATAAAAAACTTTCATAGATAATTCACGTGTTAAACGAAAATAGCGAAACAACTTGGTGAAATTATCATTTAAAACATATTCATGTACTTGAAAATTTAGTTTTTAGTTTGTATTAAATTGAAAAGATTAAATTTATATAAGGGGAAGAATAACGTAGATATGCAAAATTACATGTTCAAATGTTTATAGGAAAATTACGTGTTGAACGGAAAATGGAAGCAACGTAGTCGACCGCGAAGCGGTCGACGGAGGCGCTAGTGTAGATAAAATATAGGAAAATTTAACGTCAGATTCTCAGCTTTATTTTAATGTGCATTAAAATTTTGTTTAAGATTTTTTTAAAGTATAAAATGTCAGTAATCATTGTAAAGTAATTTTAACCTAAAACTGAAGACAAAGTTTAAACATTTTTATCAAAAATAAAAGTGAGGTCTACAAATTTTTAAAATGCACATAATGATAGAAAAAACATTGTACTTTCTGACAATATTTTTAAAAAATTTCTGAGAATTTGAAAAAAACCATGAAAATTTAATTTTATTATAGAAGTCCTATTGGAGACATGTTGAAAAGGCTTCGGAGATGAAAGTAATTTAGTTATTACGAGATATAAAAAATGTCACTTTCAGAAAATTCACCCATATATTAACAATAAAGTTACTATCAAATAAATAATAAAAATTAAAATATTATAATAATAATGTGAAATAATAAATATATATAAGAGCGATTCTATAAAACATTTCCATTTTTTGGAAAAAACCTTTCCAAAATGTACTTTGCCATATTTTTATGTTTAATGGTTTAAGGGTAAAAATTTATCGAAATAAACATTACACCGTAAGACCCCTTGATCACTTGACGTGGAATCGCTCATATATGTAAGTAGAAATAAGTAAACTGTCATCCGAGCGAGCTTTAGCGAGTGAGGAATATATTGCTAGTTTTAATTAATTTCAAAAAATAAACTTGTTTATTACATTAAATTATAATACTTAACAGTTTCTTTAAAATAGCTATGACAGCGAGCATTGTAAAAAAGGTACAAAAAATATTTTCAACACTCTCAACTATTCTTTACGAGAACCTTCGATGTTGAACATGTGACCAACGCTACTTAATATCCCATAACGGAAGCAATGAAGCTTCTCTAATTTCCAACTGTTACGTGTTTTCAGGTGTCAGTCTACAAAACTGTACGACAGGATCGTTCCCAACGGGAAACAACAGCACTAGTGCTTCACGACAACGACTACTTGAACTCTCACATGGATTAGGTGCCTTGAGGCATTACAATGATCTCGCAAATCATGTATTGTCATTAAATCAACAGGGTGCTGTTGTCACAAAATTACTTGGTAAGTTTTTACGTATATTTGAAATCTAGAAATATAAACAAGGCTTATTTTTATAACATACTTAGAGAAATTATAAATTTATCATCTAAATTGAATTTCCGAAAATTGCAAGTAAAAATTTTTAAAAAATTTAGGAAAGTTTTGGTTTTGTGGGGGCACATAGTCACCTTTTTACAATTTTGTCACCATATTTGATGATTTGTCATTTTCCGCTTTTTTCTAATAAAAAATAAAGAAGTTTTTACATTCTCATCACATGATGTTTTGGGGTACCCTGAGTCCGAAAAACATGATCTAGAAAAATTGTCTGTATGTATGACTGACTTCATGTCTGTCTGTAGACACAATGGACAGATATTTGATCACACGTGAAATTAGAATATTTTTCGCCTAAAATGAAATCATCTGTCGAGGGTTTAAAAAAAACACGATTTTTATCTTTTTTGTAGGTTAATTGCTGTTATTTCATAAAAAATTAAGATATTAAATTTATTTTTTTTATTTCACTCCTCTAAGGTCTTGTGAACAATTTCCCATGTATGAAGATTTATTTTTGTTATTAATTGTGGTTAAATTTTAAAAAAATTTTTTAAAAATCTTGTTTTTTTGTGATTTTTGTGGTATTTCTTAAAATAAATGTAGAAACTGGCTTACAATTGTAATGTATTTTAAATTACGTATTCCTATCTTAAAAATAAATAAAATTATTAAATTTACTACAAGTGTTCAATAATTACAGTACTTTTAAACAGTGAAATTCAGAAGCCAATTTGGTTTCGAGAAAAGTAAGCAGATTTAGGTACTTAAATTTGCTTGCAGAGTATAAATATTTTGTTATTTTGTCAGAGTCCGTCAGTCATCGGTGAGTTTTGTCATCTCGATGTGTACGAAATAATTTTTTAATGCTTTCATAATTTATAACTAGTAATTATTAAAAGACAATTTTTTTTACAGAACAAGTATAGTCCAACAGAATTATAATATTTATAATGGAAATTTAAATCAAATTTAAAAATTTTAATTTAATTTAATTTAATTTAATTTAAATTTTTCAATTTTTACAGAACACGTTTATTCCAACAGAATTATAATATGTTCATAATGACAAAACTCACCGGTGAGTGACGGACTCTGACAAAATAACAAAATATTAAGACTCTGCAATCAAATTTAAGTACCTAACTCTGCTCACTTTCCTCAAAACAAAATTGGCTCCTGAATTTCACTGTTTAAAAGTACTCTAATTATTGAACACTTGTAGTAAATTTAATAACTTTTTTTTTACTTTGAAGATAGGAGTATGTAATTTAAAACACATTACAATAGTAAGCCAGTTTCTACATTTATTTTAGAAAATACCACAAAAATCGCAAAGATACAAGATTTTTTGATAATTTTAAAAAATTTAACCACACTTAATAACAAAAATAAATCTTTATCTATAAGAAATTGTTCACAAGACCTTAGATGAGTGAAATAAAAAAATAAATTTAATATCTTAATTTTTTATGAAATAACAACAATTAACCTATAAAAAAAGAGAAAAATCGAGTTTATTTTAAAAACTCTGTACAGATAATTTTCATTTTAGGCGAAAAATATTCTAATTTCACGTATGAACAAATATCTGTAAAAAAATTTTTAGTGGCAAGACTTTTGCGTTGAACTTTAATGAGACTCACTGTGTGTAATCTTTAAAGTAGTAGTATCTTTAAGAAAAAAAAATATTTTATGAAACATATAATTGGAAACAGGAAGAAGAACGCAAGTAATGAACAACATTTTCAGACCATTGCGAGTCCTCCGTGCGAAGCGCGGGCAGATTTATTAAACATATATTTTAAAATGTAAAAATAAAATTTAAATTCAAGGTTAAAAGTTAGTGCGTTTTTTTTATTTAGATTACTATTGTTACTTATAGGTTTTTGCAGTTGCTAATTACGAATCTGAGATTAGTTTTTCAAAATACAAAATGTCGGATATAATATGTCGATTGAATGAAGTCGTTAAAAAACATTGACATTTTTTGTGGATTAAGAAGGTGATACTTTCTAATACGTTCTTGCCACACTAGACTTTGATGTTTATTTTTAAAAAATGTCTTCTATCGACATTTTGAAATTTTTAAACGTATATTTCGCCATATTGAAGGTTGGTTTTTGTGAACGCGATATTTGTAGTTTTTACGCATGCATTCTTACTTGCACGGAGAGAGATTCTGTATTAATATTTGTTAAAATTGGTAATAGAATTTAATATATTCTTTTTCAATTTAGGGAAATTGTGTTTTATATTAAAAATTAATATTGTGCATATTAGTAGGTAGCACTTAATAAATTTTAGAAAAATTAGTAAAAGAATTATAATCTTTAAAACTGACTGTATTAAAATTATAGTCCGGGAAAGTATCGAAAGAATACCTTAAATATAGCCAATACTAAAAATAATGAGTGAGTTGAAAAGGATAGAAAATAAAAAGACGTAAGAAGGAGAAGGATAGAATTAGCGTTTCGAGAGTATTTCACACACACATACACACAAATGAGTTAACGCACTATATATTTATATATATATATATATATATATATATATATATATATATATATATATAGATATATATATATATATATATATATATATATATATATATATATATATATATATATATATATATATATATATAAACACAAACTATATACAATTTCGGAGATTTTTTGAACTTGCGAGAAAATAATATTTTCTCAATATTTTGTTTAACAAAGTTCTTAATTTATTTTCAGTTATAAATAAATAATTTTGTATGCTGGGTCAAAATTTTAATGAGAAATGTTTCTCATTATACTGTTTCAAAAATTGCTTGCTTCTGGAAACTGTTTTCTATTGAAGTTATATTCAATTTTACGTTATTTAAAAAAACTCATCATTTAATTTATTAGCATAAGAATTTTTATGCATTTTATATAAAATGCAGCACTTCTTAAATCTTTTTTTAATATCTTCTAATGACCTAGTTTAGTTAAAAACTCTAAAAAAAATTGAATTTTGAAGAAGTTACAAATGATTGCAAAAATTAAATTATTTTCAAAGTTGTGAAACCATTTTTATAAATAATAAAACTCATCACAGAATTTTAATTATTTTAAATACAATTTTAATAAAATTCTTCGTAGAAATTTGATTAATTTCAATAATTTATCAAAATTCAATTATTTTCAATATCTACTATTTCAATAAAATTTCACAAAAGAATCCAATTATTTAAAAAGAATTATATTATTAAAATTTGTCTTAAGAATTTAATATTATTTTTCAAAGTAATAGATAAATTCCTTCGCAGAAATTTAGTTAATTTTTAATATCTAGTACTTTAATAAAATTTCCCAAAGAATTCAATGATTAAAAAGTTTTTTTTAACAATTCTACGCAAATATTTAATTGTTTTCATAAATAATAAAAATTCTATAAGTTTTTACAAAGATTTAATTATTTTTTATATAATTTTCATCCACATTTCTCTAAAAATGAAATTATTCTTAAAAATTTTATTAAAATTTGTCAAATTTTAAATAATAATTGAAATCTCGGACAGTTTCGAAACCGCTTTTCGACAGCCGAAAGCCTGCTACTAGAGGCTGGTAATAATTTTTAATATAGTCGATAACACTATTCGTTACTAAATTTACAATTTATGCAATACTTCGACAGTATTTAATTTAATTCTCTAGTAATACTTTTTACTATTGAAGACTTTCTTACTTATAAAATTAAAATTTCTTAGTGACTATTCTAATTTATGTTACTTCAGAATAATACAAAGTAATAATTTCATTATAAACTTTCTTAAAAATAGTAATATTACTTCATAAAAGTGCACGATTTCCCTAAATTGCAATCGGTTTTACTAAATACTAATATAATAATACGAAATATTAAAATAGAATTTCACTCCATGTGCTATCTTAAAAAAATCATTTTTCCAAACAAAAGTAAAAAATTTTCAGTTTTTTGTCAAAAAAATATTCACAACTTTCTCAAATTAAAGTTTTTTTTAATTCAAACTTCAGATTCTGAAAGAGCCATAAAAACTCTGTTAGGAAGGATATCTACCAAATTTTTAACTTACGAAATCGTTAAGAACGATGGCTCTAAAAGTTGAGTAAAATATGTGTCCTTCCCGGCATTAAATAGTTAACAGTGATATTGAGAAAATTGATATTATACTTGTCAGAGTTAAGTCTCTTTCAAAATTAATGAAAAAAATTTAATCGTTTTAATCACCAAAATATATTAATGAAATGTTTTACGATCGAGAAACAATTTACTTATTTTTTAAATTAATTTCAAAATGTATTAGGGTCAGTTGGAGTAAATAGAAGCAGATTTGCTAACATTCACCAATAACATACATTTTTTTATTAAATAGTATTACTTCTTCTTTCTTTTTTACAGAAGTAGAAAACTTATATTTTCAGAAAGAATTTAACCGATTTAAATGAAATTTAAATATGTTATAAATATAAATAGGCCAATTAAAAAAATATTAACTATTTTTTTTCAATTTAAAAGAAAATAATTGAATAAATTTGCTTCTATTTCACAATTTCATTACTTTGGCAAAGAAAAATTACATAGAAAAGAAAATTAGGTCTTCTTTCATACCTCCTTCGTGTTAGTCAGTTGCAAGTATAGACCTACATAGTATTGTAGGGGAGTCCGTGGCGTAATGGATTAGGGGAAAAATGGATAACTTCAATTTATTCAAAAGTATTAAATCAGAGTAATTTCGGTTTTTGATCAAAATAATGTACTTGGTATAATGTCACTTTGTACCACGTTTCATTGACATTCATTTATTATTGTTAAAAATATGATAGAAAAAGTGATTTTGACGCTCGAAAGTTAATTTTTGAAATCTTTGTTTTTTATTATATCTTTTTCAAAATTACTTATAAAAATATTTTTTAGGTTTTGAGCTTTAAACATTTGTTTTTAAAGAACAATTGACAATTTTTGTTTAATACTTACGGTATTGATTACAAATAACAAAATTTTCATGAAAAACCTCTAAGGCGTAATGGATCACTTTGGCCGGGACGTATTGGCTCGCATTTTTTATTAAGAAAAACATTTTATATTTAAAGTATAAATAAAATGATAACCAATTTTAACCCTTTATAAAAAAAACTGGAGAATAGATTTGGTTAAGTAAATGGTTTTTGTATTTCGCTACAACTTTTTAAAATTAGAAAATTGCATGAAAACGTTTAAAGTTTTTAATAAAATATGTTCCATTTTCAATATTCTTTGTTATAAATATACAATAGAAACCAAAATTGGCAATACCGTAATAATATTAGATGATCTAAATTCGTATTTAGCGACCTCAAAAACTCCTGAATAGCCAGATTCAAGCAAATTTGAACAATTTTTAACAATATTTTATGCTGTATGTATAAATAACATACAGCATGGGCCCAAGATTGGACCCTTGCGGAACTCCAGAGGTAGGCGTGAATTCAAATGACGAGTAAACATTATAACTAACTTTCATGACCCTGTTAGCCAAATAAGAGCACAAAAGTTTAAGAATTTTATCTGGAACCCCAAGTTTTTTCAAATTAAAAATAATTTTTTCATGGCTAACAGTGTCAAAGGCTTTATATATATCAGTAAATATAACGTCAACTTGTTGGTTATATAAAAGAAAAGTTTCTATTTTATTTAAAAAAGTTAATAAATTTGTAACTGTTGAGCGACGTGGTACAAAACCATGCTGATGTACAGAAAGTAAAGGAGAAAAATAGGAACACAAGATATTCCCAAGAACAGATTCAAGTATTTTAGAAAAATTACACAATATTGTAATAGGCCTATAATTTATAACAAGAGATTTGTCACCGTTTTTAAAGACAGGAGTTATCTTTCCTCTCTTCCACATATTCGGAAATACACCTGTAGCTAAGGATAGATTAATTATAATATAAAGTGGTTCAACGAATGCATCACAACATTTGCATAAAAAACTTGGTAATCTATCCATGCCCAAAGAAACTTGTTATTTAGGGAACGAATTTTCGATTTAATTACATTGGGACTTATTAGCATTCCATCTCCAAAATGGACAAAATTATCTGAATAAATAGAACTAATATCAAAAGTAGAAGGCTTATATACACCAACAAATAAATGAGCAAATGCATTAACTATTCTTGTGGATCAATTATATCAAGGTTATTATAGTAGATTACAGCAGGAATTATAGAAGTTTTCTTAGACTTATTGAAGTGAGTCCATATTGAATTTGGATAACCAATAACCTCATTTTCTAAACTTCTAAGATATACATTATATTGTTTGTGTAATTCATCTTTTATATTTTGTCTAAAATTTTTGTAAGTTTGAAGAAAATATTCATTACCTGAGGCTTTATATTTTTTTCTATATTAATTTTTCAATTGAATCTGAGAAACAATGTGCTTCGTGTACCAATGAGGATATGAACCAAGAATAAATGCACTTCTCACACAGCCCACTTCAGCATCCAAAATTCCATACATTATACTATAAAAATATTCCACGGCTAAATTCACATCTTGACATTCTCTAAGTTGTGACCAATTGGTGTTTGTTAATAAAATGTATAACTTAGAGTAATCACAATTTTTAAAATTATACATTGAAATATTTGGGTGGTAATTATCAACTGGTAAAAGAGGAAGGTCATTGTCAGTTACTTTGCATGGAAATGAAGACAAAATTAAATCCAAATATCTATCATTTCGACGCCTCCCGTTCATATAATGCTTATTGAAAAACGAATTCAAGATGATTCTTATTCACTTTTTGGTGCAAGACAATGCTTATTCGATTTTCCGTGCAATAAAATGCTTATTCAAAATTGTGTGCAAAACAATTGCCACTGACAGAACAATAAATTTAACCCTAAATCTTCTTATTAATATTAAATTGCAATTAAATATGGGTCAGAATTTCTCAAACGGATCACCTACAACTAAAAAATTTTCTTTTTGAACCAAAATAATTTTTTTGACTCTTAATATGGTTAAAAAAATCCCTAAAAATATTAGGCCAAAAAAACATTTTTTGTAAAAGCTATTAACAATTGAATTTTTTAGTACTGCTAAATTAACAAATTTTTTTCTCGAGTTCTAGTTGACGGATTTTAAAATTAAAAAATGGGTTTTCTTCGTCTCAAATTGCACTATTTGAATATATTTTTTGTTTTTAATTTTTTTCATTTTTTATAATTTTTTATGTAATTTGTTTATAAAATGTTAATAAACAAATATGTTCTTCACGTCCTAACAAAAAAATTAAAATTGCATTCTATTCCTTAAATGTCTCCGAGTGTAAAACCGTTTCGAAAAAAATGAGCCTCAATTAGAAAAAAAGTTATTAATTAAAAACTGCAGCTGTGTTGGGCCATATAAGACGTTAAACTCGCCCCGCGCCCATTGGCATTTTTTTACAATTTACTGTTCAAATTTATCTGTAACCTACAAATTTTATCGGATTTTCATGGTCTTGGTCTTGAATTAAAGGGAATAAATTTTCTAAGAGATCCCACTAAACCAATTTTTAAATTTTAAATTGTTAATATAATTTTTTTAAACTCAAAGTTAATAATTTACAATATTTTTAGAAAAAATCATGTTTTTTTATTATATTTTCATTGCAGATGATTAAAATCAATTTAAATTAGTCCAGATGACAACCTGACAAATAATAATGTATAATACAATTTATTTAAATTGTCGCAAACAATGTTAATTAACAAATAGGTGACGTAGGTTATTTTTTATGAACAGAATTTTTTTTGCAGACAAATTTATATTTAAGTAATCTAAGTCGATTTTAACAAAGAATTATTTAATTTTAAAAAATAATATTGTTATTAACAATCATCATTAACAATAATTTAGTTTTTATTAATGAAGTAGAGCTTTACATGACGTTAAACTAGTTAAGATATTTAAAAAGATTTCTTTTTTGCAGAAATAAGCCATTTATTTGTTTAAATAGTAAATTATTTTATTTACAACAAATGTAATTGTTTGTGCTAACAAAGTTATTAAGTTTTTGAAAGAATGCAAATATTATATAAACATTTTATGTTTAAAAAATGCCTAAAATGTTTAAGAAACCAGATTATTGTTCATAATAATTGTTTATAACAATAATAATTTTTAAATATAAAATCATTTTATATTAAAATAGACATAGATTACTTAAATAAATATAAATTTTGTGCTGTTATTTTGTTTGGATTTATAATTTTTGTGTGATATTATATTGTTTGATAATCTCATAAATTCCAAGCCAAAAAAATTCCTTGCACATGCATGGGACAGTTTTTTTTCTTTGTTTTGGAATATATGAGATTATCAAACAATATAATATCACACTAAAACTATAAATCCAAACAAAATAAAACAGCACAATATATATTATATTGAATTAAAAATTATCCAATACATATGCAAGGAATTTTCTTTGTTTTAGAATATATGTGATTATCAAACAATATATTTCCACATTAAATATAAGTTTGTCTGCAAAAAAAATTCTGTTCATAAAAAATAACCAACGTTATCTATTTGTTAATTAACATTGTTTGCAACAATTTAAATAAATTGTATTATACATTATTATTTGTCAGGTGGTCATGTGGACTAATTTAAATTGATTTCAATCATCTGTAATGAAAATATAATAAAAAAACATGATTTTTTCTAAAAATATTGTAAATTGTTAACTTTGAGTTTAAAAAAATATATTAACAATTTAAAATTTAAAAATTGGTTTAGTGGGATCTCTCAGAAAATTTATTCCCTTTAATTCAAGACCAAGACCATGAAAATCCGATAAAATTTGTAGGTTACAGACAAATTTGAACAGTAAATTGTAAAAAAATGCCAATGTGCGCGGGGCGAGTTTAACGTCATATAAGGCCCTACACAGCTGCAGTTTTCAATTAATAACTTTTTTTCTAATTGAGGCTCATTTTTTTCGAAACGGTTTTACACTCGGAGACATTTAAGGAATTGAATGCAATTTTAATTTTTTTGTTAGGACGTGAAGAACATATTTGTTTATTAACATTTTATAAACAAATTACATAAAAAATTATAAAAAATGAAATAAATTAAAAACAAAAAATATATTCAAATAGTGCAATTTGAGACGAAGAAAACCCATTTTTTAATTTTAAAATCCGCCAACTAGAACTCGAGAAAAAAATTTGTTAATTTAGCAGTACTAAAAAATTCAATTTTTAATAACTTTTTCTAAAAATTTTTTTTGGCTTAATATTTTTAGGGATTTTTTTTACCATATTTAGAGTCAAAAAAAATTATTTTAGTTCAAAAAGAAAATTTTTTAGTTGTAGGTGATCCGTTTGAGAAATTCTGACCCATATCTGAGAATTTCAGTACATGTCTATTGTTATAAGAAACTTTAAACACGGATCCTATCACACGTATTAATATTTTTTTTAAGCAATTGCAATTATAAATTATACTCAATTGAAAATTTTATAAAAATCATTGAATAAGCTAATTTCAGAATGTACATTTTCGCATAAAATTTTGAATAAGCATTTTATTGCACGGAAAATCGAATAAGCATTGTCTTGCACCAAAAAGTGAATAAGAATCATCTTGCATTTATATTTCAAAAAATATGAACGGGAGGCGTCGATTTATATTATTAATATCATTATATTGATGTAAATTGTTCAAAACCATAAAATTATTTAAAATGGATGACTTTCGGTCAAGTTTATTATTGTCAATAAATTGTTTTAAATTAGGAATGTTAAAGTCATCTACAAACAAGACCCTACTGTCCAAACACAATGATGAAGTAGAAATAGAATACAGAAACTCCTCCAGATGTTCCCAAAGCATATTTGGTGGGATATAAATAGAAAAGATAAGGAAGGTGTTCCCTTCAGAGTAAATTTTCACTGCAACTACGTCAATATTGGCAGCGGAAGCAACAATGCGCGACATATCAATACTCGAAGACTCTAATTTTGACTTCACTGCTTTTAACACTTCCCCCCCTTCCCGATAATCTGTCATCTCGATATACATTAAACAGATTAGAATCAAAAACTTCGGAACTTTGGACACTAGAATTTAACCACGTTTCTGAAAAAATCAGCATATTATAATCAGAAACGTCCAATCCAGATCGAAGGAGATTGAGTTTAGTGTTAATACCTCGTACATTCTGACAATAAATGACGATTTCACTGAACATATCTAAGTCAACCACGTGCGTACAATTAAAGGTGTGATTCTCTCTCCCACCTATCAAAGTTGATTCTAGTTGGTAGAGGGAGCATTCGCCGGTTTCCGCTTTTTCACAATTATGAACTCTCCTCTCACCTCTCTTATCACTAAGTCCATTTCCCCTCTCTTCTGACGGTCTTGAAGTTCTGTGTGTTTCTCCTTCCACATGGTTCCTGTAGTGGGATCAAATCTCTGACTAGAGATATCCGCGGGTTGTCTAAAACCAACACTGCTTTCTTTCTCCAATATGCTCGAAAGGTTTCCCACATGATGTCTTCTTTGTTGAAAGTAATTCGTATAGGACGAGAAGGGGCTGAGTCCTGTGGACGTTTACCAAATCGTGAGCAAACTAAGGAATTTGGATCATGCGACAGATGGAAGCTTTTAATTAAACTATTTATATAGTTATAATCTAGTTTATTTAAAGTCTCTTTAGTTTGCTTACCATCATCAGCGATCTCAGTATGCCCAAACAGGATTAAATTTTTATTTGTTTTTAGTCTATCAGATATTTCGGCCACATATTTAGTTGAAAATGCACTTTCGGAGATCGGATGTAAACTATTATTTGGTCTAACATTGTTATCCTGAAATTCTTGGAACCTTAATTCAAGATTATCCACTCTGTCTACAACATCATTTAATCTAGTGGAATAGGTACACATAACAGATTTCAATTTATCACTAAAAAATTTTTACGATTTATCCCTGGCCTTATCAAATTTGTCATTTAATAATTGACTAATTTGTTCAATAGTAATGTTACCGGAACCACTAGGTGATAATGACCGAGAATTAGAAGTGGTTATATGGGAGCAGCATTTTCTTTTTCCAGTTTTTTTACTAACAGCAGCAGTTGCACATGCTGTATGGTAGAAGGTTCCACACGAACAGGAAAAAGCATCACCCGCAATATTATAATTGCAAACGGTGCACATACGAGAGCTTGACATGTATCAAGAGAAATCAAAGTTAAAACAGGTGCCAGGTTCTAAGATAACACTATACGAGCCTAACCCATTGGTTAACTTATGTAAAATGAGTAGTAGTTATTTACAGAATCAAATAGTTATTAACAACAAAATGAACACTTAGATTTCACATTTAAAGAGTCACAGAAAATCAAAGAAGAAAAAATACAACACAGAATGTGGAAGATGAAAAATTCTGCATAAAAAACACGATAATGTCACGCTTTCACTCAATACAATCTGAGAGATCACGAACACGTGCTTTTAACAAGCGGCCATATTTTATGAATATTTTTTTTATTTTTTTTATGAATATTAGTTTATTACTCTAAAATATTCTTTTTAATTTACAGGTTTACTTAAAAAACATATGGTTAAAAAATAAAATATTTATAATAATTTGTTAAATAGTTATAAACAATTTAATATGTATTCATGGAGAAAATTTAATCTGTAGTGATTACAAAACTTCCCTCTACTGCCCGGACGGAACGGCCACACTTCTGACAGTTACAGAGCAGTTATTTTATTTTTCAAAACAGGTCTGTTTAGAAAGCAGAACGTATATGTAATTTTTCATAGGCTCTCCTGTATGAGACATCCAAATTTTTGCATTTGTACTTAGTGTGGTTCGTATGCGAAACGATTACAAAACTGATCTGTAGCGTGTTGTTCAAAGTAGTGCGCAGGTTTTGGTAGTGCGTGTAGACACGCATCAGATAAAGATGTGTGCAGTGATTACGTAGTAGTGTTAGTGATGTGTCTGTCATGATCCACCTCGTGCACATGTGAGTATAATCATTATTATTATAAATGCCAGGGAAATGTAACAGTGTAAGTTAAAAATTTAAAAATTCAACAATAAATAATTATATATTATATTAATGTAAATAAAAGAATGTGGGTATTAGTCTTGAATAGCCATTTGAAGATGGACTGAGCTTTTAACCTAAAATTGGCAGTATCGATCGCGATAAAGCACCAATTGCATCTAAATTTCCGATTTTTAGCTCCAGAAACTTATTCACTTTTTACTAGTGGACCATGTTAATTAGCATCTGTAGGTACAATTCCGACGCTCCCACAATTTATCAACCTAATTCCACAAGCAATAATTAATCAAGAAAAAGTAACAAAGTGGATTGAATTTCAAGATAAAAAAATTAAAGAGGCGTAAATGTACTTTTTGAGCCAGAAGGACCAGAATTTCATATTATCGAAACACTCTTTTTGAAAGAAAATGATTGTAAAATAATTGCAAAACGCGTTTGTGATTATTATTTCGACGAAAATTTTCACGCATTTAAAATTTTAAATGAAGACTGCTTTGAATGGGTAGACTTGAATTTTAAAAATGTTGAAGTTGGCGAAGTTTCGTACTTGACAAAATTACAGGACAATTATAATTATATAAATAAAATTTGGGTTTAAAAACAACTTGTAAGTTGTGAATTATAATGAATTCATAAGATAATTTTACTTTATAAAAATAAAATTTGTTTCAAGAAATTCCCAAACTTGTACTGATTTTTAAAATAAATATACATTTATATTTTAGACTGAAATGTTTGTATTAAATAAATTAAATTTATAATTAATTTTTATTGACTAACAAATTTTATTATATAATTAAAAAAAATTTATTTTTATAAAATATTTTTTTAAATTTTCAATTAATTTTAATACCCTAAATTAATTTATACATTTATTTCATATACTTTTATGGCACTATATAAATAATAAATATTTTAATATATTTATTAATATCTCCAATATTCTAAAAACTGTTAATGTCTATACATTAACAGTATAAAATACATTAATAAACATTATAAAAATAATATAATTGGTTTATACATTAATAAACGTATAAACCAATAATTATAGAGATATATATTCAGATGTTGAAAAAATATGAAAATAATAAAATCGTATAATTTTGATAAATACAAATAATAAGAAAAATTATTTAGTATTTATAATAATTTGAAAAACCGTTATTTGAAAATGTAGTTATATAAAAATTGATTTTAATTAAAATTTGTAATTCTCAAATGAATTAACTTATTTTAAGATTATTATAGTAAATTCATACCTTATTGTTATTTAGAAAATTGACCTTGATTAGCTAAAAGATTAATTTAATTTTTAAGGTTTAAAAATTACCAAATTAATCAAGTTCTTATTCATAATAAAGTTGCTCGCATGCAGCAAAAAAAGTTTGTATTTAGTATATAAGAACAGTTCGAAATACATTGAATGTAGCGATTGTATTAGTATAATGCGTGCGTGTTTATATTGCGTTAGTTTAGGTTAAGGTTATGTTAGGACTACATATAAGCAAGCGAACTTAAATGTGTGTGTGAACCTATAATACTATTTAAAAATATTTTTAAAATGTTTTTAGCAGTTTAGTCTCTGCGTTCATCTAAATGTCAAAAAATTCAATTTTTTTGAGAAAAATCAAAATTTTTCAAAAAATAGTATTAAAATTTTCAGGAATATATATCAAGATTTTAACCCAATGAATAATATTTTAGAAGATTTTACATAACCGTTTAGAAGTTTAGTCTCTGCGTTTGTCTAAATGTTTAAAAATTCAATTGTTTTGAGAAAAATCAAAATGTTTTAAAAAATACGGAGTGCATTAAAATTTCCAGGTATATATATCGAGATTTTAACCCAATGAATAATATTCTAGAAGATTTCACGTAACCGTTTAGAAGTTTAGTCTCTGCGTTTGTCTAAATGCCAAAAGATTCAATTTTTTTGAGAAAAATCAAAATTTTTCAAAAAATACGGAGTGCTTAAAAATTTCCAGGAATATATGTTGAGATTTTAACCTAATTAATAATATTCTAGAAGTTTTCAGCAATCCATTTAGGAGTTTGCGCTCTACGTTTGTCTAAATCTCAAAAAATCGCTATTTTATCGGTTTTCCTAGCCTAAATTCTATAAAAATATATAAAATATTGAATAAACTTAACAGAATTCATATTTAATAACAAATAATTTTTTGGTATTAAAATATGTAAGTAATAATTTTATATTATTTAAAATAATATTTTTAAATAAAAACAAACAATTTTTTGTTAAATATTTGTTAATTTTGTTAAAATTTTTTTTTTTAAAATGTATAAATACTTTTTTAATGTGAGAAATAAGTATTGAAAAGATACACATCATGGCCTTATCAGGGCTACAAATGGATCCCACTGACCTGATTGTTTATACTTTTTCGGCAAGCGTATTTAAATTAATTTATGTAATTAAATTAATTAATACTTTTAAAAATTTGTATTTTATTTTGATTGTAAAAATAGTTCAATTTTAATAAAATATATTCTGAAAATGTGAATATTTTCAGAAAATTTTTTTATAAATAATTTAAACTCTTTATTTATTGTTATTATTATTATTAATTTATTATTATTATTATTAAAATTATTAAGTGTATAGCTTTAAATATATAATTTTTATTATTAAATAATACAGTCCCACCATTTAAATGATAGCTTGAGTCGAATAACTCCCAAGCTTGCGTGGCTGTGCGGTTAATGTATTCGACTTGCGTCCTCGTGGTCTAGGGTGCGATTCCCAATGCGTGCGATATTTTTTCGTCTTAGTTTTAAGTGTTTTTGAGTACAATGTATGTTAATAATGTAAAGCGAAATGTAGATTTAAGGAATAATAATAATTGATTAATTATAGTAATAGTAATTAAATTAAATTATTAAAAAATTTGTTTTGTTAAAATTAGTAAAAAAAAGTTGAATAAACTCAAAAAGTATTTTATTTAAAATTAATTCAAGAAGAATAAATATAGAATAATTATTATTTATAATATTTTAACAAATAACTGAATTGTTAATTAATTAATGATTACTTATTAATTAATAATTTATTCTTATTATTATTTATAATAGGTTTTAATAGGTTTTCTATTAATAGTAGGTTTAATTTTTGTAGTTTTAATTTTCATAGTTTTCTTTAAAATAAATAAATATTTAAACTAATATTTAAAAAAAACATTTTTTTGTTAATAAAATGCATAAATAATTTAATAGTTTTAGAAAAAAACATTTTAAAAAACCAAATCATGGTCAGATTAGGGCCACATCAAGATCCAACTAGGGTTCATTCTATCTGGCTCTGATCAGGTTTGGCGTTTCGTCCCAGGTGTGGCACGGATCGGATTTCCTGATCAGGCCCATATCTACCCCTATCAGGGCCTGATCGGCGCCATACCGAAATTTCTGCACGGGTAATAGATACTCGGTCACTAATTTAAATTGTTAATTTTTTTTATCCAAATTCTAAAGTGGAAATTAAAAAAAGCCAAAAGGAGCTCTAGATTCTATGAAACTTCTTGCTATTAAAGATATTGTCATCAAACTTTATAAACTCATCTCAAATACAAATGCCACAATATATTTTTTTAATTACAGACATCTACAAGCACTTTCTATTAAATACCTTAAAAATGGATCCAGTAAAAGCGGAAATGGAATCGGAGAAAACCAATTTTTATACGGAGAGAGAATATGTATTAAATTTTGTAAAAATGTTTTCAAATTGGGGAAAAGTGCGACAAAGCGAAATTTTGATATAAAAAATACTATACTTTAAATAAACTTATGTGAAATTTAGTATAATTATATCAAATATCAAGAATATTAATTAAATTCTAATATAACTTTAATAAATTTCACAAAACTGTTTTTAAAGTTTAATATTTTCCATATCAGAATTTCGCTTTGTTGCACTTTTTCCCCAATTTGAAAATATTTTTACAAAATTTAATATATAGTCTCTCTCCGTGTACATCACAAGAAAGATTGATCAATTTAAAGAAATATATTTAAGTAAATCTTATACTGTAATAATTAATAAATAAGTAATAATTTGTAAAAATTTGTTACGATGTTAAGGGATCATAGATAGCCTATTAACTTTTTACTTTCTTTAATTATCAACAATATCACCTATTTGTTAAATTTAATTTATTATTTCTCATTCATTTACCAATTTTGTAAATGTTTATTTTTTGAAATCAAAGTTTTAATTTTTAAATCTTAATTTCCATTAATCAATGCAATAACAAATTACAAATTCAATTAATTTTAAATATAATTTATTCGCTTTTTACACGATATAATTTTTTTGGTGCAAGTTTTGTAATGTGATAAAATTTTCAAAAGAATAAGACCTTTTAGAAGACATGTGTCCAGTAATTTATGCAGAAATTTATAAGAATTGTCATTTTTAATGTTTTACAAAAATTTAAATAACTTCTAAAATAATAAACGTTTTTAAATTATTTTAAGCTTATTTTAAAGGTTATTTTCTATGGAATAAGAATTACTTATAAACATTAACCTGTCAGTTTTTCTGCATATAAACAGGACGTCAACGTTATAAGTTATATACAATCTTTTGTAAAACATTGAAAATGCCAATTCTTAAAAATTTCAAAATATTATATTGTCCAAATAACTTGTAAAAGGTCTTATTATTTTTCAAATTATATCATCTTAGAAAACATGTACTGCTAAAATTCCACATTTTTAGGGAAGGCACCACCCCCAACTTTGACCCTTTTTAAATTTGAATTATTAAAGTAGGCTATATTTTACTTCTGCACCATTTTTAAAATAAAATAAAATATAAAATATAATAAATAATAATAATAATAATATAAATATAAAATATATATAAAATTCACTATTTAATTTTTTTCAAGAAGTTGAAATTCTAACATACGACATTAGACGTAAAATGACTAGTGATGCACGACGAGACTCTGTCCTCTCATAAAAGAAAAGAGATGAAAATACCACATTCAGTTGTTTTCATTGTTTTTCTCGCGAGATTCTCGGTTTTTCGAGACGAGACTCGCTCGAAGTGCATCACTAAAAATGACCGTGAGACTGCTACTCGAAACACATAACGTGTCTCAAAATGCAGTGCTAAATATGTGAGACATTTTGTAACGTCTTAAAATGAAAGACATATCTGTTTCAAACATGTGCACACAAGACATCTATGTTTTTCAAATATATGAAAAAAAGTCTCAAAATGAGACACTTGATTTTCCCAAGCAGAAAAGTTGGTGGTGTGCCGATGCCTACGACCGGTTCGACACCGGCCCGGTGGTAAAGTCGGACAATAACCGGTGCCGGCACTGTGGTACCGGGCCGGTTTCTAAAAGACAACCAGCCCGGCACTGGCCCGGTAATAACGTCGAACAATAACCGGTACCGGCACTATGGTACCGGGCCGGTTAATAAAAGACAACCGGTCCGGCACCGGCTCGGTTTCGGCATTCGATACCGTTTTTACACCGAAAACGTAGTTTTGCCGGCATCAAAATTAATACCGGCCCGGTACCACTACTTGATACCGTTTTTACACCGGCGACGAAGTTTTGCCGGCATCAAAATTAGTACCGGCCCGGTTCCGGCATTCGATACCGTTTTTACACCGGCGATGAACATTTGCCGGCATCAAAATTAGTACCGGCCCGGTACCACTACTTGATACCGTTTTTACACCGGCGACGGAGTTTTGCCGGCATCAAAATTAGTACCTGCCCGGTTCCGGCATTCGCTACCGTTTTTACAGCGAAAAAGTTTTTTTGCCGGCATCAAAATTAATACCGGCTCGGCACCGACCCGGTACCACTACTTGATACCGTTTTTACACCGGCGATGAACTTTTGCCGGCATCAAAATTAGTACCGGCCCGGTACCACTACTTGATACCTTTTTTACACCGGCGACGGAGTTTTGCCGTCATCAAAATTAGTACCGGCCCGGCACCGGCATTCGATACCGTTTTTACACCGGCGATGAACTTTTGCCTGCATCAAAAGTAGTACTGGCCCGGCACCGGCCCGGTACCACTACTTGATACCGCTTTTACACCGGCGACGGAGTTTTGCCGGCATAATATTTTTGTGTCTTAAAAAGTCTAAATTTTTAATTTTTTGAAATTTTTTTACACTATTCGGAAGAATAGGAAAATTAAATCTCTCGAAATCAAATGTTTTTTAAAATCTTTTTTTATATAGTTTGAAAAATTACATTTCATTAAACTCTATTAATTCAGCTTTTAATTGTTTGGGAAAATCACTCAAAAACCCGGGAATTTGTTACTGCTGAATTACTAGACACCCTATAATAACTTTGTTCGTTTAAAATAATTTTGGTCAGGTTTTATTTGATTTATTGTTATAAAATTTTGATAATATAACAAGGTATTATATTAATTTCATTATACTAAGTTTCTGCAAGTTGTTTCTATAATGCCTGTACCGGGCCGGTACCATGCCAGCGTTTTTTCTTTAGCCTTAGTCCCAACGTATAATGACATTAACAAATGTTATTATAATTGTTAACTTTGACATTACATTATTCAAACTGTCTTTTAGAAAAGGTTTTTTCTATTAATTTAGAACATTTTGTAATTAGTCCTGGTGTCAGACTTCATATATAAACTTTCCATTCACTTTTCATAAGCAGGTTTAGGTTAGCGGATGCGGCGTCGACTTTGCAGCCTGAGGGTCCGGAGTTCAATTCCTCATGTCTTCAGATTTTTCGTTAACAATTAATAATAATTCATATGTTTCAGCATTCTATTTAGTGTTTACAATTAAATTAATTAATAAATAATATTGTTTAACGTTTAATATATGTAAAAATGTGTTGTTAATAAAATATACTAATCTGACACCGTGCCAGCATAAAGCCGGCAGAAAAGTAACAAAATAATTTTTTTTTTACTACCGGCCCGGTATCGAGCCGGTGGTTTACCGGCACCGGGGCGGATATTTCCCGGGTTATCATTGTTGACTGGACCGGGTCCGGGCCGGCGATAATGCCGGTCTCACGCCGGCACCGGCAAGTCCGTCCTTGGTACCGGCCCGGTACCAAGCCGGTCGTTGATTTCTGCCTGGGTTGCGGCGCGCATGAAAACACCCTAAATCAGACTTGTTAGGAATGTTATTTAATACAATTGTATTACCTAGAATATCATTTTAGTAGAATGTATAATTGTTAGAATGTTAGCTTGGCTGAAAGAAAAGTAGAAGGAATTTTTATTTAGTAGAATAAGTTCGCCGGAATAATCTGTCAGAATGTCAATTTGGTCGAATTTCAATTTTCCAGAAATCTAATTTAACCGAGTATCAATTATGCGAATCGTTTTTCGTAGAATCGTAATTTTACAGAAGCGTAATTAAATAGAATCCGAATATTACAAAAAACTGTAGCTGTTTTACCAAAACATTTTTTTAAGGTGTCTTGCGGTGTGCACGATAAAACGGGAACAACTCAACTGAAATCATAAGCAAAAAAAATTTGTTAGTTCACTTTGTTACTTGGATCGTGAACGAAAGGTTTTGAGAAAAAAAATTTTCTAGAAATGGCAAATGATTTTTACCAAAATACTAATTTTTAGATTTTTAAAAACTGGTTTTTTGACCGAAAAAATATAAATTTTGGTACAAATTAAAATTCCTTCATTCACGAACTAGCTAGTATATCGATAAAGAAACCCTGTAAATTTCAAGCTGATCGCTTTAGCAGTTTTGGAGAAATCATGCACACCGTAACAGTAGTTTTAAAAAAATACAATTCATAGATAATAGCGTTTAAAGTTTAAAGTTCAGTTCTGACCTCTGAGGAGTAACGCGCTAAAAAATCAAATTAAGATGAAGATCAGGAATTCAGTGGTATTAAAATTTTCTATAACATTCAATTCCCGCCTTCTTACCGGGAAGAGTTACTGAATTCAGATCAATAGTACAAATATGCAAAAAATCTGTTAAAGGCACAAAAAGTAAGTCAATTACCATACAATCAATTTCTCAGAGTTCACCACCTTATTAGGCGTATAAAAAAATACCAGCACCAAACTTCATGTTAAAATATGTATCTGTACCAAATTTGAGCTGTCTAGGTCAAATAGTTTAGCCGCTAGGGGGGACACGATTTGGCTGCGGACACAAGAGTCTCATCAATAGGGTTCCGTCGGTACCCCGTTGATGTACGGAACCCTAAAAAATGGAAGATGCTAAAAAAGTGGGGGTAATAAACCTCAAAAAATTTATTTTTGTTCTTTTGGGTAATAAAGTGGTTTTCAATGCATTATTATACGCTCTACACGATTTTGGATTTCAAAATGGCCTAGCATGTGAAGATTTAAGCTTTAATTTAAGACTATAATAAAGTTTTCAGCACGTCAGGTTAAGGAAAAAATTACTCAAATTTCTCAAAAGTACATTTTTGGGGGTCATTACCCGCACTTTTCTCAAAATCTTTTACATTTTTTTCTTTCGCTTACGAATCTTAAAGTGTACGAATAAAGCTTTAATTTGAGACTAAAGAAAAGTATTTAGCACACCAGGTTTATGAGAAAAAAAATACTGAAAACCGTCAAAAACACGTTTTTTGTGTTTACCCCCCCACTTTTACTTACCCCCACTTACCACTCCGATTTCTTAAAAAAACTTTGTAGACCTGTGTTATTTAAGGATGCAAGGAAATCCGTGGCGAACCAGTCCGAATCTTAAGAAATCGTAAGGATTCGCCTTTTATGAATTCAGGCGATTTTATATGATATCGTAATGCGTTCTGCAACTAAACGGTATAAGGTGCGGAGAGATCTTTCTCAAAATCTCGAGGTCTCAAGTTCGACTACTTACGCAGACACATTCTTTTACTCATTTTTCACAAAATTTGGCATTTTTCTATTTTTAGGACAGTTCTGTAATTCTTCAACTAGAAAATTCATCAAGTTGTCCAGAAATTAACTACAGTTTTCTCCGGAAAGCTTAAAATAATATTTCAACCTACGGTTTTGTAGCATTCACTTTTTTCCAAATCCTGAATTCTTGAATAGATTTAGTAATAATTCTTGAACAAAGATTTTCGGAATGAGATCAGTGTTTGGTCCCTCATTAAGATCATGTTATTCAGTGGTCACCTGTTAATATTGTAAAGTAGACGGGGCATGTGATTACTGAATAGCATGACCTTAACCTACCTTTTTACAAATGATTTCAAGGAATAGGAATTTTAGCAAAGAATTTTGCTGAACGTAAACTGATTACGTTCTTGTTCAATCCCTGTTTGTCTCACTTTTTCGTCATTTAAGAAGAAAACTGGTCAGACATTTATTAAATATTTTTATCACTTTTTCAAAGTTTACAAAAATGAACCATTTTTGCATTAGAATTTATTAACGATTTTTATATTTTTTTTTCTTCAAATATCTGATTAAGATATTTGTATAGTTATAATTCTATTTTGTTCAAGTCAGTAATGACAGATGAAAGTTGAACTGATTTAAAGTGACTTTTATTAGTTTGCACCTTCAAAAGTTCTACGTAAATGTTTAATCGCCCGTTAACTATGCACCTGAAGTTTTAACATGTAAACTATAAATTTTCACATGGTAAATTGACTCTTTCCTATCAGTCCTTGAGACAAATATTACTTATTTCTCTTATACCTTAGCATACAATACTTTAAACATTCCAGTTCAAAACAGGCAAAAAGAAGGCTTTTTTAGTATATATTATTAAAATAACTATAACATTTATTTAAAAAATTTCTTTTGCATGTAATAAATAATTTATTTTAGGATTTTTTTAAAAAAAATTTCATTTTTATTTCAAAATGGCGGCGATATAAGCTATTTTCGAAAATTCGCATTTTCGATGGTAAGATCGATTCCAAACTTTCTAAAACAGATATAACTAAAAGCGAAGTGACATTCTCTTCGTTAGATATTTCTTTAGATGTGAAACCTCAAAAAAGTAAAATTTTCTTCGCCCCCTTTTTTTAGAGTACTTTTTCCCCAAAATGTGCCAAAAAAAGGTGTTTTTATTCGGAATTTCTCTTATAAAAAAGGCAGTTAGAAATTTTTCTGTCTTTAAAGTTCCACTTATAGGTATAATAACGCTGAATCGAAAGCCGTTTGATTTTTTAAAATCGCTTCATAAGAACTCGAGATATCAGTCTTACCAGATCAAAAAAGACATTTTGAGAAAAACGCATTTAAAGTTTTTGTTCATAAGTTTCAACATTTTTTTAAAAAAATCATCGGATTTGCTTGAAAATTGTTACTCGTGGGTTTTTGAGGTCGCTTATTACAAATATGGAATCAGATTTTAAAAATTCAAAATGGCGGATACAATATGACGGACATTTTATTTTTCAAAATCATTGGATTTTCTTGAAAGTCGTTACGGGGGGGTTTTTTGGGTCGCTGATTACGAATATGACATAATTTTTCCAAAACTAAAAATGTCGGATGCAATATTGTGGACGACAAAAAAATTAAATGAAAAAAATTAAAAATTTTTCTTTTTCTCCATATTGGTTCCGCCATTTTAAATATTGAAAATTTAATATCTAATTTGTGATCAGCAACACCAAATACATTTTTGTTTGTCTTTTTTAAAAAATGCAATTGAAAAAATATGTAAATCATTCGATTGCTTATCCGCATACAAAAACGTCTTTGACATGGGGAAGAATAAAAATGTTTAACTTTTGTTTAACTTTGAATTTTGCAATAATATTTCAAGAGAGTATTCTTGACACTATAAAAAATCCGAAATTAAAATTTAAAAAAAATCGATTTTTTTAACATTTTGAACTGGAATGTTAGGCCAGTCGTTGGGTCGAAAAAGTGCACAAAAATGCAACCTGAAAAGTCTCAGTGGTATATTGTAGTTTGGGTGCTCCACATAAGAGCCCCATAGTTTGCTCTCGATTATCAGTTGTGAAAAATAGTGTAAACAATCGTCAAAGTTTGGAAAACATGATTTTTTGATGACTGACGCTACGGGTTACATTTTAGAGAAAAAAGTTGTTATTAAAAGTTGTAGAGCTTGGAAGTAGCTTTCAAATGACTGGTCGTACGTTAAAAAGGTTAATTATTTTAGTTGCAAATGAATTTAAACTATTAAAAATACCACTTTTTTAATTGTTTAATAACTTTGTTAATAATTATCGAATTTGTTTAAAATTCACCAGGAATATTCTCCTTGTAAAGCTGAATAAATCCCGAAAATATTCAACTCGATCGGACAAATAGTTTATGCATAATTCCATTTGTTAACTAAAAACTTGTAATTTTGCAACGGAATTTCCACACTTTTGGACTTGCTAATTTCTTTTTATTTTTTTAAAGTGCACTTGAGGAGTCAAACTTTCATTCCATTTAAATGGAAATTCGATATTTTTTATGTAAATGGTTCATAAAATTCAATGTTTTTAAGTTTTATATTGATTGGAGTAGGAAAAAAAGAAAAAAACATTTAGAAGAACCAATAGAATTAACACTAGAGAATTATACTAAATACTATCGAAGTATTGCATAAATTGTAAATTTAGTAACGAATAGTGTTATCCACTATATTAAAAATTATGACCAACCTAGTAGCAGGCTTTCGGATGTCGAAGAGCGGTTATAAAACTGTCCGAGATTAGCCGAACAT
This sequence comes from Leptopilina drosophilae, assembly GCA_032873175.1. Taxonomy (NCBI): domain Eukaryota; kingdom Metazoa; phylum Arthropoda; class Insecta; order Hymenoptera; family Figitidae; genus Leptopilina; species Leptopilina drosophilae. The sequence continues at coordinate 40,471,665 of CM065479.1, forward strand.
TTTAGTCGAGCAGTCCCGAAATTATCCGAGCCAAACTTCGTGGCATTTCAGACATTTAAGTTTAATTTCTCTTTAAATATAAATAAGTAAAAATTTATAATTAGATTAGTGGAAACGTCTATTTATTAGTAAAATGTGCTAATTCAGAAGCAAAAAGTCAGTTGCCAATTCAAATTAGTAAATATTTTTACTAATTAATTTAGAGAGTTTTCAATTATTATTAAAAATTTTAACTAAAATATTCATATTTAAATTAATTTTTATTAGAAAATTCTACGAAAATTCAATTATTTAAATACAAAAATAAATAATTTATTGAATAGTTGAATGTTTCTTAAAGTTGTTGAACTTTTAAAGAATTATTTTGACGAATTTTAATAAAATTTTTAAGAATAATTTCATTTTTAGAGAAATTTTGATGAAAATTATATAAAAAATAATTAAATCTTTGTAAAAAATTATTAAATTCTTATTAAATTTTTATTATTTATAAAAACAATTAAATATCTGCGTAGAATTGTTAAAAAAAATTTGTTAATCATTGAATTCTTTGGGAAATTTTATTAAAGAACTGGATATTAAAAATTCTTTATTTCAGAACAGTTTTTGAAAATAATTGAATTTTGGAGAAAAATGTTATTATTTATAATAATAAATGAAATTTTGATGGGAAGTTTTTTAATTTTTTGACTGTATAACTGAATTTCTGCGAAGGAATCTATCTATTACTTTGAAAAATAATATTAAATTCTTAAGACGAATTTTAATAATATATTTCTTTTTAAATAATTGGATTCTTTTGTGACATGTTATTGAAATAGTAGATATTGAAAATAATTGAATTTTGATAAATTAATGAAATTAATTAAATTTCTACGAAGAATTTTATTAAAATTGTATTAAAAATAATTGAAATTCTGTGATGAGTTTTATTATTTACAAAAATAGTTTTACTACTTTGAAAATAACTTAATTTTTGCAATGATTTGTAATTTCTTCAAAATTTAATTTCTTTTAGAGTTTTTAACTAAATTACTTCCTTGGAAGATATTAAAAAATGATTTAAAAAATGCTGCATTTAAAATAAAATGCATAAAAATTTTTATGTTAATAAATTAAATGATGAGTTTTTTTAAATAACGTAAAATTGGATATAACTTTAATTGAAAACAGTTTCCAGAAACAAACAATTTTAAAAACAGTATTATGAGAAACATTTCTCAATAAAATTTTGACCCAGCATACAAAATTATTTATTTATAACTTAAAATAAATTAAGAACTTTGTTAAACAAAATATTCAGAAAATATTATTTTCTCGCAAGTTTAAAAAATTTCTCGAGTTTAGTATATAAGGAAGTTGAGAACTGTATCTCCCAATGTACAGCGTGCGTGCGACATTGCGTTTATTTGTATCGGTTAAGTTTATATGTATGCGTATTTAGGTTTTAACATATATCTCCGAAATTATATATAGTTTGTGTTTATATGTATATAGTATAATACTTGCGTTGACTCATTTGTGTGTATGTGTGTGTGAAATACTCTCGAAACGTTAATTATATCCTTCTTCTTCTTACGTCTTTTTATTTTCTATCCTTTTCAACTCACTCATAATTTTTAGTATTGGCTTTATATTAAAGGTATTCTTTCGATACTTTCCCGGACTATAATTTTAATATAGTCAGTTTTAAAGATTATAATTCTTTTAATAATTTTTCTAAAATATATTAAGAGCTGCCTACTAATATGGACAATATTAATTTTTAATATAAAACACGATTTCCCTAAATTGAAAAAAAAATATATTAAATTCTATTACCAATTTTAACAAATATTAATACAAAATCTCTCTCCGTGCACGAGCACTTTTTCATGAAAACTTTCACAAAAACCATAATTAAAAATATCTCAACTTTATTTACACCATCGTCTTCAGCACTAAATTCTGCATTAAAAAACACTTACATGAATTTTATTCGTGTAACTTAAATCAACTAAAATGACAAAAATTACTCTTAAAAAAGTTACATCCAAAAGTCCGTTTTTCATAAATTATACACTGTCACTGCTAAACTCCTGCAGCAATTACGCTCATCTTTTAGCATCTAAAGTAAAAGACCATAGCACTCTAAATTATCAATGGCTCACTATTAGAAAAATTTATGCAGAAATAAGAAGCAATTGGCTGCCTCACCCCGTTGGCTTCCTCACCCCGTTCTACTCTATACATGAGTATGTGTTGTGTATTTATGTGTGAATATACATTTGTATGTAAATAATAAATACATTTTTTTATTTTCTTTTTAAAAATTTTTAGGGTCATTTAGAGTAAATGTAAAAGGAATATCTATTTTTTCATAAAAACATTAGTTTATTTGTTAAAAAGTAAAATAGACTGATCTTCGTAAATATATAGTAAATCAACCAGTTGACTGATAATGTATCATATAAAATAAACAATTAATCATTACAAAATTAGTGATGTTTTCCTATTATCTAAACATGTAAGGATGTACACTGAAAAAAATGATAATGTTAATTTTGACATACAAGTATGGTTAGGATGTATAGCTGAAACAGCAATACCGTATTGCTGTTCTTAAAATACAGTTTTTGTGTTCTCCACATACATATTATTGTCTCTCAAATACATATTGCTTTTCTACACTGCATATGGCTGAAACAGCAATACTGTATGGCAGTATCATGTCTACCAATATAATATGTCAGAATTGTCTATATTTATGGTAGTACCATAATTATATTTTTTTCAGTGTATGAAAGAAGACCTTATTTCCTTTTAATGTATTTTTACATCAACAAAGTAATGAAATTGTAAAATAGAAGCAACTTTATTCAATTATTTTTTTTTAAATGTAGTTCAAGTTCTGTTTACATTTACCCAGAGTTTTCCAATTCTCGGGGTAAATTTAAACACTTAATTATTTAATACTAAATTGACGAAAATAAAAATCAAAGTCAATTTTTGTTAAGGCATTAATAAGGAAGAATTACAAATTGTTGTTTGATTTTTTTAATTTATTTTTATGCAAATGCGAGACAGAATACTGAAACAGTAAACTTTTGATATTCAATCTTTTTGCGTTAAAAGACAACTTACACTATGGCATTGCCAATTGTCAAAATAAAATATTGTCAATACTCAGAACATTTTGTAGGTGAGTTGAGGTAAAAATATTAACGTCGTACTTGATTTTAAATTTCTAAATTTAGCTGAAACATCTACTGTTTACATATATCCCAAGTGACCCTATGTTTGTTTTGAACTATTAGTTATTCAACATTTATATTTGTTCATAAATTAAGATTGAATCATTTTAAATATTGACATTTAATTTTTACTTATTTGTAGTTAATTTTTAAGTATTAATATTTTAATTATTAAATAAATATCTAATAAATTTATTTCTACTTACATATTATGTATATTTATTATTTCCCATTATTATTATATTCTAATTTTTATTATTTATTTAATAGCATCTTTATTGTTAATATATTATTAAGACCTTATTAATATACGTATAATTATACGTATAAGTAGTAAATGCACATTAATATAAATTTTCTACAAAATACATATGGGCCATTCCACGTGAGATTTCAGTTGACCTTTTAAAATAAGCCAAAAATATTTTTCTATTCTGTATTGAAAAAGCAAATACGTATTTTTTTAGTGTTTGTTTTTTGGAGGCCAAATATTTGAGTTATGAATTTTCAAAATTTTGGACTTGTAATTGTAGATCTGAGGCATTTTACGTGTAATGTCCTAAGTTGAAATTTCAACTTTTTAAAAAAAATTGAAACTCGGGGAATTTGTTGTTCTATCAAGTAGAAATGTGACGCAAAAAATATTTTTGACTTCTTCGGAAATTTGAAAGGGGTAGAGGGGGGCCAATTTGACCAATTTTGCTAAGACCGGCTACTTTGTGACTTTATTCTGAACATACTTTTAATGGGAAAAATTTTTTAGAATCTTCTTTTTATCTTACGCATATGGATCTTAAAGTGCACGAATGAAGCTTTAATTTGACAGGTGTATGTATTGAGTGTATATGTGTGAGAATACATGTGTACGTATTGAGTTTGTATGTATTGAGTGTATATGTGTTCATATATGTGTATGTTACTCGGGGGTTTTCGGGGTCGCTGATGCCGAATCTAATGTTAATTTTCAGAAATTCAAAATGGCGGATCCAATATGAAGGACAAAATTTGTTTAATTCTTCAAATTTCGTTAAAAGTTGTTGTTCGAGAGTTTATAAGGTCGCTGATACCGAATCTGATATTAATTTTTAGAAACAGAAAAAATAGTCACGAAAGCACGTCTATTTAATGTATTGAGGTTTAATGTCAGTTGCGAGATAGAAATGAAAACAATCATGATCGATATCTAGCGGACAGCAGCGTAAATTAAACAAATGACGAGCGCAATTTAAACTACGTTCAAAACACAAACTTAACAACAAGATTTAAATACATAACACATTAAGTTAAATTTTTTACAACTATTCTTAAAATTATTTAAACTAATGATTTTTATTTATCAACTTTTTTCCATTGTACCTTGAAGGATGTAGTATTTATCTAATTATGCAATTTATAAAGCTAATTACAATAACCGATAAATATTAAATGTCAAATCGATATTTCAGCAACTGTTTAATAATTTTCCAATTAAACAATTAATTGTTACATTTTTTCAAATTAAGGTAAATGTACATATTTCCGTGCTAGAACATAATTCCGTGCTATCATATAATATTAATTAATATAAAAAATTAATAAGATATTTTAGTAAAATAAAACCCATAATATTAATCTACTAAATAGCAAAATTTATTCTACAATTTTCCACTTGCTAAAATATTTTATCAATTCCTTATTTTAATTAATAAAAAAAATAGCACGGAATTAGGTTCTAGCACGGAAATATGTACATTTACCGTACAAATAAAAATGCTTTTTTAAAACCTACAATTTACTAAAGATATAATAGTAAATAAGTAATATACATGATAAATTACAAGTAAAAATATTTATTTAAATAATTATTGAGATAACGATTTTCCGAAAATTCCTTATTCTATACATACATGAATTTTTCGAGGCACGCTGTAAAAAAATGGACAAATATCAATAATAACTTAATTAGATAATTTTCCAAACAATTGAGGATTGAAGTAATTCATTGATGTCGATCATGATTGTTATCTCACAACTGACATTGAACCTCAGTACATTAAATAGATGTGCTTTCATGGCTATTTTTTCTGTTTCTAAAAGTTAATATCAGATTCGGTATCAGCGACCTTATAAACTCTCGAACAACAACTTTTAACGAAATTTGAAGAATTAAACAAATTTTGTCCTTCATATTGGATCCGCCATTTTGAATTTCTGAAAATTAACATTAGATTCGGCATCAGCGACCCCGAAAACCCCCGAGTAACAACATTCATTTAATTCTGATGAATCAAAAAAAATTTTGTCCGTCATATTGGATCTGCCATATTTAATTTCTAAAAACGGATATCAAACTATCGTTATTACTTATGGAATACAAAGTATGTAGCGGAGGGTAGGCTACATTGAACCGGGTATTTTCTAAAGTCCAAGAAGTAATTAAATTTTACAAATTTTGATCAGGTTTTTGTATCAACATTAAGCTGAAGTACTCCTTTAGTTAATATACACGTTACAAACACAAATTATTACGATTAAATAATTAAATTTAATTTTTTTCTAACAAGTTACACTTTTCTTATTTTTAAGAATCTGTGTCTACATTGAACCACCTTTAATAAAACACTACAATTTACTTCAAAAATAATATTTCCACTTACACATTGTAAAAAATATTATTTTTCACTCAAAAAAAAATAGAAAATTGTTGTTAAAGAGTTATTATTTGCTAATATAGGAGATTAATATATTTTGATGTCAGGTTAGGTAGGTAAAGTGACAGTTTGAGTTTATCTCGTTCACAATTGTGGTGAAAGCATGTCTTCTAGTATTTTTCTTACTAATTAGTAGAGCAGACAACTTTACCACTCTTAAAATTGAAAATTCTTTGCTTTTTCGGATGGTTTAATGATGCCGCACTCACTGTATTCACATAACATTCACAACAAAAATTGTTTATAATAAATTTATGTAAGGCTTAAAATTCTTTATCACATCGGAATATTGAAGTTGACACCCTAAGCGACATAAATCACAAGTTTACTAATTTTTAAAACTTCCTATTTGAATAAAAAAATTCATTATATTTCCACAAAATTTTTTGTTTTGTACGTGAAAAACAGTTTTTTTTGTTTTTCCTTGTAAATAATAAACCTACGTGCTCGAAATTTCTGGACGTATTCGCTTTCGGTATTACTAATTTATATATTAAATAAGAAAAAATTCCACTCAGTCATTTCTTAGAAAATTAAAGTGGTTCACTGTTGACGCTGGTTCAATGTAGCCTACTCTCCCCTATCCTAATGCTAATTTTACTGCCAATTTCATCTTAATTATATTATTATTATTATATTATTTATTATTATCTTAATTTTTGATTTCTTTACTTAAGGGGAGATTCCACAGAAATTAAGGTTTTTTTAAAAAAATTTTTTATAGGTAGTAAAATAAATATTTCTTAGTTAAACTTTTTTTACAATAAAATACTTGTGTTACAATAATAAAAACCATTTTTTATTTATTTATTTTTTTAATGGAGTCTTAGAAAATGGCTGCCGAAAGTGGTCCCCTCTAAAAGTTGTTTACATTTTTTCTCTGCGACAATTAATCTAAACTAAAAAAGTCAAAAATTTTCTTAATCTATTCCATTATGGCTATCGTGTAAACTAGAACAAAAAAAATTTATTGAAAAATAACCAAATGGCAGACTTTTTAATTTTTCGACCATAATTTTGCAATTTAAATTGTTTATAACTTTTATAAATATTAATGGATCTTAAATATCCTAGTTTACACGAAAACTACACATTCAAGGAGCATGCTGTCCAAATTGCAAGTTATTTCGTTGAAAATTATAAAAATGAGAGTGTAAACAAGTTGAAAATGTGTAGTTTCGAGAAAAACGCGTTTAAAGTTTAAAGGACCAAATATACAAAAATTTAACTTAAAGTTATATACATAACCTTTGATATGTAACAGTAGACATTTCTTATTACTTAAGAACTACTCTTTCAAGCGGTGCGAAAAGAAAAAATGTAAATTTAAAAATAAACAAATTGAAGTTAGGTAATTAATGAAAAAACATGAATTTTCGAGGTGGAAAGGTGATGTTATTCCTACTCTCCTGCTAGCGAGTCTATTCTTATCGCTTCAGACTATTTTTCCCGTATTTTTAGATAATCATACTAACCAAAAATTAAAAAAAAATAATTTCGGTATTCAAAAAAAAAATCAGTGGAATCTCCCCTTAATTCCTCTTTATTAGCACTTTTAGGCCTCTATTTTCGAATTTAAACACATTTGTAGGTTATATTGTGGCGGCCATATTGGATTTTTTAAAAGGCCATATATTTTTCGAAAGAACTTATATAATTATATGAATAATTTTTGGGTATACGCAATTTAACATAGTTATATAAAAAAACATACATAGTTATATACTGCCGTCCATTTAAAAAAAGGCACTATCTACATTTTTTAAGAAAAATGAATTTTTTATATGGCTGGATTCGTTACAAAAATCAAAAATTATCTGTGCAATCGAAAATTATAAATTTTAATATAGCCAAAATGTAAATTAGATTTTATTTGTAAAAATTAGCTAATTATCCATTTTTGTTGTAGATAGTGACGCTTTTAAAAGGAAAAAGTCCCCATCTTAACCACTTCGGCGGCATGGCGTTCCAATTAGCGTTCCATGAGTAAGTGGCAGAAGCGGCAAAAAAATGCGAAAATGGCGTTCCTTCTTGAACTCGATTTCAAAACTCTGTAGTCAATTTAAACTTGCCATAATAAAATATTCTTATTATTTGAGATAAATGAAGATGAATGGGACAAAAAAAATTATTTTTTAGAGATGTTTAATAGTTTTTTTAAGGTTTTAATGTAGCCAATTTTTAATACTTTTTACGAATGGCGTTCCAATATTCAGCCAAAATAGTTGACAATTTTAAATCCGTCTATTTGAATTTTTTTAAATCCATTTAAAATTCATAATATCAAATAATAAATAACTTTTGGTTTGGTTGACTTAATTTGTTTACAGAGTTTAGGAATAAAGTTTAAATAGGAACGCCATTTTCGCATTTTTTGCCGCTTCTGCCACTTACTCATGGAACGCCAATTGGAACGCCATGCCGCTGAAGTGGTTAATTGTAAAATACTGATTTTTTAGCCGACAAAAATGTGCACTATGTACATAGGCCGCCGCCATATGTATTTCTTTCAATTTTTAGTTTAAAATTTTGCACTATCTACTATTTTGCATATTATTATTTAAAATTATAAATTTAATTTGCACCAATGAAAAAAGGGGGTCCAATTTAGTTAAGAACAATAGGTTGATTTACAAAATTTTATTTTTGTTAATAAGAGATATAAATGCAAACGCGTTAAGTTAAATATCTCGGTTCGAGTTAAAATGTAGATAGTGCCTTTTTTAAAAAGGACGGCAGTATATACATAGTTTTCTACGTTTTATACAGTATATTACGTCGAAAATATATTATACTTCGAAAACCGCCAGTGACGCGTCACTGCACAATCCCAGTGTGCAAAGTTACAGAATAATTCTATAACTATTCCAGAACAAAAAGAACAAGTTCTGTAACTGGTGAGGAACAGGCAGGTCAAAATGTCGTCCCCCTGGAGGCACAAAATAGGAACAAAAGTCTGTAACAATTCTAGAACAAAACTAGAACATTGTTTTAGAACAAATATATAACAATTCTATAACAAAAACGATTTATCATAAATAATACCCAAGCAGAAATTTAATAGTTGCATAGGACACATAAATGTTTATGAGTATGAATAAAAATATGAATAATTAATAGAATACCTTTTTTGCAATAAGTTTTTAAAAAATATTTTTTTTATTTTCTTAAATAATTTAAACACACTATCTTATTTATTTAAATTAATGACTAAATTATTATTATCATTGTTAATAATTATTTGAACTTATACTTTATGTAACAATATTCAGAATTATACACAGAACACTTAAAACTAAGAATGAAAAATTTCGCACGCACGGGGGATCGAAACCTAGACCTAGAGGACACAAGTCGAATACGCATACCGCATAGCCACGCAAGCTTGGAAGTGATTTTACTTCAACTTTCTTTTGAATTGTGGGACCGTTATGTGCAGCGCTAAAATTATAAATTGAAATGTAACATACTTATTAAAAAAATAACTATATATATGGGGCACTGCAGGCCAAATCGGAAATTATTTTGCTTTTGCATCTTAAATTTTTTTTAAACATTTTTTTTCTTGAATTTCAAATTCAAATTTAAAATTTTTTTGATAAAGTGGTTCAGGAGATACAGATTTATGAAAAATGACATTTTTTAAGTAAATTTTTTTTATATTAGCATATAAAAAAAATTTACTCTTATAGCATATAAAAAAATAACTCGGTCAAAAATTGATCAAATTGGACGTTTTTATAAGGAAAAGTTTTGTTTTCACACGTAGTTTTTAATAAAAATATTTAAAATTTTTTTAAAAATAATTTACGATAAGATTTTAAAATTTTAAAAATAAAATTTCATTTTCAACAATGTATGTATCAATCAATTTTTTTCAAATTTTTTCTAAGAATCTTGCATTAAATTAACAATTTTTAAGCCTTGTCCGATCGTGGGCCCACGATCGGGCCCATATATATATTTTTTTATTACAAAGAATAATATATAATTATGCTACAAATAATAACAAATTTTAATTAATTAGTTAATAATAATAATTTAGTATTGTATTTTTATAATATACCTATTAATTAATAATTGATAATAAATTAATTAAATATTTGATGTTATTGCTGGTGAATAATGTTTTTAAAAATTTTGAAAATTTATGCAAGCTGACAGTGAAAAATTATTTAATTTTTCACGAATCATCAATACGAGTCTTTCTAAGTATCTAAATTCAATAGATTTTTTGTAATTCATGCAATAACGCGGCTGCACTCTACACGGAAAGAAAGTTATTATATTAGTTATTATATTAGAAGTATTAAACTTTGATAAAAATGATACTATATTTAGTAAAATTATATCAAATATCGATAACTTTTAACAAATTTTAATATAACTTTACTAAATTTTATATAGGTACGTTTTGTTAAAGTTTCACAGTAAAAAGAAAGTCTTATTTTAAAGCAGGAAAGCAGCCTTAAATTAAGATACGACATTGTTGTATCCTTTAACATTATAGCAGACAGTGCTGAATTTAAGACCGATCTTAAATTAATATTTACTGTGTACGTTTTGTTGAAAGCAAAATTTTCCTTTGTAGCATTTTGTCCTACACTTGTAAAATACTTTTATAAAATTTAATAATAACATCTTTCCGTGTAGTGAAAATAAACACGAGTTTATAGTGAAAGAACAGTTACATTAAGTTTTTGTAACAGTGTTCTAGAACACTGTAGGAATAATGTTACTTCAAAATTCTATAACTAATTTATAACTAATGTTACATGTCTGTTATAGAACAGATACAGAACAACTGTTCCAGAACAAATCTAGAATAAAGTTCTAGAACGGTTCTGTAATAAAATTGTAACATTTGTTCTAGAACACTGTTCTTTTTTTGGTCTCGAACAGTTACAGTACGTGCACACTGGGTATGACATAGGTGAAAATTATTGCTATTGTTTTTATTAATATACATGTAAATATGTTTAATAAATATAACATTTGAGTATAAAAAATGACATTTGAAATAGTAGTTTTAGTAAAAAAAAGACAATTTGCGTTAATTGGTACATATTTTTAAATCGTTTTTTTAACAGAACTTTAGTATTATTTATTAAACATGTTTACAATTTTTGTTCTTACCACTAATTCAGATTAAATAGCAATTTTATTATTTTATACAAAGCTTTAAAAGAAGAATGAAAAATATCCACTCGCATGTGGATTCGAACTCCTGACGCATACCTGAGCCTTTAAACGCACCTATTTAAATCGTACGGCCACGGAAGGCTAGATGAGAACTCTCCTAATCTGCTATATACCTACTGTTATGTAACAGTAACGTAACAAAGAAAAACTTGTGATTTTTTTTATTTGTAACATATGAGTAACGTGTTAGTAAAAATGTCTATCACACATTAGTCACAGTGTTCTATAACAATTCTGTAACATATATACAACAATGCTAAATAACTTTGAGTAACAATTTTGTAACATTGTTATAAGCAAGTTGTAATACTTTAATGTGACCATAATCACACCCATATAGTTACATAATGATAATGTTACAGTGTGTTATAATTATGTTACCTACTTTATTAATTATAACAAAATGTATCTGTAATGTCACCCAGTTTCGTAACAGTTATGTAACAATTAGAGAACAATATATCAAGACGAAAATTATAACTCAGTGATGTAATGAATATATCAAACAGTTATATAATAGTTATTCGAAGAAATTATGTAACTGTTATGTCATAATCTAGTAACAGTGTTATTTAACAGTGTTACTATCTCATTATATAATGGTTACATATTAATATTGTCATATTGTGATATAATAAAGTGACCTACTTTATTAATTATAACAAAAATTATGTTACTATTATGTCACAGAGTTTCGTAACAGTTATGTAACAATTAGAGAACAGTGTAACAAGAAAAAAATTATAACTCTGTGGTGAACTCTGTGAATATATCACACAGTAAAAGTGTTGTATAACAGTGTTATTATCTCATTATGTAGTGGGTATAATAACAATATTGTCACAGTGAGACATAATAATGTGCTCTATATGTTATGTAACAATTAAGTAACGTGTTTGCTGGGTAAGATTCTGCTTCACGTTTAGTGAAGGGTCTTACAAATGAGTTGACAATTGTTTTGTGAACTACTTCCCAAATAGAAATGTCCGGAGTTATGACGGAGTTAAACACTGGCATGGTACTGACTCAGTACTGACCGTCGGTACTGACTTTCGGAACCCAATCAGTACTGGGAGTATACTGACTCCGAAACCGAATCAGTAATATGTCGGAGTTAAAAAAGTGTTAAAATCAGTACTGGCAGAAAACTGGCATAACACCAGATCAGTACTGCGAAGGAGTTATAAAAAACAAACAAACTTTGTTATAATGGCATCAAACCGGCCACTATTAATTCTAAGTGTTTAGTGTATAATTCTCAACAGTGTTACATAAAATATAAATTTAAATAATTATAAACAATAATAATAATTTAGTAATTAATTTAAATAAATAAGATTGTCTAAATTAATGGAAAAAAATAAGAAAATTTTTTTTAAAAACTTATTTCAATAAAAGGAATTTTGCTAATTATTTACATTTTTATTGATACTCATAAAAGTTTATTTACTACAGAAATATTAATAATAATAAATATTTTGTTTAATAATGATAAGGCCTAAATACGGTTTTGTTTAGATGATGTTTATTTACAATCCCTACATATGGTTCCTCATCAGAGGATGATTAATTTTTATAAATACATCATTTGAAAATAAGACAAACACAAAAGATTTCAAAAAGGACTAAAATTATAACAAGATCTGAAAAAGAAAATAAAATTGTTTTAAATGTAATTATAATGTGTATTTTTTAAGGTTATATTTCAATTTGTGAAAGAAAGAAAATAAAAAATTTTTCTCTCACCCTTTAGAAAAAACGTAAGCACATAACAAAAAAATTTTTTCAAAAAAATTTTTTTGTTTTTTTTCCATATTAGTATTTTTTTAATTTAGTTTGTTTTAAAGATTTTGAAAAAGCACATTTTTTTATAGAAATGTGCTTCTGTGATTAGAGAGTTTTGACAGAGAGGTTGGGTTCGAAAGGTTGGGTAATGTGGTCCAGGTATAGCTGGTAAAGAAGAGTTCTATGTTATTAGATTTTTTAAAATTATGTTTTAAAAGAAGTAATTAAATTATAATATACTTTATCTAAATTATCTATATCTGTTCTATAATTAATACTATTAGTATTGTTTTTTATATAGAACATTTCTAAATTTTTTCTTTTCCAATCATTGGTTTCAATATGTAAAATATTTATATTATCAAAATCAAAAGAGTGATTATTATCAACGATGTGATTAGTTAAAGCATTAAAATTTTGATTGTTAGTGACATAACGTTTATGTTATTTTATTCTAGTTTTAAGATATCTTAAAGTTTCTCCTATATAACAACTGTTGCAATTTTTGCATTGAATTTTATATACACATCCAACTTTCTGAAATTTCTCTGTAGAATCTTTAAAATTAGGAAAGATAGTATTAAATAGAATTTCATCAAAATTTTGAATATATTGAATGCTTATGATCTTTTTAGTCGGAAGATTGTTGTTGTTTATTTTTCTCTTATGTGAGTTATTAGTAAGAGCATTATACCTTTGTGAAATCTTTCTATTTAACAAATCAATTGGATATCCGTTAAGTAGTAAAGTTCTTTTAACAATATCAAGATTTTCAAGATTTTCAAAATCTTTAAAACAAACTAAATTTAACAATACAAATATGGAAAAAAAACAACGTATGTGCTTACGTTTTTTCTAAAGGGTGAGAGAAAAATTTTTTATTTTCTTTCTTTCACAAATTGAAATATAACCTTAAAAAAATACACATTATAATTACATTTGAAACAATTTTATTTTCTTTTTCAGATCTTGTTATAATTTTAGTCCTTTTTGAAATCTTTTGTGTTTGTCTTATTTTCAAATGATGTATTTATAAAAATTAATCATCCCCTGATGAGGAACCATATATGGTTCGAAACTAGTAGGGATTGTAAATAAACATCATCTAAACAAAACCGTATTTAGGCCTTATCATTATTAAACAAAATATATCATACGGTCAAACAACCAAAAAATTACTAATAATCCCAGGTAGAAATGTAATACTGGCATTGTACTGACCCAGTACTGACTGTCAGTATAGCAGTACTGACTACAGTACTAAATCAGTACTGGGAAATCCCTGGCTGGTAACGCTGTCCAGTACTGATTTTTTACCGGCAGTCAGTACTAAGTCAGTATTGAAATATCACTGGCAGAACACCGCCTAATTACAGATTCGCAGGTAAAATTTAACAAATTTGGAAAATGCTGTAACGCGTTCTCTAAAAGAAAATTTACCTTTAGAAGCTTATATTAATTTGTTATTTGATTATTAAAGAAGAGGAAGTAATTTATTGAGTACTAATAATTATTATTAATATTTCTGTAGTAAATAAACTTTTATGAGTATCAACAAAAATGTAAATAATTATAAAAATTCCTTTTATTGAAATAAGTTTTTAAAAAAAATTTTCATATTTTTTTCATTAATTTAGACAATTTTATTTATTTAAATTAATTACTAAATTATTATTATTATTTATTATTATTTAAATTTATATTTTATGTACTACTGTTGAGAATTATACACTAAACACTTAGAACTAAGACGGAAAAATATCGCACGCACGGGGTATCGAACCCTAGATCTCGAGGACGCAAGTCGAATACACTAACCACACAGCCACGCATGCTTGAAAGTATGTTTTTATAAACTTCCTTTTGAATTATACGAAGGATATATACAGTGCTATAATAATGAATTCACTGTATAATATATTTATTTAATGAAAAATTATTATAAATATATGTTTTATATATTTATATACATTTTAACAAGACATTACATATTAATTAATAGGTATAGCATAAAAATTTGGTAAAAATTATTTATTTAATTATTTATTTAAATAATAATAGAAAAATGTATATATTTTACATTTAAAAAACAAATTTTTTTAATTTATTATTAATAACACATAATAGTAAAAATAATTAGTAAATAATAATTTATTATTATTATGATATACCTATTAATTAATAATTAATAATATGATAATTATTATTAACATAATTATTATTATTATTATTATTATTATTATTATTATTATTATTATTATTATTATTATTATTATTATTATTATTATTATTATTATTATTATTATTATATTGTTATTGTTATTGTTGATGAATAATGTTTTTAAAAATCTTGGAAAATATTTTAATAGTTAATAAATCAAACAATGTTGTTATTAATAGTGGCCGGTTTAATGCCATTATAACAAAGTTTGTTTGTTTTTTATTATTCCTTCGCAGTACTGATTTGGTGTTATGCTAGTTTTCTGCCAGTACTGATTTTAACACTTTTTTAACTCCGACATATTACTGATTCGGTTTTGGAGTCAGTATACTCCCATACTGATCGGGTTCCGAAAGTCAGTACCGATGGTCAGTACTGAGTCAGTACCATTCTGGTGTTTAATTCCGTCATAACTCCGGACATTTCTACTTGGGATAAATATTAGTACTCAATAAATTACTCCCTCTTCTTTAATAATTAAATAACAAATTAATATAAGCTTCTAAAGGTAAATTTTCTTTTAGAGAACGCGTTACAGCATTTTTCAAATTTGTTAAATTTTACCTGCGAATCAGTAATTAGGCGGTGTTCTGCCAGTGATATTTCAATACTGACTTAGTACTGTCTGCCGGTAAAGAATCAGTACTGGACAGCGTTACCAGCCAGGGATTTCCCAGTACTGATTTAGTACTGGAGTCAGTACTGCTATACTGCCAGTCAGTACTGGGTCAGTACAATGCCAGTATTATATTTCTACTTGGGTTCTGTAGCTCAGTGGAAGAGCAGTCAGTCGACAATTGATAGGTCCTGGATTTCAAGCTTAGCAGAGTTATTCCCTCATTTTTAATAGCTTTAAATTTGTTTTTCAATATAATAGTTGTTTTCTTTTATGACATGTAATGTATTTAATTTGTGGGTTAGGTTTCCCTTTTTATTTATTCTGAACAGGATAAGGAAGGGATTTCTCAAGATGTTTAATTTGTCTCTCTATCTATAAACTAATTTTCCCTCCAGAGAAACAGCTCAAATATCAGTGAATTGTATATTTGGGTGATTCTCCAAAAAACCTCATTTTGCATATAGTCAATATTTTCTAAATAATTATAATCATTTGGAAAAATACCAAGTCATATTTTCCTATTTTATCACTTTTTCTAAATTTTCTGCAAGAAAAAGTTGTGAAATTTTATTGTTTAATACACTTTTAAAATATTTTACCACCTCAAAATTGATTTTCTAACCTGTCATCTAAGTGCTTTTCATTTTTTCAATACGTAAATAATTACATAGGCCGACAAGATTTACTTTCCAAGGATCAGACAATACTCTTCCGAAGGATTTCGACGTGCTGAATCCGAATCCGGCCTCAAAAAGAACCCATCACGTCAGGTTTTCGAGATATTTTAACCTAAAAGTGCAAAAAACCTGTTTTTAGTTATATTTGATGTCATGTAACACCAAGAGATAATTTTTTTCTCTAAAAGGTCAATTTTGAGCCTGGAAGTGCTACTCTTCCCCTTTAATATCCATTTTGAAATTTTTAAAAATCTTCATTTTGCTTTGAGTAATCGTTCATTGAATTTTCTGAGTTTGGCGAATTCTTCGAAAACTGAGTAGAAACAAAGAAACTTTGATAATAAAGCAGAATTTAACTACAAACATCTAAATTTTAAAAAGTTCTACAGATTTTTAATATAACTAAATGCGAATTCGATATCAGATTGACAGAATTTAAAAGGGAATATTTTAGGAAAATACAATCAATTTAAAATAAATCGTCTGCCACATTTTTAATTTTGTGAATCTGACATTGAATTCCTATTCAGTTATATTGAAAATCCTCAGAACTATTTAAAATTTAGATGTTTGTAGTTAAATTCTGCTTTATTATCAAACTTTCTTTGTTTCTACTCAGTTTTCGAAGAATTCGCCAAACTCAGAAAATTCAACGAACGATTACTCAAAGCAAAATGAAGATTTTTAAAAATTTCAAAATGGATATTAAAGGGGAAGAGATAAAGGGGAAGATAAACACTTTTAGTAGCAAGATTGACCTTTAAGAAAAAAAAAATTATCTCATGATGTTACATAACATCAAATATAACTAAAAACAGTTTTTTTGCACTTTTAGGTTAAAATATCTCGAAAACCTGACGTGATGGGTCCTTTTTGAGGTCGGATTCGGATTCAGCACGTCAAAATGCTTCGGAAAAGTATTGTCTGATTTTTGGAAAGTAAATTGAATCAAATTTTGTTGGCCTGTGTTATTTAAAACATGAATAGGTACTTTAACAATTTTTTCTAAAAGTTATGATATTTAAGAATAATTTTCTAAAATATGAATAAAATATGTCGTGCAGTTTTTTTAAATATAGAAAATGAAATTTGTCATGAAGTACTGCGTCATTCCTCTCACTCGTTGAATATTATCCAATATTTTTGCTGTGGGTAAAGATATTGATTAATTATTGTGATCAATATTTAAATAACAATCTCTAATATTAATTTCTTAAGTTACTTTTTAAAAAATGTCATTATTTTGCGTTAAAAAAATAAAAATTAAGACATAAACAGAGATTCACAACCTAAAGCGTCATTCCTCTCACCCTTAATAAGAGCAATATATATATAAATTGATCACAAATTTTTTTCACATAAAGTTATCCTTTATAAACATGATAGGGCATCCTAAGTTGGAGGAAAATTATTTGTCAATTAAATAAAATTAAAAAATGTTGAAATTGTCATTCCTCTCACCTCTTACGCTTTGTCGCACTTTTTCGCCAATTTGAAAATATTTTTACAAAATTTAATATATATTCTTTCTCCGTGTGCCTATACATCCTAGGATTTTGTGATCTAAAATGACAAAAATAAATAATTAAAATCCGTCTACGGACGGATAAGTCTCATATATCGTTCACTCAAAGTGCAATGTAGGGGAGACCGGGGCGTAATGGATCACTTTTCACTTTTTGTTGCTTAACATCGTCATTCTTGCTTTAATGAAAATTTCATCATGTTGAAAACTTAGCCAAACATCTCAGCTTTCATTTACAAAAAATTACGCCATAATATCACTTATACTTTTTTTCTAGAACAATATTTTTGGAGAAATGCATGGTGAGGAATTTCGCCTCGGACCGGGGCGTAATGGATCAGCAATGAAATTATAATTTAGATCATCAAATATTATTACAGTATTGACAATTTTGGATTCTATTGTATATTTATAACAAAGAATAACAAATATAACATTTTATTCATGCAATTTTCGAATTTTAAAAAGTTGTAGCGAAATGCAAATTCCATTTCCTTAAAAAATCTATTCTCCAGTTTTTCTTTAATAAAGAGTTATCATTGGTACTTATTAATATACAAATTATAGGAAATTAAACTTGACAGGATTATTTTATTAATATTTTAAATATAATAGGTTTTTCTTAATAAAATAAGTAAAGTGGTTCATTATGCCCCGAAGGTGTTTGTTTAATACTTATCTTCCAAGTCCAATCAGCACATAAGCTTGCCATGCAAGATGTGTAAGCTTGCACAACAAGCTTGATGCAAGTTTGTGGCAAGTAGGGGGAAGTCCCCTAGTACCGGACATCTAAGGTTTTCATAGAATAAAATTAAAACTACTTCAAAAAATATGACCTCAATTATGAATTAATTAACTCTACAATAGATAACACCAAACTCAATTAACAAAAATAGAATATTTTGATAAACATTTTTCTTAAGTTCAATTTAGTTTTGGTATCGAAATACTACAATTTTAAAATTGTCCCCTAGTACCGGACAGTCTATAACTTTTAATTTTACGCGCAAGATATTATTGAGAAATAACGCAATGATCAAAGACTGCATTCTTGCTGTATTAAATGAAGTGTTATTGCCGAAGATATTGTAAAATAAAATCATCAACTTTAGAAAAAAAATGTGTTACCTTTTTTTTATTTTTTATTTAAATTTTACAGTGCATTCTACCAAAAACACATTCACATTAAGTGAATGATTGATTCAACGAATATTCCTGTTTAATATATTCAGATAAAACAAAAGTTACTTAAGGTAGTACGCTCGTGATCGCACTTTTCTATAGAATTTCATGAAATTTGAAATCAGAATAGTTAATAACAAGATCTATGTATTTGCAAAATATTAAAAAAATATAAGATATTTAAGTTCAAAGTTTGTTATTTAACATGGTTAACCTATGAAAAGTGCATGTAAACGGCACATTTCTTCTAATAACTTCTAAAATTTTCTATAGATTGTTTTAAAAAACTAATATATTATAAATGAATGTTTGAGAAATTTATAACAAAAATATTTAACAATATTAACCGTTTCAGTTAAAAGATATAATATAATATAATATTCTAACCTGACTAGTATACTTGTGTGTGAGTGTGTCTGCACATAGGGCTGACTATGTATTCAGTACAGTCCAAGCAAAAATATGCTACAGTAACTGCACCATACTATAGCATTTTATTAAAATTTACTTTTGAGAGTGACTGTCGCGAGCGTACTGCCTTAACTATTCACTTATTGGCTGAGTTTACCTACAAAAACCAATTTTTTAACTGTCTGGTACTAAAGGAATTCTTTGTGTCCGGTACTAGGGGACAAGCAATCCTCAAAATTATGTTATTTTGTACTAACACCGTTAAGAAAATAAAAACAACTTTTACAGTTTTGGAATTATAGTTAAATCCTCTCTTTAATGCAAGTTAAAATAAACACGTAAGCACAAAACTATAGTAGTAATCGCACTTTGAAATTTAAACGATACAACGTCTTCTCGATAAAAAAAACAATTTAGTGCTCTCATCGAGGTCATTCGCGTTATTGACAAATCGAGCTCTCTGATTCTTTATTATTACGTTCTTCCGCGACTTTTTTGACAATTTTTTAATCCGATGATTTGTCATTTGTTGAAGAATTAGAAGTGTCCGGCGCTAGGTGCCGTCCGGCGTTAGGGGACTTCCCCCTACTAAAATGTCCTAAATTTTACAAGTTTGTAGTGCAAGCTTGCTGCAAGGTTTTAATGCAAGCTTGCAGTATAGTTATCTTCATAGCAAATATTTAATTATATAATATTAACTAAATTATTTAACATTCAACTTTTATTTAATATTACACATGTAATTATAACAATTATTTTTATTATAATAAAAATGATTTTTAATTTCCCCAAAGAATTGGAGTTGTGAACTATTATCCGTGATCAGTGGATAACAGTTAAAAATTGTTAACGTCGTAGCAGACGTTGATATTATTATTTAAGATAATATACACTAAAAAAAATATATTTATGGTACTGCCATAAATATAGCCAATTCTGACATATTATATTTGTAGATATGATACTGCCATACAGTATTGCTGTTTCAGCCATATGCAGTGTAGAACAGCAATCTGTATTTGAGAGACAATAATATGTATGTGGAGAACTCAAATACTGTATTTTTATTTTATTTTTTACGGTATTGCTGTTTCAGCTATACATCCTAACCATACTTGTATGTCAAAATTAACATTATCATTTTTTTCAGTGTAGTGAAGAGCCTGTTTAGGGGACTTATACTTATACTCTACGCGAAGCAAGTCGTGCGCAAGAAAGGTATTTCTCGCCATATAGCAAGAAATTAAAAAACTAACAGAAATTTCTCTTATAATTCTCTTACTCTCTGGTAGATGGCGAGAAATACCTTTCTCGCGCACAACTTGTCTCGCGTAGAGTATAAGTATCAGTCTCCTAAACAGGCTCTTCTCTATATTATCTTTAATGATAATATCAACGTCTGCCATGACGTTAACAATTTTTAACTATTATCCACCCCAAGTAGCACGTAACATTTTTGGAATGTTGCAACAATGTTACATGTAATGTTAGTAACATACAATGTAACATTACAGTAATATTAAAATGTCTGCCTCAAGGCAATGTTACTGCAATGTAACTGTAATGTTACTGCAATGTTACTGCAATGTATCTGTAATGTTACCTGCTACTCGGAACTGATCACGGATAATAGTTCAGAACTTCAATTCTTTGGGGAAATTAAAAATTATTTTTACTATAATGAAAATAATTGTTATTATTACATGTGTAATATTAAATAAATGTTGAATGTTTAATAATTTATTTAATATTATATGATATTAATATATAATAATAATAATTATATATGTATTTTGTATATACAGTAAAGAAATTTGAATTATATAATATTACTGCTTGCTTGCATTAAAACTTGGCAGCAAGCTTGCACAACAATACCTTGTAGCCTTGTGTACCTTGTGTACTACAACCTTGCAAAATTTTGGACATTTTAGTACTTGCCATGAATTTGCATCAAGCTTGCACATCTTGCATGGCAAGCTTGTGGCAAGTTCGTGACAAGTATATGTGCTGATTGGGAGTTGGTTTTACAAGTCACGTGAATTAGCGGATTGCTTTGGAAAGTGTGTATCTTTCCCGTTTATGCAGAAAGTACGTAATAGTAATGCATAATAAAATGTAGAGCTTCTAAAGCGACTGTCAGAGTTACGTACTGTCTGCATGAACGGGAAAGATACGCACTTTTCAAAACAATCCGCTAAGTTACGTGATTTCAAAAACGAACTTGGAAGATAGATAACTTCCAAATTGGCTTTTAAACTTATGCACATTGTACACCCAATATCATATATGGGTGATTTTCACGTAACTGTGCAATTTCAGGATCATTTTTAAAAGAAAAAAAATTTTGTTTTTTTAATGTTAAATATCACTTTTCCTCATCATTAGGGCATAATATAGTTGTTATTTAAATGGTTTTACTACAGCTATAATTATAAAAAAATTATAACAAATTTTCGAAAATTGTCTTGTATATTTACAAAATTTTTTGTTTAATATCTCATTCTTTTTTAATTTACTCTGAAATATCTATACACAAAAGATTTAATGAATAAGAAAGTATCAAAAAAATGTTTATGTAACATTATAAAAACACAAATTTCAATACACAAAGTAGCTCCATCCCGGGGTCTATTTTTGGAACAACTTTTAATA
Source organism: Leptopilina drosophilae (assembly GCA_032873175.1). Taxonomy (NCBI): domain Eukaryota; kingdom Metazoa; phylum Arthropoda; class Insecta; order Hymenoptera; family Figitidae; genus Leptopilina; species Leptopilina drosophilae. The sequence goes on from CM065479.1 coordinate 40,493,865, forward strand.
ACTACAACTCCGACAAAAAAATTTATTTCATTGACTAACTCATAGAAAACCTTCAGAAGGAAGTATAACATATATATGCAAAAGTTGATTTTCTTTTAATTCTGAATTTAAATAAATCACTGAGTTAAAAAATGCATTTTAATGCACAAAATAGCCCCAGCAAAAATATTTACTATTTACTATCAGCTTGACATAACATTATGAAATTAGCGCATAAAACTAATTGTAGAAAAGTATTCTCAAATAAGAGCGTTACAATCAACAGTAATTAAACTGTGCTTCTGCTTGGTTATTATAAAGGCGTGTTTTTCGAATATTAAGGTGTTTTTTAATAAGTCAACGGTTGCCAAAGCACTGAAATATAAAAGGACACAACTATGTCTGTACTCTTCTGTAATATGTGTTGTTGTAGCAACTGTTGATCCAAGAATTTGCACCTTTACACTGTACGCCACAGGCGCCACGGAACTGACATTTTATGTGACACCACGGAGCTGACATTTGACATTTAAACTAACCTAATTCCCACTATTTTGCAAAATAAATCTTTTCTTTTGGCAGATAATTTGTTTCTAATATAATCTTCAAAAAAATCGTAATAATTACCATAGAGAGTGTTTACATTAAAAGAATAGTAATACCACGGTACTGACCACTTTTTTTGTGAACTTCACATTTTTACAAAAAAAATTGTTTTTAAGTGTAGAACTTGAAAATTTTAAACCTTTTTTTACTGATATTTGTTGCTAATGGATCTTATTTTAGATTTTAATTCTCAGTTAACATTAAAATGTGCCATAAAAAGTTAAATTATAGGGAAAAATATCTTATTACAAAATTGAAAAAAATTGTGGATAAAACTATTTTACATTTTATAATTTTATAAGAAGTATTAGAAGATGCATTATATGTAGAAATTGTTCACCTATATACATAATTCATATTACAAAAATTCTCGTTTTCAGTTTCAGCATTTTCAATAAAATTTCTGAATTTTAACTTAAAGTTTTAAAAAACGGACACGCCACGGAGCTGAAATTTTGGAGGGAATTCTGCAATTTATCAAAAAATATAATATCTATTTGCACATATTTGTGGTTGCGAATAGGTTTTATATATACCTGTGAAATGTATCCATACCTAAGCAAAAATTTTTTATTTTGAATGTATTTTCTGTGACGCCGCCAAGTATTACAGTTACGTGAAAATTACCCATATGCCTTCCTTCCGGTTCGGACAACTTTTTGAAAAATAGCGTGCCTTCTATAACAATGTTTTTTATGTCTATGGCGTATGATGATTAAGATACGCCATAGACTTAAAACATTCATATAGAAGGCACACCATTTATGTCTTGAGTTTCATGTCTTAACCCATTATGGAACGGTCACAGCTCGGCTGCCTGGCTGCCTGCCTGCAGGTCGTCATGGCAATACATAAGAGTAAGAGAGTCAGACAATTTAAATTATTCGTCTCCTCTCTCTTACTCTCGTGGCGGCTGCCTGCGCAGGCAGGCAGCCGAGGTGTGACCATGCCATTAACGGCCATAATTAGACAAATGCATGAAGTAAGACTAAGGAGTATCATCTCCGGGAGTGGGGGTAACCCTGTCAATTTCCGAAAGTTCGAGACTGCAAGCCTAATGCATGAATTGGGGATTCGAGTGTGACATGCGTATAACTCAATTTCTGTGTAGGCAAATTTGAAATAAATGATAGTCTCTTTTGAAAGTTACTCTCAATATTTTTTTAAAATATTTATATCAACAAAGAATTTTAATTTCTAATTCCCAAAAGATTAAACTATTTTTTCATATTACAAGTTTCACAGAAAACATATGAAATAAAAATAAATATATAAATCTTTAAAAAATAATCTGTAAGTATAAGAATGTCAAATTGAAGACAGAAGTTTAAATTAAAGACATTATAATGGTTATTTTCAAAACTTAAAATTAAATGCAATATTATTTTCTTATTTAATTAATTCGTATAATAATTTATGAAGTTTTCAAATATTATAAATTTAATACATATTATAAATTACATGTTATTTAATGAATATAGAAGTTACATACAGTAACTGTTACATACAGAAGTTATATACAGAAAATAATATTTTTCATACATGATTATTTTAAAATTAAAAACGTAACATGTTTATTTTGCATTTAAAATTTGTAAAAATATAATACTTTGTAGTATACATAATTATAATCTATATTAATAATAATCGTTGTATATTATATAATTAACAATTTACAATTGTTGCTTTATGTGATTGAAAATATATAATATTATTTTAATATAATCTTTAAATAATTAAAAAAGAGATTTCTGATAGTAATTTCTAAACAATTAACAAATTGTAATATGTACTTACAGACCGTGGTTTAAAAAAATTTTTTTTTCAAATGTTTTTCTATTTTTATTATTTGTAGACTTGCAAAATTTCAGAAAGCACTTCATTTTTTGTCATTTATTATAAAACTGTATACACTTGTCACAAGATACAAACAAACTGATAGGAACAACATTGTACTTCAATGTAAACAAATTATTTTCAAACAGATAATTTTTCAAATTTGGGACTACTGCGCATGTCACACTCGAATCCCAAATACTTGCCTGTACCGTTCTACCTCAAACTATTTAAAACTTTTAGTTCAATTTGAGCTGCCGGATCAAAGAAGGGCACATAAACTTGCCGCGCTGAAAAACGTTGGCCCCTGGACACTTGAAATTAAACTTTTGATTTTAAATGTTTATTATGTATATCCTTATAGAAAATTTGATTGCGCATCTTTTTTTCTTATAAAATTTTTTTCTATCTATTACCGTTTTCGAAATAATAAAGAAAAACCATTTTTTTGAAAACATGAAATTTAATTAAATTTTTCACTTCAACCCGCGATATTTCAGTCAATTTTGCATATTTTTCAATATCACAAAAACTTAATTACTCGTTGAAATATCCTGAGAATGATGAAAAAAGAAAAAAATTGTTTTAATTAGAAATAAAATTGTTATTAATTTTCTTCTAAACAATTGCAAAAATCGTGAAGTGCAATTTTCACGGGCTTCGTTTAACGGGCGAATTTTAAGCAACAACAAACTTTCAGTGAGAAAGTTGTTTATTGTAGTCCAAAGAAGATTTTGTAAAGTTATATTACAATTGAATAATTAGTAATAAATTAGTGAATGTTTAAAGTGCGCGAGCGGCTGAACGGATGGTTTGTTTTGATTTACTTAACCTCTAAAGGCGAAACAACGCTGTGACATATTCAGTCGAGCTTCTTTCAACAAACGGGCGTCACACGTTGAGCCGCGCGTGCAACTTTAAACATTCACTAATTTGTTACTAATTATTCAATTGTAATATAACTTTACAAAAAACTTCTTTGGACTACAATAAACAACTTTCTCACTGAAAGTTTGTTGTTGCTTAAAATTCGCCCGTTAAACGAAGCCCGTGAAAATTGCACTTCACGATTTTTGCAATTGTTTAGAAGAAAATTAATAACAATTTTACTTCTAATTAAAACAATTTTTTCTTTTTTCATCATTCTCAGGATATTTCAACGAGTAATTTAGTTTTTGTGATATTGAAAAATATGCAAAATTGACTGAAATATCGCGGGTTGAAGTGAAAAATTTAATTAAATTTCATGTTTTCAAAAAAATGGTTTTTCTTTATTATTTCGAAAACGGTAATAGATAGAAAAAAAATTTTATAAGAAAAAAAGATGCGCAATCAAATTTTCTATAAGGATATACATAATAAACATTTAAAATCAAAAGTTTAATTTTAAGTGTCCAGGGGCCAACGTTTTTCAGCGCGGCGAGTTTATGTGCCCTTCTTTGATCCGGCAGCTCATTTGAACTGTAGGGGAGACCGGGGTTACTTGGCGCAGGGGTTGCTTGGCGCAGTCGAGTTTTTTCGAAAATTTTGAGTTGAATAATTTTTTCTCTCCACTCGAGTTAAAGTACTTAATAAACTTTAAGTTTGTACAAAGTTTCATTTTTATTCATTAATTATTGTGGCGTATAGATTATAATAATTGATATTGGTACTCGAAAGTAAATTTTTGACCTCCTCATTTTTTTGTTATATCTTTTTAAGAAATGATTTAAAATAAAGCTCAAATATCAAGTTTTGAGCTTTAACTATTTGTTTTCAAGGGCCAATAAAGAATTTTTGATTTTTATTAATGTTATTATTATTAATGTTATGATTTTATTAAAAACTTTATAAATATAAAAAAAGTACCTCCGGGGTTACTTGGCGCGGTTTGGCTGGGGTTACCTGGCGCGCTCGAACTGAGAGAAATCTGCTACATCAGTGTATAGTAAACAGCATCTCTCACGAGTTTAGTCACAACATTTATATTTCTATAATAAAAGTTAAAATTTTCGGGTTAAATGTTGTTAATGCTGCATAAATAATGAGTAATTACAAAAGAAAATCTGTTAACGAGCCAATACGACAGGATGTATTGATAAGAGCAGTGAAGGAAATTAAAATTAATGAGAAAAGTCTACTTTTGTCTAATTTTGACTCTAAAAATTCGAAAAAATACTATTTAGTAAGAAATTTAATTAAATGCATAATAAATATTAATAAAATTATTTGATAAAGTTTAATATTATGTAATTTATATATTCCTAAGAACTAAAACATAAGCCTGTTTAAACAATTTTAGTGACGGATGCATTTTTAAAAAATTCACAGAGTATATTTTATAAATGTTTTCTATAATTTTACGATTACACAAAAAATGTTATTAATTGTAACTAAATATGATCCTTCTTTAAATTTTTTTAATGTAAAATGACAGTAAAACACTTATTTTACTATATCATATAATGTTTCAACTATAAATCGTATAATTTAATTAATTTCACTCATGTGCCAGGCAACCCCGGGTGGTGCGCCAAGCAAACCCGGCCCGGGGTTGCTTGGCGCACTTTACATAGCTTTGAATAAAGTGGTATAAAAAAAACTATTAAATGGATTTCAATTTTTTTTGTTTTAAATTGAAGCTAAGATGTTGCAGTAAGTTTTTCGTGCAATAGGAATTTTAAAAAATTAAAAATGTTTTAGTTAAACAACAAAGAGTGAAAAGTGCGCCAAGGAACCCCGGTCTCCCCTACTCCCGAAAATGATACTCCTTAGTCTTACTTCATGAACAAATGAAAATTTCAGCAAAATTATTATTATAAACAGAACTGCGGATCAAATAATGTCTTTTGACGTCAACAAAATTTTTTAAAAATAATTTGTTTATAAAAATTGTTATAAACAAATGTTCCACATGAAACGGGCCATTTTTATCGATTTTAGTTTTCAAGATAATCGCAATTTAGTAATTTTTTTAGAAAAAACGGGATTTCTTAAAAATTTGTAATAATAGCCATATTGGATCCGCCAATTTGAATTTTTAAAAACGGACATCATATTCATAATCAACGACCCCAAAAACCTCTGAGCAACAAATTTCAAGGGAATCTAATGAATTTTTAAACAATTTGTCTCATATACCCAGAATGTTGACACTGCATATCTATAGTTAAAACTAATTTTTTATTTATTTATAACAAAAAAAAAAATTTTTTATTTGAGAAATAGCTTTTATTAAACGTAAATATCGAAGATCTGAAGTGCTGTGATAAAATACCTCTGATTCTGCTGGTCAGATTATTTTTTATAAATTTTTTGCTTTAGTAGGTACCCGGGTACCCTGGGTGCGAGACAACGTAGAATATGTTGGGTATAGACACGAGGGTTAAGCGTTGTTTTTCAATTTTTTTAGACAAAAAATTACCAATTTTTCAGTTTCCTGGTTCTCAGTTATTCCTGGCAGATTCTGCCAGGATACTTTTACTATTTCTTGTACTGAAAATTACTAATAGTAATTATTGCAGTATTCACTTTTAAAAATTGCATTAAGAATTTTAATTTTTAAATCGTCATTGTAATTTTCATTAAATTTTGTTTTACTTTTTACATTAAATATGTTGTAAATACTGCTCGAAGAAAATTGAATATTTAATACTCGGAAAATAAAGATTACTTCTGCAAGTAACAGAAGCGAAACTTTTACTCGAATAAGTAGTAATCCGTACCGCTTCGACCACACCTGAGTGTGTGCAATTTTTTGGACCAAAGTTTGACACTATAATTTAACATAAAAATTCAAAACATGAAATTTTTATGTTTTTTTAGTTTTTTCAATTTTAGTACAGGTATTCATCTTGGAATACATCTAAAAGTCCTAAATAACACGTTAAAAATATATTCCCTATATGATAGAGGTATTTCGAAAAAAAAATTCAAAATAGCGTCTAAAGTGAATTTTTATTTACAATGTCGTAGCCATGTGAACAACATCGCAAAACTTGATAGATTTATTTAAAATTTGACAGCTAAGTGTTTTTGATGTCTCTGATCACGAAAACAAGGTCAGAGTTTAAAAATTCAAAATGGCGGATACAACATGTCAGACAAAATTTTTTCGAAAATCTGTGGCTTCGCTTGAAATTTTTGAATATCTCAAAACTTGAGCCATTATGAAATTTCTGATTTTAAATTCGGATTCAACGAGAAAAAAATACATAGAAATATACTGACGTACTATAAGGAAGAACTTAGGTAAGCGCCATTTCGATCAAATTGAGAAAATTAAGAAAAACTATTTGTATTAAGAATCCTAATAGAAACTAAAAAATTGTTTAATTTAACTTCACGTAGTGGGTAAACTGATAGTGTTCTATTTATTTATGTAATAAAAAGTTCATTGTTTAAACAAATTATATGAAAAATGGACATCCGTGTTTTTTTAATGCAAATACGAAGTAAAAAGTTAAGGAAAGTCCTTTGTGTAGTTTCTTCCAAATAGGTAGGCGAGTTCTTCCATCTGATCAGCGCTCCGAGCTCGCCTACCTATTTGGAAGAAACTATGCAAAGGACTTTCCTTAACTTTTTACTTCGTATTTGCATTAAGAAAAGACGTATGTCCATTTTTCATATAATTTGTTTAAACTTTTTATTACATAAATAAATAGAACTCTATCAGTTTACTCACTACATGAAGTTATATTAAACAATTTTTTAGATTATATTAAGGTTCTTAATACAAATAGTTTTTCTTAATTTTCTCAGTTTGATCGAAATGGCGCTTACCTGAGTTCTTCCTTAGTACGGCCCCGCGTGGAAATGAAAGCTTGGGCGAAATCCAGCAAAGTATGGGAAAGCTTGGCAAAATTCGGCAAAGCTTGGCAAAGTATGGCTAATGAGCGTTTCCCAAGCTTTGGAATGTACATGATTAACAACGATTATTAAAGTACGCGGACACTTAGGAAAAGTATAGAAACAAGAAAATAGGTATGGGAAAATAAAAAATTTATTATTTTTTTATTATTTTTTTGGAAAATTGAAAATCTGAATTTCTGGAGCTTGGCAAAGTTCGACAAACCTTGGCAAAGTATGGGAGAATAAAAAATTTTGCATTTTTTCCATATTTTTATGAAAAATTAAAAATCTCGCATTTTGGAGCTTGGCAAAGTTCGGCAAACCTTGGCAAAGTATGGGAGAATAAAAAAACCATAATTTTTTCATATTTTTTTGGAAAATTAATAATCTCAATTGTTGGAGCTTGGCAAAGTTCGGCAAACCTTGGCAAAGTATGGGAGAATAAAAAAACCATAATTTTTTTAAATATTTTTTTGGAAAATTAATAATCTCAATTTTTGGAGCTTGGCAAAGTTCGGCAAACCTTGGCAAAGTATGGGAGAATAAAAAATTTTGCATTTTTTTTATATTTTTATGAAAAATTAAAAATCTCGCATTTTGGAGCTTGGCAAAGTTCGGCAAACCTTGGCAAAGTATGGGAGAATAAAAAAACCATAATTTTTTCATATTTTTTTTGGAAAATTAATAATCTCAATTGTTGGAGCTTGGCAAAGTTCGGCAAACCTTGGCAAAGTATGGGAGAATAAAAAATTTTGCATTTTTTAAATATTTTTTTGGAAAATTAATAATCTCAATTTTTGGAGCTTGGCAAAGTTCGGCAAAGCTTGGCGAAGTATGGTAGAATAAAAAAAACTATTTTTTCTTCATTGAGATTTTTAATTTTACAAAACAATATTAAAAAAAAAAATTTTTCAATCTCCTATACTTTGCCGACTTTTGCCGAACTTTGCCAAGCTCCAGAAATTGAGATTTATAATTTTCCAAAAAAATATAAAAAATAATGGTTATTTTATTCTCCCATACTTTGCCGACATTTGCTGAACTTTGCCGAGCTCCAGAAATTGAGATTTTTAATTTTCCAAAAAAATTTGAAAAAAATAATAAATTTTTTATTCTCCCATACTTTGTCAAGCTTTGCGCAATTTTGCCAAGCTCCAAAATGCGAGATTTTTAATTTTTCATAAAAATATGAAAAAAATTAAAAATTTTTTATTCTCCCATACTTTGCCAAGCTTTGCCGAACTTTGCCAAGCTCCAAAATGCGAGATTTTTAATTTTTCATAAAAATATGAAAAAAATTCAAAATTTTTTATTCTCCCATACTTTGCCAAGCTTTGCCGAACTTTGCCAAGCTCCAAAATGCGAGATTTTTAATTTTTCATAAAAATATGAAAAAAATTATGGTTTTTTTATTCTCCCATACTTTGCCAAGCTTTGCCGAACTTTGCCAAGCTCCAAAATGCGAGATTTTTAATTTTTCATAAAAATAGAAAAAAATTCAAAATTTTTTATTTTCCCATACTTTGCCAAGCTTTGCCGAACTTTGCTAAGTTCCAGAAATTGAGATTTTTAATTTTCCATAAAAATAGAAAAAAATTCAAAATTTTTTATTCTCCCATACTTTGCCAAGGTTTGCCGAACTTTGCCAAGCTCCAAAATGCGAGATTTTTAATTTTTCATAAAAATATGGAAAAAATGCAAAATTTTTTATTCTCCCATACTTTGCCAAGGTTTGTCGAACTTTGCCAAGCTCCAGAAATTCAGATTTTCAATTTTCCAAAAAAATAATAAAAAAATAATAAATTTTTTTTTCCCATACCTATTTTCTTGTTTCTATACTTTTCCTAAGTGTCCGCGTACTTTAATAATCGTTATTAATCATGTACATTCCAAAGCTTGGGAAACGCTCATTAGCCATACTTTGCCAAGCTTTGCCGAATTTTGCCAAGCTTTCCCATACTTTGCTGGATTTCGCCCAAGCTTCCTCTTCCACGCGGGGCAGTATAGTACTGTACAGAGTAGTATAGTTATTTTTCAGTATAGTAGGGTATAAATCACTCTCGTTCATCACAACTTTGCAAATGTATAGGAGGCTTTCCATGTCAAGTGATCCAGGTCTTACGGTGTAATGCTTATTTCGATAATTTTTTTCTTTTAAACTATTGAACATAAAAATTTGGCAAAGTACATTTTGGAAAGGGTTTTTCATGCTCTTTCTATAAAAAATAAACATTAAAAAAAAAATTGTTTGACCCAAAAAAATCAAAATTATGAATAAATTTTAATTTTTTGGAAAAAGGTCCCATTTTTTTAACGAAAGGTGAGGTTTTTTGCCTAAAAGGACATATAAATGAAAAAATGGGACAAGAATGTTTAAACATTAAAAAAATGAATTTTCTCGTAAACAGAACTAAAAACCGGGTTTAGAGCGCTCCGGTGAGTAGAAACCTCTGTTTTTCAATGTTTAAACATTCTTCTCCCACTTTTCCATTTATATGTTCTTTTAGGAAAAATCTTCAGATTTCGTTTTTAAAAAAAATGGGACCTTTTTCCAAAAAATTAAAATTTATTTTTAATTTTGATTTTTTTGGGCCAAAAAAATTTTTTTTTAAATGCTTATTTTCAATCGAAAGAGCATGAAAAAACCTGTCCAAAATATACCTTGCCGAATTTTTATGCTTAATAGTTTAACAGTAAAAAATTATCTAAATAAGCATTGTACTGAAAAACCCAAAAATTTAACCCCCTCCCCCTCGGAAAATATTGGACTAGGTAGAAAAATATTTTCACGAAAAATTACTATCGATTAGTACTATAAAAGCCCCAAGGTTTGCTACGATTGGAGAAAAATTTATCTCCACCTGGATTACTTGAGCCTCTGGAAAGTAAAACCACACATAAAATGTATTCAATCATTTTCATTGACTTGTAATAAATAAAAAAATTAATGCTTTAAAAATAAATTTTAACCAAGTTTATCTTTTAAAAGTAGATGAAATAAATAAAACTGAAATTTGTATTTAGCACATTAACTTTTAGGCATCAGTACTAATGTCAGTGCAAATTTTTAGTGATGCACTTCGAGCGAGTCTCGTCTCGAAAAACCGAGAATCTCGCGAGAAAAACAATGAAAACAATTGAATGTAATGTTTTCATCTCTTTTCTTTTATGAAAGGACAGAGTCTCGTCGTGCATCACTACAAATTTTATATGTGGTTTTACTTTTCGAAGGCTCACTTGACATCGAATGCCTCATATATATAGGTAAATAATCATTAAAAAGTCCGGACAGTGTGTAAAAGTGATCTTAGTGCGTAAAAGTTACGTTTACGCACTGTTTTAAAAATGACACTTTAAACACACTTTTTTTCATTTATACTCCTGCCCTATTGGCCTTACGCTCTCGACAAGAGTTCTCGCCAGAGAAGAGGGAAACTATAGAAAAACCTCTTCTGAGTACAACCGGTTTATCGATAGTCTAGTTTCGGCGGTAGGCATTGGACAATAATCGACAATGCACACCGTCGCACCTAGACGTCAAACCTCCCGCTCAGAATATCTCACCTGTCAGAAAAAAATCCCCAGCTGACGGAGGGCGCGAACCTCGCTCGCACCACCCGCAAAGCCGGAGCTCCAACCAACTGAGCCATTCCGTCGGATACTTTAAACACACTTTTCCATGTGTAAAATTCAATTTTAGAGGTTAGTGTTCCAAAATTTTTTTTCTAATTTTCTAAAATTAATAAAAGAAATTTAAATTTGTTTTCAAAAATTTTCTTAAATAAATTTTTTGTTACCAGACTGTGAAAATACACTAATATACCAATTATTAGTTCATTAGATCAAATAATTTATAAGTTAAGGAACAACGCTATGAACATTACTACCCAGTGGACACAAAAATTACTATATGTTTTAAGATCGTTCCTAAAACGTTTTTAGAACGTTTCATGTCTCTTGTCTGACATGAAGCGTTTTAAAAACGTTCTAAAAACGTTCCTGATGCTCTTTGCTGACAGGGTATATTGCAATTCTCTATATTTTTCCTGTTGCGTTAAAGCGATACAATCTCATTTGAGATTGGCTCTTGGCAAAGGTGACCGGTCGTAGTTTTTCTTTTTTTAATTCGAATTCGAATCTTCAAAACGATGATTTTTATCTTCGACTGCATGGATGACTCGTAAGTGCCCTTGATGATTTAAGGTGCACAAATTTGTAAATATTCTGTGGTTTAAAAATAAAAGAGAGTGAATCTAGTCGTGCGACGAGTTGTGATTTATTTCATTTAATTGTTTTATTTATGGACATGGAATATATGGACAGGGCATATGGGTGCGGGGGATACATTGTAGTCCGTAAAGTTGAGTCTAAAGCAGAGTCCACAATAAGAGAAGGTGCGCATCGACGTCCATAGCTATAGATATATCACAGCATACGTTAGTATACCTATTGCTATAGACGTCGATGCGCACCTTCTCTTATTGTGGACTCTGCTTAAATTGAGAGAAGGAGCGCATCTACGTTCATAGCTGTAGGTATACCACAGCATACTTTAGTATACCTATAGCTATGGACGTCGATGCACACCTTCTCTCATTGTGGACTCTGCTTAAGGGGAGAAGTGCGTGTTGCGCATATACCGGTTGGCAATTAGCGGATTGGTTAACAAAATATACGTGACATATGGCGCTATATCTGTTTATGTCGATGTGAAAAGTGTCAAATGAGTGTGGATTAAAGTGTGCTATTACAGTTTAAAAAATGGACAAACCTGGAAAATGTATTGTAAAAACATACAAAAATGCTGTTGCAATAAAAAAGGTTCAAATGAAATTTAAGGATTGACTTATCATCGGTAAGAAATACAAAATGTGTGTTTTAAGGTTATCTTTATGAAGATAAATAAAGATAAATACAAGTAAATAATAAATAAACTATATTTTATTATTATTATAAACATAAGGTTGCAGGTTTTCAAAGAATTAACAAATTAGAGCGAAACAGGCAAATGCTCTTAAAGTAGATAAGGAAATATGACAGATTCACATCTTGTTTTTTCTCAACATTTTTTTGTTTTCATTTTGACAGGTCTATTTCATACATGGTGAGGTTGAAAAAAATGCTGGCCTTTTTGTAAGTAATTAAAATTATTTTTATGATTTTGAGTTATGTAATATATAGTTTTTGATACTTTGATATCATTCTATTTTTCCAGTGCTTTTATAAAATTAAAGATACTAATCAAAAGGTAGTGGAAAAGGAAGAAACCAAATTGTCTCCAGAAATGATTCAGGATTACATAAATAAAGATTATCCTGAGGAGAATCTAAAATTCTGAAATAAACAAAACTTTTTTTCGTTGTAATCTGGATATTTAAAAATAATTTTTAGTAGTAAAATTTTTTCTTAAAATAATATGGAATTATCTAGATCACATTTGTCCTGAAGAAAACACTTTAAAAAGAAGTCTCTCGCCAGTCCCTAATGAACCTGATAGGAAGTGCTATAAAATATCACACGACAATGAAATTGGTAAATATATTATTAGAGTTGGGAGGCAATGATAAAAACAACACCGAGATATAATTGAAAGAATATTTTAATAGTTAACGATTAGAAGATACAACGAACGATAAAGAGTATGGCTTTTACTTTTTCAATTTAGAGAGTTGAGAAAATACTGTGTTAGTGTAAGTGTGAATAAAAAGGCGTGTTTCGAAAAGGGCGACAAGAGCGCAATCTATATAATATTAAGTTTTTAATTTGAATGAAAGGCAGGAATTGTTATCTCTAACACTCTCCCTCAATTCTCGACCAGAGATGATATAACTGATTTGATTCCGAAATTGGAAATGCTTTTCAAAAATTTTGGCCCAGAAAGGCCCTTTGTGAGGGCATCTGCAATCATCTGATCCGTAGGCTGATACTTAAGATCGACTGGATAATCTTTCAAGTCCTGTCGAATGAAATGATGCTTCACATCAATGTGCTTCGATCTAGTACACAGGATTCTCGGCGATCTTTCTAGCTCCATTGTTGTCATTGTAGATTGTCAGGTTGGCAAATTTTGATAATCGCAGATCTCGGAAAAGGCGGATGAGATACACAGCTTCTTTTGCTGCGTCGGAGATGGCCATATATTCAGCCAGGGTTTTTGAGAGCGCGGTTGGGCGCTGCTTTTGCAACTCCCATGATATGGCTGCTACTTCAAAAATAAAAATTGAGCTAGTGTATGATCTTCTGTCGATTGTATAGTTGACCCAATCGGCATCGACTAAGGATGTTAAGGGCTTAGAGACCTTTTGAAATTTGAGTCCAAAATCCTTAGTTCCTTGGACGTAGCGGAGGACTTGTTTCGCTTCTGTCCAATGTAGTTGTTTTGGATTGTGGCTAAATTGTCCCAGTACACTAACTGCGTGTGCAATGTCGAGCCTTGTCCCGATCGCTGCGTACATCAACAAGCCTATTAATTCTCGGTAAGGGAATTTTTCAGCGTTTTCGGCTTCTTCTGCGTTGTCATAAAATTTTGATCCAGGGACAAGGGGCGTGCTGACTGGTTTGTAGGAGCTCATGTTGAACTTATGCAGAATTTCATTTAAATGTTCGTCGTATTTTTTGAACCTTCTAGAATAAGGAAAAAAAGGATTTATGTATGTCTGAAATAAATTTCATTGAAATTTCAAGCTTTTTTACCGGAGAAGAATTTTAACTTACATAAAACATGCATCTCAAAAATGGCTCCAGTGCAGACATTTTCGAATATTTATTAATTAAAATTAGTAATTTTTAAGTTGAATATGTAAGTTAATAACTACTTAAAATATTTTTACTATATTTCCTTTCCTTCCATTAAAAAAAAAATTATCTAACAAATGCTTCTTATAGCCCACTGTAGTGGTGTTGCTCTTTTAACGCGTTTTTCTCAAAACACAGTTTTTGAAATCTGCAAGCAGTATAACTCAAACAATTTTCAATATTTTTAATCGGATTTTTTTATTACATTTTTAAAATTAAATTTTGAATAGAAATACGTAGGGGTTTTTTGATAAGTTAATTTACACAATTGTTATAAACAATTAAGTGTCATTTTTTTTCTCAAAAAATGAGTTTTATCTTCAAATGCTTGCCAATTACACAAAAATCAATATTTTTAAAATCCCCTACGTATTTCTGTAGCTATTCTCATGTAGATTAAGAAAAAATTTTTTTTTGTTTCTAGACTGAAATTTACATTACTTATACTGCTTGCCGTAGAGCTCCTGGAAAAAAATATGCATTACTAAAATGGTTCCTGTGCCGCCATTTTGGAATATTTATTAATAAAAACTTGTAATTTTTTACTTAAATATACAGTTAATAACTTCCTAAAACATTATAACTATATATCCTTTCCTTCCATTAAAAAAAAATTCCTGAAAAACCTTGTTTTTGAGGCATTTACAGTGGTGTAACCCTTTAATTGATTCAGCATCTTCTGGACACGCTGTAAAATTGTAGGATCACTTTTCTCAGATACGATTCGTTGAAGCATCTTCTGCATTATTTGCGGCATCTCCATGTCTACATGGGTGTCCATTTTTCCGTTTAAATAGGCTGTCTCGATGTCCAATTTGGTTAAATAAAGGTTAAATTTGGCTGCTACTGCTATTAACGATCTGAAGGAGCTGAGGTGAGGAATGGGAGCGAATGTTTAAAAACTTATTTTATTTAAAAATTGGAATTTTTACTTAATTAAATTAATTTAAATGAATTAAATATTTAATAAATATTTATAAACGTGTAAATGGATTTCATAAATATGTAAGTTTTTATCATGGATGTAAGTCTTATGTTCATGGTTTTTATGTCTAAAAATGGTAAAAAAAATGTATATGGTAGAAGATAAAACTATGGGTAAAAATAGTTTTAACGAAAAGATCAGAGTTTAATATAAATTTAATTTTACAGATTCGAATGCTAAAAGGTTCGTAGATCGAGCAACATCTATTTTTCCAGAAAGAAGATTTAATTACATTTATACGGAAAAAATTGCATCAGTAGATAAAGTAATAGTAAAATTGAACGAAAAGCAGTTTGTTCTTGACAATGTTGTGATGAAGCTTGAGGACCTTAGAAAACTGAACACGGATTTATAAAAACGACAATTTGGTAAAGTAACGCACGCAAAAATTCCAAAAGTTTACAGTCCTGAATTGCGTACTTTTGCTTTAACTCTGCATTATTATTCGCCTGCTTCTTATTCTTATGCAAGACGTAAATTTCATTCTTCTCTTCCACATCCTAGAACTATATCTAAATGTTATACAGTAGTAAATTGTGATCCCGGTATTTGCTTAGAGCCACTAGATGGTATAAAAGTGCTTGCTCAAGAGGCTGATTATCTTTTGGTTGTTTCACTAATGTTTGATGGCATACACATTATGAAAAGTACGGAAAATGATAAAAAGAACTTTGTTAATTTTGGAAAATCTGTTCCTGTTGACGAAAATAAAACTCTTACTGTAGCTACAAAAGCACTAATTTTTATGGTTAACTGTATTAATCAATCGTGGAAGATTCCTATTGTCTATTTTTTACATATTGAGTTAAATGCAGAAAAATAGCAGGATTTGTTAATCAATGTTTGATTGCTTTGAATGAGTGTAATGTTGTCTCACTTACATTTGACGAAACACGTACAAATATTTCTGCTGACAAAAAATTAAAATTAATTAGGAATATTTTGGCAAGTTGGTCAATTTGTGGGATTGGAATGGGAAATTAATTAAGTGGAAATATTTTGATCTATTATATACAATTCAGTCAACATAATCATTGATTATGTTGACATTTGAGAAAGCATTTGAGAAATAAAATGCAAGCAGCACATATTAATTATATTAGACAAAAAATGAAAGTTCGTTTAGTCGCTCAGTTATTTAGTAAATTGGTTGCAGATTCTCTTAGAGTATGTAAAGACGATCTTAAACTTCCTGATTTTTTAAATTGTGGTATAACAATAAAATTTTTAGAAACAGTCAACGATCTTTTTGACATTTTCAATTCGGGAAGTATGAAGGGTTATGATTTTCATAGAGGTTTGAATTCTGTAAATTATAAGAAATGCTGTTAATAAAGATTTAATTTTTAATAAGTTGGATGATTAAAAATCTTAAGTCTACTGATGGTAAATTGTTAATAAAATCTTTAAATCAGACTGGGTTTGTTGGACTTTTGGTATGCATTAAAAGCTTAAAAGGAACGTATAAAAATTATGCGAAAGGGGCAACTATCCATTAAAATATATTCCCACATATAAATTAAGCCAAGACCATCTCTATGGAACATATTTCAATTCTTCATGTTACATCTGGAAACGTTTCCTCTTTAAACGTTATCAATATATCTACAGAGACTTTTCGTTTATGTGAAACTGTCGATTGTTCTTGGTCTACAGAAAGTGAATGTGTAGAACTGTGTTGTGAAGAATGTTTAGATGCATTGACAGGCTCTTATTCTTGTGTTGAATACAGTTTAATTGCATACAAAAATCTGGGCGGACTCTGCTATACTTCCGATGATGTTTTCATAATTTTCCAAAAAGCTGAAAAAGCTATTAGATTTGCATTTAAAGAAACTGTCGGAAAAATACTAAAACTCGAATTTTCTGATATTTACCTTACTACAATGGTTCTTAAAGAATTTCTTGATTCTGAAGTCATTTTCCAAAGTTTGTTTAAACATAATCACAATCAAGAAGAACTCGAAAATCATCGTGTTTATTAAATTCGATGTATTATTTAAAAATACATTACAACAAGACTGTTTTACATTGCAAAGTCAGCTACTGGCAATAATATTAAAACTAGACAGTTTTATACGATCCAGTTTAAGGGACATTAGATAGTCATTTTGTGATAGATATTGTTTGTTAGAATTTTAGTGCATGTGCGTTTCAACAGTAGTTATATTTTGTTATATTTAAAAGCAAAAGTTTTTATGGTAAAGATTTTCTAAGTTAATCAAGAGTCATTTATATATTTTTCCAAATTATTGTTATTTACAGTTAGTTTTTTAGCCATTGACAATAAGATAGTCAAATAAAAGACTAAAGCCATTATTTAAAAAACAGGAAACCTAAAGAAGTCGTAAACTATACTAAATAATTATCTACTTTATATTAAAAATGTAAAATTATTATTAATATTGTTCTTCAAATAGATGGATATATTTTTAGTTTTACGAAGTATGTGGATATTAATATTGTTCTAAAAATTTATAAAAATATTAATTTCTCTGTAGAAAGTATTATTATTATTATTATTATTACTAGCTATCGTACCCGTCTTCGACGGGTTTTAGTTTCTATAGATACATTCAATAATGTGTCTACCAGTCTCGAAAAATAGGAAATAGTGGCGAATTTAATTTGACTGGAGAAATAATAATTAGCTACCATTAACTATTTCATTATAAAAATATTACTATTTTAAAACAATGATTGACTTTTTATCATCAAATAATTTATTTTTTATTGATTAAAATGCAGTAAACAATGTTTGTCAATTATTTGTAGAAATTTAATTATAGTAATTTAAGTTAATCCCAAAGGACAACGCACAAAATGTACAGAAATTGGCTTTCGGCTAAATTGGCTGAAACTTGAGGAAGATATTCTTTGGGATGTTCTGAACAAATTATGTATGGGGCAAAATGCCCCAGAAAGAATATTTTTCGAGTTACACGCGATAGAAGTGAGGAAAATATAAAAGCATAGAGTACTCACATTTTAGAAATTCTGAGGTGCTATTATGTGACTTTACACATCTGATTAACTTTTAGGGTCAGTTAAGCTTCTTTGTATTAGTAATGATAGTGAAGAAATAGTATGAGTTTAATAAATGCGATTTAAGAGTGAAGTAAACTTCAGAATGGTAGAATAGCAATGTAAGATTAGAATAGAAGTGAGTAAATGAATAATCTGATTAACTTTTAGGGTGAGTTAAGCTTCTTTGTACTAGTAATGATAGTGAAGAAATAGTATGAGTTTAATAAATGCGATTTAAGAGTGAAGTGAACCTCAGAATGGTAGAATAGCAATGTAAGATTAGAATAGAAGTGAGTAAATGAATAATCTGATTAACTTTTAGGGTGAGTTAAGCTTCTTTGTACTAGTAATGATAGTGAAGAAATAGTAAGAGTTTAATAAATGCGATTTAAGAGTGAAGAAAACGTATTCGTGTCATAAGAAGTTTTTAAGACATCGTTAAGAGATCCAGGTGCTTATCAGTTGGTTTTATTTGGTTATTGTACCGTCAGAATTAGCATTACCCAATGTGCACCACGAGGAGGTAGCATGATCGGATTTTGCACATCATTTAATCCTAAAAAGGACAGATTGATTTTAAATATATTTCGTCCTGATTTTTTTGTTATTCCAAATATTTATTTATGGACGTGGTCTATTTCCAGCATCAAGAATGACATCTATGAGTCTTGTCGATGGATATCGGATGTTTTGTAAGTGCTGAGCGTATCCAACATAATATAAGACACTGGTGATGTGTGCACAAGTGCCAAGAGTACGCGCACCGCACTTACATGTACAATAATATCCTTGAATTACATCTGTAATATCATCATCTTCATCTGATGGTTTGTAAGATATCCATAACTGGTGTCTTGCTGCTCTTGTAAATCTGGAGTAAACTCTCACTCTTAGAAAGCCACGCTCAGGAATCATGTTGACATCTCTTAACATTTCAATTTGGAATTCTTCGTCTCCTTCTCTTTGTAACTTGTCCTGCACGTACGAAGGTGCTAAGTGGACTTGATATACACCAATTGTGAGGTCTTTGAGATCATCTATATCTAAAAGCGGAAAGTCGTGTACATGATTAGCATCCAATCTTACCCATCTTTGTGCATTACGCGCTGCCAGATTCTCCAATTGAACTCGCTGCTGAACTGCATTTACTTCCCTAGATTTTTCTAGCATGTAACGAGCTAATTCTTCATTTGCTTCTCGCATTTCAAGAAGAGGACGAAACTTGTTAATGATTGCACCAGCGATGCGATAGAAATCGCCAAGATGTGGTAAATGATGCATTGATAGAGTCAACTGAAGGAATTTAAAAATAGACTTTAGGTGTCCATTACGAGCTTCTACAACCCATCTGCTCTTTGTAATTAGACGTGAATCATTGGCTTCTTCAGTTGTCAATTGTCTTCTTCCTTGTTCAAGAAGAGGAGGCATTTTCCAGACAATTCCTAGTCTTGTCAACAATTGTTTTGCATCACGATATCCTCTATCTATTAGAACAATGTCATTTTCGCGAAACCAATCTCTCATTCTTTCGGCATCTCTGTTAAATTCATTTTCAAGAATTGCTGCATCATTGTTTCTTGCGTCGGAAAAATAGGGTCCTTGTATTTCCAAAATATATCCATCTGGTGCTACCACAAGTACAGGTTTTAATAAATGACGCCTCTTATGAACAGAGAAAGACTGACGTAATGTGCGAAAATTACTGCTTTTTGGTATGTAACTGTACGTTCCATCGATCACAGCAATAACACGGCGATTATTTGGCTCCACATTATACAGTGTATTTGCAAAATCAGTAACATGTTGTGCAATGTACTCTTCACGAGTAATTGCTTGAAAACCTATGTTTTCAGGAACAAATATTGTCATTAAGCATTGTCGAACACTTGAAATTGCTAAACTTACAGCTTGTCTACTCGAATAACCAAACATTAATTGGAGAAAATCATCTGACAGTCCTTGGCGCATCTTACAAAGAAATATCAACAGATCTTTTTTTGATACATATCTACGACCTCCCACACAAGGTATACCTTCTGAACAAAATTCGTATAATTCCAGAAATTGGAGTTTTGTAATAGGAGAAACACTGTGAAATTCTTCTTCAGTGAAAGAACTTTTATCCTCGATAATTTTTTTATTTAAGGCTACATTACCTTGTCGAAGTCCTTGTAATATACGTTGAAGATCAGGACCTTTAAGAATATAAGGTTTATTTATAAAACGCAGGCCATGCAAAAGCACTTCAGGAAAGTACCCACGATGATCAAGATGATGCGGACATGCTCTAACTCCTTCAGGAATGTAAATATCACGTAAGATAAAAACATTTAATCTACAATCAAAAGATATTCTATTAACATTGTTATCATCGTTGCATATAACGCAGGTATGACTGGATGTTTGAGTTAAAACATTAAGTCTAATGCAAGTCGGATCGCGTTCTATGTCTTGTATCTCTTTAACGACAGTTTTTAAAAGATTAAAAGATTTATAATTGAAAGAATTTATTATAGTATAATGATAGAAGTAAACAGTACAAGAGCTCTATTTTATATGAAGCGATCTCCAGACGAGAACTCTATCCCTTGCCTTGCCTCTCTGCCCGCAAATAAGCCAATCCCTTCCACTTTATCGATTATCTTATTGTACATGTAAGTCCGTTGCGCGTACTCTTGGCACTTGTGCACACATCACCAGTGTCTTATATTATGTTGGATACGCTTAGCACCTCATCATTCTACTATAATAAATTCTTTCAATTATAAATCTTTTAATCTTTTAAAAACAATTGAAGGAATTTCTGTAGATTTTAAAGGTTTTTACGTCTCTACTTTTTTTATATTAATTTTCTGATTTATTTTTGGTTTTTTATTGTTGATGAATACTTATTACATTTATAAGGAGTTCCATTAGCACTATTTTTTATTTTATTTTATGTTAATCGAAAGCAGGTATTCTAAGACATTTGAATTTATTAAATATAATTTTTAGTTTCTAAAATAATGGCTTGGAGAAATGAATTAACTTGCTTTATTTGTAACAGACGTTCTGTTCTTAGACAAATGAGTCGCATAGATAGCCAAGAAAATGTTTTTAAACGCGATATTTGCATTACGAGACGCGAAGCAATGAATAGACCTTTCCTTGAAATCACAAATGTTACAAGAATTTGTATAAATTGTAATCAGTCTGTCGTTAAAGAGATACAAGACATAGAACGCGATCCGACTTGCATTAGACTTAATGTTTTAACTCAAACATCCAGTCATACCTGCGTTATATGCAACGATGATAACAATGTTAATAGAATATCTTTTGATTGTAGATTAAATGTTTTTATCTTACGTGATATTTACATTCCTGAAGGAGTTAGAGCATGTCCGCATCATCTTGATCATCGTGGGTACTTTCCTGAAGTGCTTTTGCATGGCCTGCGTTTTATAAATAAACCTTATATTCTTAAAGGCCCTGAACTTCAACGTATATTACAAGGACTTCGACAAGGTAATGTAGCCTTAAATAAAAAAATTATCGAGGATAAAAGTTCTTTCACTGGAGAAGAATTTCACAGTGTTTCTCCTATTACAAAACTCCAATTTCTGGAATTATACGAATTTTGTTCAGAAGGTATACCTTGTGCGGGAGGTCGTAGATATGTATCTGTCGTAGGCAAATAGAAGAATCCGTCATTTAGCTAAATGCCTAGGCGTTTAGCGAAACGGCGCCGAATAGACGAATGGACTTGAAAAATGATTAAATTCGTCTATTTGCCTAAAAAGCTTAGGCGTTTAGCGAAATGACTAGGCAATTTTCAAATTGCCTAAAGCTGTTTAGGCAATTAGAAGAAAATCATTTTTACCAATAAATCGTAATGGAGAAAATGAAAAAATAAATTTAATATTTGAAATAAAAGTTAAAGGTGTCAATGATTTTCGTCATAATCACTTCGACTAACACTCATTGTATTTTAGAAAAAAATATAAATTTAAATTAAATTCGCGTTTGCACGTTACCGTTAATTTATATTTCGATAGTACGAGCAGTGTGAAGATACTAAATTAAATTAAATTTTCTAACGAATATTTAAATTACTCAATTAATTTTGTTTTGATCTTTTGTTAATTAATTTTGTTTTGATCTTTTGTTAATGGATTATGACGAAAATCATTGACACCTTTAACTTTTATTTCAAGTATTAAATTTATTTTTTCATTTTCTCCATTACGATTTATTGGTAAAAATAATTTTCTTCTAATTGCCTAAACAGCTTTAGGCAATTAGACAATTGCCTAGTCATTTCGCTAAACGCCTAAGCTTTTTAGGCAAATAGACGAATTTAATCATTTTTCAAGTCCATTCGTCTATTCGGCGCCGTTTCGCTAAACGCCTAGGCATTTAGCTAAATGACGGATTCTTCTATTTGCCTACGACATATCAAAAAAAGATCTGTTGATGTTTCTTTGTAAGATGCGCCAAGGACTGTCAGATGATTTTCTCCAATTAATGTTTGGTTATTCGAGTAGACAAGCTGTAAGTATAGCAATTTCAAGTGTTCGACAATGCTTAATGACAATATTTGTTCCTGAAAACATAGGTTTTCAAGCAATTACTCGTGAAGAGTACATTGCACAACATGTTACTGATTTTGCAAATACACTGTATAATGTGGAGCCAAATAATCGCCGTGTTACTGCTGTGATCGATGGAACGTACAGTTACATACCAAAAAGCAGTAATTTTCGCACATTACATCAGTCTTTCTCTGTTCATAAGAGGCGTCATTTATTAAAACCTGTACTTGTGGTAGCACCAGATGGATATATTTTGGAAATACAAGGACCCTATTTTTCCGACGCAAGAAACAATGATGCAGCAATTCTTGAAAATGAATTTAACAGAGATGCCGAAAGAATGAGAGATTGGTTTCGCGAAAATGACATTGTTCTAATAGATAGAGGATATCGTGATGCAAAACAATTGTTGACAAGACTAGGAATTGTCTGGAAAATGCCTCCTCTTCTTGAACAAGGAAGAAGACAATTGACAACTGAAGAAGCCAATGATTCACGTCTAATTACAAAGAGCAGATGGGTTGTAGAAGCTCGTAATGGACACCTAAAGTCTATTTTTAAATTCCTTCAGTTGACTTTATCAATGCATCATTTACCACATCTTGGCGATTTCTATCGCATCGCTGGTGCAATCATTAACAAGTTTCGTCCTCTTCTTGAAATGCGAGAAGCAAATGAAGAATTAGCTCGTTACATGCTAGAAAAATCTAGGGAAGTAAATGCAGTTCAGCAGCGAGTTCAATTGGAGAATCTGGCAGCGCGTAATGCACAAAGATGGGTAAGATTGGATGCTAATCATGTACACGACTTTCCGCTTTTAGATATAGATGATCTCAAAGACCTCACAATTGGTGTATATCAAGTCCACTTAGCACCTTCGTACGTGCAGGACAAGTTACAAAGAGAAGGAGACGAAGAATTCCAAATTGAAATGTTAAGAGATGTCAACATGATTCCTGAGCGTGGCTTTCTAAGAGTGAGAGTTTACTCCAGATTTACAAGAGCAGCAAGACACCAGTTATGGATATCTTACAAACCATCAGATGAAGATGATGGAGATGATGATATTAAAGATGTAATTCGAGGATATTATTGTACATGTAAGTGCGGTGCGCGTACTCTTGGCACTTGTGCACACATCACCAGTGTCTTATATTATGTTGGATACGCTCAGCACTTACAAAACATCCGATATCCATCGACAAGACTCATAGATGTCATTCTTGATGCTGGAAATAGACCACGTCCATAAATAAATATTTGGAATAACAAAAAAATCAGAACGAAATATATTTAAAATCAATCTGTCCTTTTCAGGATTAAATGATGTGCAAAATCCGATCATGCTACCTCCTCGTGGTGCACATTGGGTAATGCTAATTCTGACGGTACAATAACCAAATAAAATCAACTGATAAGCACCTGGATCTCTTAACGATGTCTTAAAAACTTCTTATGACACGAATACGTTTTCTTCACTCTTAAATCGCATTTATTAAACTCTTACTATTTCTTCACTATCATTACTAGTACAAAGAAGCTTAACTCACCCTAAAAGTTAATCAGATTATTCATTTACTCACTTCTATTCTAATCTTACATTGCTATTCTACCATTCTGAGGTTCACTTCACTCTTAAATCGCATTTATTAAACTCATACTATTTCTTCACTATCATTACTAGTACAAAGAAGCTTAACTCACCCTAAAAGTTAATCAGATTATTCATTTACTCACTTCTATTCTAATCTTACATTGCTATTCTACCATTCTGAAGTTTACTTCACTCTTAAATCGCATTTATTAAACTCATACTATTTCTTCACTATCATTACTAATACAAAGAAGCTTAACTGACCCTAAAAGTTAATCAGATGTGTAAAGTCACATAATAGCACCTCAGAATTTCTAAAATGTGAGTACTCTATGCTTTTATATTTTCCTCACTTCTATCGCGTGTAACTCGAAAAATATTCTTTCTGGGGCATTTTGCCCCATACATAATTTGTTCAGAACATCCCAAAGAATATCTTCCTCAAGTTTCAGCCAATTTAGCCGAAAGCCAATATCTGTACATTTTGTGCGTTGTCCTTTCCACCAGTTTTGCTTCCTCGTGAGGAAGCTTTGTAGTCGTTTAATTTACAAAATTTTTAAAAATCCTTTTGACAAATTTTCTTCTATATGGGACTATGTTATATAAGACTCTGAACAATTGTCCGGATGTGTGTATGTGTGTGTATGTATGTGTGTGTGTGTGTGTTTGGATCCCGATTTTTGTGAACACGATAACTCGAAGAGGTTTTAACGAATTTGGCTAAAATTTAGCTGGTATGTTTATCATAAAAATATCTCGAACTGGATTGATAGACTTTAAAAAATTCTCAGAAAAAATTTTTTTTTTGACTTTTTTCTAAAACAAAATTTTTTTTCAAAAATTTTGTTTTAAGTTGGTTATTGAAGTTAATATATAATAAAATCTTATTCTTTGCATCAAGACGAATCGATTGGTATATAAAAAGAATAAATTGTATGAGAATTTATAGAGTTAATCACAATTAAAGCTGAAAAATTCGCATTTTTCTCAAAAAATAAGTTCTTTCCGCAAAATTATGTTGCTGTATAAGAAAATCTTACTTACTTATTTCTAAAATTTTATTCTTTGCATCAAGACGGATCGATTGTTATATATAAAGTATATATTGTATTTAAATTTATAAAATTAAAACCAATTACAGACACAAAATTTGCATTTTTAATAAAAATTCATTTTTTCTTAAGAATCATGTTGCTGTACAATAAAATGTTATTATTTATTGAAAAATAAATCTAAAATCTTATTCCTTGCATCAAGACGAATCGATTGATGTATGTAAAATATATATTCTATTGAAAATTATAGAATTAATTACAATTAAAGATGAAATATTCATTTTTTTATTAAAAATTTTATTTTGTTCATTTAGGATTAAAACAAATTTTATAAATATTTTTTTGATTTTATAAATATTAGATCGTATTGGAAATTACTTAAAAATTAAATATACTTAATATACTTAATTATAATTATAATAAATATAACAAATTTTTAAAATTAATTTTTAATTAGATTTGAAGACAACAACATGGAAAATATGTCAATACGTGACAATAAGTTAGTGCTTCCTCCACGAGGAAGCAAATTTTTTTGCTGATCGTATAGAGGAAGCAAAATGTTCATGTAATGAACATCTAGATTTACAACTTGTTTGGAGTTATAGTTAAGTCAAATTTGAACAAATTGTATTATAATTGCTTAAATCTAAAATAAGACCAATATAATAGTTAACCCTACAATTAAAATAATAAAACTTTTTACTATCTAAGTTTTTCTCCAGTAGCATAATGCAAGTATCGATTCACAAGTATTCTTGAATTTCTGTAGTATGAATTTTATCATTAAAAATCTTCATTTTCAATACTTGAAAAATAGTTTTAAAGCTATGAATTAATATTTTTCAATATTGTTTACCATTTTTAATATTTTCGAACTTTTGCAATTAAAAATTTTTTGATTAATTGGATAAACAAATTATTCTAAATTCCATTATTTTGACGTCAAAAGTTTAAAAGATATACATTAAAAAAAAAAATTAGAAATTTTCCATTTTTGAAATTTTTTTAAGAAATTGAATACCTCTCGTTCTAATTAATATGTTTAAAAACTGTAAATTTATTGTTCATATATATCTCACAAAAGTCAACTGATTAATTTACTGCAATCTATCAAAATGTAAAAATTGTTTTGCGAAAAACAATGTCCTGTAACCAAGATGTAAGTATAAAAATGTTTTAAAAAAATTTTAAAAATCTGAATTTTTCAAATTTTATATTTTTAATGAAATGCATTTTAATGATCTATAATTCATTATTACATGTTATATGGTCAGATTTTAGCATAATTTTTCCAAAAATTGTCTCTTATATAAATAGATAATTTTTTTTTTTTTTAATTTTTCGAAAACATTTTTATACTTATATCTGAAATATGGAATAGTATTTTTTGCTAAATTATGCTAAAATGTGACTAAATAACATCTTATACTCAATTATAGATCGTTTAAAAGCAATACATTAAAAAATCTAAAATTTTTAAAATTTCGATTTTTTGAAAACATTTTTATGTTTACATCTTAGTTATAGGACACAAACTTTGAAAAAATTATGCTAAAATTTTACTAATTAACATGTAACAATCAATTATAATACATTTAAACGCAATTCATTACAAAATATAAAATTGGGATATTTGCGATTTTTTTAATTTTTTAAAAATCATGTTTATATTTACATCTTACACTACCGGCAGAAATTGTCGGTACGGACGACGGGCGAGCTACGCAAAGTTGGTGCCGAAATTAAATTAACATATTTTATTATTGGAAAAATGTAGAAACTTGGTTCTTGGATCGTTTGAAAGCCAATTAAATTCTGCGTCGTTTGATATATAAATGAAAATTATTTGATATTTTTGAGAGATTTTATCATCTAAAAGATTTTGAAAAAAAATTAATTAATTTTTTTATTTTTGTGCACCATGTTTGTGTGGCTGCACATTCTAGAAAAATTTAGAGAAAAATTTTAAACTCTAGCAACATAATCTTTAAAGTCTCAGCTTTTATTTGAGCCTTGAAAATTGAAAATCCGTTCAGTAGTATTTTAAATATCTAAAAAAATGGCCAAGAATGTTGTTTTATAATTTAGGCGGTTATTTTACAAACTGTCATGATCAAACAGTCGTTTATTTCTACGAACAGATTTTCACTTTTCTAACTTTTTTCCCAAAATAAACGATTACTTGATGATGAAAGTTTGTAAAATGATAACTTATATATATATATATATATATATATATATATATATATATATATATATATATATATAATAATTAACTTTAACAATTATTAAATTTTTAATGAATATTTAATCTAAAGTTAAAAAAGGTTCCAAATATGACCCACTTTATATGCCGCTTATTCGGCCCTGCCGCAATGAACCAGATGAGCATCGAGAGTGCAATAAGTGTGTATCACCGCCTAAATAATAAAACAACATGCCTGGACATTTTTTTAGATATTTCAAAAACTACTGAACGGATTTTCAATTTTCAAGGCTCAAATAAAAGCTGAGACTTTAAAGATTATGTTGCTAGAGTTTAAAATTTTTTTTTAAATTTTTCTAGAATGTGCAGCCACACAAACATGGTGCACAAAAATAGAAAAATTAATTAATTTTTTTTCAAAATCTTTTAGATGATAAAATCTCTTAAAAATATCAAATAATTTTCATTTATATATCAAACGACGCAGAATTTAATTGGCTTTCAAACGATCCAAGAACCAAGTTTCTACATTTTGCCAATAATAAAATATGTTCATTTAATTTCGGCACCAACTTTTCGTAGCTCGCCCGTCGTTCGTACCTACAATTTCTGCCGGTAGTGTAGTTATAGGATATTTTATTGGCAAATCTGTTATAGAATGTTACTAAATAACATGTTGTACTCAATTATACAAAGTTTGAAAGCATTTTTTAAAAAAAGGTAAAATTTGAAAATTTCTGAATTTTTTGAAAAAATTTAATATTTCCCGTTCTAATTAATATTTTTCAAATCTGTAAAATTAAAAACCTTCCTTGGCCTAAGGTAAAACATTTTGCTAAATTTGGTTTCAAACGGTTGAACCGTTTTTAAGTGATTCGCGAACAAAGATTTTGTGACATACGGACATACATACATACATACACGAAATTTTTTATTTGCATTTTTGGAATCCTGGATGCTCAAAACGAATAAGTATGTGTAAAATTTTAAGTTCTGAGCAATGTGCAGACAAAAGTCTCATCTTATATATATATATATATATAGATTATTATTTGTTACGTGAATTTATTGTATATAATTATTTTTCAATTAAAATGCATTTTTATAACAATAATTTTCAAAATTGAGAATAAGGAATTCAACACAAATAAAACTGATTTAATTTTAAATTTCCCATAGATTACTCCTTAAATTAATTACTTTTAGCTATTTTAATATTTCGTATATGAAAAACGGAATTTTAATTTTTTTAATTTGTTTAAAACTTTAAATAAATTAAAAAATAAAATAATATAACTTCATGTCATCTTATATAAATGGTATTTCCCGAATATTTTCCTTATATTTATATAAGTAGCACCTGCGCATTAAGTCTACCAATAGAAAAGCAGCCAACCTAGCGCTTTCCTTTCTGATCTGCCAATAAGCCCCCCTCGCCCATACTTTAACTTTGAGGCCTGTCTCTATATTTCTTACTTCCATGGTTTTATTATTTAATTCGTTATTTTAATTTTGTTATTATACTTTATTTTGACCGATTTCTTTTTATATATATTGTTTAAGGTAGAAAGAACATACGCTATTTTTTTATTTATTTGTTATATTGTTTTTTATATTTTGGTATAAATTCCTGACGTAAGGCACCTTTTGTTTGTTTAAAATTGACCCCCTGTAACGCAATTTTTGCAATTTCACATGAGAAAAATACATTGTGTCACGTTTAGGAGAGTGTATTGTCGCGGTTTTTATTTATTTATTGAAATTAAAAAAAATCGTTACACTGTAATATTCGCATTAAAATACAACAGTATGCCAAATCTTAGCTCCCAGCTTAAAATCCCCGTACAGGATCCTTAAAGGATCCTCCTGGGATCCTGAACAGGTCCTGTGCAGGATTCCATACAGGATCCCGTGCTGGTCCTGTGCAGGATCCCGTACGGGATTTTGGAACAGGGTTCCTGTGCAGGTTCCGATGCAGGAACCTTAGTTATCAAAGATTTCTGTAAAGGTTCCTGTACAGGAACACTTGCAGGATCCTGTACAGGAAATTTAAAAAAAATTTATGTTAAGCAACATTTGACATACATAGACTTCATATTTTAATATGTTAGGCTCGTATATCAATGTTGGACAGAAAAATGTATTGCGCATTCGAGAAACTCATAGAAAACTACTGCGCAGGAGTTAAAAATATAAATAAATTAATTGAGGAAACCGTGTAGGATCCTTTAAGGGTTCCTCACAGGATCCTTTACACTTTAGTACCTGCAGTTTACAAAACTACAAAGGTTCCTGTACATGAACCTTTACAAAGTTTCCTGTACAAGATCCTGCAAGTGTTCCAGTACAGAAACCTTTACAGAAATCTTTGATAACTAAGGTTCCTGCATCGGAACCAGCACAGGAACCCTGTCCCAAAATCCCGTACGGGATCCTCTACAGGACCAGTACGGGATCCTGTATGGGATCCTGCGCAGGACCTGTACAGGATCCCAAGAGGATCCTTTAAGTATCCTGTACGGGGATTTTAAGCTGAGCTCGCCAGAGTATCACCAATAGGGTTCCGTTGGTACACCTTAGATGTACGGAACCCTAAAAAAGAACAAGTATAATTGAAGTAAAGTACTTCTTTATACCAATAAAGGAATGTAATTCTTAAACGATGAAAAATCCTTAAAAAATATTCTTAAAAGTCCCTTGAACTTGGTACTAAACATCTTTCAGAAGGTGTTATGTAAAAAAAGTAGAAAAATGAAATCCCCTTTGTGTAACTTTTTCATCTACATACCTATAGTGAGGAAATATAATATATATATATACTGTACTTCCGAGACAACCACCAGATTGAACTTTGATGTTTTTATTAGTTTGCAGGTGCAATCAAATTCAGGAAAACATCAAAAGTTAAAATACTAAAAAGAATATATATATATATATATATATATATATATATATATATATATATATATATATATATATATATATAAACGAACTTCATTCGAAGTAGATGTGAAGATAGGATGATGAGAGAAAGAGTTCACTGCAATGAAGAAGTAAGGGATGAAAGGAAGAAAAAAATTCTATGTGTGTGTGTAATAAAAAATGAAGGCGAAACACTTCGATCCTGCTTCTCCGGCTCGTTCCTCGTTAAGTTTACGAGCCGCTCGTAAAAATACCGTTCGTACTGGCTCTCGCCTCTTTGGTAATGTCTTCATCTTCAGAAAACTGACTCCTTTTAGCTTTGGCGAGGTGAATATAATGTACTATAATCGTGCAGGCAATTACTTAACGCCACGAGACAATCAATCTCACGGTCACTCTTGCCGTCGAGCTTTCCCCGATAAAATCTGTCGGCACATATGCCAAGAATCCGCCTTTATCTTTATGTATATAGAACCGCTTCGTTTCTCGAATTTCTTGTTTCTTCAGGAAATCGTCGAGAAACATCGTTTCGAATTCTCAATGAGGTTTTGCTGAAGCTAAAGGCAAATGAGAATCGATTCCTATCATCTCTTTCTTACTCATTCACTTCTTCATCCTCTGTGGACACGCGACGATTTTTTTCCAACTCATAATTCTTTTATACCGTTTCAAAAAGAAGGAGATCGTCTCGCCAATCGACAAAATAGCTCAAGATTAAATCCAAAACCTGAAATTTGTCATTCTATGAATCTTTAATTAAAGAAGATTCTTGTTTTATTTGTGATTTGGAGGTGATGATTGTATTTAAGATAAATTGCAATATTTAAGGAGGGGTGGTATTTGGATAATGATGGTTAATCATTTCAATCGACACGTTATTTTTCATTAAATAATATAGCCAAGGGCTTAAATTGGAATGAGAACTGCAGAGGATTTTTAGGGAATACTTAATGCGGCTGACAGTTCGTTTCTTTTTATTTTAAATTTTAACTAAACAAAGGAGTTTATTCTCACGAAGAAAAATTGAGGGGATTTTCTCTGTAAAATCTTAGACAAATTACCTGCAAAGTATTTGTCAATTTTCTGAATTACACTAACGTCGAGAATTATCCATACAGCTGCACTCGCAAGGCCCAAAAACACAGGGGCTTCTCTCTAAATCTGTCAACGTACAATTGGTCAGCATCTTCTAAATTACAATATCGAAAAAATTGTTTAGATTCATGCAGAAACGCGGTTATAAAATAAAAATTTGGAAAAGTAATGTGATGCAAATCGTATGACAGCTGGGCTACTGCACTAAGAAAATAATTTGTTTAAAGTTTAGTCAAAAGTTGGTTAAAATGGCTACACATAGGCATTTTAATAATGTTTAAAATTTTCTTGTATGGTTATTAAAATGCATTTTCCAAAGAATTTTCAAAAAATAATTTAAAGAATAAAACAGACATTAGATTAAACTTTGGTATACATTTGATCATAAACTGATTTACTGTTTTTAATACTTTATGCTGTACTTTGGTAGATATTTACTTGCGTGTGTCACAGTTTGTACAGAAGTTGGGTAAAATGAAAGCCCCACCACGCAACTATACTATCAGGACTGTATGTGAAATTCTAGGAGCCCTTAGGAAATTTGTTTCTGGATATTCATATTATTAATGATAATGGTACTATTATTACTGACTGGTATAGAAAACCTACTTTTTCTGGACGTACTATTAATTATTTTTCAAAACATCCTTTTTCGCAAAAGATTGCTATAGTATACAATTTGACTGATAGAGCGATAAAACTTTCTGATAAGAAATTTCACTTCAAAAACATCGGGTTGGTAAAGGAAATTTTAATCAGAAATAATTATCCCTATGATTTTATTGATAAATACATCACTAAACGAATTTGTTTTACAAATTCCAAATTAAATAAAAAAATTGTTAATAACAACATATACAAAATGTTTCCCAAAGTCTTTCTACCTTATGTTCCAAACTTATATGAGAACACTTCAGCATTTCTTAAAAATTATAATATTCTAACGATTCCTAATGATAATAAAAATATGAGTCATAACTTAGTAAAAAAAGTTAAAGACAAAAATAATAAATTGGAAAATATTAACTCTGTTTATAAAATTAATTGTGGTGATTGTTCTGCTTCTTATGTTGGTCAGTCCAAAAGAATGGTTGGCGTACGCATAAAAGAACATAAAAATTCTAAAACTAATGTAATTGCTGAACACACTGACGAGTTTAATCACAATTTTGATTGGAATAATTTTTTAATACTTGACAAAGAAGCTAATTATAATAAGCGTTTAATTTCTGAAAGGATCCATATTAATTTGCAATATAACTCAGTTAACAAAAAAGATGATATACAAAACCTCAGTAACTATTATATTCATTTTCTCAATGAAAAGAAACATGTGTAAATCTTTATCTACTTTGATCTGCCTTGACATTTCTCTTGTTTTCTTTTTTCTGTTTACTGATGGGTCAGTCACCTCATGTTCATCGATTTTACTTATTTTGCGTATTTTGATTTAGTGTCTAATCGTTCTCGTATGAATGAAGACGTATGTACATTATAATTAAAATATGTGACTTTTTTAATTTTTTATCACGGTAATATTTGTAGTTTTTTTTAAATTATTTTTTTGTTAAAAATGTTTATATTAAATTTGTTTAATAAATTGTAGTTTCTGAAGAGGACAGCTGTGCTGTTGAAACGTAATAAGGAAGTTGTCTTTTTTTATTGAAATCCTGACTCGGAGTGATCGTTTATCTCATCTTTTTTAATTATTTATCGACCGAGTGATAGCATCATTATTATATGTATTTTAAAATCTATCAAAACTTAATTACTAACATTTACTTTTAACAAAATAGTTAAGGAAGGTCAAAGATATTAATTATCAATAATTTATTATTTTAATTATTTAAAAGTTATAATTTACATGAAATGAAGATATTATAGATTATGATATTAAATTAAACTATTTTCTTTATTTCTTATTTGCTTTTGTCTGTATAAATTTATAAAGAAAAATATGTATAAATATAGAAATATATATACGTGAAAAAATCTGTTAATATATATATTTAAAATTATTTTATTTTTTAATTATAGTTATTTATTTTAAAATAAAATAAGATTTATTTGGATAAATATTTATTTTAATTTATTTTTATTTTAACCTTTTAAATATATTAATGTTTTATTTATATTTGTAAAGATAAGTTGAAAAATCCAAAGAAATTTTTAATTTATAAATAATAACACTTCATTAATTGATCACGAATTGTTTTATTTAATTTAAAACCAATAATAAAATAATAAAACTAAAATAACAAGTAATTAATTAGTTATTCATTTTTAATCCGTTTCTCGCAAGTTGTGAATCAACTCTGTCACTTACTATATAAGGACAGTT
Organism: Leptopilina drosophilae; assembly: GCA_032873175.1. Classification (NCBI taxonomy): domain Eukaryota; kingdom Metazoa; phylum Arthropoda; class Insecta; order Hymenoptera; family Figitidae; genus Leptopilina; species Leptopilina drosophilae. The sequence goes on from CM065479.1 coordinate 40,527,713, forward strand.
CAAATCATTCATTTATATGTAAATGTGTGCGAACTTAGTCTTACGTTATATGTGTGTATTAGGTTAGGTTATGTTATATGTTAAGAGTGTTGTATTTGTGTTTGAATATTTATAAGGTGTATGAGTGAAATAGAGATATTGTTTAATGCAAAATGTGTAGGAATCAACCGCCGGTATATGTAGAAATGATGATTTTACTAGCCCTCCCACCACATTTCCTTCCCCACTTTTTACCACTAGCTTGTTCACATTTTACTCAACTTTTGACTAAAATTTAAGTTTCCATAGGTCACTCTCTGAAATGTGTTGAATAGATTCTCTCATTTTTTTGTTTATATTGTGTTCAAACGTAGACTAGGCTTTATTCCAACACTTTTCTTTTTCTTACAAAGTATTATTGAAATTCTATGAAATTTAATTTAAAAACTGACCAATTTTATTTTCAACTACGAAAAATTTATTCTGAACTACAGTCGGTTAAACTTTATTCAAAAGCGCATGTGTAGCCATTTTACTCAACTTTTGACTAAAGTTTGTACAAAACATTTTCTCAGTGCAGTAACTAAAAGTGTTTACCAAAATATCACGTTAAGCATACAAATTGAAAATCTACTATCAACATATTAAACGGATTTCGACACTTAAGTGAGAAAAATTAATGGACATCACAACAAAAGGGTTTAAGCACCAATTTTTTAAATTAGGATTTTCCCATTTAAGAAATAAGTAACTATTTACACATTTCCATTGAAAATTTTCTATTTTATTGAGTTTTTAAACAGTTTTCAATGAAAATTAGAATTATAAAATAACCTTAATTTTTAATAAAATTGTAATAGCAAAAATTGTTTTAACTTTGAATTATTGTTATTATTTACATGAATATAACAATTCAATTCGAGAATTTGTGTATTGCTTGATTTCAAAACAATCACTTAATAAATAATTTTTTGTTGAGATAAAACTCTTTAAAAATTTACTTTTATCCATTTACTTTTTTAATCCTATAATATGAAAAAGGGTATATTTTTTAAAATAAAAAATATCATTAAATTAAAATTAAATTCGTTAAATCGTTAATTTTTATCAAAGAAATTTTTCTTCTAGAGGGCATGTCCAAGTTGTGGAATGTAAACAAACAAAAATGTAAACAAACCAAGCACTAAAATCACATTTTTCAAAGAGCCTTTTTCTCACAAAAATTACGATTCGAAAACTTTTTTTTAGAAAAATGGAAAATTAGAGTGTGAAAGTTTTCAAAAAAATCATTTTTGAGTATGATCAATAAATAGCAATTAGTAAAATAACTAATTCAAATGACCTGTAAAATAGCATTTTTGACGCGTCGCGAGAAATAAACTGTTTGAGTATATCAACCGCACTGACGATGAAGAAGTCTCATATCAGCGATTGGACCTTCAACATGTGGAAGGGGAAATTTTTCCCTTTCCTCCATGAAATTACAAGGAGAAAGGGTAAAAACTTCTTCATCGTCCGTGCGGTTGATATAGTCAAACACTTTAATTTTTCGTGATGTCAGACGATTGCTCTACGCGCACGCGCAGACCGTGCCAAGATTGCATTGAAAATACTATGCAAAAACACACATTTTGTTTTACTTTGAAACTCACTCATTTTCACATACTTTCAGGTATACTAGGTATAGATACCAAATTCAACACTTCAATTTACCATTTTCATAAAAAAAACTTTATGAAAATGGTAAATTGAAGTGTTGAATTTGGTATCTATACTTAGTATACCTGCAAGTATGTGATAATAAGTGAGTTTCAGAGTAAAACAAAATGTGTGTTTTTGCATAGTGTTTTCAATGCGTCCTTGGCACGGTCTGCGCGTGCGCGTAGAGCAATCGTCTGACAGCAATACACAAATTCTCGAATTGAATTGTTATATTCATGTAAATAATAACAATAATTCAAAGTTAAAACAATTTTTGCTATTACAATTTTATTAAAAATTAAGGTTATTTTATAATTCTAATTTTCATTGAAAACTGTTTAAAAACTCAATAAAATAGAAAATTTTCAATGGAAATGTGTAAATAGTTACTTATTTCTTAAATGGGAAAATCCTAATTTAAAAAATTGGTGCTTAAACCCTTTTGTTATGATGTCCATTAATTTTTCTCACTTAGGTGTCGAAAACTGTTTAATATGTTGATAGTAGACTTTCAATTTGTATGCTGAACGAGACTATTATAATAAACAAAAAGTCATCTCAATCACGAATACGATCCTGAAGATTTTATAGTGGTATATTTTTATTCTTGAGGTTAAATTCTCTGAGAAATATGGAGACAAATGTCAAAAGATTTTACCTGGAATTTCTCGGGAGTAAGTACCGGGAATTTCCCGGTAGTGACTCTCGGTAATTTCCCGGGACCGATTCCCGAGAACATTTTCACGTGGGCTGGTAAGGGACTTGAATCGTTCTATAAATGTTCTTAAAATGTAAGGCGATTTTTGTGTCACTGGGATATTATCACTGCTAAAACGTATCAAGCATCTTATATACTAGTAAGATGCTTTAAAAATTTTAATTTTAAGATGTAAAATATCAAAAAAGATACTTTATTTTGCAGTGTTCAAAAAATGCAATTCCAGACTTAAAACTAGATTAAATAAAACAAAATTGATAATTACAAAGTATTATATAATATAATAATTAATACTTATTTACTTATTTTATACAATTGTATCAATCGCATAACCTCAAAGCAGACATTAAAAAGCCGGAGTTCCTAATAGCACATGTTACACGGCAAGTCATAAGGTTTGTTCTCGCTAGCTGCACTTTCTACACTTTGTACAAAAGTGTACACTACGGCGTTCTCGTTACCAGAAGTGATGCAATAGTGTACACCTAACTCCCTAGAAGCCTCTGCACTTTTCTCTATTTTATTACACCCGATTGCGAGCGAGTGTAATTGAATGTTCTTATTAAAATGGCGGTAAATGGACATTTTATTTAAAATGCATTAATTATGTTATGAACATAAAGTTATAATATATTTCTTAGTGACTTTCAATTTATGAAATTATTATTAAGCAATCCTTATTTTGTTAATATTTATATAAAGTACCACCTAATAAACAATTGTCATTGTAAAGCAATTTTTAAATAATTATTCTCCCATTTATTAAAACCAAACTTGATTTACAGTGAATTTAAAAAATAATTTCTCAATTTTATGATGGTAAACATATTTTTTTAAAAATAATAGAATTTATGAAAAAAATGAAGTTATTGAAAGATAACCTTTAGAATATTTCAAAACATGTCGCTTCCGTTTTTCTTGAAACTTATATGAAAATATAGCTTAAAAATTCTAGTTTTATTATCTGTAAACATTTAATGAGTAATTCGGATGAAAGTAAGAAGTTAATTAAATTTTACAAAGATGTCAGAGTTAAAACTGTGTAAGAATTTGAAAAAATAAATTCCGCTCGGTACATACATTTAACCATCGAAATTCTTTTAAAATTTAATTAATGTCTCAAATTTCCATGTAATGCCCATGCCCATTGTAATGTTTGCAAGGAATAATAGGAATAAATCCTATTAAAAAAAAATTTTATCATATTATAAAACTGTGAAATTTTACTTTTAAAATCACAATAATAGTAAATAAATTATGGCTTTAATAAATGAGAGAAATAATTATTAAAGAAATTGCTTCACAATAACAATTGTTTATAAGGTGGTTTGTTTTGAATTACAGATTGTTTGCAGTTTATACAATTAATGTTTTTTTCATTTTTTCGTGCACTTTCTCTACACTTTTGCGTTCTCGCTAGATTTTGTACTTTGTTTAAGTACGCGTGCTCCGTTTCACACTCTTGCTACACTCGAGTGAAGCGGAGTAGTTAGCGAGAACAAACCTATAAACTGACAATCGTACTGAGCCAGTATAAAAACTTAACTCTTTTCAACACTGAACAAACTATGTAATCCAGTATTGTTAAACAGTATTCTATTAGTAGTAGATCAATCCCCAGGCGCGAAGTGACGCCGAGTTCAGGCTTTATAAAGATTGACTGAGCATTGGTCAATATTGATTGAGCATTAGTGAGTCAGCGGGAGCAGGACTGATCGAAGCTTTAATGTAACACCGATTCCAGACTGCAGCGCGAGCCTTGATTGAGCATTGGACACCAAGGCTCAATCAATGCTGCAGAAGCCTGATGCAGGACTGAACAAGACTGCTTTCACTGTTCCCAAATTTAAGCGTCTTTCGCGTTCCTTCTATATATAATATGAATATATTCATTTTTAATAATAATAATAATAATAAGAGATCGTTCATATTCTACTTTCTAAATAATAAAAACGACCGAGTGATAAAATCAACAAAATATAATAATAATTATTATTGTTATTATTTTTATCCATATTATATGCGTGTATAAATTTAATGACAATAAGTTACTTCTATTATAATTATATATTATTTCTACATAAATAATATATTATTACTAACAATAAATTTCATTTGAAATAGTAACATTAAAAAAATAATTTCAGTAAAAAAAGACAATTTTTCTGTTAATTAGTACATTTTTTCTTAATTCTTTTAACAAACTTTTAATATTATTTACAAACATGTTTACATTTTTTATTCACAACACAACACACAATTTTATTATTTTATATATCGCTTAGAAACGAAAACGGAAAAATATTCGCTCGCATGTGGGATCGAACACCCCCGGACGCATACCCGAACACCCCTATAAACGCACCTATTTAAACCGCACGGCCAATGGAGGTTGGAAGGGATCCTGCTTAATCAAGTATATGAATGCCAGAGCATGGTAACTCAACATTGATTCAGCATTGATTCAAGACTGAGTCAATCTTCGTGAGCTTTCGCTCATACAATATTCAATATTTCTGTATCACCGTGTACACTGAACAATATTAAATACAAATTATTTAATATTACAATATTTTTTTTATAATATGTTTAATTTTATTATATATTATTTTTTTCTTGCACAGTATCAAATTATTATTTTTAAATATCAAGAGTTTCATTTGTGCAAAAAATTTTCAGTGATCAAAAACTTACAGTGTAAAAATTGTTCATTAGGGTGTAATAAATATTTATGCCAAGTATTTTTACAGTAGGATTAACCGTTTAGTAAATATTATCAAAATAATATTTTTTTGTCAAACGCGTGTGACCTTGCGACTCAGCGATGCCAACTCAAGAGTTTAACGTATGTGTTGAGTTGGCTACGCTGAGTCGCAAGGTCACACGCGTTTGACAAAAAATATTATTTTGATAATATTTACTAAACGGTTAATCCTAGTGTAAAAATACTTGGCATAAATATTTATTACACCCTAATGAACAATTTTTACACTGGATGATTTTGATCACTAAAAATTTTTTGCACGAATGAAAGGGAAACTCTTGAAATTTGTAAATAATAATTCGACACTGTGCAAGAAAAAAATAATATAAGATTTAACTTTATTTATAATATAATATCATTAATGTAAATTTTATACACTAAATAATTATCAATATTTATTTACCATTGATATCTTAATATTATAATTATAGTATTATCATTTTAAATAATAATAATAATAATTTTTAAATAATATAAAAAATTATCAAAATTAATAAATAATTATTAAATATTAAATAATTATTTATTAATATTTATTTTTTATTTTTTAATAATTTCTAAATATTAGTAAATAAATATAAATATATTAATATTAATAAATTATTTAATATTTAATAATTATTTATTAATTTAGATAATTTTTTATATTATTTAAAAATGATTGATGAACAATATACTGTTCAGTGCATACGGTAATAAATAAACTGAATATTGTATCATGGTTGATTCAAGCTTGAATAAAGATTGGATATTCAAGCTTCACACACGAAGATTGAACGAGTCTTGAATCGAGCATGGGACGAACATTGGTCTCCAATGTTGAACCAACATTGAGTGACAGTGTTTTAAAGACTGCTTCAAGTCTGGGTTACCCACGCTGGGCGCTCAAGGCTCAATCAAGCTTCAACCCATCGTCAGCATTGGTCTTTCGCGCCTGGGTCGTCAACTACGGTTATACACCTAAATTTCTGCCTGGAATCTTTAATTGAAGACCAAAAGAGTTAAAAAATATTATTTGGTTAATGAGATATGTACGTATATATATAAATGTCCGAGCATGTTTTTTGATAAATAAATTGAATTAGTCGATTTTGAACGGTTTTTGGTTGAAAATGCTCGGACGTTTATAATGATATTTCACGAACCGAATAAGATTTTTCAACTCTTTTGGTCTTAAATTAAAGATGAGACTTGAATGAATCACATCTATAAAATTTTCAAATTTTTTCTGCAATTTTTAAAACATATGCAAGAGTTGAAAACATTTTATTTTCTTAATTTTTTGTCAAATTTGTCATTTGCTGCAATCTTTGTATAAATAATTAAAATTTTCAGTTATGTATCGTTAATCGTAGTATTGTAGTATTTATCATAGTATTATTCTGACTTTTGCATTTACAAAAAAACGTGTTTTAAAACTTGATGTTTTTGGGCCTTGCGCGTACAGCCGTACCGATAATTCTCAAGAGTGGTGTATTTTCAACTGGATTTACGTTTTCTCAAAATTTAGATTCTTAAGAAAAAAGATGGGTTCTGGAAAGATAATTCAAGACCTTCTCTTACTGCTACGAGAAACCCTTAAAGTTATGGTCAGCAAAGATTTAGAAGACGAAAATTCAGAATTGAAATTTTTGGTTCATGTTAATTATTTTTTGTAAGGATGTATCAATTTTGTTTTAATCGCAGAAAAGAATCAAAATAATTCACTGGTTCATCGAGATCAATCTGATTATTTTCACTTAACACTATATAGGCTTTCAAAAAAAAAAAGTGTCCACCTTAGGGCCAAGACTGAATTTTTTAACCGTTAATGAAACCATTTTTTAAAGCACAACATTAATTATATTCATTTGGAATATTATTGTACGATATATAAAGATAATGATAACGATTTTTACTAATTTAAAATAGTTAATTTCGATGATTTTAACAACCTGAGAAAAAAATTTCTCGATCATTTAAAAACAGAAATTTTACAACGTTCACGTTACAAAGAGACTCATACGACTATTTACCTCAAAACTTTACTAAAATCTTTGTCTTCTCAAATAATAACAATAACAGAAAACATTTGAAGATACTAACTAATATACATAAATTTTCTTAGGGTGACCACCTTAGGGCCCTGACCACCTTGGGGTCATCTCTCCTACATCAAACTGTAAAGAGACTCGGTCGAAAGTTTTTTGCAACATCTTTTTTTAATATTTTCAGGTACTTTTCAAACAAAATTTTTTTCTATTATATCCTGAGTTGAAAAAACTGAAGTTAATTTTAAAATACGATTTTTTGAGTATAAATTGAGAGAATTTTTTTGTTAACATATTATTCAAATGTAGAGAAAAAATCAAAATTGTTTTTGTCATGTGATATTAAAAATATTGGTTTACATTCAAAAAACGAAAAATTTTGAATTCGTAACTCAAAAATTTTGATTAAAATGTTGTATATTATCTAAATCTATTCTGGTGTCTGTTTTACACCTTGCTATATAGTATATGTCAATTATTTCACTTTTTCTTAAGCATAAAATCATTTGCTGCAATTTAAACAAGTTAATATTCTATGCGGCCCAATCTGCCCCAGCGTCGGCACAACCGACCCCGCAGCGTGGATCTTTGAGACGCATCGCTGCATAAATAAAAACAAATATGTAGTTGTTATTTTACTATTATTTTCTTTCATTTTGTCGAAATCAGCACTTTTAACCCCGCTCTTCCCTACTGCACCTTTATAGTATAAAATAAATAGTTATTTGTAGAAAATTCAAATTACTTAAGTCAAATGAATGGAATAATTGGATCTAACAAATATTCCTTAAATAAATTATGAAAATTACTTAATGCAAGTATGCATGGATTTTATTTCAAATAAATATTTATTTGCATCAATAAAATAATTTTTTTAAATAACTATATATTTATATGTATCAAAGATGCAATTATTATAATTGAGACTAACATCCCTTTAATTGAATCAAATAATTACTTCCGTATTCCAAATACGAAGCAAAAAAATAAATTACCAAGAAAACAAGTTATAATTTTTTCAAAATGGCACAGAAAATTCAGAAATAAAAATTTGTATATAAAATGATCAGAAATAAAGTTTGATGAAAAATAATCATTTGACACTGAGAAAATGGTACATATCAATAAATGAGCATATTTCAATGAAATTTTATAACTGCTCCTTCCAACTTAAAATTTAAGTGCACGCATTATGGCACTGCATATAACAGTCGAATCTCGGATAATTTCAAATTTGATTTTCTTTAGAAGAAAATCAAATTTGAAATTAAAGAGTTAGATCTGATTTTCTTTCTAAGAATGTTAGAAGACTATTGTGGGACCATTTTTTAAGTATTTGGAAAAAAAATTTTACTGTGGGGAACAGCTAATTTCGAAAATAAATAACATAAAGAATCTATTCAACTAATTCAGTGAATGATTTCCAATGCATTAGTCAAACTGTTTCTCTGATATAGAGAAAATGAATTTCACTGGTCAGCCATATTGGAAATATTTGACAGTTTACCATTCTCATAGAAATTTCTCTAAAATCACAAATGTCAAATTTACATTTATTACCTCTAAATACGTATTAATTTACTAATTTTACATTTTATTAGTTATAATATAAAAAATATAATTAATAGAATTTGAATATACGCTTTGAACATTAATTTAAAAATGTTTTCATTCAAGTGTTATATTGACGTTATGTTGTTTTATTTTATTGATACTTTAAGCAATTTATTTCATTGTTAGACAAAAAATGAAAAGACACCACTTTGTCGATCTGTTGCAAAAGTTGTTTCTGTTTCAAAATAGAGGAGGTGGAAAAATTTAAATCTTTCTTATTTTTTATCTTCAGGTTGCTCTAGACTTAAACAACTCAAATGTGAATAATTTCCTAGAAGAACCAAAGAAATTCGCATAACAATTATTAATTTCGTTTTTTTTTAAATGAAAATTTCGATGAAATTTTTATTTTTTGCTAAGATTTTTTATAATGAAGTCGCCTAAAATATTTTTTTAGGCTACTTTTCTTTTCCTTGCTTGAAGTAACTCTAAAATATAACACCGAACCTTTAACTTCGTTAAATATTGCACTGTATTAATTAATAACCGTATTCTTAGAAAAGGGACCACTTTCTCGGAGATCCATTATTCTGTCATTGTTAAAAAATTAGGGAGGGGAAAAATTTGAAACCTATTGATTTTTAATTTTAAGGGTGTACTAGAAGACTTAAATAAACTCTTATCTGAATAACTTCCCAGAAGAACCAAAGATATTCATATTACAATCTTTGATTTCGTTTTTCTCGAAATGACGTATTTGATACTTCAAATTTTAAAATTCTGTAACTCATCGAATTTTTTACCAAGAAGGTTGTAAGACCACTCAAAATTTTACAAATTTTGTCAGGAATTCGCCCATATAGCGAAGTCGAATAGTGCCAAGGTATTAATGTTTTCGTTCATTTGTTAGAATATAAACTAAATTCGTAGCCTTTATTAAAGTATTTATTAATTATATTCTAATGTCGGTGAAACTGCAAAAAATTGTTTTATTGTTTTATCCAGGCTGAGAGTAGATCAGATGTTCCGAAGTGGCCCCGGTCTGGTCCTGCCAAGGGCCCTGTCAAAATCTCTGCACTCAGCCTGGATAAAACAATAAAACCTTCCGGGGCCCGACATGGTCTCTGGCAGGGCCCCGAACTGATCCATGGTATTTTTTGCAGTTTCACCGACATTAGAATATAATTAATAAATACTTTAATAAAGGCTACGAATTTAGTTTATATTCTAACAAATGAACGAAAACATTAATACCTTGGCACTATTCGACTTCGCTATATGGGCGAATTCCTGACAAAATTTGTAAAATTTTGAGTGGTCTTACAACCTTCTTGGTAAAAAATTCGATGAGTTACAGAATTTTAAAATTTGAAGTATCAAATACGTCATTTCGAGAAAAACGAAATCAAAGATTGTAATATGAATATCTTTGGTTCTTCTGGGAAGTTATTCAGATAAGAGTTTATTTAAGTCTTCTAGTACACCCTTAAAATTAAAAATCAATAGGTTTCAAATTTTTCCCCTCCCTAATTTTTTAACAATGACAGAATAATGGATCTCCGAGAAAGTGGTCCCTTTTCTAAGAATACGGTTATTAATTAATACAGTGCAATATTTAACGAAGTTAAAGGTTCGGTGTTATATTTTAGAGTTACTTCAAGCAAGGAAAAGAAAAGTAGCCTAAAAAAATATTTTAGGCGACTTCATTATAAAAAATCTTAGCAAAAAATAAAAATTTCATCGAAATTTTCATTTAAAAAAAAACGAAATTAATAATTGTTATGCGAATTTCTTTGGTTCTTCTAGGAAATTATTCACATTTGAGTTGTTTAAGTCTAGAGCAACCTGAAGATAAAAAATAAGAAAGATTTAAATTTTTCCACCTCCTCTATTTTGAAACAGAAACAACTTTTGCAACAGATCGACAAAGTGGTGTCTTTTCATTTTTTGTCTAACAATGAAATAAATTGCTTAAAGTATCAATAAAATAAAACAACATAACGTCAATATAACACTTGAATGAAAACATTTTTAAATTAATGTTCAAAGCGTATATTCAAATTCTATTAATTATATTTTTTATATTATAACTAATAAAATGTAAAATTAGTAAATTAATACGTATTTAGAGGTAATAAATGTAAATTTGACATTTGTGATTTTAGAGAAATTTCTATGAGAATGGTAAACTGTCAAATATTTCCAATATGGCTGACCAGTGAAATTCATTTTCTCTATATCAGAGAAACAGTTTGACTAATGCATTGGAAATCATTCACTGAATTAGTTGAATAGATTCTTTATGTTATTTATTTTCGAAATTAGCTGTTCCCCACAGTAAAATTTTTTTTCCAAATACTTAAAAAATGGTCCCACAATAGTCTTCTAACATTCTTAGAAAGAAAATCAGAGTTAGAAGAAAATCAAATTTGAAATTATCCGAGATTCGACTGTTATATGCAGTGCCATAATGCGTGCACTTAAATTTTAAGTTGGAAGGAGCAGTTATAAAATTTCATTGAAATATGCTCATTTATTGATATGTACCATTTTCTCAGTGTCAAATGATTATTTTTCATCAAACTTTATTTCTGATCATTTTATATACAAATTTTTATTTCTGAATTTTCTGTGCCATTTTGAAAAAATTATAACTTGTTTTCTTGGTAATTTATTTTTTTGCTTCGTATTTGGAATACGGAAGTAATTATTTGATTCAATTAAAGGGATGTTAGTCTCAATTATAATAATTGCATCTTTGATACATATAAATATATAGTTATTTAAAAAAATTATTTTATTGATGCAAATAAATATTTATTTGAAATAAAATCCATGCATACTTGCATTAAGTAATTTTCATAATTTATTTAAGGAATATTTGTTAGATCCAATTATTCCATTCATTTGACTTAAGTAATTTGAATTTTCTACAAATAACTATTTATTTTATACTATAAAGGTGCAGTAGGGAAGAGCGGGGTTAAAAGTGCTGATTTCGACAAAATGAAAGAAAATAATAGTAAAATAACAACTACATATTTGTTTTTATTTATGCAGCGATGCGTCTCAAAGATCCACGCTGCGGGGTCGGTTGTGCCGACGCTGGGGCAGATTGGGCCGCATAGAATATTAACTTGTTTAAATTGCAGCAAATGATTTTATGCTTAAGAAAAAGTGAAATAATTGACATATACTATATAGCAAGGTGTAAAACAGACACCAGAATAGATTTAGATAATATACAACATTTTAATCAAAATTTTTGAGTTACGAATTCAAAATTTTTCGTTTTTTGAATGTAAACCAATATTTTTAATATCACATGACAAAAACAATTTTGATTTTTTCTCTACATTTGAATAATATGTTAACAAAAAAATTCTCTCAATTTATACTCAAAAAATCGTATTTTAAAATTAACTTCAGTTTTTTCAACTCAGGATATAATAGAAAAAAATTTTGTTTGAAAAGTACCTGAAAATATTAAAAAAAGATGTTGCAAAAAACTTTCGACCGAGTCTCTTTACAGTTTGATGTAGGAGAGATGACCCCAAGGTGGTCAGGGCCCTAAGGTGGTCACCCTAAGAAAATTTATGTATATTAGTTAGTATCTTCAAATGTTTTCTGTTATTGTTATTATTTGAGAAGACAAAGATTTTAGTAAAGTTTTGAGGTAAATAGTCGTATGAGTCTCTTTGTAACGTGAACGTTGTAAAATTTCTGTTTTTAAATGATCGAGAAATTTTTTTCTCAGGTTGTTAAAATCATCGAAATTAACTATTTTAAATTAGTAAAAATCGTTATCATTATCTTTATATATCGTACAATAATATTCCAAATGAATATAATTAATGTTGTGCTTTAAAAAATGGTTTCATTAACGGTTAAAAAATTCAGTCTTGGCCCTAAGGTGGACACTTTCTTGGTCACAAGGTGGTCACTTTTGATTTTTCATGAAAATATGTTTATATGCTATATTTATCAACATTTATCACTTTGAATGTGAATTTTCTCAATTTTTAAGTTTTATTGAAGAAAGTGAATTTTTCATTCGGTAGTATTAATATTAAAGATGAAAGAATTTATCAATTATCCGAATCAAATCAAATTTCGAAAAAATGATTTTCAGAAAAAGCAGGTTTCTGTATTAGGACAGCTGCGCTGTCGATACATATGAAAAATATATTGTATTTTCATAACGAAATCTAGTGCTTACTCAAGAAATTTATTTTCGAGAGATTTGATTCGGATAATTGATAAATTCTTTCATCTTTAATATTAATACTACCGAATGATAAATTCACTTTCTTCAATTATATTTGTCTATAAATTTGAAAATAAGGCTTTAACATCTTCAAGAAACTCCCTACATTATCATGAAATAATGCAGGGAGGTATAGTATATATTAAGGAACTCGGAGAATCTTGGGGTGCATGTAGCTCAGCGGTCAGAGCAGTCTACCGGCAATAGAAAGGTCGTGGGCTCGTATCCCACCATGCTAACCAATTTTTTCTGAGTTCTTTGATAATTTTGAAATTATTAATTAATTTCGAAAAAATGATTTTCAGAAAAAGCAGGTTTCTGTATTAGGACAGCTGCGCTGTCGATACATATGAAAAATATATTGTATTTTCATAACGAAATCTAGTGCTTACTCAAGAAATTTATTTTCGAGAAATTTGATTCGGATAATTGATAAATTCTTTCATCTTTAATTTTAAGTTTTATGATGAATAATAATGAAATAAAATTATTTTCAAAATTTTACGTATCTAATGCATGCACAAAAAGTATCATTTTTGACGAAAGGACAAAGTGCCAACCATTATATATAATTCCATTTAAAATCTACAGTCGTTCAAAAGATGGGTGACCACCTTAGGGCCCTCTCCCCTATTTATATAAATAATTAATCGCCGAGTGCAGGTCGCTCGCACATGATATATTGTGCACCTAGGTCAAAAAACAGATTAAATAAATAAAACAATAAATAATAATTAAATACTAATTAAATGAAATGTGAATCATTTTAGTGAAAAAGTCGCTTTGATAGTTTTAACAATTTAAAAAATAGACCAAAAGTTGCACACCTAATACTTACAAAGCGACAAAACACAAAGATACTAACAGCTATTTATTTTGCTCAGCAAACAGAATGAAAATACTTGCCAAAGGTGCGCAGGCGCAAAAATCTTTTTTCGTTTTTGAAATATAATTAAAGGCACAACCTACCCTCGACACTTTTAACCTCTCTCACCCCTATACGTTGTTAGTGTATCTTAAAATTTTAAGACGTTTTTTATATAGTGTGGTCTTTAACATCTTTTAATTTATTATGATACTAAGTCAGTTTCAATATTGATTCAGTAGATAAAATTGTTTTCCTTGACGCATTAACACACAAAAAAGATAATTTTTTATTAAATATCCTCTTGTATACTCAACATTTTCTCTCTCTCTCTCTCTCTCTCTCTTTATACATAATATATAAATATATAATATATTATAAACTGGTGTTACACTGACTGTTACTGACATGCGCGGTGCAAACAAAGAAAATCGAAGTTCAGGTTGGAATTTGCTCCAGGCTTTGGATACCTATTAGGTGGGTATATCGTTTATGTACCCAACACGCACTTCATTCCGTGGGAGCGCACGCTATATTATATGTATAACGTCTTCCCAATAGCATCATTATTGTTATTAATAATAGTTAGTAACGACCAATAATTGCTCAAGTCTGACTGCGCCTCTGGTTTCCATTACCTTTCCAAGAGTGGTATTCACCAGTTAGTTCTCCAATCAAAATTGATGGTATATATATATATATATATATATATATATATATATATATATATATATATATATAACATTTGTTGACGAAATAGTGGCTGCGGTCCATTTTACTGACGATGATGACGACGTATGCGTGCAGTCGCGCTTACCATGCTTACTTCATTTTAAAAGATGATTTTCTTGTACAGTGAAACAACCTTGGTAGCACGCACATTGTCTATATATACATGTACAGACATATTTGCCATTTACCTTATAGCGTGTGTCCCTGAATCAAGTACAAGAGCATATTGCTTTAGGTGCCATAAACGTCTTTCAATTTTCAAAGAATTCATAAACAAAAGGTTTTCGATGATCACCATTATTTTATTTATATATTTTTATGTCTGCTTCTTATTAAGCCGCAGGCTGTATATTTATGTATTATTGACAAGGTAAACAAGAGAATTGAGTTAATTTTATTCAGATACTTTGCGATGCCAATTGACATAAATAAACACTTGGGTTCTTTTGCAATGAATAGTGGTTTAAATAAATAATATTGATAGGATTTTATTGAAAAAGAAGAAGTATAGAGTTAAACGGTGTACATTTCATTTTCTGTAAAAGATGTTTCTATACTTTTCTTATTGCTAACATCAGGCCTATATGGCTCACATAATATTGTCAATAACGTGAATCAAATTTGCTATTTCAAATGCCTCTTTAAAGTTTTCGACAACTTTTTGTAATGTTGCATTATTTTTTACAAATTATTATTACGGATTTTATAAATTCGTAAATTTTTGAGTTTCAGAAGGTACTATATTTTCTTCTATAATTAAATCATGTTGAAGTAAGCAACCTCCATAGCATTAAAGATCTTCTGAAACTTGACAGGACCTCGTTCAGCGAGGTTAGAAACATTGAGTGGCGATCTTCATAGAAAATTCTGTGTATGTTTAAATATCTTCATAAACAGAATATTAAATATCAACGTTCATCAAAAATTAAACTCCAAATATTGACTTTCGATGTTCCGTCAATATTGTATCAATATTGAATGCGATTTACGCATAGTTATAAAAAATTTTTTTTAACACTGGTCGATAAAAATGTTACTTTTTCTCTGATTCAAAGATCAGACAATGATATTCTTATAGGATTTTCATCGCTGAACGACCTCCAAAAGTATCCATCACGTTGAGATTTTGCGAAAAATGGACTCAAAGTTTCAAAAAACCCTGTTTTTGGTTTTTTTATCACGTGTAGAGAATTATGCCGACGTGCTAGAAGTCTTTAATTAGGCTTAAATTAAAGCTTGAACTGTCAACTATAAAAATCAAATCGATAAAGTTCGGAATCAGTCAAAAATTTTCATATATACTTTGTCACGTGCGCGCGCGCTCTACTTGTACTAATGGAGCGGTACACTATGGCATTCTTACTTATTAATTTTATTTGCACTATTTATTGTTATTTATCATTTTTGGGATCGCTAATTAATACGAATTTTGAATCCACCATTTTGAATTTTTTAATTTTGACTTATGATTCGTAATACATCGACCTCGAAAACCCCCAAATACCAAGTTTTTATATCAAATATTTGGATTTTAATTTTTGCCAAAGGTTGATATTTAATATTCTGTTTGTGTGGACATTTGAACATCCACACAATTTCTTATGAGCATCGGCACTCAATGTTTCTAACCTCTCTGAACGAGGTCCTGTGAGTTTTAGGAAATCTTCGATGAAAAATAGGAAGTGGAAAATATGACTTAATGTTAAGTCATTTGCTTTACATATAATTTACTTTTTAGCATTTTTAATATTTCAGATAATTGATGACTTATTATACATAAATAATAAATATATTGATTATATGCTAACAATAATGAGAGTAAAATCCATAAGTAAAGACTCTCTAACGTTACTACAGTCAGAGTACATAAAAAAAATAAATTATTAAGGGTGCAAGATTGTAGATCTAATATAGACATAATAGGAAAAACATCTTATAAATTAAATTTATATTATAAAATCTTCTGTACTAACCAAAGTGTATGGATAATATCAATTGTCCTAAAGGAGAAAATGCATATAACAATGACAATAAAAATTGCATTAATGACAAGAAAAGTAACAAACCACACACTTTTAAATTGCGAATTCATCTCCCTACATATGCACAGATTTAGAAATTCTTCGCGCAGTAAAATATGAGGAGAATTTATAGAAAACCCCACTCAAAAGATAATTTTCGATAATTTTAGTGTTTTGAACTTTAGTTGATAGGTAAAAAAAAATTGTTCCTTTTTCGTATTTTATTTTCAAAGTGTTAAACATTGTCGTCCCAAAAAACGAGTTTGATGAAAAGAAGTTCACAAATTCAAGAGAAATGGTCATGATAATATTTTTAGTTGCTCATTCTAGAGTGATTTATCAATGCATAGGTAGTAAAAAACGAGCAAAGTAAAAAATTGAAAATACCGCATAGATTTCTTGCGTCTCTCTCTCTCTCTCTCTCTCTCTCTCTCTCTCTCTCTCTCTCTCCATGCCTCTTGATGGCAGATGTTTAGCAGTCTTCAAGCTACCGAACTATCTCCAGACTCTTCCGGTTTCGTTTGACCTTGAAGAAGATGGTTCACGACCCAATTTAAGTTGTGTAAAATATTACACAACTTGAATGGGTCGTGATTGGACGGTGTTTAGTCCTCGAGCTATATACCTGTATACACCTGTTTTTCTTATATATGAGCGATTCTATGTGAAGTGGTCAAGAGATATTACGGTACAATGCTTATATTGATAATTTTTTACTCTTAAACAATTAAATAAAAAAAATTTGTCAAGGTTAACACAAAAAAAGTATAAATTTCAACCTGATTTTGGAGTAAAAATTCTCTTCAACAAAATTTCTCCTATTGGTAAGAGCGCCACTGTCTATGTGAGTTAGCATTGGTCAAGATTACTCGAAATAAAATCTATACCACCTTCTTTTGTGTGCAGTTTCGATAGATTTTTTCACGCTCTTTCGATTAAAATTAAGCATTATGAAAAAAAATTTTTTGACCTAAAAAAATTCATATTAAAAATAAATTTGTCTATACTATTTTTTTCTCTTATTTACACCTTAAATAAATTAATCCTGATTTGATGTGGATTTCTCTAAACTGAATGCATATTTTCCTCTTATATATAGTATCAAAAGTAATATACTTTGCTTTAGAGGATTTTTATCTCTCATATTATTTGCTAATTATGGTTATGAGATAATAAAGAAAAGATATTTTTATGCACTGAATTAAACATTTTTAATTAAATAAATATAATTAGTTATTAATAGTTAATTGCTTACATTAATTAATGTATTTCTCTCCTCGTTTATTTTATTTAAATTCAAAGTTTTTGACGTTTGAACCTCAAAAAATTGTTTTGTTTTATTATTAACCACCAAAGAATAAAAATAATATACATTAAAGTTGAATACTTTTGTTTTGAAAGGAAAACGTGAGAGGATATTAGAAGAAGATTTTTCCTCTAACTGTAAGATTACTTTTTTAGGGTGTATTTATTTTTATCTATTTATTTGAACGAAAGCTGAGGTTTTTTACTAAAAGTACATATATGTGAAAAAGTGGATCTGAAATATTTAAAGTAGACTGTAAAAAAAGTTTTCTACTTACTGAAGCGCAAAACGAGGTCGCGCGGCAGTCCGCAGCGCTCCAGTAAATAGAAAACTTTTTTTCAGAGTTTAAACATTCTAGGCCAATTTTTTTAACTATATGTCCTTTAGTAAAAAACTTTAAGTTTCGTTTGAAAAAAGATAAGAAAAAAATCGTATTTTCGTCTCCCTTAAAAAGTCAAATTTGTTTTAATTTTGATTTTTTTTAGGTAAGATTTTTTTTAAATGCTTAATTTCAATCGGAAGAACAAGAAAAAATATATCGAAACTGTACCTTGACTAAGTTTTTTTTTTAATTGTTTAAAAGTTAAAAATTATTAAAATAAACATTGTACTGTGAACCCCTAAACATTAAACCTCTCACCCTAGGAAAATATTGGACTAAGTGAATAAATATTTTTACCAAAAATTACTATCCCGTGTAGAAATTTGAGTTGGGTTCTAATAGGGTCCTCGCTATATTTCCCTACAGCTAGCAGGGTTCTGGAAGGGAAAATCTGGTCGGGCCCCGGGATTTTTCGTCACGCTCGCGGACAGGGAGGAATGGTAGGTGGGATCTTGCGTGGTTTCCCTACTAGGAATAAAAGGGCCCCGCTAGGTCCCTGCTCGTTCCTTTCAATCGCTCGGTTTATTAAATATTCTAAAAAAATATATATATACAGGAAATATCTTTATAAAAATAATTTTATTATAGTGTTAATTAATCGTATAATATTTATACAAATATATATATATATATATATATATATATATATATATATATATATATATATATATATATAATATAGTTACATATAAATTTATAAAATACTTCGAAAGTGAAATTATTTTAATACTTTTTAAGAGAGTAAAAGTATTTATGAAAAAATTAGCATTAATCTATGAGGTTTCATTCTGTTCTTCTCCAGGAAGTTCAGCAGTCTTTTTATTTCTTTGACTACGTCCGCCATCCCAATCTTTGGCGTTTGGAAGAACGTTGCCCTATTCAAATAGATAAGTTTTTTCCATAAGAGGATTTAATGTTTTTTCTTCAGTGTGTGTAATTGAAATTGTTGCTAAAACATGATATATAATAGCAAAAGTGAAAATTAAGGAAAGTTAATTATTATTTCGCATCGCGAAGAAAGTTACATAAGAAGCAAAATCATACAGTTTAAGTTCGTCATGTTTTAAGCGGAAATTATGTCTAAACTTTTATCACATTTAAAATTTTAATAAAAAATATTTTTTATTTTACAAAATTAAAAAAGAATCCTTTATGAAAGTAAAATGATAACAAACATGACCTATAAGATTTTTCTTTTAAGGTACTTTTCTTCGCGACGCGTCACAATTAAATAATTTATTTTGTTTCTAAAGAACAACATTAATTTCATTAAAAAAACATATTTTTACATTTTAGAATAATATAACAACTTTATAATAAAATAATAATTCCATATTTAATATTTTGTATTACTCAGTTACATTTAAATAAAAAGTGAAAATAATTACTTTGTGTTGTTTTAATTGTCTTGATGTCAAAAATTTATAAATTTCATCTAAAAGCAGCTTTTAATAGTTTTCTTTCAATAATAAATGAATTAAAAAAATTTACCGAACATACTCTTAGACATTTTCGTATCCTTGAAAATCTTTTTAGTCTTGTTATTACTATTTTTTAATGTTACAAATTGAAGAGCCACATTTTTTGACAAATATTTTTTCAATATATTTGTAATTGTTTTCCTTAATACCAGTTTGGCATCATAATACATCATAATACAATTATTGTCTTAACATGTTTTATATATATTTTGTTTAAAAATTATAATAAAAATACATGAAAACTTACAAATTGTTGTCGAAAATTAATTCCATCTAACATTGCTTCGAAGCGAAGAAAATCCTCCATTTCTTTTAATGGTATTTCAATATTATTTTCTTCTGCAAAGTTTTGTACTTGCAAAATTGGAATATTTAACTCCTGTTGCTTGGACACTTGATTTAATTTTACAGTTAGCTGTTTTATTTCTTTCCGTTGTTCCTTAACCTGAATTAAAGTGCTAACTGCTATATTTAGGAGTTTTTCTGGAAAGTAAAGTAATTAAGAATTCTATTATTTGGAGCTTGGAATTAAAAATTTTTTATTTAATTTTATTTACTTACCAAGCATCACTTTATTGGAAACATTATTATAAAAAGATGCTGCTGATACATCATCGTCGCCGTTCAAAGAAAATTCTATAAAAACATACATAAAATTATCAATTAAAAAATTAATAGTTTAAACTATTCATGGAAGTTTTAAGAACGAAAATGTAAATAAAATAATAAAAAACATGAATATGATTTACCAGGTTGAGATTGTTTTGATTTCTTGGGCGAATTTTTACGTGACGTCAAACAGGCGCTGGTGACGATCACGTGCCTTTCAAAGTGCTTTGAAAAAATTGTACATAGTCAGCTAATTAAATTTGTTGAGTCAAAAAATATTCTTGATCCTTTTCAATCTGGTTACAGAAAAGGATATAGACAACACTTTTATTAAAAGTCACTGACGATGTCCTTCATGCTATTGATCAAAGAAAGATAACTATTATTATTTTTTTTATTTCAGCAAGGCCTTTGATATGGTACCACATAAGCTTTTGTTAATGAAATAAAAGTCTTTTGGGATGTCAGGGTCTGTTTTGAAATGGTTTTCATCCTATTTAACTGGTAGAGTGCAATGTGTTGTTGGGCCTAATGGTGATAGGTCTGAATGGGGTCACATTGGAACAGGTGTACCTCAGGGCTCGGTGTTGGGTCCTTTGCTTTTTTTACTTTTTACAAATGATTTGAGGAGTATTCTTAAGCATTCCACGCATGTATATTATGTTGATGATCTGCAGATCTATGTGCACTCTAGTCTTGATGAGTTGGATGAGAATATCAAACGAATTAATGAGGATGTCCAAGCGGTCTTTAATTGGACAAATTCTAACCAGCTTAAAATCAATCTAAAGAAAAGTTATTCTATAATTATTGGTTCCTTTTGGAATATAAGTTGTTTGAATTTGGATACATGTCCTTTAATTAAAATAAATAACACAATTATTCCTTATGTATTGTCTGTTAAAAACTTGGGTGTTACTTTTAGTCAAACTCTCTCCTGGGATAAGCATATTGGATTAATTTGTAGAAATGTTTATGCAACTTTGCAACAATTTAAATCAAATAGAAGAGCTCTTTCTATCCAGTTAAAAACTCAACTAGTCTCATCATTAATTCTACCTCATTTTGACTACTGCTGTGCTGTTTATAATGATCTTACAGATGAACTCAATGATAAACTTGAGAGACTTCTCAACTCATGCATAAGATTTATTTTTGATTTGAAAAGTGATGTGCGCATATCTCCTCACCGGGAAAGACTGGGATGGTTAAATATCAGGAATCGGCGATTATTATTTATTGGATGTTTAACCTATTTGATTCTTAGTACTAAAAGAACTCTTTATTTATTTGATAAATTTATATTCAGAAGTGAGGTTACTTCCAGAGAACTAAGGAGTCCTAATGTTCTTAGGATACCCCTTTGTCGTATTGAAGAATATAAAAATTCATTTTTTGTCACTGCTGCTGATCTGTGGAATTCTCTTCCATGCTCGATCACTAGAGCGGATAGTATTCGTATTTTTAAATCAAAACTTTATAAATATTTAATTAATATTAATAACTGATTTTTGCTGTTTTTGGATGGTTTCTTGTTTTACTTTTTCTGTTTGTTTTTAGGGTTTCGTGGCCAAGGGCCAAAACCCTCATAGCGAGACTTCGGTGTCCGTCCGTAGTTTTTACGTCTTAAGTCTTAAGTATTCAGTCTTAAGTCTTAAGTTCTTATGTCCTAAGACTTAAGACTTAACTTCGGTATAAGAAGGTCTTAAGTCCTAAGTCTTAAGTCTTACGTCTTAACAACCGTTGCCATGGCAACTTCGGTATAAGGGCTTAAGTCCTAAGTCTTACGTCTTAACAATCGTTGTCATGGCAACCGTTAATGTTAATGTAAATGGTTAATGTTACATGTTAATGGTTGTCATAACAGCCGTTGCCATGGCAACCGTTGCTATGTTAATGGCTGTCATAACAACCGTTGCCATGGCATCCGTTGCTATGTTAATGTTTGCCATAACAACCGTTGCCATGGCAACCGTTGCTATGGTATACCAATTACTTCATAAAAATTTTAAAACAATTAATTTTAAAAAAAAATTTCTAAATAAATTATTATTTATTTTTTTTATTCATTCATTATCATTATCATCATTTTTGTCATTTTAGGCCACGAAACCCTATGATGTAGGCGCGTTGCGCCTGCTTTTCTGCCTGATTTTTTATATTAGAATTTATTTGTGTTAATTTTTTTATTATTCTGTTTATGCTTGTTGAAGCGATTTCTACTGCATATTATAAGTAACCAAAAAGTTTAGAAATAAAATGTTTAGATGTAGGTTTAATTTTTATATGTTAATACTCATTGAATTAAAGTTTCAGATCATGCGACTTCATTTAGTAACATGAATACATATCTGGATATAATCCTTTTTAATGTGATTCTTTTAATGTCTAAAATTCTTTTCGTAATCATTATAATTCTGTATTGATTATATTATATACAAACATATTGTATTTGTTGTAAATCAATTGTTGTTCTCAAGGTTATCCTGGGACAAAATAAAGAAATTCTAATTCTAACTTTTCTATTTCTGGTGGTGGATTATATTGGGCATTTCTGGCATCATGAAATCATCATTGGAATTATTTGAATTTTTAGAAGAATCACTACTATATTCGTCATTGTTGAGTTCTGTCAAATCCTGCATTAAATAATTTTCCTCGTTGCCAATTTCCAGGCTTGATTCTCATTCTTCATTAGAAGTATTTATCTCCTTATCTTCATGAATCGATCGAACGATATCTTATTTTCATTGTACTTTTGAGCATTTGACAGACCTAAAAAATGTGCAATACGCAATAAGTTATTATGAAAAATATTAGTCTACAATATAACAATTATTGGTAAGTGAACAATTACATACTCAGATAAAATATATTTACATTAGAACTATTTGAAACAAAAAATTAAAAAACAACACTGTATCTTATAACATTTATTTTTAATATATTCTGTTTATTTACTAATTATCATGTTTAAAACAAAGTGTCAATTATTCCGAATTATACTTACGAGAATTTCGATAATTCGACAATTTACTACTTTGAGAAAAAATTGCTTAAAAAAATTTTAAGAAATTTTTATCCCACACACACAAAAATGGCGCTTTTACATAGCTGACGACAGGGCGTAAAGTCATTCATTTGTTCGACCGTATAAAAATGGCGACCATTTTCTCCCATGGGCAAAAATAACGGCTGATCCCATGTGTTATTTTTTCCCAAGAGAGAAAATAGTCGCCATTTTCATACAAGTCGAACAAGTGAATGACTTTTACTCCCTGTCGTCTGCTATCTGAAATCGCCAGTTTTGTGCATTAGGAATAAAAAAATATCATAAGTAACACGGGAATAAATGCAGACAATTTGTTTACAATGATTTTTGTGACACTCGTTACGATCTCGGGGCGCCCTCGACCTCCACTCGTGTCACAAAAATCATCGTAAACAAATGGCTGCCTTTAAGCCCTTGTTGCTTAATATACTATATTCTATTATATACAATATAAAAAAATAAACGGAAAAAACCTTCACCAGAAATAGAGAAAGTATTAATTTCAACAATTAAAAATTTCGCTAAAATAGCAAAATTTGTAGTTGTTATAGGTAACTAATTTTTTCTATGTAGATGTAAAAATTTAAATTTCATTTTATAGCAAAATTTTTAGTTGTTATAGGTAACTAATTTTTTCTATGTAGATGTAAAAATTTAAATTAATTGAATTTTCTAATCTCAAAATAGTAGTGGCATACATTTGAACTCTAATCACATATAAATGTTGCTGATCTTATATTGTTACGGACGCATCCAACAAAATTATATATTTCTAAACAATACTAATGTGACGATTTTAATTATTGTACAAAACTATAGGTACATAGATATTACAGGCGAGAGACACTTTTTAACCAACTGTACATACGAGATGAAAATAACGGACTTTAATGAATTGTACACTACCTGCAAGATACTTGTAATTAGGCAAATAAAGCCAAGTTAAGGAGACGCTACCAGGTAAAAGATGAGACCGCAGGGGACCAAAAAGATAGTACTTATTTAGGCAGCTACTTGTCAAGACGTGACAGAGCGTGGCAAATGAATTCCCTTTGACAAAACCGACGCGACAGTATTTTCAATTCAGTCTTAAAGTATTAAACTATTAAAGACCCGTTCTATTAACACACCTCTACTCATTATTCGCAGCAGTGTAATAATTTTATATTTGATAAATAAATAGTGTTTTTACACATAGTTCAATTCAAATCTTTGCTTCGTTTTCAGTCTTTATTTTATTTCTTAAAACCCCCAAACATTGGTCCTCCGAGCCAGATCCTAACAGGGTGGATCCTACGCGTATGTGTTCGCGACATATAGTAAAGACATCACATGTGTGTTCGTGTGTGCAACCGAAATAGATGTGGGTTTCTGTAAATAGAAAAAAACGCTTACGACGTAGCCGCAAAGGCAAGCCACGCAGAGCGTCGCAACGGTAGGTAGGACACGAACAGCAAATTGTGTGTGTGTGTGAGTGCAGTGCACAGACAGTGTATGTGTATAGCAAACACAACTACCGAGACACCGGTAGTGTGAGAGACACGGACAGTGAAATTGTGGTGCCTTTGTGAGGCACAGAAAGTGTGACGTAGCAGTAAGCAGTATTACAGTATAGTAGTAGTGCCTACTACAGTGTAGACTACACAAACAGCATACAGTGTATAAAGTGTGCGGACAGTAACAACGACACAATGATGCACACTCTCCCCCAAAACCGGAGGCATGAGAGAGACGACGCGTCACAGAGAACCAAAAGTGACGCCGGCGAAACCGCACACGTTTCAACAGTAAGACGCAGCGAAAGAAATGCCAAGGGCGTTGCGCCAGAAAGGTATGACGAACTACTGCAAAATAAACTTAGCAAAAATCGCGCTCAGAATGCAGAAACGACGAGACGTCCGTTACTTGACGAAAAAATGCAACGGTCCGTCAAAACACCGTCGGTTATTTCAGCACGTTCGTTTTCAGGTGCATTATCAATACGGTCCGCGAGAACTCCATCGGTTATGTTGCGAAATTCTAGCAACTCCTCAATTAGATCCAGCAGACAGCTGGAAATTGAACTAAAACGACAAGAAGATCTAGCAGAATTAGAGCGGCAACGAGCGGAACGCGAACGAAAAATCATAGAACTACGCGCTCGTCTAGAAGAAGCAAAATTACTCGAAAACGAAGAATATCACGGCCGATCGAGAGCAAGCGAACGGTCCGTACAATCAGTAAATTCAAATAACTCGAAAGTAATGGATTGGTTAAGAACAAAAAACGCAACAGACCACACTCCATTTATACGCGACTTTGATGAAAGAAAAATAGATTTGTATAAAACACGCGTAAATAAAAATCAGGAAGTTTCGCGTGTCAACATACCACAAATAAATAACGCATAAGTAGCCCGACAAACTATAGGCAAAGACCTTCCGATATTTAAAGGATCGACAACAGATTGGATTTTATTTGAGAGAATTTTTAATCAAACAACGGACGCGTGTAGTTTTTCTCCAGCAGAAAACATGCTTCGGCTTCAGAAGTGCTTACAAGGAGACGCCCTAGATGCAGTCAGAGCGTTATTAATGACAACAAACGTGGATCGCGTAATGAGAGTGCTAAAACGTCGTTTCGGACGAGCAGACTTTATAATCGAAGAGTTAATGCATAAAGTGACTAGTTCGCAAGGCGTAAAAGAGGACCGCCCGATTACAATGATTCGTTTCGCAGAAAATGTGACAAATTTAGTTGCCACCATCGAGTCGTTAGAGCAACCGTCGTACTTAACTAACCCTTTTTTAATTTAACAACTCGTGAATAAGTTACCTGCGTCGCTGAGGATATCGTGGGGAAAAAGAGCCGCGAAAGAAGCAGACGGAACTTGTCTACGTGAATTCGCAAAATGAGTAGAAGAGGAAGCTGAAGCAGCAAGTGTTATCTATCAGCCGGAGCGAGATAAACACGAAAAACGCGTTATGACATGTCGAGAAGGAAAACCCTCGAAGAACACGGAAAAAGACGACTTGGGTGAGAAAAAAGAAAGTATGTTGCGGATGCTTGTCTGCGAACCATAGTATTCGAGAATGTAAAGCGCAAGGGTGCAATCAGACAGAATGCACTCGAAAACACCACTCACTTCTACACAATGACTACTTAGAAACTAACAAGAAGACTGGAGAAGTGAAAGACAAGGTTAACTTAACTACTGATGAAGTCACAAATCAAGAAAAGGAACGCGTTAATTGCACACGCAAAGGAGCAAAACGCGTGTACTTAAGAATTTTACCCGTCACTCTCAAAGGACCTGAACGGGAAATAGACACTTACGCACTTCTCGACGGCGGTTCAACGGTGTCGTTGATTTCAGAAGAGATCGCCGATAAACTCGGTTTGAAAGGACCACTACGACCACTAGTCGCGTCGTAGTACGACAACACTACCAATGAGGATCGCGCATCACGAGAAGTCAACCTCGAGATCCGAGGCGCGAATGGAAAACTGTTTAGCATTCGAGGTGCGCGTACGACAAAAATGGACATGCCAGGGCAAACAATGACAGTAAATTTAGACAAATGGACATATTTAAAGGATATCGAGATTCCAGATCTCAACGATGCTGTTCCGACCATTATGATTGGAGAAGACAACCTACATTTGAAGAAGGTTATCCGCCAAGTCTCTGGGAAACCAGGATTACCCTTCGCGACACTCACACCGATTGGCTGGATGATTCATGGACCAGACTACAACGAGAAACCAGAAAGAGAATTTGCTTTCCATGTAAGACATCGGAACGAGGAAATCGACTTAAACGAAAGCATTCGTGAATTTTGGATAACCGAATCCTTTGGAGTATCTCCTACAGAAAAATTACAAAGCTCTAATGACGACCAGAGAGCAAGAGAAGTTCTGAATAGAACCTTGAAATGGGTAGACGAGCATTGGGAAGTGGGCCTACTATGGAAAACTGACCAAGAAGTTTTGCCAGAGAGTTTCGAGAATGACAAGAAATGGCTTATCTCTCTCGAAAATAAAATAGCTCGCAACTCGCAGAAAAATACAGTGCGAACATCAAAGCTTACATCGATAAAGGTTACGCACACAAACTCAGTGACGCTCGAGCGAAACAAAAACAAGTTAGAACGTGGTACCTATCACATTTTGCTGTTTCCCACCCTATAAACCCTGATAAATTTCGAATGGTCCTTGACGCTGCATCATGATGTCATGGACTTAGTTTAAATGATCAACTTTTAAAAGGACCTGACTTACTAAAGCCCTTACCAGGCGTATTGTTTAGATTTAGAGAAAATCAAATAGCAATATGTGGCGATCTCCGAGAAATGTTCCACCAGGTACGCATTCGAGAGGAAGATCATTCAAGTCAACGTTTCTTATGGCGTGACAAGGCCAGCAAGAAAATCGAAACGTTGGAAATGACAGTAATGATTTTCGGAGCGATATGTTCTCCCTACATTGCTCATGAAGTGAGAGACCGTAATGCTGAAGAATTTAAAGAAGTGTATTCAGAGGCCTACAACGCTATCATCAATAATCATTACGTTGGTGACTTTCTCGATAGCTATGATACAACTGAAAAAGCAATTCGCCTTATACAACAAGTTGCGTACGTACACAAAAAGGGAGGTTTCGAAATACGCAATATTATGACAATTTCACCGGAAGTTCGAGCCGCTCTAAACCCCAGTCCTCTAGCACCGTCAGGGAAGGAACTCACGATCTTCGGAGAGAACTACACTCGTGTACTGGGTATAAACTGGGCCGCGGAGACAGACAGTTTCTTTCGATCAACAAGCTTCAGAAAGTACAGTTACACGTATTTTGCGACGCTAGTATCGAAGCTTTCGCAGCAGTAGCATATTTCCGTTTAGAAGATAAAGGCAACATTTGCACAACGCTTGTTATGGCCAAAAAAAGAGTTTCCCCAATAAAAATACTGACCGTTGCTCGACTACAACTTCAGAGCGCTGTGATGGCTACAAGATTAGCAGCATTCATCCAACAAGAACATAACATACAAATCGACAGGGTAGTTTTCTGGTCCGACTCTCAAACAGCGCTGAGTTGGATAAAATCCGACGCTAGAAAATACCAGCCATTTGTAGCTCACACAATTGCCGAGATCTTGGACAACACATCACCGACAGACTGGAGGTGGGTACCAACTGACCTGAACGTGGCCGACGAAGCGACACGTAGTAAAAAACAAGAAACACTAGAGAACTCCAGTCGTTGGTTTCAAGGACCGGATTTCCTGCGCAAACCGGAGAACGAGTGGCCACAACTAAAGGCACTAGACGGACAGTCAACTGAAACAATGAAGGAGATGAAAAAGGAACGATGTCATATGATCCACCTCAAATCATCAATAATAGATAGCAGGCGTTTTTCTACATGGACTCGGGTAACACGTGTAATAGCGTGGATGCTACGATTTGTTGACCGCTGCAGAGGGAAATTAGGATCATCGAACACATAGGAACTCACCGGACTGGAGATTCAACGCGCAGAAAATTATGCGTTAAGACAATCTCAACAAGAATCTTTCGTAGAAGATTTTGTGCTTTTAGAATCAGGAAGGAATGTCGCTTCTACATCAAAAATCCTTTTACTATCTCCAATCTACGAAAACGGACTGATCAAGATGGACGGCCGAGTTACCAAAAATGACGGGAAGACATTCTAACCAGTGATTTTAGATGAGAAAAATCATATTGTGAAGTTATTAATAGCACATTATCACCGCAAAGCAGGACACAATGGACGAGAGAAGCTCGTAAATGATTTGCGACAGCAATTCTGGATAACACATATTCAAAATGCTGTACGACAATCTTGGCATGACTGCCTCGAGTGTAAACATCGCAGATCAAAACCTTTAATACCGAGAATGGCACCTTTACCCCTACCTCGACTACAGGACAGAGTAGTAGCTTTTACCAATACAGAAGTAGACTATTTTGGACCGATTCAAGTAACAATTGGAAGGAGAGTAGAAAAACGTTATGGCGTTCTCTTCACTTGCTTGACTGTTCGAGCTGTTCACCTAGAACTAGCCACCTCTCTTGATACGAGCTCCATGATAATGGCTCTACGACGAATGATGGCGAGACGAGGAAAACCATCAAGAATTTATTCCCACAACGGAACTAACTTCCGAGGCGTAAATGAGGAACTTAAAAAAGCAGTCTCAAGCCTTGACAAGGATGAAATGCTCAAA
This sequence comes from Leptopilina drosophilae, assembly GCA_032873175.1. Lineage (NCBI taxonomy): Eukaryota > Metazoa > Arthropoda > Insecta > Hymenoptera > Figitidae > Leptopilina > Leptopilina drosophilae. The sequence goes on from CM065479.1 coordinate 40,557,403, forward strand.
CAGACTTCAGCTGAGAAAATAGAATGGCATTTCATCCCACCCGGAAGTCCACATATGGGAGGCTGCTGGGATTGGCACCGAGAGAAGAAGTGTTGCAAACCCTTTTCGCCGAAGCGGAATACTCACTGAACAGTCGACCTCTGACACACGTTTCCGATGATCCAAAAGACGAACGAAGCCTCACACTAAACTATTTTCTTGGGCTTATACCAGGAAATGTACATGTGGCCCACGGATCACCAGGTATAACATCTTTGTTTTCGGAAGGAGATAAACTCCGCAAACAGTGGAGATACTCGCAATGGCTCGCAAATCAGTTCTGGAAACGATGGATTAAAGAGTATTTTCCGTCTATCAACCGGCGTGCTAAGTGGCATCGCGAGAGACCAGAGCTGAAAGTAGGAGACTTGGTGGTAATTTGGGACGAAAACGCTCCTCGCAATCAATGGAGACGAGGGCGAGTGACGGCTATCTATCCTGGAAGAGACGGCCGAGTTCGAGTGGCCGACGTCCAAACTTCAACTGGGACACTAAAGCGATCAGCAGCCAGATTATGCGTCCTAGAGATTTCCTAATGTATATCTGCACTAGATATACAGGAGGGGGAATGTTACGGACGCATCCAACAAAATTATATATTTCTAAACAATACTAATGTGACCATTTTAATTATTGTACAAAACTATAGGTACATAGATATTACAGGCGAGAGACACTTTTTAACCAACTGTACATTCGAGACGAAAATCACGGACTTTAATGAATTGTACACTACCTGCAAGATTCTTGTAACTAGGCAAATAAAGCCAAGTTAAGGAGACGCTACCAGGTAAAGGATGAAACCGCAGGGGACCAAAAGGATAGTACTTATTTGGACAGCTACTTGTCAAGACGTGACAGAGCGTGACAAATGAATTCCCTTTGACAAAACCGACGCGACAGTATTTTCAATTCAGTCGTAAAGTATTAAACTATTAAAGACCCGTTCTATTAACACACCTCTACTTATTATTCGCAACAGTGTAATAATTTTATATTTGATAAATAAATAGTGTTTTTACATATAGTTCGATTCAAATATTTGCTTCGTTTTAAGTCTTTATTTTATTCCTTAAAACCCCCAAACATATATTATTACATACAATATTGTTAAATACATAATTTGTGACATAATCTTATTATTTACCTGCTAATAAAGGATGTGAATTAGCCGAGTCAGCTGATAACTTGTCGAATTCCATTTGATCTTCAACATATTGCATTCTGCTAGTTAATTCTGTGCGCACGGATTTCATTTTACGATATTTTTTGCTACGCAACCGAGCTTGCTCGTTTTGTTCCTCATTATTATCCATTTTTTCTTGCTTGAGATGAATGTATCATCTTTTTTTACACAAAATCAGTATACTAAATGACACGAGGAAAGCAAAAAAAAACAACATGTGACAGAATATCGACGTTGGATAAAATCGATGTATCGACTCGATACTTCTGACCAGAATTAGGGGAGGGTCTAGTAGTTTTTTCTAATCGGAAGTGCCTCTCTAGATTTCAAGCGGGATCTAGACAGGTATTCCCAGTCATAGTCATAGTTTTCAAATGACTCATAAAAATGAATTAAATGTTACGATTAAGGGTTTTTTCTACTTTGCACGGACCTGAGCTCCACAGCTGACTGAAGGTAATCGTGTAGTTTGGCCAAGTACAGTGTATCTAGATTTAGCCTTGGCGGTTAGTTGTTAGGACAATTGTGTTATAGGGTATAGGTATACTAGTTTCTAATCCCGTGAAGTGAATCGCGAATTTTAATGGCTATAAAATTGTGTATCCTGTACATGGTAGGTGCAAATAAGTTTGTGTGTTTAAAATAGTATATAGTTATCAAATTAAATGAAATACTATAAAGAACTAGTCTGAAAATTAATGTTTTTGGTGAATATTGTTTGAATATTAGAAATGTTCGGGGTGTGTTGTTGTTCTCATATGTAAATTCATTTGATGTAGGATTTGTCATGGAAAATATGATGTAATATTTATGTAAACAGACCCGAGTTAAAACCCGTATTTTAGCAGTAGTAACGTAGGGTCTATCTACAATCTAATTAGACAAATATATTAGCAGAAACTAAAATCCGTCGAAGACGGGTACGACAGCTAGTGTATTTATTAATCTTTCGAAAAAAATTAATCAATGAATAATAATAGAAAATTGTTAACGTCGTAACAGTCGTTAACTATTAATATTATAACGATGGTATATCACGGTCACAGAAAAAAATTAGACTCATTTTTGTTGCAACTCATAATGAATCTATGATAAATGACATAGAACGTGGCGTCATCTACAAGGTTCATTTTTGTTGCAACTCATAATGAGTCACTTTTCTGACTTATTTTGAGTTCAGTTTTTTTCAGTGGTGGTGAGACTCCGTGGCTTGCGATCGTCGAGGTTAAGCAGACCTGAGTACAGAAGTAATACTTGGTGACCGCGCTTCGACTCTCGCTATAGCCCTGTGTTTATCTCACTTGTTTCATGATATATTGTCCGGTACACACCATTAAACTCGGCTGTCGATAAACCGGTTGTACTTAGGAGAGGTTTTCTACAGTTTCCCTCTCCTCTGACGAGAAAACCCATTAGACAGGTGGTCTAGACAAATGCGAGTACTCCTAATTTCAAGCCGTTCTGTAGACGCAAAAATTTAGTATTAAGTTTGTCAGGGAAAAATTTGTAAGAGAAGATTACGAAGAATGTAAGAACACTTGTATAGCCAAGTATGTACACTGAAAAAAAAATAGTATTGAACCAAGAAAATTTTTCTTGGTTGAAGCCAATGGTGGGATTGAATACGGCCAAGAGTATTATAGTATTGATTCAAGAAAACGATTTTCTTGACATAGTATACTTGGTAGGAGAGTATATGTTCTTGATCCAAGAAAATATGGAATCCAGTCAAGAAATTAAGTTTCACGAAAGAAATGCAGATTATATTAATTCAAGAACATTTGTGTATCAAATCAAGAAAATATTTTCTTGATTTGAGAAAATTATAAATTTCAATAAAAAAAATATTTTCTCAATTCAAGTAAATTATTTACTTGAATCCCTCCCCCCCCCCCTTCTCTCATCCCATGATTTCTAATACTTAGGTCAAACATTTTTATTATTTAATTAATTAACATTTATATTTTTTATTTAAATAATTAAACAATTGTTATTTTACATAATATTTACATTTAATCAATACTTATCACTAATACAACAAATATACCTTGAAAGAAAATTTTCCACGGTCGGAGGAATCGAACCCGGGTTGCACGCGTCAGAAGCCGTACCGTTGCCACTATGCCATCCAAGTCTCAATGGATAGTTTTCAAAAACTGCTATTTAAGTTGCACATCCATTTGAAGAAAAATATTTTCTTGGATCAAGAACACCGGCATTGTGTTAAGTAAAAAAAAGTTTCAAAGCAAATGAATGAAATGATTTGATTTAAGAAACACAGATTCTCCAGACAATACTTTACTATTTCGCTTAAGAACATAATATTCTTGATTCAATCCTTTTTGGTACTTCGGATAAGTAAAATATTTGATTGTAATAATAACATATTTACTTCCACCAAATACTGAATTATTAATACAAGAACTATACCCAATGCTCATAATTACTTGGCACAAGAAAATAAATTTCTCTCTTTAAATAAATATAGGATTGATTCAAGTAAATTCTGTCAAGTAAATGCATTTACTTGGTTCAATTACAATTTTTTTTCAGTGTAAGGCTGAAGACAGGTGTATAAACCAAATAAATCAAACTATTAATATTATCCATTATGATAATGGTGTAAACTTTTTGTTCATGGGACAGATATACCTACATAAATAAAAAGAAATAAAATTATATTATTTTCTATATAATTATTATTGCAATAAATAAATGTAATATATATTACAATATATAATATAAATATGGGCAATTCCACGTAAGATTTTAGTCGACCTTTTAAAATCGGTTAAAAATATTTTTTTTCTATTGTGTATCGAAAAAAACAGATACGTATTTTTTTTATTCTTGTTTAATTGTCCAAATTTTTGAGTTATGAATTTTCGAAATTTTGAACTTCTAATTTACTTTCGAGCGTCAAAATCACTTTTTCTATCATATTTTTAACAGTAATAAATGAATATTAATGAAACGTGGTACAAACTTACAGTGTACCAAGTACACTATTTTGATCAAAAACCGAAATTGCTCTGATTTAATACTTTTGAATAAATTGAAGTGATCCATTACGCCCCGGTCTCCCCTATTCAGTAGCATATGAGTCCAAAAATATTGAGTTTAGAAAAAAGTTATCAAAGAACGAAAGTTTTAGTTTTCTTTCGACATTTAGGAAATGAAAACAACAATTTTTTCCATTTTTTATTAAAAAAATAAAAAAATTTATAAACAAATTAATTTTTTTAAACTTTGGGTATAATAAATTGTTAATGTTCTTTTTTCAAAACATACCTGGAAATGATAAGAAGGTTTTGCAAAAAGTTCCAGAGTGGGCCTGACAAGTTTAATGGGTTGAAAAAAAATAATTAAGCTGCCCATATTAACAATTTACTATTAAAAATTGTCTAGCTCCTACAAATTTTATTGGATTTTGATTATAATTAAACTTGTAGGCTCTTGACAATTTTTAATAGTAAATTGTAAAAAAAGTCTCATTGTGCCGCGTGCGTGCGACCTGCACGGGCAGCTTAATTATTTTTTTCAACCCATTAAACTTTTCAGGCCCACTCTGGAACTTTTTGCAAAACCTTTTTATCATTTCATTTTTCATTTGAAAAACGAAAATTAAAAATTTATCATACCCAAAGTTAAAAAAATTAATTTGTTGAAAAATTTTTTTATTTTTTTAATAAAAAATGGAAAAAAATTGTTGTTTTCATTTCCTAAATGTCGAAAGAAAACTAAATTAAAAGTGCAAAATTTCGAAAATTTATAACTCGAAAATAAGGACAACTAAAGAAAAATAAAAAAGATGTATCTGTTTTTTCGATACAGAATAGAAAGAAAATATTTTTGACCGATTTTAAAAGGTCCACTAAAATAATTTTTTATTTTTATAATGTTTGTAGAAATTATTATTTTAAGAAACCTAAAAAAATTAAATAAAAAAATTTTTTTTTAATAAAATATTTAAATGTTCAATTTACTAAAATTTATATTTCTGGTAAATTAAATTTTGTTGAAGGTAATTTTACAGATTTGGATTTTATCGTATTATTACTTGAATTGTATACTGTCTTTTTGGATTACATTTGTATTTTTGTTTATTTTCGCGAATCTGAATATAATTTTATTATGAAAGTGAATTAGTGTTGTGCTTAACGTATAACAGTTGATGCGAAATCTTGTAGTAAGTAAAATTATTTAAATATTTTTGAAATTTTTAGGGTTCCGTACACCTTCGGTGTACCGACGGAACCCAATTGGTGAGACTCTTGTGTCCGTAGCCAAATCGTGCCCCCCACCCTCCTAGCGGCTAAACTATTTGACCTAGAGAGCTCAAATTTTGTATAGATACATATTTTTACATGTAGATTACAGGAAAAATATAGAGAATATGATTGAAGGTGATAGACATAGCGTTGTCAAGGAAATAACACGATTTTTGGCCAAAAATGCCGAAAAAGTGACCACCCCCCCCCCCTTAACTTCTAAACTATTCAACATGTAGGGCTAAAATTTGGTATACTGGAGTATTTTAACGCGAATATTACAGGAAAATATAGAAAACTTACTATGTAATAATGGCCATAGCGTTGTCAAGGAAAAACTAAAAAATTTTTGATAAAAATTTTTTTTTCAATTTTTACATTATTTTATCTAATTAACTGAAAATGGGTTTATTAGTCTAATCGCAAATAATATTAAAAATTCTGAAACAAAATTTAAAAAAAAATTTTTTTATTACAAAATTTTTTTTTTCTAATTTCCACATTATTCGATCCATTAACCAAAAATGGGTTTATTAGTATATTTTTACAACCTGGTCACAAAATATATATTAAAAAAAACAAAAAAAATTTTTAAATAAAATTAAAAAAAAATTGGACAAGTGCGAGTTGAACTCCCACTGCAATGTCGGGTTCTGTACAACTCGCACTTGTCCAATTTTTACTATAAATATCAATTTTTTTATATGCTTAATTGTTTGATAAATATTAAAGATCGTAAAAATTTCTTAATTGAGATTCTTATTTATCTTTATTCCAAAAAAAGTCATGCTTATCCTTTAATTAATAGAGCTTAAATTTCTAATTCACATAAGTAGAATAAATTTAAAATCGAAATATATTTTTATAAATGAAGTTTAAATTTCTCTTAATAATCTTAATCTTAATAATCTTTTGACAATCACTTGTCAAAATATTTTGAAACATTGTTAAGTATTCCTCGTTAATTCTATACTTGATTATTTTTATTTTTTTATTACTCTCTGCCTGCACAAGCCACAGGGTTGGAGGCAAAAATCCATACAAAAGAAACTTACATCTAACTTATATCTCTAACATTATTCTTAACCTACTACAATATAATCTACATATCCGCCAAGTGCCCAGGTTTTCGTTTTCCGTTTCATCATGCCCAATCTGGCTTCGTCAATATTAAATAACAATTTTAAAGTACTATTATACCTAAAAGTATTTTCACCCCACAAAAACATACTTGAAAATTTTCGTTTAATTTCCCACCCTCGCTCTTTTATTTTTTAATTCTTTCATCCATTTTCCCCCCTCACCATTTCCGCTCAACACGCTACACACCCTCTCACCCACACTTCTTTCCTCATTCCCTTCCTCTTTTCCACATCTATCCAACACATGCACCCAGTCTTCATTCTCATACTTGCATATCCTACATAATCGTTCATCCTCTTCCATCCAGTACTTGCACTCATTCATTCACTCACCCGTTCTAAATCTTAACACTCTATTTCTTTTTCTCTCATCCCGTATTTTTATTAAATAATTCGGCATTCCTTCCTCTTTGACTGCCTTATACCATGTATTGTACTTCGATTCCAAGATCTTTTTCCATCTATTCTCCCTATCTTATTTACCCCATTCCACCACTATTTTCTTCAGACTTAACTTTTTTTCCCCTATCTCATTCCTTACATTCCATCTTTCCATTTCCCAACTTGACCTACTTTTCACCTCTTTTCCTTCCTTTCTTTTTATTAATTCCCAACATTTTCTCCCTAGCCCACTTCCTCTTCCATCCTCAAGCTTGCTCTCTAATTTAATCCCTCTCTTTCTCTGTCTTATAACCAATTTGTCTCTCACAATTTCCTCTCTCAACATATAGCCCGGACAGCTTCTACTCACACCCATCGTCTATCTTAGAAACCTTTCATACATACTTTCCATACTACTCACTTCCTTTAAACCCCATATTTTTACTCCATAACTTATTACTGACCATACTAACATATCAAACATCCACACTCTTTTTCTCCAGTCATTCTTAAATTTCCTTATTCCTATACCCCACACTTTCCCCATCATTTTTCCAGACTTTTCTATTCTTTTTTCCACATTCAGATTCTGCTTTCCGTTAAACTGCAACCAGTATCCTAGATATCAGAATTCATCTACTTCTTCAATTTCACTTCTATTTAACTTCCACTCCTTTTTCTCTTTCTTTCTTCTCTTTCTAAACCTCATCACTTTCGTTTTTCCTACATTTTTAGACTCATCTTTTCCACTCACATACTTTTCAAATTCATTCAACATTAATATCATCCCTTTTTCATCATCTGCCATTAATATCATATCATCCGCGTAGGCTAGCGAGAACACTCTACTTCTCTTTAGTATTACCTCCCCTTTTCCCCTCTTCTTTAACGTCTCCTCTACATCTGCTATTAATAGGTTGAACAGAATTGCACTTAAATGACAACCTTGTCTAAGCCCTCTGCCTAACGAAAATTCCTCTCCCAATTTTTACTTTTTTCCTTGTGCCCATATACATTTTTTTATCCTTGCAACCAAATCCTCTTCAATTCCCACCTTCCTTAAAACTCTCGATAAAATGCCCCTGTTCAAGGATGGGAATGCTGCTTTAAAATTTGTAAAAAACCGATACCATTTTCCCTTTATCCCTACTAAAATTTCTATTTACCAAATAGTTCAACGTATATATATATATAATCTAATATATATATATATATCTAATACACCAAATTTTCCAGCTATTACATGTATTATAGGCTATTACATAACTATTATATGGTATTACAAATTATTACATGATATTACTACTATATTGTGCTTATATTATAATCTTGTAGCAAGATTGCAGTGCAAGCTTGCAGCAATAGGACATTTTGTTACTTGCCACAATAAACTTATCACAAGCTTACTTTGTACGCTTGCACACCTTACACAGCAAGCTTAATGGAAGTTTGTGGCAAGCTTATGTGCTGATTGGGTACTAACTAATGTAAAACATTTAAGTGGAATTCGATATTTTCTACTTATTATTTTTAAAATTTTGTTATGGGCTCGAATTTAACCGAGTACTCGAATTCATTTGAGTACTCGATCATCGAGCCAAGCTCGGTATCGGCTCGGCTCGAAAAAATTGGAGACTTGAGAATTATATCCATACGTCAAGAATCGACTACTTCAAGTCTGCGCAATGAGATTTATATTGTATCTGAAGGTTATGTTAACAACTTTATTTTTGTCAAAAAGTGAATTAATCAATGTTTCTTTTTAATATAATAGTTATAAAGTTGCTAAAATTGTTTTCAGTCTAACGTAAAATAATAGTTATTCAATCCAGGAGAATACGATTTGAAAACTTTCAGTCATACTGTTTTTGTTTTGATATTGACTTTCATGCAGAGTGTACTGACTCACATCACACCTTCAATTCCGTGAAAGTGTGCGACTAAGTAAGTAAATCGTTTTTCTGTAAATGTACACTACTGGCAGAAATTGTCGGCACGAACGACGGGCGAGCTACGAAAAGTTGCTGCCGAAATTAAATTAACATATTTTATTATTGAAAAATGATAGAAACTTGGTTCTTGGATCGTTTGAAAGCCAATTAAATTCTGCGTCGTTTGATATATAAATGAAAATTATTTGATATTTTTGAGAAATTTGATCACCTAAAAGATTTTGAAAAAAAATTGATTAATTTTTCTATTTTTGTACATCATGTTTGAGTGGCTGCACATTTTAGAAAAATTTAGAGAAAAATTTTAAACTCTAGCAACATAATCTTTAAAGTCTCAGCTTTTATTTGAGCCTTGAAAATTGAAAATCCGTTCAGTAGTATTTTAAATATCTAAAAAAATGTCCAAGAATGTTGTTTTATAATTTAGGCGGTGATACACACTTATTGCACTCTCGCTGCTCACCTGGTTCGTTGCGGCAGGGCCGAATAAGCGGCATATAGAGTAGGGGTCATATTTAGAGCCCTTATTAAGTTTTTTATAATTTTAGTTTTAATATTCATTATAAAAATTTAATAATTGTTAAAGTTAATTATTATATACATAAATAAGTTGTCATTTTACAAACTTTCATGATCAAAGAGTCGTTTAATTTGGGAAAAAAAGTTAGAAAAGTGAAAATTTGTACGTAGAAATAAACGCCTTAAATAACTAACCTTAACCACTTGAGTGACATGGCGTCGGGCGTAGAAGTGGCAGAATGGCGTCCAGATTTGAATACAGTTTTTGTAATTTGTTTCATATTATAAATCTTCTTACAGAATTAGAAAATCGTATTCAAGTGTTGACACCATTTCTGACGCTTTTGTTACTTCTATGCCCGACGACTATCTAACGCCCTGGCGCTCAAGTGGTTGAAAAGGCTTAAATTTACACTAAAAAGATTGAAATAATCCTATTTTTAATTAATTTTCACTATGAGAAAAATGTGTTTTAACAATTTTTAATAATCTTGGAGATTCAAATTGTTTTAATACAAAAAATATGTTTTTTATAAAAATTACATTTGCAACCAGAAAATTGATATTCAATTGCAATATGTGGAAGAACAGTTAAAATAGTCGCTTTTTAGTAAAACAAGTATTAAAAAGTCAAAAAAATTATACTATTCTCTAAGTAGAAATTTAATGTTAGCATAGTACTGACGCAGTTCTAACTTCCAGTACTGAGAAAATTCTGTCTGGTAACGCTGTCCAGTACTGATTTTATACTAGCAGTCAGTACTAGGTCAGTATTAATAATCAAAGCATGACGAGTAATTTATTGAATGAGATGAGAGTAAAAAAATATAAATAATTATTAGAATTGCTTTTATTGAAATGAGTTTTTAAAAAAATATTTTTCTTATTTTTTTCATTAATTTAGACATTCTTATTTATTTCAATAATGGCTAAATTATTATTATTGTTAATAATAATTATTTAAACTTATATACTTATATACTTATATATACTTATATACTTATATACTTTACTCGAGGACGCAAGCCAAATACACATACCGCATAGCCATGTTTTTTTGTAAATCAATATTTATTTAATTAAAATATATGTACATTATTTACAAAACTCAGTCTTCTAGAAAACATTAGAAAAGGACATATTTTAACACATTTATCCTAATACGTGTGATCCCTTTGTGGATTCTCGCAGATATCACAATTTTCATTTATTTTGTTATTAATCGCTGTTTGTTAAATTATTGGGTACGATGAAATTGTACCATTTTAATAATTTTCATAAAATAGAAAAAATTATTGAAACTTTTGGTGTCTCTTTTAGGTAGAATGGAATGAATGAGTAATAGGTAACAAGCTATTTTCACCTTATGATTAAGATGTTTTGAATGAAACAGAGCGCTGTAAGCCCCAAATGCTTTTTTGGCTTTCTTAATTTGCTTTCCAACGTGTTCAGTACCGCATAACCACGTCTGTTTAGGAGAAATCGCGACTTCCTTTTAAATTATAAGTCCGTTATAGACAGTGCTATAACAATATAAATTGACTGTATCGTATTTATTCAAAAAAAATTATCATTAATATATTTGAATAAATAAATAAATAAATTAATAAAAATAACTAATTAAAAAAGTAATCAAAATAATTAATTTAATTATTTCTTAAAATAATAAAAAACCTTTTTTTAAATTAAATTTTTATAAATACAATTCATTAATATTATAAGAAATTCATTATTATTATAAGAAACAGTTAAGGGGAGATTCCACAGAAATTAAGGTTTTTTTAAAAAAATTTTTTATAGGTAGTAAAATAAATATTTCTTAGTTAAACTTTTTTTACAATAAAATACTTGTGTTACAATAATAAAAACCATTTTTTATTTATTTATTTTTTTAATGGAGTCTTAGAAAATGGCTGCCGAAAGTGGTCCCCTCTAAAAGTTGTTTACATTTTTTCTCTGCGACAATTAATCTAAACTAAAAAAGTCAAAAATTTTCTTAATCTATTCCATTATGGCTATCGTGTAAACTAGAACAAAAAAAATTTATTGAAAAATAACCAAATGGCAGACTTTTTAATTTTTCGACCATAATTTTGCAATTTAAATTGTTTATAACTTTTATAAATATTAATGGATCTTAAATATCCTAGTTTACACGAAAACTACACATTCAAGGAGCATGCTGTCCAAATTGCAAGTTATTTCGTTGAAAATTATAAAAATGAGAGTGTAAACAAGTTGAAAATGTGTAGTTTCGAGAAAAACGCGTTTAAAGTTTAAAGGACCAAATATACAAAAATTTAACTTAAAGTTATATACATAACCTTTGATATGTAACAGTAGACATTTCTTATTACTTAAGAACTACTCTTTCAAGCGGTGCGAAAAGAAAAAATGTAAATTTAAAAATAAACAAATTGAAGTTAGGTAATTAATGAAAAAACATGAATTTTCGAGGTGGAAAGGTGATGTTATTCCTACTCTCCTGCTAGCGAGTCTATTCTTATCGCTTCAGACTATTTTTCCCGTATTTTTAGATAATCATACTAACCAAAAATTAAAAAAAAATAATTTCGGTATTCAAAAAAAAAATCAGTGGAATCTCCCCTTAACATCACGAAAAAGATCGAACTTAATAATCTCTAAAAGTATCTTCTGGTCGATAGCGAATTTTTCCTCAGTGAATCTATTTAGTGATCAATTAGATATTGTCTAAGAATTATAGATTTTCATTCTTTTGTAAAAAAGTTATTTACTTTTAAAAATCATGAAAATATGGTAAAGTGTTAACAATATATAAACAGCTATACTGCCGTACTAAGGAAGAACTTAGGTAAGCGCCATTTCGATCAATCTGAGAAAATTAAAAAAAAACTGTTTGTATTAAGAACCCTAATATAATCTAAAAAATTGTTTAATATAACTTCACATACTAGGTAAAGTGATAATGCTCTATTTATTTATGTAATAAAAAGTTCATTGTTTAAACAAATTATATGAAAAAATAGACATACGTGTTTTTTTGAATGCATATACGAAGTACAAAGTTAAGGAAAGTCCTTTGTGTAGTTTCTTCTAAATAGGTAGGCGAACTCGGACCGCTGATCAGATGGAAGAACCACGTAAACGCCATTAACGTCACATGGTAGGGGAGCAGTTTTTCATGATAGTAAAAATGTAATTTGGTCGCAGTAAAAAGAATATAAAAACCTTTAATATCTCAGTAAATTATAATTTTTTTAATAATTATTATTAATTATGCTTTTTTAATTATCATTATAATAAATTAAAAATACAATTATAATTATTATAATTCATTAAAAATTATTGAACTTTTAAATTACTGATTATTATTATTAATAATGTTATTATATTAAATAATATAATAATTAAAGAATAATAAATAAAATATGTAATAATTATAATTAATTTTCATTATGTTAACTTACTTTTAAAATGAATAATTAAGATGTAGGCATGGTAACAGATAAAAATATACCTTTAATGAGTATTAATATGAATTAAATACAAACAAAATTGATTACAATACAAAATTAAATATCAACAAATAAATTTTGTTTGACACACGTGTTATGCATGAAACGCCGGCCAGTTGTTTCGTGCTACAAATCACCTGACCCGAAGGCAATCTAAGTTTAGCCGAATGGCGGTTACGTAGTGCGCTCGATTAACTTTTTGATAGAAGAAGTTAGGTAAATCCAAGCAAATCAAATCCGAGGTTTTTATCTCGTAGCCAGCGCTACGTAAGTGAATTTAGCGGCCTGTTCCTTCTTATCTTATATTCAACCTCAAAGCCTCGTACGATTTTTAGACTACGTAAAGCACTTTTCTTAAGTTTTTGTCATTTATTCTTTTATTTTCTAGAGTTTCTAAGATTTTAATAACAAGTTTTTTACAACAAATAATTTTTTAAAATAATTTATACCATATCTATCAGATGCAGTTTTTTCAAGGAATCCATTGATAACAAAAACTCATTTTTCGTCAAAATCGTCAAAATTAAGAAACAGCACGATTTAGCTGATGCAAGTATTTTAAAGCTTTGTTTTTATAGTGATGTTGACAAATAAATTATAATTAAATTTTAACTACTGTTAATGTCCAAAAAGTCGATAGTTTATAACCTTTTAGTTGCCTTGATTTTCAAAGTAGCGTGACGCAAACCACACATTATATCCTTGCCAGTATTCAATGGTCAGGGTTGTCGCGTCAAGTCTCTAATTTGAAGTTTAAAAATTGATCCTTATTAGCAAATAATATATTTCGCTGAACAGTTTTAAGAAGACTTATTTCTCTAAATAGTGTCGTGATACTTTGTGTGCAAAAAATGCACATCTTTCCAAAGTATTGTATTTGTGTGTGTGTGTGAACCAGAAAAAAAGGATAATTGTGGGTTATATATTTTTCAAGAACAACCCTTTTTCTTTAGAACGATAAGGACCTTATTGTCCGCATTCTTAGCCTGACTAAAAGAGAGCACAAAAAAAGAAATAAAAGTTTTTTTAGTATAACAAGTCGTTGTTTCAAATAATTATAGAATTTATCCTTATTTAGGGTTGAAAAAAGGGAAAATGTTTGCGAATGAGTTTAACGTTAAGTGTATAAAGAAAAAATAAGTGTATTTAAGCAATTAATGGAAGAATTGTTTATGTTTATTCTGGCAAAGGCATGCCCTTATGAAAAAAATGATACTCATTAAAAAATGACAATCAATGATAATAATATGTCTTATTCAACGAATTAAATAAAAAGTAACTTATTTAAAAGTATAACGTTTATTTATAATACATTAGTTATTATAATTTCATGAACATTTTTATAGTTTTACTTTCAGTAAGTTTCCTTTTAGTCAAATATTTAATTATATACAAATAAAAAAATAATTTTATATGCAATTTTTATAAGTATCGGTTCCATGAACAGAAACATTACACTATTATCTTAATTGATAATATTAATAGTCGACGTCTGTTACGACGTTAACAATTTACTTTTACTATACTATTAAGATATTCCTCGTTGTCCCTTGTTATCATTAATAAATGATAATGAATAATCGTACCGTCTATATATCCTTATTGTGCATACATATACGCATGCGCAGTAGTGCTATGCTAATGTCAGACATGCGTAGTAGTGTTCTGTTAATAGAGGTTCTGCATGCAGGTTATGACGTGACATAGGCGTGTCACGTGTCATTAGCATTTGAATCATCAAACGCTGCTAACCATTGTTGTTATCAATTTTTGAAAAGAAATTGTTTAAAAATGGAAAACAAAGTTATTGCTGTGAAATGTTGTGGTACAAAACAAAAACGAGGAGAATGTCCTGTGGGACATAAGTTTTCTAATTAGGAAAGTGATGAAAAAGTTTGGGTAAAGTGTTGCAGTAATGAAGAAATTAACAAACTGTTGTACAATGACATGGTTAAACGTCGTTTTTTTTTGTGCATAACATTTCTTAGATAAATGTTTTTATTGTTCTGCAAATGGTGTTAGAAAACTATTAGTGAAATCAATACCATCCTTACACCTACCAATTCAATTATATGGACGAACGAATATTGACATTAATTATACCGAGAACAGTTCATGTGTGAATGAAAACAATTTAAAATGCATTTCATTAAAACCAGCAATTTTTTGACAACATATTTGTTAAATGTTAGGTTACGTTACCTAAATTGTTTCTTATTAACAGAAAATTGGAATTTTTGTTCTAATACAAGTTTCAAATGTTCAAAATTAATTTGTTCATTTTTTCACCAAAACATATTAAAAGTTTTATTTGTCTTTTTATTTTAAACTAAGAAATTATGACATGGCGCTAATTTTGGTTAAGATAGCTTGTCAGATTCTTTTTGAAGACTGTTATGGACACATGAGTTTCTTAGGAAATAATTAAAAATAGCAAAAACATTTTAAAGCTTAAAACATTTATAATTTGTGAACTATATTTATTACAAAAAGCAAAATTTCTTTTTTAATCTTGAATTTTAACGGATTGAGTCTATTTGTTTTCGAATTAAAGTATCTATAACATGAAAATGTTTGAAGCTTACTTCTATTTTGATAATTCTAATAATATTTTCTTTTTACTCGTTTTAAACATTTTATAAATTTTTTATTTTAGTATACTAATTTTTCCTTATATTTAAAAAAACATTTTTAAATGAATACAACTCAAAATTTAAAGAAAAATGTTTTGCTTATAATAATAAACAATACTCATTTCATATCTCATACTGTAATTTTACCACCAATTTTTTTTATTGTAATTTTAACAAATTTTTATTTTATATACTTCTTAAAACACAGTATTATCATTTGAGTGGAATTTTAAATGTAAAAAACCGTTTTTAAGATTTAGTGGTTTGACCATTTTCAAATAAGGTCAAATAATAATTTTGTGTTGTCCAAATTTTATAAAATAATAATTCTTCTAAATAAAAAAGCAGTAAAAAATGTTATTTTAATGATTTTTGAGGGATAAGCAGACATCACAATATTTACCAAATAGTATGTAATCCTTCATCAATATTGCAAAAATTTGGTTTTGGAATATTATTGAAAGTTTTTTTTGTTATTTTAGTTAATTTTTACTTTTATTAGGAATTTAAAATTAAGACTGAAAGGGAACATGAATTATTGATATGTATTGTAATGAACATAATTTTTTATTAGAATAAAGATTTATGTACTTCAAATATCAATTCAACCAACTACCAAGAGAGGGAAACCAGTCATCAACAAGCCGAGGATGACAATGCAAGAGAATTGGATATGGGTGAGGACCATTTCCCGGAAGGTTGGATGTTTCAGAGTAACAGTAACAACACCAAGAAGAATTTGGGGGCAAAAAAATAATTATCGGACACCTCTTCGTGCGAGTAATGTCAACACGCCCCTAGAGAAACAAAT
This sequence comes from Leptopilina drosophilae, assembly GCA_032873175.1. NCBI lineage: Eukaryota > Metazoa > Arthropoda > Insecta > Hymenoptera > Figitidae > Leptopilina > Leptopilina drosophilae. The sequence continues at coordinate 40,573,834 of CM065479.1, forward strand.
GTTTCAGGAAATTTTACTCCTTAGAGACGAAAATCGCTTAATACGTCGTAAAAAATGGGTTTATATTCAATTCAATTACACTTTTCTGGAATGTCATTGACAAATACAATAAAAATGAGAAAAAGGGGTTATGAATACATTGCATATTAGAATTTATTCAATAAAAATTCTTTTACGAAAAAGTATAAGTAGTTAATTTATGTTGGTCTACATCCGAAAATTATAGTACAGTTCGAATTTTTTTTGAATAGTAAATGTACAATTTTTAAAGGTTTAGGAATTTGAAAAAGAACAAGCAGCGTTAGCAAAAACAATTTGAGAAGATGAATTCGGTTGAAAAGGAATTCGTGTCGATGTTGTAAATTAAAAGCGGTAAAAAATCTAAAAACAGAAGGTTTACTATTACGGAAAAAGTTATATGTCTCTCCATTTACAAACAATCTCCAAAACTTTACTGATTTTTGAAAAGTTTTCTCCCTTTACGATCAAGATGACCACCTTCTTCTTTATTAAAAAGAATGCCTTTAGATACAGGTATCACTGAAGAAACTAGACAATATTTTAAGGAAGCTGCTGCCGTACAAAAAACCGAACATGGAAGAGTTGGAATCCTTATGTGGGATGAAGTTCATCTGCATGTCGGTTTGTATTACGATGAAGCAACTGATAAAGTTGTCGGTTTCGAAGATTGGGGAACTGTTAGGACCGAGGAGTACGCGAATCAGGCTCTAGTTTTTATGTTTAGATTAATTGAAAGTGGAGATAAAGTTTCCGTGTCTTTTAATTTTTGCAATACTACAAAGATTCCACAGTTAATGAGGTGCGTAAAATATGTTCTTGCCGCAAGTAAAGAAGCTGGATTTACAGTTGTTGCCACAGTATGTAACCAAAACCACCCTAATCAATCTACCATAGAAACCTTTGTAAGAGAGATTAGGGTAAGATTTTGTGTCAGCTAATGCGTATTCAATTTTCAATATATTTAAATATTTTTTTCATTCTTTTCGAAAAGACTAATGTTTAAAGGGTTGACATTTATTTTAGAATATGGAAATAGTTTTTCTTTTCGATGGGCTCGTGTGTTTAAATGTATTAGAAACAATCTTCTGGATAAGAATCTTCAATTTGATAAAAATAAATACGCTTCGTGGGAACATATAATAATAGCTTTTGAAATTTATAATTTTTTAGAAAACTATCTTCGTTGTATTTCTAAACTAAACGAGCAGCACGTTTACCCGGGAACATTGCGAAAATAAGTAAAAAAATTAGAATTTACTTCATTAAAAACAAGGCATTTGAATCAAGATCCAATAGAGAAATTCTTTTCACAAATTCGTGGATTAAGCGCAAATCGAAAACCTACTTGCCATCAATTTATAGAAATATTTAAAACATTATTATTTAATACGTTTAGTAATTTTAAGTCAATAGATTCAAATTGCGAAAATAATAAAACTCATATAGTTACACCGTTAAATTTTCTAAAAAATAATAACGTCCATTCTTTACGAAAAAATGTTTATGTATACAAAGAAATGATAGACAAAATATTAGTAAGCAGGATACTATTCCAGAATAAGGAAAAATTACAAATAATTCCTCTAATTTCGTTAAAATATTTTAAAAAAGATGTCCAATTTTATTCTCATGTAAACATTGTTCTGAAATTATTAATAGAGCAGTTATTTCTTTCAATTTTAGAGATTTATATGATGATACAAAATCAATTTTACAAAATTTTATTAGTAGCATCTATAGCAGGAGTTTCTCAAGATGCTAAAATAATTTTTTAAAAAGAAATAAGAATTGAACATATTAGTTGTTCTTTCCATAAAGATAAAATTATGACTCAATTTTTAAAAATATGTAATACTAATTATTTAAATAGTACAACTTCTTATTTAAATGCAATTTTATATGGAAATATGTCCATCAATCTGAAAAGAATCCTCATACAAATATGTTTGTGGTAAAAGCAAAATGTAACTTTGATTTATCAATTAAAAGTAAATATTATACTTATTTGACAATTTAAGAAAAGATCATATTACAGTTTGTGTACGTTTTGGTTCAAAACGTGAATATATGTATGCGTAGTATATTATAAGAATTTTGCATTATTTAAGAAGATTTTACAAAATTTAAATGATTCAAATTTTTCATTCTTTTAAAATAAAAAAGTGTGTTTAATTAAAAAAATTATCTTTACAACTACAATACACATGAGGGTACGGCGAACTCGAACTACCATAGGCCGCAAAATTGTGCTGGTAGGATAGCGCTTTTTGCGTTCAACTAAATCGACACTTGATTTTACAGGGTTAATTTATATATTATATATTTCATTATATCTTTGAGGAAAATAATTTAAGATAAATTCTTTTAAATTAAAATTTTACGATATTTGGATAATTCGAACATTTTTCAATTAAATAACAAATTTAAAAATCGAATATTATTATTATTGTATAGAATTTACTTTCTATCATTATTTTCAAAACATGTATTAATTAAAGTTATAATTATAATTTTTAAATTAAGTTGCACAGGAAAAAGTTACTTTGACAGCTATGAAAATTTAATGAAAAGCCTGTAAATAATTTAAATAAAACAAATTTCTTGATTGACATTTGTTAAAAATGTGTAATAATGTACTTTTATAAATAGATTATTACGTAAACATACCCAAAATAATAGATAAAAAAAATAAAAATTAATTTTAAAACTTACCTATGAAATGTCGAAAGTCACTATATTTCAATTAAATTTTTAAAGAACTTTATAATTATTAAAAATGTATTACTGATTAATAATTAATTCATTCATTATGTGCTGATTTTTTCGTTTTATAGTACAAAAGTGTAAAAATATTTACCTTTAATATTGAGTCTTTTATGATTTTCTGTGATTTCAATGACTTATACGTCCTCTAGCGCTTGACAAAATAAATCCAATTTTAATTTTAATATTTAAGTCGGACTTTCTTTTCCATTGTGTCAAATTTTGGCAAGGGAGAACGAGCTACTTTTAGTTTTATTCATATTTAAAAAGTAAGTTTTAAACTACAAATTTTTGGATTAAAATACAAGTAGATTTTTGCAAAACTATCGAAGGGAAGATTCTTGAAAGTTTCTTAGGGTAGCTTTCAGGAAGTTTCCTTAAGAAGCTTCTAACCTGCGGAAAATGGTATTGCCTGGCAATTTCCAGGAAGTTACCAAGTGTAACTTCCAAAGTTTGACATGGGGAACTTCTTGAAAGATTCCTGGAAGTTTTTGTGCTATGTGGAAAAAGATTATTTAAATAAGCATAGAATCCTCCCATTCATAAAATTAAATTAATTAAAATTCAAAATGAAAATCTTATCTCCAATGATATTAAGAAGAATTTATTCTAGTTCATTTAAAATTGGGGAGATAAACGTTTACTCGGGAGTAAAATTTTTCGAGTTAAAAATCAACTCCAAAAGAGAGTTAACATACAACACCCCTTCATCAACACCCGCGCGAGTTATTTATTCCATGGAAGTTAGCATTTGGGTGTAAAGTTTTAACTTTCTATATTTAACTTCCCGGCATTAACTCTCCAATGGATGCGACTTTTATTGAATCCCCTAGGGGATTCTATTCTACTACCCGTGTATAAATTGCCATGACATGGCCCTGACCCTCCAAGAACACAAATCAAGCTTTTCGCTATGGCCACGGCTGGTTATATTGTTTCATCACGGTTTGGACCCGGCCAGGGCTCTGTCGAAATTTCTACACGGGCATTTATCGAAATGCAACCCCATTTTTTTATTTTTATTATTTTTTATCCTCGATTTATATATATATATATATATATATATATATATATATATATATATATATATATATATATATGGGTCAATCTCTAGAAAGGAACAAATTCAAAATTGAAATTTTATAAAAAAAAAGTTGAAAAATCACTTATATTATTAATTCTGTGGCAAAAGGGGGATCTTAATAAACCTATAAAATACGTGGTTACAATCTTTATTAATATTATTATTAAAAATTTATGATTTTTATTCAGAATTTTTGTTGAAAATTTATCGCAACTAAAATATTTTAAAAATTGATGGAAATTACATGAAATTTGTTACCCGGGGGTTTTCGTGGTCGCTGATTACGAATCCGATATCAGTTTTTACAAATCCAAAATGGTGGATTCAATATGTCGGACACTTTTTTGAAAAATTCATCGGATTTGCTTGAAACTCGTTACTCGGGGGTTTTCGGGGTCGCTGATTACGAATCCGATATCAATTTTCAAAAATCCAAAATGACGGATCCAATATGGTGGACACCATATGTATGTTTTTTAAAACATTCATCGGATTCGGTTAAAAGTCGTTTTTGGCGATTTTTAGGGTCGATAATTACGAATTTCAAGTCAGTTTTTGAATATTCCAAATGGCGGATCCAATATAGCAAACACATATTTGAGGATTTGCCAGAATTTTGAAGTTATGGAGTTAAAAGGGCTTCAGATCAGATTAAGCGATTGCGAAAAGCCCACAGCAACAGATTTAAAGCGAATCCAAATAATAATTAATTTTTAATTTTTAAAAACTGACTTGAAATTCGTAATTATTGACCCCAAAAATCCCCTAGAAACAAGTTTCAACCAAATCCGATGAATGTTTCAAAAAAGTGTCCACCGAGTAACGAGTTTCAAGCAAATCCGATGAATTTTTCAAAAATGTGTGCGCCATATTAGATCCGCCATTTTTAATTTTCAAAAACTGACTTTAAATTCGTAATTATCTTCCCCAAAAACACCCGAGTAACGAGTTTCAAGCAAATCCGATGAGTGTTTCAAAAAAGTGCCCGCCATATTGGATCCGCCATTTTGAATTTTGAAAAACCGATATCGGATTTGTAATCAGCGACCTCGAAAACTACCGAGTAATGAGTTTCAAACGAATCCCATGATTAATAAAGTCTGTAATTTAGGTACTGTATAATGGAAATATACCATCGGTAACGGAGGGGAGTTTTGTTTTATGAGATAGCTTCTAAATATGTTCATTCTGTTGTAAAAAAATAAATTTTATAAATAAATTCATAACATCTTTGGTTTTCTTTGTTTTTAAATAAAACAATGTGAATAAAATTATTAATAATTATTATTATTTACTTTCAAAAAACAAAATTTATTGCGGTAACGGAGGGGAGTTTTTATTGTGTCGATGAACACCGCCACACTAAAAATCCTTTTAAAACTGATTATTTTCTTTCACTTTTATCATTTTATGCATTGACCATAACTATACTGACACTACAAAGAGTTTTGATTTATTTATTTTTATGTTACAATTTTTTTCTATATTTTATAATTATATTTGTGAGTGGTAACGGAGGGGAGTTTTATTTCTGCACAAAACTAATTTAATTCTAAGAAAAAATACCTCACAAATATTTCACTTTATTCTTAATGAATCAATTACAAATAGAATAATAAGTAGATGTTACCTGGCGAAAGATACCTCTTTTATAAATGAAACTTACTTTATGAACAGTAACGGAGGGGAGTTTTTATTCTATATAAACACGTGTATCTCTAAATATTAAAAAATGTTTATTTATTTTTCATAGGATCCGATATATATATATATATATATATATATATATATATATATATATATATATATATATATATATATATATATATATATATATATCAATTAGATACATAAATAAAAAAAATATTAAATATTAATATTAATATTATTAATATTATTATTATTAATATTAATATTAATATTAATATTAAAGTTATATTTCTATATCGAGAACATTACTAGATACAAAAATAGAATAAGAACTACTTACACCAAGGAACTAAATTTGAAAATAATTTTCTATAGGTGTGAGTGGTCCTAAGTTGGCCACCTTAGCTAATTGTTCAAAAATAGTAATAAAATGAAATTTAATCAAGTCAGCAAGTATATAATTGAGTTCAGTGTTCGTTTTTCTGTACTTTTATGTTATTTAGATGTTATAGAATAGCTTTTGTAGTCTCAATACAATAAATAGTGAAAAGTTGCATGTTGGCCATTTTAGAAATACACGGAGAAAAAAAGCTTAGTGAGTCTTACCACGCAGATAGTTGGACATCCAAAATTGTATAGTATTTATAAAGCATGGTACCTCAGACTACTTCTGTTAGTAGGTTGTACAAATTACTAGGTTGTAATGACTCAGCCCTACTAGTCATTAACCACTTCGGTGGCATGGTGTCAGATTGGCGTCGGCCGTAGAAGTGATAGAAGCGGTAGAAAGGTGTCAAGATTTGAATATAGTCTTTGTAATTTTGTAAGGAGATTTATTATATCAAAAGAAAGTATTTTTGCTTTTAGAAATAAATGAACAGCCCTATAACTTCTTTTTTCTTAAAAAAAAGAATACTTTGTTTCATATTATAAATCTTCTTACAGAATTAGAAAATTGTATTCAAGTGTTGACGCTTTTCTGACGTTAAATGACATTGTTTTATTTCATTTATTTGCAGTGGTGGATGGTTACGAAAACAGGCGTTTTTGTAGTATGTCTTTTCTGTTGTTATTTGTCATTGTTTAATTCCTAAGTTACACTTTCACAGTCTTTCTCATGATGAAAAACACAAAAAAGAAGCAAAACATAAATAACACCAACATTTAGCTTCCCATGTAGAAATCTGCCCAAGTTAGCCCAGTTAAAAAGTGGGGGCCAGCTGGGCCCCACCTGGTCTTCCCATTTTTTTTTAAATATTAATATTATAATAAAAGTCTTAAAATTTAATTTAATTATTGGTAATAAATCATTCTACAATTCATTTATAACAATAATAATCATTATTTGTTTAAACAATTTATTGTTGTTAACAATTTATTATAAACTTTTATTGTAGTACACTAACAGACATTTAGTTTTACCGGAATTTTAAAGTTTATCCAGCCTAATTTATTTATTTAATAATTAACTTATCAAGGTATAACGGTTTTTAATACATTTTGATAATTATTTAAACAAATAATTGTTGTTAATTAATAATTCTTGACACAAACTACCTAGAAACTTACAGTTTTTTTCTAATTTTGCAATTAATTAATACAAATGATATGAAATAAAGATAATTATTGTTTTAACAATTCAAAAATTGTTACAACAAACAATTGTTGTTATTTATTAACTTTTGATATACATAACTTGGAAACTTGCAGTTTTTTTCTAATTTTGCAATTAACTAATTTAAATAGTAAATCATTCAGATGTTTTATGATTTCAACAATTCATCAAATGTTTAAACAAATAATTGTTGTTATTTACTACACTGTAAAAAATGTTAGGTGAAATTTACACCGTCGCACGAGGGCAATAAAAGGACCCTCGTCGCACGATGTGAAATCACCCTGAGCCTCGAATGAAATTTACATCGACGCACGATGTATATTTTTTTTGTACATCGTGCGTCGATGTAAATTTCATTCGAGGCTCAGGGTGATTTCACATCGTGCGACGAGGGTCCTTTTATTGCCCTCGTGCGACGGTGTAAATTTCACCTAACATTTTTTACAGTGTAACTCTTGACACACAGCATGATCCAGAAAAGAAGTGGTTGTAATTGTAAAATTAGAAAAAAACTGCAAGTTTCTAGGTTGTTTGTATCAAAAGACAATTATCTGTTTAAACAATTTTTGAATTGTTAATACCATAAATTATTTTTATTTCATGCGGTTCGTATTAGTTAATTGGAAAATTAGTAAAAAAAACTGCAATTTCTAGGTGTTTTGTTTAATTAGTTTAATTTTTCTTTAATATTTAATAATAAAACTTTGATGTAACCGTAGTTATCTTCGTACATGAATTGACAATTGTTATAAATAAACAATAAAAAAAATAATTGTGAACATTTTTCGGAAGCATTTTAGATTTTGTCTATTGACCCACCCACGGTGGAATCCGATCAGGCGAAATAATATTATAATTGGGCGTGAGCTGGGCCCTACTTTGGCTTCCCAGTTTTTGGGGACCCACATCGATAATTATATGAGCAAAAATTTCTAAGTCCAAACCTAAAAAATTTTTTTTTCCAACAAAAAATTAATGTTTATGACTTTGATTAAGAAAAAACGTGTTTTGAACAAAAATTTATTGACACTTTTTATTTAAATGTAGCGTCCACATAATTTATTAGCAAAAATTTCTAAGTCCAAACAACTAAGAAAATTTTTTTAGACCAACAAATTAATGTTTATAATGATTGTGAACAATAAAAACCGCATTTTTAATAAAAATATATTGCCATTTTTTTAATAAGAATATAAATATTAATTTATGAATATTTATCGTTCATTATTACATTACTAATATTATTATTATTATTATTATTATTATTATTATTATTATTAAACTATTTATTTATTTGCTACTGTGTAGAGGTGTCCATTAGTGCTTTATTGAATCATTAAAGCAAATCAACAAGTCATTGACAATAAAACTTTGGTGTTCAGTTAAGTTCCTTAGCATAGTGTTTAGGGTGATAGTCTGGTAGTCTGTAGGTCGTAGGTTCGATTCCGGCGTGCGTCTTAGATTTTATTTGTTTCGTAGGTTTGCGACTATTCCGATTTTTCTGCATTGTTCAATTTATAAATAATTTTCAATTTATAAATAAAAGGATATAGGTGATTTTCACGTAACTGTGCAATTTCAAGATCATTTTTAAAAGAAAAAAAATTTTGTTTTTTTAATGTTGAATATCACTTTTCCTCATCATTAGGGCATAATATAGTTGTCATTTGAATGGTTTTACTACAGCTATAATTATAAAAAAATTATAACAAAGGGCTTAGGGGGTTAAGTATGCAAAAAGTGCCCCCGCTTCTATTTTTCTCAAATTTGGCCCATATGTTACTATCCATATGACTATAACTTTCTGCAATTTTGAACTCAAAATTCGCTTTTTTGGGGGAGTTATGGAGGGGGAAAGCAAAATCAAAAAACTTATTTTTCTCGAAAACTACTGAACCGATTTTAATGAAATTTTAAGAGGTTGTAAATATAGATAAGGCGATTTTAGAAAAAAAATCAAAATTTTTTTTTCAAAAAAAATTTTCAAAAAAAAAAAAGATTTTTGGAATTTTTTGAAAAAAAAATTTGAAAATTTTTTTTGGAATCACTTTAATTGTCTTTTCAACATATCCAAAGCTGATTAAAATACATACAGTAGTTTTTGAGGAAAATGCGTTTTTCGATTTTTTCCCCTCCATAAGTTCCAAAAAACTCAAAATTTTGAGTTAAAAATTTGAAAAAGTTATTTTTAAGTGGGTAGGAATGAATGGGAAAAATATATTCGGATCATTTTTTCCATACTTATTTAGCTATACCCAATCACATTAATATGGCCCATATGTATATATGTGCATTACCGTACGTGACAAATAGCATGACCATGGTTTTTGACATTTTACTCAAAAACCATATTTTTAAAAAATTTGAAAAAAATATATGTTAAAGGGGACATTATAAGGTACTTTTTACAACAAAAGAAAAAGTGGTCACTTTAAAAAATAACCCTAAAAAAAATTTTTGAAAATTTCAAAAAATTTTTTTGAAAAATAAATTTTGATTTTTTTTTCTAAAATCGCCTTATCTATATTTACAACCTCTTAAAATTTCATTAATATCGGTTCAGTAGTTTTCGAGAAAAATAAGTTTTTTGATTTTGCTTTCCTCCTCCATAACTCCCCTAAAAAAGCGAATTTTGAGTTCAAAATTGCAGAAAGATATAGTCATATGGATAGTAACATATGGGCCAAATTTGAGAAAAATAGAAGCGGGGGCACTTTTTGCATACTTAACTTCCTAAGCCCTTTTCGAAAATTGGCTGCCACGGAGCTGACCACCCTATGCATTGAATAATACTGCCGTCAACTGGGGCTACTTTATGTACGCCAGGTATTTAATAAATAAAATTATTAAAAAGAACTTCTTTGTCAAAAAACCAAAAATAAGTTAATTAAAATCCTTAAAACGATTAAAACTTCAACCGGTGAGCAACATAACGACAAAAAATTAACTTTAATATTTATAAGTTTTTCAAATTAGTCTTAAAACTATTTCTCTCGTTTCTCTTAGAATAACTGAAAAAGTGTATTAGATATTAAATTGTTATTCATTTAACCTTAAAATATTAATTTCAAGTTTTTAAAAAATATCATATTCAAAACGTTTAAAAAAGCTTCTATTAAAATGATGATTTAAAGTTATTTACATGTGTTTAAATGATAGTTTTATAATTATCATAATGTATTATTGTAAAATGTATATTTAAAAAGAAAAAGTGTTATTTATTTTCAGAGTAATATAAGATTCGAAGAAAGGTTGTTAATTTTTAATAAATCATGATTTTAGCAAAATCTTAGTATTTTATTTTACATTTTGTTGTATAATATTTACAAAATTTTTTGTTTAATATCTCATTCTTTTTTAATTTACTCTGAAATATCTACACAAAAGATTTAATGAATAAGAAACTATCAAAAAAATGTTTATGTAACATTATAAAAATACAAATTTCAATACACAAAGTAGCTCCATCCCGGGGTCTATTTTTGGAACAACTTTTAATAACTACAACTCCGACAAAAAAATTTATTTCATTGACTAACTCATAAGAAACCTTTAGAAGGAAGTATAACATATATATGCAAAAGTTGATTTTCTTTTAATTCTGAATTTAAATAAATCACTGAGTTAAAAAATGCATTTTAATGCACAAAATAGCCCCAGCAAAAATATTTACTATTTCGTCGGCTTGGTGGAAAACTGTACCATTTTAAGAATTTGTTATAAACTATACCATTTCAAAAGTTTGTTATAAAACATACCATTTCGATGAAGATCTATAAAAGCGTTGCACTAAAGAATTTCTAAAGATTAACAAGCAATTAATTTAAATTATTAGAAATTTTTAAATAATACATTAAAAAGATGAACAAGAGTATATTTAAGATACCGCTTTTTAAAAATGCATAACCTTATTTTATGTCTAGCATCAGTGTTGACAAAGTTGGAAAAAGAGCAAAAAACTTTTTTTCTCGAAATGGTATGTTTTAAAACCATTTACCGAAATGGTACAGTTTATAACGAATTCCTGAAATGGTACAGTTTTCCACCAAGCCGACGATTTACTATCAGCTTGACATAACATTATGAAATTAGCGCATGAAACTAATTGTAGAAAAGTATTCTCAAATAAGAGAGTTACAATCAACAGTAATTAAACTGTGCTTCTGCTTGGTTATTATAAAGGCATGTTTTTTCGAATATTAAGGTGTTTTTTAATAAGTCAACGGTTGCCAAAGCACTGAAATATAAAAGGACACAACTATGTCTGTCCTCTTCTGTAATATGTGTTGTTGTAGCAACTGTTGATCCATGAATTTGCACTTTTACACTGTACGCCACAGGCGCCACGGAACTGACATTTTATGTGACACCACGGAGCTGACATTTGACATAACCTAATTCCCACAATTTTGCAAAATAAATCTTTTCTTTTGGCAGATAATTTGTTTCTAATATAATCTTCAAAAAAATCGTAATAATTACCATAGAGAGTGTTTACATTAAAAGAATAGTAATACCACGGTACTGACCACTTTTTTTGTGAACTTCACATTTTTACAAAGAAAATTGTTTTTAAGTGTAGAACTTGAAAATTTTAAACCTTTTTTTTACTGATATTTGTTGCTAATGGATCTTATTTTAGATTTTAATTCTCAGTTAACATTAATATGTGCCATAAAAAGTTAAATTATAATGAAAAATATCTTATTACAAAATTGAAAAAATTTGTGGACAAAACTATTTTACATTTTATAATTTTATAAGAAGTATTAGAAGATGCATTATATGTAGAAATTGTTCACCTATATACATAATTCATATTACAAAAATTCTCGTTTTCAGTTTCAGCGTTCTCAATAAAATTTCTGAATTTTAACTTCAAGTTTTAAAAAACGGACACGCCACGGAGCTGAAATTTTGGAGGGAATTCTGCAATTTATCAAAAAATATAATATCTATTTGCATATATTTGTGGTTGCGAATAGGTTTTATATATACCTGTGAAATTTATCCATACCCAAGCAAAAATTTTTTATTTTGAATGTATTTTCTGTGACGCCGCCAAGTATTACAGTTACGTGAAAATTACCCATATATATTAATTCCCATATATATGATAACATTATTTATGAATTTGCTTTTGGTCACAATTTAATTAAAAAAAGTATAAATCATTAAATAATAAAGCTGTTTATTTATTTTTTTTTTTGCTTAGGGAATTTTGGGAAATCTGCCTACAGATACCTTGGATTCCGCACTCCAAGGTTATGTGGGGTTGGTATAATAAAACAAAAGAAAATAAATAAATAATATAGTAAATTTAGAATACTGGCGACCTACTGCCAGCCCGACCCACTAAAACCCGTAACCCTTCTTTTGGAGCCCTTTACCCTCCCTCGGAACTGTCGTAAGACTTTAGCCTTCGAGGGTGGCGCTCCAACTCTGTCGCTGCTGCGACTTTGTTCTTTACCTGCGGTTCTCCTGCGTCAATAGTTAAAAAATTCAAAACTATTTCAATATAAAAGTGGAATAAACAGCACAACAAAAGTAAAAAAAACAGATGTTAAAATAATTTAGAATGTCAATAGATAAAATATTAAACGGGTCTAAAACAAAAACATATAAAATTAAGAGATATATAATGTCAAAAAGTAAAAATTGTATAAGGACAAATAAAACACAAAATCAATTAGAAGTGTATAAGGACAAATAAAACACAAAATAAATTAAAAGTGTATAAGGAAAAATAAAAATAACAAAATAAATTAAAATTGTAAAAGGACAAATAAAATCACAAAATAAATTAATAAAAAACAAACAAACAAATTAAAAGCTGTTTAAATTACGCTTTTTGGCGGCCGTCGAGATCCTTTCTCGACATAACCGAGATTATAAAGTTCTCGACATGCCGCCAATTTTCTTCTGACTGGGTCATCAGCGATACCATGTTCTCTGGTGTAACTCGACTGCTTACACCTTCGAACATGGCCTGCCTCTCCAAGTCCCATTTCCTGCATGAGAAGAGAGTGTGCTCTGCGTTGTCAACGGGGAACTGGCAGTACGCACACACCTCATCCTCGCGTAATTTAAAGCGACACAGGTACGAGTTAAAACACCCGTGACCAGTGAGCGCCTGCGTCGTATAATAGGAAACCTGACCGTGTTTCCTATTTATCCAGGTGGCGAGTGCCGGGATAAGGCGATAAGTCCATCGACCTTTTTCCTCACCATCCCATCTTTCTTGCCATCTTTCTATAAGCCTGTGCCTCGCTTCTTTGCGTATCAGGCCCTTGCTTGGTCTTATTTCCTCATCCTGGAAAATTCTTTCTTTAGAAAAGAGAAACATTTCTTCCCTTTCCCTCGCCAAAAGATCTGCTGGCGGGACACTTGCAAGGACCTGCACAGCACTCGTAGATACCGTCTTATATGCAGAGATGATACGCATAGTTATCGATCTCTGCGCTGACAATAACTTTTCACAGATGGTCAAACATCTTTTACTCCTCAGGGATGGGGCCCACGCTGGTGCTGCATAGAGCATTTTAGCGTGGGCGACACTCGCCACCAGTCTTCTTTTTTGTTCACGGGGTCCGCCTACATTTGGCATTAACCGTGAAAGATTAGCCGCACACTCGATCGCTTTATTTGACGCCGTAGCTATGTGGTGGTGGAAGTTTAACTTTCCATCCAACTCCACACCAAGATATTCAATTTGCTTACCCCACTTGACCTCGAATCCGTCTATCACGATTCGTGGGAGCTCATAACCACGTCTGTCTGTGACAAGCAGTGCCTCGGTCTTTTCCAGGGCCATTTCTAGACCTCTGGTATCCAGCCAGCTTTTTGCTCGTCGCAGACATTCGTTCACCAATGTCCCAAGAGCCTTCTCGCTTTCGGCAGTGCACACGAACAACGCGTCATCCGCAAAGCCGATGATCACCGCACCTTCAGGCAGATCCATCCGCAGGATCTATGGGCATTAACAGGGTTGCCCACCTGGTCCCCAGCTGGGTTTTTCCTACGTGGGCTGAGGCTGGATTCACCGTTACCAGCCCAGGAATTGCCTACCTGGGCCATCCCTGCTAGAACCCACCTAGAACCTGGGAAGCCCACCTTGGACCCACCGTGGGCCTACCTCACATTTCCACACGGGTTTCTTAGTATAATATACACCAAGTTTTTAATCTTTTATTGAATAATAATTATTTTATAGTAAAATTTTAAAAATCTCAAGAAATTAAAAATTTAACTTTTTTTAAAATTATATTAATAATGATTACTTTTATACATTTTGATGAAATATATTCTTTATATACATGAATCGATTCGTTTTAATGTCAGGAACGCAATTTTAACCAGAATTAATGAAAATATCTTGGACAAAAAACTTACAGCGGTAGGGGAGAGCGGGGTTAAAAGTGCCGATTTTGACAAAATGAAAGAAAATAATAGTAAAATAAGAACTATACATATTTGTTATTATTTATGAACTATTTGGAGTAGAATTTTATGTAGTTCTTGAATTTATATATACTTTTAAACAATTCTTCATAGTTATTAATAAAAATGTGATTTTTTGGTTATGTCGACGCTGCTGGGGCAGATTGTTCTGCATAGAATATTAACTTGTTTTAATTACAGCAAATGATTTTATGCACAAGAAAGAGTGAAATAATTAACACATACTATATAGTAAGGAGTAAAAATAACACCAGAATAGATTAAAATAATATGCAACATTTAAATACAAATTTTTGAGTTACAAATACAAAATTTTTCGTTTTTTGAATGTAACTAACTAACTAATGTGCTTTACATGTCCTGTAAGTTTCATCTTGGGATCTCAAACGGATTTGGAGTAAAAAAAATAAAACGCAACCACAAATTACGAACATATGGGGCAAAATTCCTTAACTACCCAGGTAAAAAATGAATTTTCTCTAAACTTTGCTAAAATGTTACTGTTATTAGTGGAAGTGTAAATATTAATTTTTTTTTAATTTGATAAAATATTTTTTGAGTTATGGAGTTTCAAAATTTGGATTTTTTTGAAAATATCTTTTTTTCGATTTAATATATTGATAAGTAAAATTAGCAAATTGAAAGTATGAATAGTCAGAGTGGGACCATGAGAATTTTTGAGGAAAATAATAATTTATCATTATTTTACATAGAAAATAATTATTTATAATTAATTTCTTCAAAAAGTTCCAGTGTCCCACTCTAATTTTTACATGGCTTATATGAAAAAAGGTAAGCTTTCAATTGGGATAGGTTACGAGAAAATAAAAAAAACCGATTTTGAGATACAGTAGAACTTAATTAATACGATTCTGTAGGGACCGTACTAAGAATGCGTCTTATGCGGGAAAACGTATTAGGTGGGATGTAAAGTATATGTCTTTAATTGCAGGGACCACCATAAATGAGCGTCTAAAGCGGGAAATCGTATTAAACGGGATCGTATTAACCGGGTTCTACTGTATATTTAAATTAAGAATTTGACCTTGAATTTCAAGGTTAAATTGACAAAAAACCACTTTTTTCATCACCAGCTTCTAGCCCATTATAACCCCTTTAAAAATCACTATTTATTCTTTCAATTTTATTAATTTTACTTATCAATATATTAAATCGAAAAAATGATATTTTTAAAAAAATTAATTTTTTACCTGGGCAGTTAAGGAATTTTGCCCCATATGTTCGTAATTTGTGGTTACGTTTTATTTTTTACTCCGAATCCCTTTGAGATCCCAAGATGAAACTTACAGGACAAGTATAGCACATATGCCCTAACATTTAGTAAAATTTTGAAAAAAATCGAAGACGATGTTTTTTCAAAAACGGATTTTTAATTTTTCAAAATTACAAAAAAATTTTTTTTTGAATTTTTCTTTTATAATAATTGTATCTTAAAATATACTTAAAAATCCTTTTTTTAAAATCCAAAATCGGTTAATTAGAACCAAAGTTATAGCACTTTAAAAAAAAGACAAAAATTTTGAAAATGCCATATTTTTGGTGATTTTCAAAATATTAAAAAAATATTTGGTGGAGTTGTTTATCATTATAAAAGTAATAAATTTACAAAAGTACAGCCAAATCCCAACAAGTCATGAAAATAAGTGTGTTGAACTGACGTGGAATCCACCTAATGTAACTAATGTAACTAACTAAGGAGACTCCACTAATGCTATGAAAGTGAAACCATTCGTCGCATTGAAACTATATGTAAGGACAAAAATTATAGTTTTCGCGCATGCGCTCATGTAATATATTTGTCTCTGTCTTTCTTACTAACCAAGTCGACTGAGAAAATCATAACAATCTAACATGAATAATAAATAAGGATATAATAATAAATATGGATAAGGAGATGAAACGCCTGCAGTATATAGCAGAAAAAGTTGACACCAAAATAGGGGGTCAGAGTAGTGCAGTTTTTGTAGTGAAATGACAGCAAGAATGAATTTTTATATTAACATAATATTATTAACTCATGAATTTATTATTTTATACTAACTTTTCATTTTTATTTACAATTTCAGTCATAAAACTCGTTCAAACCTTAAATATAACCCGATTCATTGAGCTGTCAACTCATAAATGTCATAAACAACCGTGTAGCAGACGATACATTATAATTCTGTATTTTACTTCAAGGGGCGCTCGAGACAGTAGGGAGATGAAAACTTCACTACTCTGACCCCCCTATTTGGGGGTCAATAAATATAGGCCGTTTCATCTCCTTATCCTACTTCATGCAATCTACAACTTGAGAAGGTTATGTTTAATGTTTGTGATTGTTGTGCGTTTCATGAATATTATTAATAATAAATATTAATAAATTGAAAAAAATAAATTTAATAAATATATATGTATCTATAAAAATATATATTAAAGAGTGTATATTTTTCAGTGGTAAGCAATATATTAATAATATAATTAAATATTTATATATGTTCAGAATAAATTTTTTTGGTATATAACTACAAAGTGTTTTATTCTATGTGGAAACAATTGAAAAATTCGTAAATAAATAATATTTACGAATTTGTAATTTACTTTAATTATATACTTTATAAATAAAAAAGAGAGGGAAATATACGCATGTACTGCGCATGCGCGCAGAGTATATGTTTTATCATTCTGCGAGTATAGTTCCCCAACAGAGAAAGATTTCATTTCTGAGAGACTTCACACAGTCAGTACAGTCTCCTTAGTCTTACTCCCTGACTGGCTCGGAACGGCCTACCATAACCAAATGTGAACAAGCATTCTACTGAATAGTGACTAGGCTAGAAGCGCGCAGGTAACCGGCTCGGAACTGGCATTCCTACCGGCCGGGAGAAGCCGTTCCGTGTATAATACAACCTGCTGGGACTTGGTACTCTACCGACTGCGGATTTTCAATTTAATAGCTGGCATTCTACGGCCTGACAACCGGATCGGATCCAAATCATAATTTTAACAAACATCATTTATAAAAATAATAATTAATTGCAAAAGATAAAAATACTGATGACAATTCATTAACAGTTCGCTTTACACATTTCTTTATTTTTTTCATATACTTAAACGCAAGGTGTGCAAGCTTACAAAGCAAGCTCGTGACAAGTTTGTGGTAAATAACAAAATGTCCTATTGCTGCAAGCTTACAGTGCAATCTTGCTACAAGTTTCTAGTGTAAGTTTGTAGTAAGCTTATTGCAAGCTTGCTGCACAAGTATACACAGTTTAATTGAAACAATTTTAATTTTTTCTGGAGATTTTCTTATAATTCTTATAATCTTATATTCAAAATATGCACTCAGCAATATATCCAGGTGTCAAAGAAATTTACTGCACAGCCGTAAATGCCATAGAATTCAACTGCGCATCGTGTCAAGTTTTTTAATTTATCCGGCAGCTTGCAGCATCTTGTAGCAAGTTTATCCGGCAAACTTGTAGCAAGTTTGCCAAATAAGCTTGTCTAAAACTTGCCTCACAAGCTTGCAGCAAGCTCATATCGTAATCTTCTAGCAAGATTGCACTGTAAGCTTGCAGCAATAGGACATTTTGTTACTTGCCACAAACCTGTCTCGAGCTTGCTCTGTAAGCTTGCACACCTGGCACAGCAACTTAAATGCAAGTTTGTGGCAAGCTTATGTGCTGATTGGGTAGGCACTTGAAAAATCCTAACGCTTAGGGGTACGCGTCAATGCTACAGCTATATTTTTATTATTATATAATATATTGAATAATTGTTTCTCAATATAATAATATTGAACATAATAATATCAATAATTTTAATTAATATTAATAATTTATTATTAATTATCAATAATATTAATACTAATTAATAATATATAATATTAATTAATAATATTTCAATTGGGGATTCAAACAGTTCAAGCAGCGCCATTGTTGGAACTATAATATAAGCAGGACAGCTGGTCTATGTTTTTGTTTGTTTACTTATCTTTGTAATGATTTTAATAAAATAATTTATTTGATTGTATAATATACAGTTTATTTATTAAAATAATTATGAAGATAAGTAAACAAACCAAAACATAGACCAGCTTTCCCGCATATATTAGTTCCAACAGTGGCGCTGCTTGAACTGTTTGAATCGCCAATACCCGTGCAGAAATTGGACTTGGGGAGTAGTAGGGTAATAGCCAGTTTGTCTTATTGTTGATAGGGTTCTGATGGGGCAAATTAGTGGGTGCCTGTCTTATTCGGTAACGCTTGGAACATCAGGTTCTGAACAGAACGATCTGACGAGGCAATAGCTAAGGTCCTGTCTAGAACCTCGCTATTGCCTTATAGAACCCGCCAGTTGTTCTAGAAGGCTGGTGACGCTGCGCGCATGCGCGATTAGCTTAACCTCTTTGAATAAAAATATTTTTTACATTTTTCATGTAATAAAACTATTTTCATCACTATAATACATTGTAAAATAATTTTAATGAAACTGAACAATAAAATTTTTTATTAAAATCATATAAACAATTTTATTATTACGATGAATATAATTTATTACTTGAAAAATGTAATTAACGTTTTTTTAAATTTGATTCGATTTTTACGTTTGAAATAAATGTTTTTTATTGTTTAAAAAAAATTAAATTTATCTTATGTCGAAGTAATTTTATTTTTTATTTAATAATTTAGTTATAGAAAATTAGTATAAAGATGTTAATAAACAATATAATTTAATATACCTATAAATTTTGGAATTTTTGAATCTGCAATAAATTTATACAAAAGTTAATATAACCTTATTCAATTCATTTTATATAATATAACATTATACTTTCTAGCGATTTAATAAAATTGTAAAATTATCTTTAACTTTAGTGTACAAAATAAAGTAAAAATTGATAAAATGAATAAGTTGAAATTTATGTAAACTTTGAGGTTAATTTTAAAGTTTATTTACTGATTGTACCGAAAATACTAAAATTGAGCAAATTATGTTTTTTTACGTCGAGAGATGTTTGATCACATCTTTTGATTCATCTGACGTAAGATTACATTTGCTTCATTTACAGTATATAAATTAAATACTGATTAAAAAGTGTGTTGATATATACGAATAGTTAGAAACATATATTTACCTTCCAAAAAATCAATGGAATTTTCATTGATATTAGAATGTTTTAATTTTTTTTGGTCTCGACAAATTCTAGTTTTCCTTCGTCTTAATTCACGTCTTCTTTTTATTTTTTCACTTATATAATCCATTATTGTCAAAATTATTGCTATCGTTGCTTACAACAGTTTATAATACGAACGACGAGCAAGTTGACATTTTTAGGTTATATTATTTTCACGTCATTTAATGTCTCATCACGCATGCGCGATTTCTGTTGAGGGTTTCATTAGGTTTCATTTCTTTAAACTAAAAACCAGTCCCTCACCAGAGGTGAATAGTAAAATTATTCAGAAAAACTGTTTAGTTTTCAATTAGAATCGAATTCGACTTATCTAGTCAGAATGTTCTAGACAGTACCCTCACAACGCCCTACTTTAAATAGGGACAAATGGGTCAATTTCTGCACGGGTAATAATAAATTTACATTAATAACTAGGGGAACTCCGCCCCCCTACGCACTTCGCGCGCCAACCCCCTGATTTTATATTTACTTCTATTATGGATAATATAAACATTGTAAAATGCGATCTTATGATATTAGCCATTCTTAAATTTTGAATCTATGTCATCAATTTTGAAGAAACATACCAACCTGCAAGTAAAAAAATTTACTTTTGCATAGGCTTTCACGTCCTATTTCGCGCTTCTATTTGAGGGGGCAAGCTCTGACCTGTTGGTCATTTGTCCTCTTTTTGATCTAGGTCAAAAATAGGTCAATTTTGATATATGTTTTGATTTATGTTTTTGACCTATAGGTCAAAAAATAGGTCAAATTAGACATAGATTTTGACGTAATGTGAGGCCGTTATTTATCCTCCTTTTAAACCTATAGGTCAAAAAATAGGTCAATTTTGACGTAAGTTTTGACGGTCTTTACTACAGGGGGCCCTTAGAAATCCTGACTCTGCGGCGGTGGCGGCGGCGAAATGTTTTTATATAATAGGGAGAGATATATATTTATTTTTAACAATTATAAAGTAAAAGTATTTTTCAAAACAGAACAATAAATTTATGTATTTCTCTTGCAACATTTCAAAAGCAATGTCAAAATTACTTTATCACCCCCTGTGTTTTTAAATTGAGGAAACTGCCCTAAATATGTAAAAATTCAAAATGTATAATAGAAAAAAAATGAAAAGCCACATTGTTTTTCAAAACAAAAAAATAAATTTCTATACTTCTTTTTTAACAATACTTAGAAGTAATGTCAAAATTGCTCCATCACCCTCTGTTTTTTTAAATTAAATAACCTACTCTTAAATGTAGGGGAGACTAGGGTAAACCCGCTCACTTTTTTTCAGAATGATAAAAACCTAGAAAATTATTCTCTATATCCAAGTTAATTTATATAATTTAAAAGCTTATGATTTCTACTAACAAAATAAAAAAGAATTTTTGATTTATCTTTCTTAGTTTTACTAAGGAAAAATGTTTAATACACATACACCAAATTTCTAAATCACAATTTTCCAAGGTAAATCCGCTCACCCTTCGGGGTAAACCCGATCACTTAATTTTTTTAAGAATTTAAGGTAGTCCCGACAGTTTTATTTTGTATATATTTAATTTTTCCTTATTTCCGTCTTCAGTATGATTTATTAATAATAAATTATGAGTTCTTTAAAAAATAAATATTGGTTTATTAAATAATAAGTATAGATATCATGAATTGCAACTGTGAATTTAAATAATATTTTATTAAGAGAAAATTAAAATGTACACTGAAAAAAAATGATAATGATAATTTTGAAATACAAGTATGGTTAGGATGTATAGCTGAAACAGCAATACCGTATTGCTGTTCTTAAAATACAGTATTCGTGTTCTCCGCATACATATTATTGTCTCTCAAATACATATTGCTGTTCTACACTGCGTATGGCTAAAACAGCAATACTGTATGGCAGTATCGTATCTACCAATATAATATGTCAGAATTGGCTATATTTATGTCAGTACCATAAATATATTTTTTTCAGTGTAGTTACAATTTTGGATGTAACAAGTTATAGATTTTATTATTGATAAAATATAACAAATGAAATTCGAAATTTTAAATTTTAAAAGAAACAATGATAAAACGTGAACTGAACGAAGACAACAATCTTAGATTTGTGTCATTTTTTAGACGAAAAAGACATCGACAAATTTAATCACTAATAATGACTATTATAGACATGATTCCGCTCAATGTTTCCAACAAATATTGATAGTTCGGCGTCATCTATTGAAAAAAATCGCTACAAATCGTAAAATGCGGGACATTCAAAATGTTAAATATTCAACTCATTATACCCAATAATTCAATAATATTCTTAGGAAATGAATATTATTTATCTTTTAATAAATATCTATAATATCAAAAATTTTAAGATCGCCAAAAAAACGCAAATACAGTTAATACTGATTCGGCTTTCTACACAAATTTAATAAGTGAGCGCCCGAGTCGAAATTTAGAATTGGTTTAAGATCTAATAGAGCCTAGTAACTTCTTTATAAGTACGTTTAGATCCTATAAAGTCTACTTAAAGTCTACTAAGGCCTAGTAAAGGATATTTAAACACTTTTAAACTCTGCTGTGTCCAAACACTCATTTTATATTAAAAACACTGTAAAAACAAGAAGACTTTCACGCGCGGATGTAGTTCCTCTGGAAAATGCTGTAAAGCAACTGACGCTAAAAGGACCTTTTTGCCAAAAACTTCTAAGAAATTGTGGAAAATTTCCAAACATTTCTTTATTCGAAAAATTTCACAAAGTTTTAGTCTAAATAAACCTATGATAAAAAACTGGTATTTGAAAAGTCATAAAATAGAATCTCTTGCAAGGCGAGACCCTTAGCTGCGGTCAACTTTGGACAAACCAGATGTGCCAAACATTTCAGAAAGAGAAATATATCTTCAGTTTATTGATTTTTCAATAACAGTAATGAATATTCAATAACAGTATTGAATTTTCAATAACAGTAATGAATTTTCAATAACAGTGTTGAATTTAAAATAACTGCATCTGTATTTTTCAATTACGAATCAATAGATATTCATTTTTTCAATAACAGTATTGAATTTTCAACAACTGCCTGTATTTTTCAATTACAAGTTAATGACTATTCATTTCAAGTTCTTTAATTTTCAATTCAACCTGAATTGAATTCAAATTCAATAACCCGTGTAATTGGAAAGTTGTTGAATTTTCAATTCTTTTCTAACAGTGTACCAGATATGCTTACACGTTTTTTCAAATTTATTAACTTGTTTATTTTTGTAATCACGAACAAAATGTTCTTGATTATATTAATTTATGATTTTCTCAAACAATGGAGTTTTTTATATAAAGTTTTGTGTTCGATTTCTGAAGAGACCTCTTGGTAAGTTTTTTTGGTTATGTTGTTTAGAGATGTAAGAAAAGAAAAAGTTTTCTAATTGAAAATAATATGTATTTGAGTTTAAATATCTGAGGATGCCTGTCGTCGACGGACGAAAGCTCCTAAATAAACAAATTTTTTAATAATTGAAATTATGGATTTTAAAAAAAACAAAATATTACACTGATAATATATAAAGTTTATTTAACTTTTAATTAAAAATTTTTTTATAAATATGAAGGACTTATATATTTACAAGTTAGTTAAAAAACAAAACATAAATTATGATAATATATATATATATATATATATATATATATATATATATACTGCACATTTAGAATTTTAAAGCGATTAACATTTGAAAACTATTAACTTATTTATGACCATTCTAATCCATGGATGAGTTTTACAGGAAGTAGAGGAGAATGAGGTATCTTTTTGTAATTGGCTGTTTTCAGAGAACCAAGCGAATAAATTAATTCAACTAAGCTTTAGAATTCTTTTTTATACACTTAGGTTTGAGAAAATTATGATAATAGTGGAGAATAAAATTTTTGAAAGAACTTATATCGTATTTTTAAGAGTGCTAAACTCTTAAGTGGTATCAAATAATATAAAAAAAAGAAAAAAATTTTCAAATATGTTCTCCAAATGTGGTGGTATCATATATCTATACAAAACGTGGAATTTTTTTTTTCAAAATTTGTTAATTTTTTGTGGTATAAGATTATTAATACAAACAAGAGGTAGGATTATTTATTATTATGAAATAACAAGTAATTTTTAATTGCATTTAACAAAAAAACATACATAATGAAAAATATCGATATATTGATAGTGAAACATTGATATTATAAATACCTCGAAGCAAAAATATCGATTCTTCTGCGGGAAGTTTTTAAATATGCCTAATATAATGCTTTTAAGTAGTTAAATGAAACGTAGTAGCACCAGGTATGTCCCAACACATATGTACCCCATTCTGCCTCACACTGCATATTACAACAAAATGTAATGTTTCTAAGTCACTGTAAACAATTTGACAATCTATCCTATTGGAAATTACTTTAGAATAAGTACTGAAAAAGATCCCAAAATTGACAAATTAAATAGATTAGCCCAAAAAGCTTTGTAAACACTTGAATTTCGAAAAACATTCATATTTTTTTTGCTTGAAACTTTAAAGTTGTATAACTTTTAGAAAGAATTTGTTTTTATAGTTTCTTCATAATTAATAACATTTTCTTATCAATATGAATTATATATATATATATATATATATATATATATATATATATATATATGTGTGTGTGTGTGTGTGTGTGTAAAAACGACCCTCTTTGAATAAAATACTGGTGTATATAGTACTTACAGAGCATTAACCTGGTTTTCTTTCGCTATAATGATTGTATAATTGTATCCATCCTTTCTTCACTTTAGCGTCTACTTAGAGGTCTGTTTATTCACTTTACAGGCACCCTCCGCCCACCAGGTCTGATTGGTGGCAGCAAGCCCAAGGTAGCGACGCCCGCAGTAGTTGCCAAGATTGAACAATACAAGAGAGAAAATCCAACCATCTTCGCCTGGGAGATTCGAGAGCGACTTATTTCCGAAGGTATTAATAACAATAAATTCTGTATCTTAATCTTAATATATAATTACGCAGAAAAACAGATGCAAGGAATTCGACTTAACAATCCAACAAATTTTTGATAGTGCAATTGTGATTGTTTATACACTACTATTATTGTGATTATTACTATTTTTAGTACAGTCAATTCCCCACAATGACGTTTTTCACAATGAAGGATCCTCCATAATGATGGTTCGGTTGAGTTTCAATCTCCGCCACAATGGTGGGATGGCGTTACTTTATTTGACCAAGTTTCAGTGCCGTATTCTTTGGGAGGATAGAAACAAAAAATAAGAAAATATAAATAAATCTATTTACTATATTTATAAGTTTAATATAATATTAATAAAGAAATTTATTTATTTAATGCTTATTCTTATCTTAAACTAGCTGTCGTACCCGTCTTCGACGGGTTTTAGTTTTTTCAAGTACATTTAATAGTGTGTCTACCAGTCTCCAAAAATAAGAAGTAGTAGAGAATTTAATTCGACAGGAAAAAATAATAATTAGCTACCATCAACTATTTCATTAGAAAAATATCACTATTTTAAATCAATGATTGACTTTATATCATCAAATAATTTATTTTTAATTAATTAAAATGCAGAAAACAATGTTTGTCAATTATTTATAGAAATTTAATTATAGTATTATAAGTTACTCCAAAATTTCTACTAATTTTCGACTAACTAATTCGACTAAAAAGTCAAATTCGAACTAATTGTATCATAATTGCTAAAATCTAAAATAAGACCTATATTGGATAAGCCGAATTCACAGTTTTTCCCGATTAAATTGAATTCCTGCATATTTTTCATTTTTCCCAGTTGGTAGAACCCCTCTTAAAAGTATTAGTAAATACAAAAAACCATCAAAGAGTATTTTCATAAAATATGTGAATTTTTGTCGCTATTTAAAGTTTTATTTATCTTTAAGACTTAAGAAGAAACTTTACATTTGATAAAAAAAATAAACCTAAAAAAATTTTGACAAAGCTGGGAAAAACCAGATAGTTTGTAAAACAGAAATAATAATAGACACCCTGTTTAACTTTCGCCTTTACAATGCTCAAAAAATCTCTAAAAGTTAAATCTAGAACAAAAATAGGAAAACATTTTAGTATCGAAGTTTTTTCCCAGTAGTATAATCCAAGTATCGTATCACAGGTATTCTTGAATTTCTGCAGTATCTATTTTATCATAAAAAATCTTCATTTTTAATAATTGAAAAATAATTTTAATGATACAAATTAATATTTTTTAATATCATTTATACCATCCTTATTAATAAAATCAGATGTCTGTGTGTACATTGCTTAAAAATTCAAAATTTTAGCATAAATATAGTGGTTATTGACATCAATAATTCCAGAAATAATCTTAAAAATTTTAATGTATGTATGTATGTACAAAAGTTGGATGAATAAATAGTTCTGAATTGTATTATTTTGACGTTAAAATCTTAATCAAAGATCCCAAACATACTACTGACTTAAGTTTAATAGTAATTAGTATTAGTTATATTTTTCTGAATTTTTGACATTAAAACCATTTTTAAACAGATATTTTAAAAGCTTTCCATTAAAAAATGTGTAATTTTCCGTTTTTTGGAAATATTTTTATATTTATATCTTAGTTTTAGGACAGTATTTTTTGCAAAATTATACTAAAGTGTGCCTAAATAACATGTAATACTCAAGTATAGAAAGTTTAAAAACAATCCGTGATACATACATTAAAATTTATAAGATTATTTCTGGAATCCTTCATGTGAATAACAACTATATTTATGCTAAAATTTTGAAGTTTGAAGCAATGTACAGACAGACATCTGATTTTATTAATAAGGATAATTCAAATAATAATGCATATTATTTTAAATATATTATTTATTTAAATATGTAAATAATTAAAAAGTTTAATTATATATTAATATAATAATGCATATATAGTATTAGTATAATACTATATATAAAAAATGGGATATCGAACCAGAAAATTTATTAAGTCTTCAAAGGCTCAATAATGAAACTAAAAAAATAATAGCCCAATTAAAAAATTTACATTTGCAATAAAGTGATTTTTTTATACGCACTATTGTTATTTTCATTATATACTGTCCATTAATATTATTTATAAATATTAATAGTATAATGTATATATTATAATATATAATATCATATATATTAAAATATAATATATTGCTTATTAATATTAAAATAATATTGAAAAAAAACATATCGACGCCTCCTGACGAGATAATACTATTTTAAACGTCAGTTCAATATAAATCTATCTGAGAAACAAATGCAAGATGAAGTTGTCTCACAAATGAATGCAAAACAATTCTAATTCATTTTTCAATTCAAGATAATGCTATCTCGAAGTCGAATGCAATAAAGTGACAACTGAAGCTTGCGTTCAATAGAATTCTCTTTATAAATACTGTTTATTAATTAATATTATCAACAATTTTAATAGAATATTTACTCAGCGGAGACATACTAACTTTTTTCATAATTATTATATTTTACAATTTCATGAAAAATTTCAGTATAATTAACTGTCTAATTAGAAAATAAATAAAATAAATAAAATAAATAAAATAAATAAAATAAATAAAATAAATAAAATAAATAAAATAAATAAAATAAATAAAATAAATAAAATAAATAAAATAAATAAAATAAATAAAATAAATAAAATAAATAAATAAAATAAATAAAATAAATAAAATAAATAAAATAAATAAAATAAATAAAATAAATAAAATAAATAAAATAAATAAAATAAATAAAATAAATAAAATAAATAAAATAAATAAAATAAATAAAATAAATAAAATAAATAAAATAAATAAAATAAATAAAATAAATAAAATAAATAAAATAAATAAAATAAATAAAATAAATATAATAAATAAAATAAATAATAAAATGTTTTTAATTTATTTATTTATACACCTGTCTTCAGCCTTACATACTTGGCTATACAAGTGTTTCTTACAATTTCTTGCTTTACAAATTTTTCTTACATACAATTCTTAATACTAAGTTTGCGCCTACAGAATGTCTTTCGAAATTTAGGAGTACTCGCATTAGCCTAGACTACTCGTCTAATGGGTTTTCTCGCCAGAGGAGAGGGAAACTATAGAAAACCTTCTCCTGAGTACAACCGGTTTATCGACAGTCGAGTTCTAATGGTGTGTACCGGACAATAATCGACAGTGCACATCATTATACCTCGACGTCAAACCTCCTGCTCAGATTATCTCACATGCCGGAAAAATCCAAGCCAAATGGGCGCGAACCAAGTACCCTTGGTCCTAGAACGTCCGCCAAGCGAGGCATCTTATCCGACGGAGCTAATCTGTCGGTATAATAAAATGTTTTTCAATAAAAGCATTTCCTTTAGAAGAAAGCTAAATTTATATTTAATTTCGGTTCCACTCATATTAAAATAAGAAAGTATAAGTAAAAAGGAATTATTATTTTTAATTTGATAAGTCCAGTTCATTGTTTTATATTTTTTTATTTACTAATTATTTATTTATTAATTTAAATCTAAACGGGATTAAGAATAAAAAGTAAAAAGAAATATATAAGTGAATAAAAAATATTTATTTACATTTTTATTTATTTTTTTAATTTATATATGAGAATGAATGTATTTTTTGTTTTAAACCCGTATTGAGAAATTTTAAATTCTGTAATATAAAAAATTCAAGACTTAATAATTAATTAAATATTAATTTCAATGATAAAACTTTTTTTTATTTAATAATAAATACTTTTGAATTATTAAACAACAATTACAAATACTGTATGGTTTTTTAAATTATAAACTTCACAATTATAAAAAGAAAGAGAAAATTACGTAAATTTATCAAATTTCCAATGATAAAAATAGCCCTTTTTGTAATGAAGAACTAACAATCGGAATCTTCTGTGTTACATGTATCTTCATCATAAAGACTGGCACTCTTCTTCTGGAAAGAATTATAATATTCATGATATTTTAGCAGGATAATGTTCTTTTTACACAGAGCTTTCAAGTCCTTTATTTGAGCTGCAGGAAGTCCTTGACAAGTTTCATATGCAAGTTTTAGAACATATTTCGATACATTTACATGAATCTTTTCTTTTCCAGTGACGAGTGTTTGATTCTCCATATCCAATGAAATTTTATAATATAATTGATTTTTATTTTCCTTCGTGACTAAAACCTGCTTAATTTTTGAAATTGGTATATTAGATGTCTGTTTTTTATTTTTATTCATTGAAGTTTCTGACCAATTCATTTGAGAAGATAAATCTTTAAAGTTATGAATCATGTCGTGTGTTACTTTAATTACTTTATAATGGGGTTTAGTCAATTTTGCTTCGCTGATAATATCACACCACTCATTTAGTGAGTAAATTTTTCTATTTTTCGCGTGTCTCTCTATTGTCGAGTGTACCGAGTCTCCTTCATTTTACGTATGTCCAGGTTCCAAAAATGAGTGCTTAATTTGCACATTGAATTTCGCAGAGGCATAAATATACATCGCGAATACATGCTTGTTCCGATTTTGACCAGCTCAGTTGTCGGACCAGAAATAAAAATCAGTAATGCCGGTAGAAGCTTTTCTTTCGATGTAGTGAAGCAAACAACTTGCTACTTCATTAGATCCTTTTTTCGCCTTGTTTTCACTCCATATATAACAAACAGCTTCGCGATGAACGGTGTCAAAAACTGTAAAATTCAAAACTAAAAGTTTTCGTTTGTAATAGAGCGAGCTGGCCTCAGTTCTTCGTGTTGTGAGAACTTTTTCAAAATCAAAGCATGCCATACAAATATTCTTATCCATTTTTGCTTGATTTTTATCTTCTTCTTTCAGCTTTCTGGACATTTCCTTATTTTTCATATGGCTTACGTATTTACTCTTTAAATTTTCTTTTTCAGTTTCGGAAGCATTTCTATAACACTCACAAACATCACACTGATCCTTTTTTCGGCTTGTGGAAACTGATATTAAATTTAGTGTTAAATGTGTCATAGTAAAAATGTTTTGTTGCAATACTTTTTTCGACCTTTCCGATTTTCTTCATTTTTTCGACATATAACTCATACATTCGGCTGAGAATTAACGATTCTTCGAGATATTCACGATTCGAGTCCTTTCTTATGTAAAGTGATTCCACCCGGGGAAATGAATTAATATGTTAAATTACGCTTTCCGTTTTCTCAATATCCATAGCTTTCCGTCCTGATTTTACTCTTCGTCTTTCATCAATAAGCTCTGAATCTCCATTGCGAATTTTTTTAAAAGCCGACTCTAAAACTTGCATACTAATATTTAAGGTGTTCAAAAACATTGTCCTACATACAATAATATTCTTTCCTCGGTCATCAATATTGTATGTCCTAGAGAACTGCTTTTTACTAATATTATTATCATCATTAATTCCCGGTCCGCAGGTTCTTTGCATCGAGCGTTTTGAAACTGTTTTTTGTGTATGGTGAAACATATTCGAGACCAAGATTTACAAACTTTTTAAAAACATTTCTTCGCCAATTTTCTGGATTCCAGAGTCTTTTTTTAGTTAGAACTTTGTCTTGCTGATCGAAACTCTTCTTTCCATTTACTACAGATAACGCATTCCCGGCAATATCCTTGGTTGTATCGGAGCAAATATTATTCTCTTCAGATGTAGAAGGAAGATTTTCATCTTTTGATGATAAATAAACTTCTTCATCTACTTCCGAAATTTCATTTGAAAAATCCATATTTTTCAAGACAGAAATGCTCTCATCAACTATTTCGGAATATTTGTCATCTAGCGAACTTATTTCTTTTGAAACAGTGGAATTTTTTGAACGCAAACCAAGAAAATTTACTAATTCTTCTGGTAAATCTGTAATAATATGTAATGTTGAAGAATAAATTGATATCATCTTTTAATTCATAATTGTGGCAATAATTCTACGTTATTTGATTTGAACAATTTTCTGGTACTTTTGAAACAATAGAAATTAAATTATAATTTGGTACTTCATTTTTAGACTAAAATAAAAAATTTTAATATTTTTTATTTTTTTAATAAAAATAATTTAAAATAGTTTTAATATAATTATAAAGATTTATTAAACAATAATAATAAATTCGTCATAAAAAAAGAAGCTATTCAATTTGAGCTCATAGTTGCAATACATACCACTTAAAGTACCTTCTCGAGAATCCATTATAAAGTTAATCTTTTTTTGCCTGGATATATATTGTTACATATTTCCCAAAAAACGAAGTTAAAATTCAAAATCGTTTGATTTACTTCATAAAATAGAATGGAACTTCTGTGTCAAATATAATTATTTTTATATGTCATTAAAATCAATACAATGAAGTTTCTCTCTAACCAATAATAAAGATAAAAAAGTAGTTTTGAATCAATAGTGTGATTTGAGAAATTTGTAACAAAGAATTAAAAAGCAGAAAACTTAACAGTTTTATAATTGAAATTAAAATTGATAATTATAATTTTAAAATTAACTAAAATTCATAATTAAAATTATTTAATTCGCAACCATAAAGGTAAATTAAATATAACACAATTTTTATATGATTACATAAATAAG
This sequence comes from Leptopilina drosophilae, assembly GCA_032873175.1. NCBI lineage: Eukaryota > Metazoa > Arthropoda > Insecta > Hymenoptera > Figitidae > Leptopilina > Leptopilina drosophilae. Next base: position 40,605,226 of record CM065479.1, read on the forward strand.
ATAGTATTTTTGAAAAAAAAATTATAATTATATTTTAATAGAAATTGCGAATTTAATTTCGCTATAAAAATGTAAAATATTTAGTATTAAAAAATAAAATTTCGATTTATTTTGCGATATGTAGTTTTATTATAAAAAATAACATGGTGGAGTATCACAATTATTATTATTATAGTTGTTATCAAATTAATCAATCACTATGATCGGTTTTTTAAATCATTCAAAAAATCGTTGTATATCTTCATTTTAATTCAAAAATCTTTTACATGTTAAGAAAATTAAGTTATTTTGCTAATCTTTATTTTAATAAAGAATATTATTCTGACATGGAATGTATGAATTTTTAATCGAAATTAGAAAATAAATAAAAATATTATTTATAATCATAAAAATCTTCTTTCTGAAGCTAAATAGGAAACATTTATTTAATAATATTTAATATTATTAATAATTATTAATAATTATGAAAATTTTGGTCACGAATGTGTATTAAAAATATTTAGAAAGAAAATCATATTGAACGCAAGCTGCAGTTGTCATTTTATTGCATTCGATTTTGAGATAGCATTATCTTGAATTGAAAAATGAATTAGAATTGTTTTGCATTCATTTGTGAGATAACTTCATACAGCATTTGTTTCTCAGATAGATTTATACTGAACTGACGTTTAAAATAATATTATCTCGTCAGGAGGAGTCGATATTGTATTAATTATTAAAATATTTAATACCACAATTACTTTAATATGAATATTATTTACACTTTTCAACGGACAATTAATTAATTTCATAATTAGTACGTTTTAATAAATAATATATACATATACCATTTTTCTACGAAAATTGTCCCAAACAATATTTATGTATACAATATGGACAGCCCTGAAAAAGTAGTGAGGGGGTATGACGTAGGTAACCGTCAAAGGGAAGGATAAGAGAAGGGGAAATTTTAGGCTGATCCGTCAATGTGGAGGATTGACTGTATTATTAGCATTTTCTGTTTAGAATTAGTTCTTTAGAACTACTATTAAAATTGGTAATATTTTTAATCACTAAAAAAAGATAATATAATTTTTGTCACTAATGTTAATTTACCTGTCAGCACTATTGCTCTTTTAGTGTCTCACTCGCACTCCAAGAGCGTTAAAAGTAATAGGTTGAGTAGTGTTGCGTGAGACTTATTTTTCTATAGCCCTGTTAAAAATACCTGTGAAAGATCTTATACAGGATCCTGTTTCAGGAATATTCGTAAGATCCTTTGCAAGGTTCTCTAGTGAAACTTAATAAGATCAAGCGTGTTATCCTTTGTACCGAAACAAACAACAACATAGTATTCTGGACCGTTTTCTTTGTAAAATCATTTGTAAGATCTTGCATTAACAATCTGGAAGTAAGAAACTACACGGAGAGAAATTCTGTTTTAATATTTCGTCTTATTATATTAGTATTTAGTAAAACCGATTGCAATTTGGGGAAATCGTGCACATTTATGAATTTATATTACCATTTTTAAGAAAGTTTATAATCAAATTATTACTTTGTATTATTCTGAAGTAACAGAAATTAGAATAGTCAGTAAAAAATTTTTAAATTTTAAATAAGAAAGTCTACAATAGTAAAAAGTATTACTAGAGAATTATACTAAATACTATCGAAATATTGCATAAATTGTAAATTTAGTAACGAATAGTGTTATCGACTATATTAAAAATTATTACCAGCCTAGTAGCAGGCTTTCGGCTGTCGATGAGTGGTTTCGACACTGTCCGAGCTTAACCGAACATATTAGTCGAGCAGTTCCGAAATTATCCGAGCCAAACTTCATGGCATTTCAGACTTTTAAGTTTAATTTCTCTTTAAATATAAATAAGTAAAAATTTGCGATTAGAATAGTGGAAGCGTCTATTTATTAGTAAAGTCTTCTAATTCAAAAGCAAAAAGTCAATTGATAATTCAAATTAGTAAATATTTTTACAAATTAATTTAGAGAGTTTTCAATTATTATTTAAAATTTGATGACTTCTAATAAAATTTTCAGGAATAATTTCATTTTTAGAGAAATTTTGATGAAAATTATATAAAAAATAATTAAATCTGTTTAAAAAATTATTGAATTCTTATTATTTATGAAAATAATTAAATATTTTCGTAAAATTGTTAAAAAAATTTTTTAATCATTGAATTCTTTGGGAAATTTTATTAAAGTACTGGATAATAAAAATTCTTTTTTTGAGAACAATTTTTGAAAATAATTGAATTTTGGAGAAAAATGTTATTATTTATAAAAATAAATTAAATTTTTATGAGAAGTTTTTTAATTTTTTGACTGTAACTAAATTTCTGCGAAGGAATTTATCTAATATTACTTTGAAAAATAATATTAAATTCTTAAGACGAATTTTAATAATATATTTCTTTTTAAATAATTGGATTCTTTTGTGAAATTTTATTGAAATAGTAGATATAGAAAATAATTAAATTTTGATAAATTATTGAAATTAATTAAATTTCTACGAAGAATAGTCTCTCTCCGTGTACTTACAGATTGTTAATGCAAGATCTTACAATTGATTTTACAAAGGAAACTTTCCTGGATGCTATGTTGTTGTTTGTTTCGGTAAAAAAGAATAACGCGCTTGATCTTATTAAGATTCACTAGAGAACCTGGGTACATAATAACGCTACTGGGTTTCTTACGTACGAACTTGCAATGGATCTTACGAATATTCCTGGAACAGAATCCTATATAAGATCGTTTGCAAAAATTTTTAACATGCAGCGCTAGTGCTAACGGGTAAAGAGGCGCCATTTTATCAACAGAAAGTTTCAGTGTTCTAAACACTTAAAGAATTCTGCTAGAATGTTTCTATGACGCTAATTATGGAACTGAAAAATAATATTAAAAATTAAAAAACTAACAAGTTCTCCATCAAGAAGAGATTAAAAGAATTTGTCTCTGCTTTTTAATTAGGAGTTTGCAGTAATGCAACAGCACCATCTGTAAGTAGTATTAATCGAATTCTACGTAATCGAGCAGCGGAGCGTGCCGCAGCGGAATTTGCGAGAGCCGCTGGTTACGGTTTGTACGCGGCTGGACCGCATCCGTATTTTAATTCAGCCCATCATCATTCGTCGTCAGCTCATCATTTATCATCTGGATGGCCAACGCCAGGTACCGGTGGTCATCCCTGGGTACTGCCACCACTAGGAAGTGGAATGTCAGGTGCAGCATCAGCACTGCTACTTCCAACATCGTTGAGTCCCGGTGCTGCCGCCGCAGCAGCGGCCGCTGCTGTTGCTTCGGCGTCCGTCGCCGGAAGTCCCGATCATGCTCTCCACGCAGCCGACGCTATAGCTCGTGGTTACCTTCAAGGTGGGTTTTCTTATTTAAACCCTGAGCAGAATAAAACGGGAACGGAACGCAAGCATGAGATAGAAAAGGACAGAAGTATGTTTGTCCTTTTCTATTACATGCTTACGTTCACGTTACTGTTTTATTCTGTGTTGGGCTTTAGTTTGTGATGACTATATTTATGGCTAATTACATTAACTTTAAATTAATCCCATATTGCAGGCTGTTTACTAGAGTGGTGGTTGATATGTGATGTTTTTGATATATTTCTTTCCACCCCCTAATTCGTTCCCAAATGGAATAGAAATGAGGTTTGTATAAGGACAACTCATTTAATGAATAACTCATGTCTGTAGAAGGTTAAAGATAAATCTAATTTTTTATTTTATTGACTTTATTGTTTAAAACTCTGCATACTCACAGTTCAGGATGTACTAAAACCGAGTCTATAGTCAAAAATAAATTTTGACAGGTGACAGCTGGCAAACTTTTGACAATAAGTATTCAAGTAGGGGAGACCGGCGTTAGGTGGCGCACATTTCACTGTTATTTAACTCAAACATTTTTACTTTTTTAAAGTTCTTATTTCACGGAAAACTGTATCACTTCAGCTTTAGTTAAAAAAAAAGTTTCAAACCATTTAGTACTTTTTTTATACCACCCAGCTTAACCCATGAACGCCTGAATGCACTGAATTTTTACACGGAAAAACTTTTTTCAAGAGTCATTACTAAATTTATTCAGGAACTCAGGATATGGGAAAAATTTAGAACTCCTTTTAGAAAAGTTCAATATTCATTAAAGAATTTTCAGGTGTTTTTCTAATGGCTTGGAAATAATTGTTCTTGACGCTGCGACTGAGTTCTTCAGTCACTGCGCGCTGAAAAAGTCTAGAACTATTTAAGAAAGAAGGCGTAGCGTAACCAATAGGTATACAGCGCCACTTGGCTTTAAACGCTTTAAAACGATCTAAAACTAAAGTATCGTAACGCGTCCCTGCAGCCGAGTGGCATAAGGCGGAGCGACCTTGAGTGTCGAGGTCTCAGGTTCGACTACTCACGCGGGCAAATTTTTTTCGCTAATTTTACATTTTTCTATTCTTAAACAAGTTCAGGACTTTTTCAAGAAAACTCAACAAGTAGTCCAGAAATTTACTACAGTTATCCCTGAACAGCTTAAAATAATGTTTCAATTTATGGTTTCGTAGCATTTCTTGTATTATTTCCATATCCTGAGTTCTTGAATAAGTTTAGGAAATACTCTTGAAAAAAGTTTTTCCGTGTAGTCTGACTTCAATCTTAAATATTTTCTAATAAACATATTATTTTTTCTTCGATAAATAATTTTTTTTTGCATTTAAGTGTCCTCTATCCGAATATGATATTAGAAAATTAATAAAAAATTGTTTAACAATATTTTTTTGCATATAATTAAAAAATTGCATGATTTTTCAAAGGTTTTTTATTATAAATTTTTAAATTTTTAAGTCAAAAAGTTTTTTTGACATCTAATATTACCATAAATCGTGCACTCGATTGTTATACTTTCAAAAAATATATTGACTTTTTAAATTTAAACATTTGATTTTTCAAAATGGCGCCTAAAAACTAAATTTTTTTTGAAAATTTGAAATTTGATGATCGATATACATTTTTTTAAACTTTAGCTTGAAAATGTTTACTCGGGGGTTTTTGGGGTCGCTCATTATGAATTTGATATTAGCTTTTTAAAAATCAAAATGGCGGATCTAATATTAGGAAAAAAAGAAAATTTCACTTACCTTTAAAATACATCTCTACCACCTGGCGGAAGAAAAGAGAATTATAACGAAAAATGTGCGAATTTTTCAAAATGATAAAAACTTTACATGTAAAAGAGTGCAGAAAAAATTTAATTAATATCAAACAATTAATTTGTCGTCATTAACATTAAAAATTCTTGTTACTAATAAATAGTTATTAATTTTTATTGTTATATTCACTTTTATAATTTTTTCATTTTTTTTATAATTTAAATATTTTATTAAATAAATATAATAAAATGTAATAATTATTAGCATAATAATTGCATAATATTAGATCCGCCATTTTGATTTTTAAAAAACTAAAATCCTTTTTATAATTAATCAGCGACGCCGAAAAATTCCTGAGTAAGGATTTAAAAAAAATCCCACAGAATTTTCAAAATTTTGTTCACCATATTACATCCGCTATTTTGAATTTTGGAAAAATAATATCAGATTCACGACGAGCGACCCCAAAAACCTCCGAATACTGATTTATAAAAGAATCCAACTAAATTTTGAAATTTTTGTTTGCCATATTGAATCCGCCATTTTGAATTTTCGAAAACTAATATCAGATTCGTATTCAGCGACTCCAAAAACCCCCGAGTAAACATTTTCAAACCACAGTTTAAAAAAATGTTTATTGAGCATCAAATTTCAAATTTTCAAAAAAAATTTAGTTTTTAGGCGCCATTTTGAAAAATCAAATGTTTAAATTTAAAAAGTCAATACATTTTTTGAAAGTATAACAATAGAGTGCACGATTTATGGTAATATTAGATGTTAAAAAAAATTTTTGACTTAAAAATTTAAGAATTTATAATAAAAATCCTTTGAAAAATCATGCAATTTTTTAATTATATGCAAAAAAATATTGTTAAACAATTTTTTATTAATTTTCTAATATCATATTTGGATAGAGGACACTTAAATGCAAAAAAATCATTTATCGAAGAGAAAATAATATGTTCATTAGAAAATATTTAAGATTGAAGTCGGACTAAAAATTCAGTGCATTCAGGCTTTAATGGCTTAAAATCACCGTTCAGGATCCTTAAAGGATCCTCCTGGGATCCTGAACAGGTCCTGTGCAGGTTTTCATACAGGATCCAGTACGGGATTTTGGAACAGGGTTCTTGTGTAGGTTCCAATGCACGAACCTTAGTTATCAAAGATTATCCAAGAGGATCCTTAAAGGATCCTGTACGGGGATTTTATGCTGGGTACTCTCTAAATTTGAATCAGCGAAAAGTCGCAGATTCACCAGCCGAGAGTATGCAGCTGATCAAACAGCGTATATACGCTGGAAAATCAGTGCATATACGCTGTTTCATCAGTGTATATTCGCTGATTGACTCAGCTGCATACTCTGGGCTGGTGAATCAGCTACTTTTCGCTGATTTAAATTTAGAGAGTACATTATTTAAAGTCGTGCAAAGTGCGCCAAGTAACCTCGTCTCGGGTTTGCCTGGCGCATTAGTGAAATTAATGAAATGATATCATTTAAAGTTTAAACAATATATGATATACTATAAAATAAATTTTGTACTTTATCATTTTTCAATAGAAATATTTTAAAAAGCATAATACTTCATTACAATTTTCTGTGTAATTGTAAAATTATAGAAAATTGTATAACATAGACGCCATATGAATATTATAAAAGAAAATTATTGTTATTAAGAAGAAAAAGGAAGAAAAAAAAGAATGAAATAGAGATACAATTTAATGGTTTATTACACAAACTTACTATTTCTTTATTCGAAGAGTCATCCAAACTTTTGTACACGTACACAAATTAATAGTAAAAATTTTACAAAATTGTTGATTTAAAGAAGTAATTTTTTAATCAATTTTATCGGTGTTCCGGGAAAATTTATTTTAATTTGTAAATCGCAAAACTAACCCGAGGAATTATACGGTAAAAAAGAATTCGCGTTTTCAGTCGCGGAGACTGCGAAAACTTGATATTGAACCTCAAGAGTTATTTTCAACGGGGAAGGGAACGAAAAATAAAAAATTCGCGGAACAAGAACGAAAAGAAACTGAAGTTTTAAAAGGTAAAAAGACGCTTTCGTTACCCAAGCCATGTCCTCCCACTCTCAAGAAAAACGTGCAAAAATTATGGGTAGGGGAAAATTTGGGAAAACTAGGTAGTTGATTGGATTTGGTCAAAACGAGCAAAAAACAGTCAACGCCCTAGACTAAAAAATATGAGTCATAGACCAGCGGTCCAGGTACTTACTGGGTTAAGTGCAATAAAACATTTGGCGAACAGCCGTTTTTTTAAACGTGCATACACGGAAAAACTTTTTTCAAGAGTCATTACTAAATTTATTCAGGAACTCAGGATATGGGAAAAATTTAGAACTCCTTTTAGAAAAGTTCAATATTCATTAAAGAATTTTCAGGTGTTTTTCTAATGGCTTGGAAATAATTGTTCTTGACGCTGCGACTGAGTTCTTCAGTCACTGCGCGCTGAAAAAGTCTAGAACTATTTAAGAAAGAAGGCGTAGCGTAACCAATAGGTATACAGCGCCACTTGGCTTTAAACGCTTTAAAACGATCTAAAACTAAAGTATCGTAACGCGTCCCTGCAGCCGAGTGGCATAAGGCGGAGCGACCTTGAGTGTCGAGGTCTCAGGTTCGACTACTCACGCGGGCAAATTTTTTTCGCTAATTTTACATTTTTCTATTCTTAAACAAGTTCAGGACTTTTTCAAGAAAACTCAACAAGTAGTCCAGAAATTTACTACAGTTATCCCTGAACAGCTTAAAATAATGTTTCAATTTATGGTTTCGTAGCATTTCTTGTATTATTTCCATATCCTGAGTTCTTGAATAAGTTTAGGAAATACTCTTGAAAAAAGTTTTTCCGTGTAGATGAATTCTGTGAGGATTAGCTGATTGCAGGGTTTATTGCAGGGTTGTTAACCAAGAGTCGGAATTCCCAGTAATGCAGTTTTTATAAATGTACTTCCTCTTTGGGTCCTATCTTTTTAGATGTGGTACCATTAAGAGTGAAAGTTGAGTATCCAGAGATACGTTTTCTATAAGGGGTTTCTAGGCACATTGCTATTGAAAGTCGTTTAAAACACATTTTTTTATTAACTTATTGGTAGGGTTTGGGGAAATGGGAATTTTCGCACGCCTCCCCCAAGAACAAGAATAAAAGCCTGAGCAAGCAGATGTATTATTTCCCTTTTCCTTCTTTTTTTAAACCATGAGAAAGTATAAAAATTGTTAATATATATATATATATATATATATATATATAACATTAGTACTTTAAAAATTGTGAATAATATAAATGTTAATGGAAAATTAATAAAATATAATTAGTATTTTTAATGGAACAACAGATTATTATATAAAACATACAAATAAGATCCATTCTCAAACAATATAATTCGTCAGAAACAAAAATAATAATTAATCATTTACACCATTATTGAAGTTAAATTAATTAGCATTCTGCAGCCCTCATCCTAAGACAATACAAAAAGAAAAACGTGTGGGTCTCTTACATCTTGGGACGTCACACCTCCCTCTTAGAGAAATGTCGTTTCAAGCAACGATACTTTCGGGTATCAAATAGGTGGGTAGCTCCATGCCTAAAAAATCAAAGTTGTACACTAGTTCTTCGATTTTGTTGAAACTTCGAAGTTTTGAAGTGGAATACATGCCAGTAAAGAGCCTCATTTCGATTTTGAAAAATTTTGGATTTACGAGGTTTTTAAAATTTTTTTTTGAAATTTTGAAAATGGTATATCTCTAAGGAAAATTAATGAATTTCAGGGAATGCTTATTGCTTACAGACAATTTAAGAAAAAAATTTAAAAAAAAATTTTTTTTTTAAAACAAATTATTAAAAAAATAATTTTTAAATAAACAACTTTTTGAAAAGTACCATTTTTATTGTTTTTAAATAATAATGATTCGATTCCCACTTATTTCACGAGTATTTTCCAAAAAAAAAATTGATGGAGGGTCTGAAACTTTAGGAGATATTGAATTTTTTGTCCTTGCGCGCAACCGTAAAAAGCGCATTTTCCGACTATACTCTACATACAAACTAACGTTCAAAGTCACCTCTAAGTCGTAAATTTAAACCGAATTCGATTTTTCTTTTTGGAGAATGTCAGGCTATAAATTCGTAAGAATACTGTGCAATTTTTAAATTTATATTTGTTTAAACAAATTATTATTATTATTGTTAAGTATAACTTTTTACATATTGTACACAGAGAGGTGTATTTTTTTCTAATTTTGCAATTTACTGGACCTAACATAAATACCAATGCAAATTTAAAACATAATTATTATTGTTTTAGCAAGATTTAAACAAATTATTATTGTTAATTACTAACTATTTACAGAATAGTATACTTAAAAGTTTCAGTTTTTTCTAAACAGGCAAATTTATCAAACTTTTTTGATATGCAGATTTACATTAAAAATAAAATTACATTTTAAACAAAAATAAGAATAATAATTTATTTCAAAATTAATTAACTTTTCATTGTTCTTTTAATTATAATCTTGGTAGCTCCATGCCAAAAATTTAAAGTTGTTTCCTAGTTCTTCGATTGAGAAATTGTCACAGAACACATGCAAATGAAAATTGTTAAAACGACTTTATAATTATTTGTTTATCATTGTTATAAATATTAAATAAAAACAAATTACCTATATTAAAAGCTCTTGAAATTAAAATATTTTTGAGAAACAAAAAAACAAGAACACTTCATTAAGTTCACAAAATAAAGTGAAATAAACTTTTACAAAGAAAAGCAACACAATTAATATTAAATACAATTGTTGTTAACAATTACTTAAACAATTTTTTAGCTTTGTTTTTTTTGAAAAAAATTTTTTTTTAGTAATTACAAAAATTTAATTTTTTTAATTAAACCCTAATTAAAAGTTAATTAATTTTGAAATAAATTATTATTCTTATTTTTGTTTAAAATATAATTTTATTTTTAATGTAAATCTGCATATCAAAAAAGTTTGATAACTTTGCCTGTTTAGAAAAAATTGAAACTTTTAAGTATACTATTCTGTAAATAGTTAGTAATTAACAATAATAATTTGCTTAAATCTTGCTAAAACAATAATAATTATGTTTTAAATTTGCATTGGTATTTATGTTAGGTAAATTGCAAAATTAGAAAAAAATACACCTCTCTGTGTACAATATGTAAAAAGTTAGTAATTAACAATAATAATAATAATTTGTTTAAACAAATATAAATTTAAAAATTACACAGTATTCTTACGAATTTATAGCCTGACATTCTCCAAAAAGAAAAATCGAATTCGGTTTAAATTTACGTCTTAGAGGTGACTTTGAACGTTAGTTTGTATGTAGAGTATAGCCGGAAAATGCGCTTTTTACGGTTGCGCGCAAGGACAAAAAATTCAATATCTCCTAAAGTTTCAGACCCTCCATCAATTTTTTTTTTGGAAAATACTCGTGAAATAAGTGGGAATCGAATCATTATTATTTAAAAAAAATAAAAATGGTACTTTTTAAAAAATTGTTTATTTAAAAATTATTTTTTTAATAATTTGTTTAAAAAAAAAATTTTTTTTTTCTGAAATATTTTCTTAAATTGTCTGTAAGCAATAAGCATTCCCTGAAAATTTCATTAAATTTCATTCATTTTCCTTAGAGATATACCATTTTCAAAATTTCAAAAAAAAATTTTAAAAACCTCGTAAATCCAAAATTTTTCAAAATCGAAATGAGGCTCTTTACTGGCATGTATTCCACTTCAAAATTTTGAAGTTTCAACAAAATCGAAAAACTAGTGTACAACTTTGATTTTTTAGGCATGGAGCTACCTCGGAGTTAAACACGGGCATGGTACTGACTCAGTACTGATCGTCGGTACTGACATTCGGAACTCGATCAGTACTGGGAGTATACTGACTCCAAAACCGAATCAGTAATATGTCGGAGTTAAAAAAGTGTTAAAATCAGTACTGGCAGAAAACTGTCATAACACCAAATCAGTACTGCGAAGGAGTTATAGAAAACAAACAAACTTTGTTATAACGTGGCTGTGCGGTTAGTGTATTCGACTTGCGTCCTCGAGGTCTAGGGTTCGATCCCCCGTGCGTGCGATATTTTTCCGTCTTAGTTCTAAGTGTTTAGTATATAATTCTTAACAGTGTTACATAAAAAATAATTTTAAATAATTATAAACAATAATAATAATAATTTAGTAATTAATTTAAATAAATAAGATTGTCTAAATTAATGAGAAAAATAAAAAACTTTTTTTAAAAACTTATTTCAATAAAAGGAATTTTGCTAATTATTTACATTTTAATTGATACTCATAAAAGTTTATTTACTACAGAAATATTAATAATAATTATTAGTACTCAATAAATTACTCCCTCTTCTTTAATAATCAAATAACAAATTAATACAAGGTTCTAAAGGTAAATTTTGTTTTAGAGAACGCGTTACATCATTTTCCAAATTTGTTAAATTTTATCTGCGAATCAGTAATTAGGCGGTGTTCTGCCAGTGATATTTTAATACTGACTTAGTACTGACTGCCGGTAAAAAATCAGTACTGGACAGCGTTACCAGCCAGGGATTTCCCAGTACTGATTTAGTACTGGAGTCAGTACTGCTGTACTGACAGTCAGTACTGGGTCAGTACAATGCCAGTATTACACTTCTACTTGGGACCGCGGATATTAGGCCACTACCGTGGCAGCACTGACAGACTATTTTTATAATATCTTTCAACCCCATTGAAAATCCCCTTATAGAAAACGACATTGTATCCTATGTCAAAAACCATGTAAAACTCTACTTCCCTGAAGGAAATCACATGGCTTACCATGTGGTTTCCCATGTCAAACCATATGTGAAATTGAGACAGGATTTTAGTTAGGATATATAAGATATCACAGAGTAAATTTCAATGGATTAAAAATTATTTAATAAAAAATTAAATAATAAATAGTATTAGTGTTACAAGTGATCAAAAAGTAAAAAGATAGATAATATAAAACACGTCCTCTGTGCTACAGGTTCTCAGCTCTTATATACTTCCAGAATCGTCTCAACAGCGAGAGAAGTCACTTTCGCCACCTAGCGGTGAAAGTTTAGGAGCGACAGTAATTTTTAACATTATTAAGGAAACCATGTGAAATTCCACGTATTATTCCATGTGGTTTCCTAAATGGAGATTTACATAGGATATTACTTAGAAATTCATTTGGGAATTCATATGGTTTTATGCATAGAAGAAATGTTCAAATTTCCCATGTCTATTCCAAACTAAAATCCTTTCTCAATTTCACATATGGTTTGACATTGGAAACCACATGGTAAACCATGTGAATTCTTTCATGGATGTAGGGATATAGTCAATACTAAAAATTATGAGTAAGTCGAAAAGGATAGAAAATAAAAAGACGTAGGAAGGAGAAGGATAAAATTAGCTTTTCGAGAGTATTTAACACACACACACATACACACAAATGAGTTAACGCAAGCACTATACTATACATAAACACAAACGATATACAATTTCGGATATATTTGTTAAAACCTAAAAACGCATACATATAAACTTAACCGATACAAATAAACTCAATGTCGCACGCACGCTGTACATTGGGAGATACAGTTTTCAACTTCCTTATATATACTAAACTCGAGAAATTTGAAATTTTTTAAACTTGCGAGAAAATAATATTTTCTGAATATTTTGTTTAACAAAGTTCTTAATTTATTTTAAGTTATAAATAAATAATTTTGTATGCTGGGTCAAAATTTTATTGAGAAATGTTTCTCATAATACTGTTTTTAAAATTGTTTGTTTCTGGAAACTGTTTTTTATTAAAGTTATATCCAATTTTACGTTATTTAAAAAAACTCATCATTTAATTTATTAGCATAAAAATTTTATGCATTTTATTTTAAATGCAGCATTTTTTAAATCATTTTTTAATATCTTCCAATGAAGTAATTTAGTTAAAAACTCTAAAAGAAATTAAATTTTGAAGAAGTTACAAATGATTGCAAAAATTAAATTATTTTCAAGGTAGTAAAACTATTTTTGTAAATAATAAAACTCATCACAGAATTTCAATTATTTTTAATACAATTTTAATAAAATTCTTCGTAGAAATTTAATTAATTTCATTAATTTATCAAAATTCAATTATTTTCAATATCTACTATTTCAATAAAATGTCACAAAAGAATCCAATTATTTAAAAAGAAATATATTATTAAAATTCGTCTTAAGAATTTAATATTATTGTGCAAAGTAATATAGATAAATTCCTTCGCAGAAATTTAGTTACTGTCAAAAAATTAAAAAACTTCTCATCAAAATTTCATTTATTTTTTTAAATAATAACATTTTTCTCCAAAATTCAATTATTTTCAAAAACTGTTCTCGAAAAAAGAATTTTTATTATCCAGTACTTTAATAAAATTTTCCAAAGAATTCAATGATTAAAAATTTTTTTTAACAATTCTACGGAAATATTTAATTGTTTTCATAAATAATAAGAATTCAATAATTTTTGACAAAGATTTAATTATTTTTTATATAATTTTCATCAAAATTTCTCTAAAAATGAAATTATTCTTAAAAATTTTATGAAAATTCGTCAAAATAATTCTTTGAGAGTTCAACAACTTTAAGAAACATTCAATTATTCAATAAATTATTTATTTTTGTATTTAAATAATTGAATTTTCGTAGAATTCTTTAATAAAAATTAATTTAAATATGAATCTTTCAGTTAAAAATTTAAATGATAATTGAAAACTCCCTAAATTAATTAGTAAAAATATTTACTAATTTGAATTGGCAACTGACTTTTTGCTTTCGAATTAGCAAATTTTACTAATAGATAGACGTTTCCACTAATATAATCGTAAATTTTTACTTATTTATATTTAAAGAGAAATTAAACTTAAATGTCTGAAATGCCATGAAGTTTGGCTCGTATAATTTCGAAACTGATCGACTAAAATGTTCGACTAATCTCGGACAGTTTCGTAACCGCTCTTCGACAGCCGAAAGCCTGCTACTAGGCTGGTAATAATTTTTAATATAGTTGATAACACTATTCGTTACTAAATTTACAATTTATGCAATACTTCGATAGTATTTAGTATAATTCTCTAGTAATATTTTTTACTATTGTAGACTCTCTTACTTATAATATTAAAATTTCTTACTGATTATTTTAATTTCTGTTACTTCAGAATAATACAAAGTAATAATTTGATTATAAACTTTCTTAAAAATGGTAATATTAATTCATAAAAGTGCACGATTTCTCCAAATTGCAATCGGTTTCACTAAATACTAATATAATAATACGAAATATTAAAACAGAATTTCTCTCCGTGTACCATGTGGTTTCTCATATGGGGATTTTCAATAGGGAAAACTTTACATTTGTAGTAGAATCACTTTTACTACTTATTCTGGTATTAAATACAAGTAGAATACAGTTATTACAAATTTTTAATTCGAAAATTTAAAAAATATTAGCATCTGAAATATCACAGTTTGCGGAAAATCACCGAAATATATATAATATATTTTTTTATATCGTTGAATGAATCGGCGTAGAATCCGGTGTGCCCTACAGTTAGGTACCCTATTCTGACCACACTACATATTAAAATGAAGTGTTTTGTTTTCAAGATATTGTAAACAATTTAACAATCTATTCTATTGGAAATTACTCTAAAATAAGTACTGAAAAAGATCCCATACTTGCCAAATTAAGTACATTGTCCTAAAAAGTTTTGTAAGTTCTGTAATTTCGATAAATATTCATATGTTTTTGCTTAAAACATTAAAGTAGAATAACTTAATAAAAATGTCATAGTGCCTTCATATTTAATAACATTTTCTTACACGGAAAAAGAAGTAAGTGAATCATTCCTTGAAAGTGCTTGACTTTCGGATAGGACACAAAATACAAGGCGGTATCATATACTTTTTATTAGAAAATATAAGAAAGTCTTAGAATTATGCTAGTATTAGTATGGGCTACATTGTTTTTTAAATTTCAACCAAAAGTCATTTGTTCAGTTTTATAAAGTACGTTGAAGATTAGTTGACTGCGCTTGAAAATTCTGCCTAGCTTAAAATCCCCGTACAGGTCCTGCGCAGGATCCCATACAGGATTCCGTACTGGTCCTGTAGAGGATCCCGTACGGGATTTTGGGACAGGGTTCCTGTGCAGGTTCCGATGCAGGAACCTTAGTTATCAAAGATTTCTGTAAAGGTTTCTGTACAGGAACACTTGCAGGATCCTGTACAGGAACCTTTGTAGTTTTGTAAACTGCAGGTACTTAAGTGTAAAGGATACTGTGAGGAACCCTTAAAGGATCCTACACGGTTTCCTCAATTAATTTATATTTTTAACTCCTGTGCAGTAGTTTTCTATGAGTTTCTCGAATGCGCAATACATTTTTCTGTCCAACATTGATATACGAGCCTAACATATTAAAATATGAAGTCTATGTATGTCAAATGTTGCTTAACATAAAATTTTTTTAAAAATTTCCTGTACAGGATCCTGCAAGTGTTCCTGTACAGGAACCTTTACAGAAATCTTTGATAACTAAGGTTCCTGCATCGGAACCTGCACAGGAACCCTGTTCCAAAATCCCGCACGGGATCCTGTATGGAATCCTGCAGAGGACCTGTTCAGGATCCCAGGAGGATCTTTTAAGGATCCTGTACGGGGATTTTAAGCTGGGTGTAAAGCATACGCAGTGTGCGTTGCGCGTTTCTATCTAAGGTAAATGACAGCTGATGTTTTGAAACTGTCATGCAAAAGTACTAGACTGTTTTTAGTATTTTGTGTCGCATCCAAAAGTCAAGTACCGAGTCAATGAAAATTTCACGTTTTTTTCCGTGTATATAGTGTATAAAAGAGCACCCTAGTCTAGGATGGCTACTTCTGAAGGGGCTACTTTAAGACCAAGGGTACTTAAGCACTACGCGAGTATACGCAGGGTACAGTCGGTTAAAAGAGGGTGATAGATCACGGTAAATCTTAGTGATATCACTCAGTTTTTTCATTCACTAACCATAAGTGACGGTGACAGTCACCGTCAGAGAGCGTACATTTTGTCAAAAATTATGATGAGTTTCCATTCATCGTCTAATACTCTTATCAAACAGTGATTTTAGATTCAAACTTCTCTCGGTGTGCGTTCGAACCATCGGATTGGAAAGAGATATAGTGTTTAGCGGTGATAAAAGAAATAAAGTTAACAATGAAAGGGTCAACAAACAACTACTTGTTGAGTAATCTTAGAAGCACGTTATTAAAAACCGCCTTTTATGTCGATGGATGTAGCGAAAGTACTGAGAGAGGATGCAAAGCCGTTATAAACATCCGTGATGTACGAGGCAACCGAGTCCCTTGATGATCGCTTTTTGCAGAAACCTTACTAGTGATGAGGGATAAGGCCACGCCTCTCAACCGAAAATGAATCAGTTTTTCAAAGATCTTTCTCTTAGAGAGAAACGAAATGAGGCCTATTGAACGAAAGCCCCTGCCACCAAGTTTGGGAGAATATTTTTGGGGATTATGTCTTTTCGAAATTTAGTGATTGCTGGAATCTGTGTGTCAGTAGATATGTTTGTGAAAAGTAGGTTTGTATGTAATGGTGAAGCTTTTAGTTTGCGCCATAAGACCGTTGACCCGCGTTCGGGTGACATATTCTTGCAGAAGTTTCTAAATTCCAATTTTTTTGTTGTCTAAGAACATGTTTAATTGACTCGTTCGTACGAGTGAATTATCAGATTAGCGAGAAAGCAGTCGTAGGTATCATATGGGAAGGAAGCTAATCCGAAAGACAGGGTAAATTATAAGGTTATCTGCTTAACAGAGTACCAGAAAGTTTTAGCAAAATTTTTATTGATTTATAACAGAAAATACAATTAAATTTCAGTTTGAAAATATTATTATTAAATTTAATAATTATAAATAAGTTAAAAATATTATTGAAGGTCCATACTTTCTCCGAGGAAATGTAAAGAGTAAATATGTGTATCCTTATTTTATATTTTTTATACTAGAAAAATTAGAACCCTGGTGCAAACATAACCTCATCCCTATATCATAGTTACCAAATTCTACGTAAGTTTTGATATGAAGTTTTTAAAATTCTTACACTAATCTAACATTTCATAAGGTTTAAACAAGGTTTTGGAAAAGAAATAAAATAATAATTTGATGTTAAATAGGATTTGCATCTGGTGTCACTTTTACAATTTAACATCTCCTTAACCCTTACGAAAAATTTAGAAAGACTTGGACAACGTTTGGGTCAAGCCAACTTGGCCCCAACTGGGATTTACAAAGTATTCCCAAACTGAAATTTAATTGTATTTTCTGTTATAAATCAATAAAAATTTTGAGCAAAAGTGTAAAAAATAAAACTTTAGTTATAGTTATGTTGATACTAAATTAATATTCCATATGGAAATTTTCTCAAATGATAGTCTGGGTTGCTATTTAAGGAAATAAGAAAGTTGAAAACTTTAGTTGATTATATCAATATTTATAAATATGTTCCATGGAAAAATAAATTTAATGTAAAGTTCTGAGTTAATAATTTATAAAACTAAGCTAATTAAAATAATAACTTATAGTCATGTTTCAAGTTTGGTGTTTCCCAGATCGAACTCAACCTCAATAATTTATTTCTTATTTTTATTCAATTTATTAATAACAATTGAACATGATTTTTTAATTTTGTATATAAAAAATTATTAAAGCATATTGAATAATAATTATATAATAACGATTCTATCACTCGGTTCATATTATTCATATTGAATAATATTTTTTATATCTGTCATTCAGTAATCATATATGTTTAAATGTTAATGGGAAATTAAAACTTTACTACTCACACGCGTCGTTAGCATAGAGGTTGGAGCGTTAATGTATAAGTCCGTAGGTCGTAGGTTCGATTCCCCTCGAGCGCAGTTTTGTTTATTTCATAGTTTTGCGATATTTCTAGAATTAAGTTATAGAATAAACCAAAACTTTAAAATCTAATACAAACAAGTACTGTCATTGCCTATTATTCAGTTTTTAATTTACATAAACATTTTTTTACTTTATTTACTAAATCAATTGCTAATTGTTCGTCGTCATCTTTAATACAATATAATTAAAAAGAGTAATAATAATTTCGAAAAAGGAAACTACATTTCGACGCCTCCTGACAAGATATTATTATTTCAAACGTCAGTTCAGTATGAATCTATCTCAAAAACAAATGCAAGATAAAGTTAACTCACAAATTAATACGAGACAATTTTATTTCATTCTTCAATTCAAGATAATGCTATCTCAAGATCCAATGCAAGAAAATGACAACTAAAGGTATAACATGAAATATATAATTCCCTCTCGAAATATGTGTAATTAATTATAACTATTTCATTTGAATATTAATATATTTAAATACTTTTTAATTAACAGTACATGAAATAAATTTTAATCGAATTTTAACTAATATAACCTAGTCTGAAAATAATCATGTTTTACAATTACATACAAAAATTTTAATACAAATAAATATCCACTAAAAAAATACTTTTAATTGTCAAAATCCATTTTAAAGAAAAACACTTTTTGTAAAAGAAGCTAAATTTGTTTTTAATTCGATTTTAATATAATATTAAAATAATTCTAAATTTAAATAAGAAAATTCATTTTTATTTTGGAAGTCTAATTTATTAATCGTTTACTTCAAACACAATCAAAAATATTGTATTTGTACTAAAATTTCTTTTGAATTTGTAAAACATGATTATTTTGAGACAAGATAATATAGGTAAACATTCGATCATAATTTATTTAATGTAATATTCATTAATAAAAAGTATTTAAATATATTAATCGGAATTAAATGGTTACAATTAATAACATATATATCGAGAGGGAATTATATTTAACGTTATACTTTTAGTTGTCATTTTGTTGCATTGGATCTTGAGATAGCATTATCTTAAATTGAAAAATGAAATAAAATTGTCACGCATTAATTTGTGAGTTAACTTCATCTTGCATTTGTTTTTGAGATAGATTTATAATTAACTGACATTTGAAATAATATTATCTCGTCAGGAGGCGTCGATTTATTATTTACTCTCTTGTTGTTAAATTATTAATAATTGATAATTAATAACTATTTATATTAGGGTTACCGTTATTTGCCAAAAGTTGGAATTTCTTAGGTCGCCGGGAATAATTTGCTTTAGAATGTGAAAAAAATGAGCTATGCACAAGCAAAACCCAATCAATCAATATTACCCGTGCCACCAAAAGGTTAAAGTTTAAATGGGATTTAACATTGGATTAGTGGACAAAATGTAATAACATTTTGTATGAGAACTTTTTTTAATTAATCTTTTAACTTGGCGACTTTCATATTTATGGTTTTGATGAACTGAACACGAATCCGATGTCAAAAATAAGTTTTGACAGCTTCTAGCTGTCATAAAATCTGTCAATCTTTTTTAAACGACAGTTTTTATGTCAATTTAGACAGTTTTTATGTTTAATTTAGAATATCAAACCAAATTTTGCTCATATAAAAATATTTTAAGAACAACAAGGTTAAACTAAGTAGCTAAATGTAATATTGACAGTTGACAACTGTCAATTAAACTGTCAAACTTTTAAAAACGAGAGTTTTTGACAGTTTTTACATTAAATTACTTAGATAAAAATATTTTCAGGGTATTGAAGTAAACCTGAATAGAATTATGTAAATTTGACAGTTGACAACTGTCGATTAAGATGTCAATCTTTTAAAACCCTAGTACAAAAAGTAATGTAAATTAACAAATTTATGGAAAAAGGCACTTATTAAAAAATTAAATTTTCATTGTTAAAAAGTAAAATTCTCTTATTAATTTTTTGACAGTTGCCAATTATAAAAAATACATGTCGCTAATATGATTAACCTCAGTGTGCTTAAAAACACTTGTATGCAAGTAATTCAATGTTAAAAGTCTCCGCTCTAAAAGTTTGACATCTTAATTGTCTGTTGTCAACTATCAAATTTACATAATTCTATTTATGTTTACCTCAATACCATGAAAATATTTTTATCTGAGTAATTTAATTTAAAAACTGGCAAAAACTCTTGTCTTTAAAAGTTTGACAGTCTAATTGACAACTGTTAATATTACATATCAGCGATTGGACCTTCAACTAGGTATAAAAACCAAATTCAACACTTCAATTTACCATTTTCATGAAAAAATTGTAAATTTCTATTCATTTACGAAAATGAGAAGGTTTAAAAAAGCAGCAGTAAAAGACCAAATATTGAGTGGTAAATATCATGAAAATGGTAAACTGAAGTGTTAAATTTGGTATCTATACCTAGTATACCTGAAAGCATGTGAAAATAACTGAGTTTCAGTCTAAAACAGAAAGTGCATTTTCGCATAATTTTAAAGTCAATGCGTCCTTGGTACGATCTGCGCGTGCGCGGAAAGCAATCGTCTTACGTCGCCAAAAAGTTAAGTGTTTGACTATATCAACCGCACGAAAGTTGTAGAAGTTTTTACCCTTTCTCCTTGTAATCCTTTCCTTTGTAAGGAAAGGGAAAAAATTCCCCTTCCACATGTGGAGGTCCAATCGCTGATATGAGACTTCTTCTTCGTCAGTGCGGTTGATATACTCAAACAGTTTATTTTACTAATTACTTGTAATTGCTTATAGTGAAATATGATTTCATTGGAAACTTTGACACACTAATTAATCATTTTTATAAAAAAGCGTTCCAATGTTAATTTTTGTAAGAGTAAAGGCTGTTTCCAAAATATGATTTTAGTGCTTCGTTTGTTTACATTTTGGTTTATTTACATTTAACAACTTGGACATTCCCTTAAAATATTTTTGTATGATCAAAATTTGGTTTGATTTACTTAATTAAAGACAAAAACTGTCTAAATCCCCAAAAAACTGTCGTTTAAAAAGATTGACAGCTTTTTTGACAGCTGGAAGCTGTCAAAATAAATTTGATTCGGATTCGTGTTCAGCACATCAAAAATCAAAAATATGAATGTCGCCAAGGCAAAAGATTAATTTAAAAAAAGTTTTCATTTAAAATGTAATAAGTCCACTAATCCAATGTTAAATCCCATTTAAACTTTAACCTCTTGGTGGCACGGGTAATATTGATCGATTGGGCTTTTCTTGTGCATAGCTCCTTTTTTTAAATATTAAAGCAAATTCTGCCCGGCAATCTAAGAAATTCCAATTTTGTCAAAATAACGGTCATTTGTCACAATAGAATGATTCAATGTGGTCTCAACTGGGATTTCCTAACATTAGGAGTTAATTGGTTTTAACGTTATAAATCTAGTTTTTGAGGGTTGACTGGGTTGCCCACTTTGGAGATTAGGAACCCTAGTTGGGACCACATTGGAACCCAACCGACTTTTCAATACGGGTGTCTAACTTTTTCCATACTTTGAAAAATGAAGAAAATTAGAAATACTGACTAAAAATGTTGACCAAAATTGATTGTTTTTATTGCCCACACTTTTCTAGTCTTTAGCTATTATTAGATCATAGCCCATATTTTTCTAGACTTTGTCCACACTGTAATAGTTTTAACCATAATTTGATTTCTACTCAGGCTGATAATTTTTATTTAAATCTAACCTAATCAGTTTATAATGAAGCAGAGAAACTAGAATATGAAATCTAACGAGAAATATCGTCACCTTGAAGGTGATTTTTGCGCAGATGGCGATGGCGATGACGGAAGTTTAGACGGTTCGGAACAACCGAAATTCCGCCGCAATAGAACCACTTTCAGTCCGGAGCAACTCGAAGAATTAGAGAAGGAATTCGAGAGATCTCATTATCCATGTGTATCGACAAGAGAGCGTTTAGCGTCAAAGACCTCCCTATCGGAAGCACGTGTCCAGGTAAGCTTGTTGCTTCCAACATTTTTTTTCAATTTGAAAATGAAAAAATATTTGCAATCCAGTCACGAGCCATCTAACGACCTAACTCGTGACTCTTAGGTTTGGTTTTCCAACAGACGGGCAAAGTGGCGGCGTCATCAACGAATGAATCTCTTAAAACGTTCGCCACCGCCGCCACAATCGCAGCAGCAACAACAACAGCCACCGCATTCCACTGGAATAGACATCAACCGTACAGCGGGCTGCTCCATCGGTGGAATGGGCGGCGAAAATAGTGCTTTCCGCGCAGTCATCACTGGACCAACATCAACAACAGTCGAACGTATCGAGATGATTGATAATCTCGCAAGACAACCGGAGAGAAAGCCAAGTGCCTTTCGCATGATAAGTCAATTGGTAGGCGAAACGTCACCTAGTAGCCCACCAAGTCCAGCAGCTGATCAAAGTAATCGTGAGCCAGGTGTCAATCGCGGACCAGGAAGACCAGAAATTGAATCTATCGAAGATGAGGACGTGGAGATTGATGTTCAGGATTCCGAACAAGATGCACCTTCGCCGTCACCAGTCGCTTGGAGAGATCATTGGACTGATCAACAACCTCTTGAATTAACCAAACACGATCGTTGAAAATTATCTTTCACAAGGTGATTATTAATTTTTAAAATCAGGTCTATTCACGACTCTTTATATTCTCGAAAGAATAGCTTACAATTTATTTGTAGGGCATTGAAAATGTGTTTTTCAGCTCTTCGAGTTCAAGATGGCACACACTAGCTGCTGGTGCATTATGCGGAAACTCAATACAAACTTATTTTCTTTATCACTGATCAGTATTGTTTTAATTGTAGAAATGCGTGTATAGTTATTCAAAACATGAATATGTGGAAAGCCGCCCTTTTTTAAAAAAAGAAATATTTTAAGATTTTACTCATTGTTTGTCAGATTATTATATGAACAAATTAAAACCTCTTTTCTAACTTTAAATGATGTATTGTTGTTACACACAAATCTTCTGGGAAGGTACAAAGTGCTGTCAATGTAAGAGCCGCAAGGCTAGTAAATTAATAATCAGTAATTGATTTTCTGTTGTAATTGCTTTATAAGAGAGCATATGTGTTCCTTATAAGTATCTCCGCATTTCTTCGATTTAGAGTATTATTACTTCGGATATTCTGAAGGGATAAAAAAATCTTCATTGAATGGTAATTGTAATTAGATTAATAATTAAAACAAAAAGGAATAATAATAAATTTAATAATTCAAGAAAATTCCACTTAAGTAGAATCTAACTTCAAAGAAATATGCTTTTGCTATTTGTTAAATATTGCAGTTGCGTGGCCCTTGAAGTTAGCGTCGAAAATTATTTTTCGCATATTGGAAATTTTACTTTTAATAATATTTCATTTAGGGTTTAAAAATGTATGTAAACATTGTTTTAGCTTAAAATTTCAGTCTCAATTTGCCAACAAAATTTGATTTTATTTTGGTTCTTTTATAATATCATACTTTTGCGGCGAAATACTTTTGTTCGATGGTAACTTCACTAGCCTGAGTTACAAATAAATACCAAAATAATTATATGCATACTTCTAATTTCAAAATATAATTCTTCTTTTGATCAAAAATGATATTTAATAGACTTTAATTGAATTGAGGTTTTACTCCCATCGAAATCCTATGAAAAAACATACTATTTGGAGTTGGAAAAAAAGAAGTAAGATAAGCAAGGAGTTAAAATTGTACTCCTACAATTGACGAGTATTGTACTAATTCACTTTTAAAGTTTATTTTTAACTTAAAAACCCAGACAGCATGTAATATTTTACATATTTTTAAAAAAAGTTTGTAGTGCAATCTTGAAATAATATTTCCTGGTGAGCTTGCTTCAATATTGTGTTAAAATTCTTGCAAGCCTGAGATATGCTTACGGCATGTTTGCACCAAATAAATTTAGTGTATTAAATTAATATATATTCCCAGATTGCACGAGAGTTTACGGCAAGCTTACTGAACAATATTGCAAAGCTTGCTACAAGCTCACGTCATGCTCTTAAAAAAGTGTTTTTTTAATTAAAGTGAAAATTGTATTCTGGAAAATTGAATATTAAGTTTTAGGAAAGAAAAAATAAATATGAGCGATTGCACGTCAAAAGAGCTAGGGGTCTTACGGTATAATGTTTATTTTAATAATTTTTTACTCTTAAACCATTAAACATAAAAATTTTGCAAAGTACATTTTAAAAAGTTTTTTTCATACCTTTCGATTGGAAATAAGCATTTTGAAAAAATAATTTTTTGACCCAAAAAAATCAAAATTTAAAATAAATTATAAGTTTTGGGAGGAAAGATACGATTTTTTTTTAACGAAAGCTAAGGTTTTTCACAAAAAGGACATATATATATATATATATATATATATATATATATACATATGAAAAAGTGGACCTGCGCAGAAAAAAATGTACGTAAAATTTTTCATTAACTCGGTACTTGACTTTTGGATACGACACAAAATACTAGAAACAGTCTATATCTTTTGCATGAGAGATTCAAAAACAGTCTATAAAAATTTCTAGTACCTTGCTTGAGAATTTCATTGACATTCAAAAAAATTGTATAAATTGTTTAAATAATAATTCGAATTTTACTCTGTATCTATTATTATACGAGGTTTAGTAAATTGCAAAATTAGAAAAAAACTGCACCTTTCTAGGTACATTCTGGAAAAGTTGATAAATAAAAATTGTTTGTGATTAAAATAAAAATAATTAATAATTATTAACAAATATTATAAAATAAAAATAAAAAAATATATATATAAAAAAATTATTAAAAAAAAATATTAATAAAAAAATTAAAAAAAATATAAAATCTTTGAACCCTATTGAAAATCCCCATATAGGAAACGACATAGTATCTTATGTCAAAAACCATGTAAAACTCTACTTTCATGAAGGAAATCACATAGCTTACCATGTGGTTTCCCATGTCAAACCATGTGTGAAATTGAGACAGGATTTTAGTTAGGAATAGACTTGGAAAATTCAAACAGTTCTTCTATGCATAAAACTATATGAATTCCCATATGAAATCCTGCATGTTTTTACCGGTAAAATCCTAAACCAAATCCCATGTGAAAAACATTATCTTCCTTATTGAATATCCCTATACATGGGAATCCACTTGGAATTTTACAAGGGATTTCACATAGGATTTCATGCAAGATTTCACACAGAATTTAATATAAGATATCACAGAGTAATTTTCAATGGATTAAAAATTATTTAATAAAAAATTAAATAATAAATAGTATTAATGTTACAAGTCATCAAAAAGTCTTCTTCTTCTTCTTCTTCTTCTTAAATGACTTGTGACCTTGCCGAGTGTCAGAACTATTAACATAAGAAAAATGAGAAGTACATTAGGATTAGTTGTTGTTATGCAAAATCCCCTGGTCAACAACATGTAGATAGATCTCTCCAGCAAGCAAGCGGTGGGAACCTTGTATTTGTATGTATAACTGGTTCCAGTGGTCTACAGAGGTCGTTCATTCCGGCGGGTAAAGTCAGTTATTGGGATAGTTATGGTTAGGAGATTGGATAAATATCTAGGCTGCAAGTTAAATAATTTAATAAAATGATGGTTGAATGTAAAAAATTTTCCCAGCTCTCTGACCACTTGCTCATTGGGTGAGAATACGAGCTCGTCGACATCTGCCGAATTGGAAACTGAATTGGAAAACTTGTGCCAAAATCTCAAAAAATCATGTCTTGCTGGTGCATAGCTTAGGCAGTCATTTAGCAAATGTGTAAGGGAACGATGTTCTTCGCCACATTCGCAGCGTGCCGCTCCGATCCAATTAATTCTTATCAAATGCTCACTTGTTAGAGTGTGGCCTGTTCTATTATATCAGCAGTGATGCCATCAAGGCCTGCCGCTGCTTTGGATTTAGAAGAAGAAATGGCATGTTGCAATTCATTTCTTGTAAAAGGTGGAAAATCTTCACCGAGATGATTTAGTTAGGCCGTCATTTATCCTCCTTTTGACCTATAGGTCAAAAAATAGGTCAATTTTGACATAGATTTTAACGTAATGTGAGGCCGTCATTTATCCTCTTTTTGACCTATAGGTCAAAAAATAGGTCAATTTTGACATAAGTTTTGAGGGCCCCTTTGGGATAGGGCGCCCTTACAGAATCTTGAAACAGCGGCGGCGATATCTTTTTGTAATATAGGTAGATATATATATATATATATATGTGTGTGACGCTCCACGGTGAAAGGGACCTTAGCTGCAATAGACAAATTTTACAGGAAAGGCATTTAAAGTAGAACCACTCTGATTGGTCAAGGCGTTCCAAAGAAATTCAGCCCCACTACTCATTACACATTGATAGTTGTCCGTGTTACACGAAGTGCACGAATTGTACGTGCATGGCCAGTGTAGTAGTATTAGTAAGTAGAGGGGCAGATTTTCTGAATAACCACGTGTAAACATTGAACAAGCTCATTTTTAAACATTAATAATAAAAAAACCTGTAAGTAAAAATTATTTTTTACTTTTGCATATGAAAGAACAACTCAAAAACTATAGAATGACATAAGTAACTCAAAATTAATTTTTTTGCAGCTAAGCTCCCTTTCACCGTGGAGAGACACACATATATCTATATATATATATATATATATATATATATATATATATATATATAATTAAGTTATCATTTTACAAACTATCATGATCAAATAGTCGTTTATTTCTACGTACAAATTTTCACTTTTCTAACTTTTTTCCAAAAATAAACGACTATTTGATCATGAAAGTTTGTAAAATGATAACTTAATTATATATATATATATATATATATATATATATATATATATATATATATATATATATATATTTATATATATATATATATATATATATATATATATATATAATAATTAACTTTAACAATTATTAAATTTTTAATGAATATTAAATCTAAAATTACAAAAAACTTAAAAAGGGCTCCAAATATGACCCCCACTCTATATGCCGCTTATTCGGCCCTGCCGCAACGAACCAGGTGAGCAGCGAGAGTGCAATAATTGTGTATCACCGCCTAAATTATAAAACAACATTCTTGGACATTTTTTTAGATATTTAAAATACCACTGAACGGATTTTCAATTTTCAAGGCTCAAATAAAAGCTGAGACTTTAAAGATTATGTTGCTAGAGTTTAAAATTTTTCTCTAAATTTTTCTAAAATGTGCAGCCACTCAAACATGATGTACAAAAATAGAAAAATTAATCAATTTTTTTTCAAAATCTTTTAGGTGATCAAATTTCTCAAAAATATCAAATAATTTTCATTTATATATCAAACGACGCAGAATTTAATTGGCTTTGAAACGATCCAAGAACCAAGTTCTTATCATTTTTCAATAATAAAATATGTTAATTTAATTTCGGCAGCAACTTTTCGTAGTTCGCCCGTCGTTCGTAGCGACAATTTCTGCCGGTAGTGTAGGATACAGGGAGAGAGATTCTGTATTAATATTTGTTAAAATTGGTAATAGAATTTAATATATTCTTTTTCATTTTAGGGAAATCGTGTTTTATATTAAAAATTACTATTGTGCATATAAGTAGGGAGCTGTTAATATATTTTAGAAAAATTAGTAAAAGAATTATAATCTTTAAAACTGCCCAGATAGCCAATCATTATTTTTCAGTACAGCGTATTGGTATCGTACTCATATTGTACTAGCACAAAATAATAAAGTATGTACATACCAGTACGATACTAGTATAATAACGGTATGTCATACGGATAGAATTATGAAATTGCCA
Source organism: Leptopilina drosophilae (assembly GCA_032873175.1). NCBI lineage: Eukaryota > Metazoa > Arthropoda > Insecta > Hymenoptera > Figitidae > Leptopilina > Leptopilina drosophilae. The sequence goes on from CM065479.1 coordinate 40,633,198, forward strand.
AAGTACCCCGTACGAGTATAACACTTAGTACAATACCAGTACGCCAAACTAATTAGATTTTAGGTTATCAATTTACAATGCCTTTCCGCCATTATCTGTACGACATACCAGTACAGTACCTGGTACAGTGCGAAGGTACATGGCTGGTACAGTACTAGTACGCTGATTATCTGGGTGACTATATTAAAATTATAGTCCGGGAAAGTATCGAAAGAATACCTTTAATATAGCCAATATTAAAAATTATGAGTGAGTCGAAAAGGATAGAAAATAAAACGACGTAAGAAAGAGAAGGATAAAATTAGCGTTTCGAGAGTATTTCACACATACACACAAGTGTGTTAACGCAAGCACTATACTATACATAAACACAAACGATATACAATTTCGGATATATATATATATTATATAAATATATATATATATATATATATATATATATATATATATATATATATATATATATATGTTAAAACCTAAAAACGTATGCATATAAACTTAAACGATACAAAGAAACTCAATGTCGCACGCACGCTGTACATTGGGAGATACAGTTCTCAACTTCCTTATATACTAAACTCGAGAAATTTGAAATTTTTTAAACTTGCGAGAAAATAATATTTTCTGAATATTTTGTTTAACAAAGTTCTTAATTTATTTTAAGTTATAAATAAATAATTTTGTATGCTGGGTCAAAATTTTATTGAGAAATGTTTCTCATAATACTGTTTTTAAAATTGTTTGTTTCTGGAAACTGTTTTCTATTAAAGTTATATCCAATTTTACGTTATTTAAAAAAACTCATCATTTAATTTATTAACATAAAAATTTTTATGCATTTTATTTTAAATGCAGCATTTTTTAAATCATTTTTTAATATCTTCCAATGAAGTAATTTAGTTAAAAACTCTAAAAGAAATTAAATTTTGAAGAAATTACAAATCATTGCAAAAATTAAGTTATTTTCAAAGTGGTAAAACTATTTTTGTAAATAATAAAACTCATCACAGAATTTCAATTATTTTTAATACAATTTTAATAAAATTCTTCGTAGAAATTTAATTAATTTCATTAATTTATCAAAATTCAATTATTTTCAATATCTACTATTTCAATAAAATGTCACAAAAGAATCCAATTATTTAAAAAGAAATATATTATTAAAATTCGTCTTAAGAATTTAATATTATTGTGCAAAGTAATATAGATGAATTCCTTCGCAAAAATTTAGTTACTGTCAAAAAATTAAAAAACTTCTCATCAAAATTTCATTTATTTTTTTAAATAATAACATTTTTCTCCAAAATTCAATAATTTTCAAAAACTGTTCTCAAAAAAAGAATTTTTATTATCCAGTACTTTAATAAAATTTTCCAAAGAATGCAATGATTAAAAATTTTTTTTAACAATTTTACAGAAATATTTAATTGTTTTCATAAATAATAAGAATTCAATAATTTTTGACAAAGATTTAATTATTTTTTATATAATTTTCATCAAAATTTCTCTAAAAATGAAATTATTCTTAAAAATTTTATTAAAATTCGTCAAAATAATTCTTTGAGAGTTCAACAACTTTAAGAAACATTCAATTATTCAATAAATTATTTATTTTTGTATTTCAATAATTGAATTTTCGTAGAATTCTTTAATAAAAATTAATTTAAATATGAATCTTTCAGTTAAAAATTTAAATGATAATTGAAAACTCCCTAAATTAATTAGTTAAAATATTTACTAGTTTGAATTGGCAACTGACTTTTTGCTTTCGAATTATCAAATTTTACGAATAAATAGACGTTTCCACTAATATAATCGTAAATTTTTACTTATTTACACTGAGAGACCTTTGGAACTGTAGCGGAACAACGTATGTGACAACAGCTCCACTATGGTTTTGGTACGCTGCGGTACAACTTTGGGCGCGTACTAGTCCAAAATGTTGGTGAGCAGCTCACCGAAGTAGTGGGGATGCCGCCTTTGGTTTGTAGCTGAACAAGTTTTGAACTGTCACGCGCCCAAAATTGTACCATAACAACCCAAAAGTATAGTCCTGTAGCGTTCCACTAAAATGGTCAGTAGCATCCTATCGAAAGTCTGCTGCTGACCCAAAGGTCTCTCAGTGTATATTTAAAGAGAAATTAAACTTAAATGTCTGAAATGTCATTAAGTTTGGTTCGGATAATTTCGGAACTGATCGACTAAAATGTTCGACTAATCTCGGACAGTTTCGTAACCGCTCTTCGACAGCCGAAAGCCTGCTACTAGGCTGGTAATAATTTTTAATATAGTCGATAACACTATTCGTTACTAAATTTACAATTTATGCAATACTTCGATAGTATTTAGTATAATTCTATACACACAAAAAGCCCAGTCTCATTTTTGTTGCATCTCAAAATGAGACTATGTTAAACGCCATAGAATGTGGCGCCACCTAAGAGTCTCATTTTTGTTGCAACTCAAAATGAGTAGCGTATGATACTCATTTTGAGACTAGGTTTTTTCAGTGTAGTAATACTTTTTACTACTGTAGACTTTCTTACTTTTAATATTAAAATTTCTTACTGACTATTCTAATTTCTGTTACTTCAGAATAATACAAAGTAATAATTTGATTATAAACTTTCTTAAAAATGGTAATATTAATTCATAAAAGTGCACGATTTCCCCAAATTGCATTCGGTTTTACTAAATATTAATATAATAATACGAAATATTAAAATAGAATTTCTCTCCGTGTATGAACTAACCTATAACACATACACATATATTAACGTATTACCTAAATATAAACACACACTTAACACATAAAAGTACGTATAGAATTGTTCTTAAATACCACATGTGAAATTTTTCACGACTTGAGAGATATGCTATTTCACTAAAAACTGAGAATTACATACCATTCTGTTTTGTGAGAAACACAACATAAAAAATATTTTTTTGAAAGTCAATTCATGAAGACAAATATATATAAACACTATTTGTTTTTCATAAAATAATAGTATATGCACATTTGAAATAACCACAAATGAAAACAGACGATCAGCTCTCATTTACCTTGGATCAAAACACACACTGCGCATGCTATACAGAACTTTCAAGCGCAGTCAGTTGACTCAATCTTTCACGTACTTTATGAAATCGAACAAATGACATTTGGTAAAAATTAAAAAACCCATACTAGTAGTACTAGAATAATTCTAGGACTTTGTTGTATTTTCTAATAAGAAGTATGTTATTCATGCTTGTATTTTGTGTCCTATCCAAAAGTCAAGCACTTTCAAGGAAGGATTCACGTACTTTTTTTCCGTGTAGAATGTTTGAACATTGAAAAAAAAGTTTGCTACTGAACGGAGCGCTCTAAACCCGGTTTTTGGCTCCGTTTAGAAGAAAACTCTTTTCCTTAATGTTTAAACATTCTAGGCCCACTTTTCCTTTTAGTAAAAACCTCAGCTTTCGTTTTAACAAAATCTCATCTTTCCCCCCCAAAAATTAAAATTTTTTTTGGTAAAACAATTTTTTTTCACAATGCTTATATTTCCAATCGAAAGAGCATGAAAAAATTTTTCCAAAATGTACTTTGCCAAATTTTTATGTTTAATTGCCCTGTTAAAAATTCCTGCGAAGGATCTTATACAGGATCCTGTTTCAGGAATATTCGTAATATTTTCTTTGTCAGTTCGTACATAAGAACGCAGTAGCTTTCTTATGTACCCAGGTTCTCTAGTGAAACTTAATAAGATCAAGCGTGTTATCCTTTGTATCGAAACAAACAACAACATAGCATCCTGGACAGTTTCCTTTGTAAAATATCTACAAGGACACAAATTGTAAGTCAAAAACGAGACTATGCCCAAAACCGAACTACTACAAAAGCCCCAAGTTTTGCTACGATTGGAGACAAATTTTTGTCCACCTTGATGACTTGACATGAAATCGCTCATATGAAAAATATATTGCGTTAGAGAGTAAAATTTTGAAAACACTAATTGTTAGTAATTTTAATAATGTTTAATGTTAGAAGAAACCTATTACCTTAGTTTTTCATAAAGTTTCTAGAAATCGAATTTCATACCTCAAGATTTTTTTATTGCAAGATTAGGGGAGACCGGGGCTAAACCGGACACGGGACTAAACCGGACAAGTCAAATATTTCTGAAACCGTGAAGAATTTCAAATCATGTAAATAACCTATGAACGCGCAATTTCGTGATGCATATGTTGCATGAGGTTTTAGGGACGTGTCATTTTTCTTGTAATAATAGTTGCCGTTAATATATGAAAATGTCATTTTTTGAGGTAAAAGTAAAAAAAAAATTTTCTCATTTTTTTGGGTTTTTATGGTTAAAGTTAAAGTGCAAATATCATACTGCAATTTTTCTTTTAGCTCAAGGTGTACTAAGTTTAGTAAAAAAAGTTTAATGGAAAAAGTTAAGAAGAAAAAATATATTGCAGGTTAATTATAAGATGACGGTGTGGGGCTGAATCGGACATCATGGTAAAAAACAACCAAATATTTGAATACTTTAATTTATTTTATACTAATTAACTATTTTATATTATATTCTTTGCATAGAACTATTTTATAAGTAAATAAATAATTTATATTAAAGATCGAATTTGCAAGCGAGATGCTACAAACAGATAATCCTGAAAATTGTAATTCATTTTATATTATATTAATTACCGATTTTACAGTTTATATTATATTCTTTGTATTGAAGTATCTGCAAATAAATAAAAGAAGAATTGATTTGACTTTTCTACAAAAAAAACGAAAATTTGTGTCTCATTCTGTAATTAATTAGCCGTGTCCGATTTAGCCCCATGGGGTGTCCGGTTTAGCCCCACCAATTTTCGTATTTTCGTTTTCGAGGTAGTCACCTTCGAAGCAATATATCTCCAAAGCTACTGTAGTTTTTTAAAATCAAACAAGTGCGATTTGTAGGTGAAGGTACAAGCTTCAAAACAGTATATTACTCTGTAGCAAAAAATATGTTTTTGTATGAGTTTTCTGGTCAGAGACCAAATCCGTCCGGTTTAGCCCCGGTCTCCCCTACAGTAAATTTTTACTGCAAGATTATAATGGATTTTCATCTAAAGATGACAGTAGATTTTGTTTTAACAATTAAAGATGATTTTTAATGAAAAATTAACGTAGATTTTATTTCCAGAACAACTTTAGATTTTGAATGAAAATCAAAAATTTTACTCCAATAAACTTGATGAGATTAAAAAAATTAAATATTTTTTAAAACTTTGTATAAAATATTATTATTACGTCGAAAAATCTAATCGCATTATGATGAGTTTTTTAAAACTATAATTACACAAACCAACAAATTAAAAATACAAGTCGTTTCTATTAATATTAATTCTTCGGAGTAACTTCTACTATTTTTAATTATAAAAATTTTTGTCCTTTAAGATATGCATACGAATATATGGCTCATTTCATTTAAAAAGTAAAATATAGTTTTCAGGAAAGTTAAAATGTGAATATTCAATTTTGTGTTTGTTATCAAGTTTTCTATATCATTTAATGTTTTAAAAAAATTGAAAGCGATAGTAGTTATAACATTAGACGTAAATATTTTTAATAGGAGACAGATTTTTGGCAGAATTTGATCTCTATTTTTTGTAAAATTTAATTTTCTTAAAGAATAAAAACTTTTTGGTAATAATTTATTTATAAGAGATAAGTTTTTACTTATCATTTTAAGGACGGGACAATAATAGACAACTATGTTACAACCATTAATTACTTATTTTTCTGCTCGACTATATAATTTGCATGATAAAGACCAGAACATTCTAATTGCTTTGATGTTTTGAGGTAATTTATTTATTATTAGTCTGTCATTTACCAGCAAACACTGTTACATTATAGTTATGTAACGGTTGTCATAGAATATCACACGTGATATAACATGTGAAGAACATGTGACATGAAATGTCATAACATTAGAGTCACAGTTACATAATTGTTACAAGAAGGGAGATGTAACAATTATGTTACAATGTGACATATAATTATTATATCACAGCTATGTAAATATGTTATATAATTGGAAGATTTTGAAACATAATTGTTACATCACACATATATCACATTGTAACTTTTATTACTTTATCACAGTTATGAGATTTTGTTACATAATACAGGTCCACAAAAAAATTGATGAAAGGTTCTTTTGACCACACATGGTGTATTACATGTTTTTGGGGTCGCTGAAAACGAATAAATCTGAAGTCCGTTTTGCTCCATCACGTCAGGATTTTTTCCTAACCTCAAAATACATATCGGATTTTACATGACGGACAAAAATCTAAAAATATCGGCCGATTTGGCTTAACCTTGGAATAGAGAGGTTTTCGGTGTCACTGATTAAGAAATTAAATGCAAATTTTCAAAATACAAAATGGCGGTCGGAATTTAAAAAAAAATCTTGAATTTTCATAAAACTTGGTATCCAGGGTTTCTTGGGTCGTTGATTACGTATTTAAAGTTAGATTTTTGCAAAATACAAAATTGTAGATCCAATATGGCTGTCGAGTTTTTACAAGACTTAGTATCTGTGAGTTTTTAAGCTTGGTTATACGATTTTAAAGACAGATTTTTGAAAGAAGTAGCTAATATTAGTTTAAGACATCCTTCATTTTATATAATTATATAATTATAATGTCACGTCATCGCGACGTATTTGTTTTGATATTTGTAATTCTGGAATGTGAATCCTCCCTTTTTTCTTGTAACCCAAACAAATCGATCCAATTGTCAGACACCTGAACGACCTTTACCATATATGGTCATCTACGATTGTCGCCCTTCTACCAGGTGGTTCACCTGTCTAAAACAAGGGTCAAACACGCGCGCCTAATTTAATCGATAAATTAAAATTGACCCAAAGGTAATAAAAGTGGGTGGCATTATCATTTCTTTCCATTGGAAGCCAAGGTATAAAAGGTGCCACCCTCGCCAAATTCGGTAGTCCAGGAAACGCCGCCAACTTAACTAGTCCTTCAACTTTGCTAGTCTACAAGTCACCCTCGAATTATCAAATCTACGTTCTTTGCGTCAGTCTAAAAATCGCTACCAAGTTAACAAGTCGTGTTCTATCCCCGTGTATCTTCTTCGTATAAGTCAAACAACCGCGACCAAGTTAACTAAGTCAAATTCATTCAAGAAGAATATTTCTACTACGAGGCACATTTCTAAATTTCTGAAGACTGCATTATATCTACATCGACTTCATATAAATAATTTGGTCACTCCTAAGCTGAGGGGTGCATACCTAATTTACATTCGACACCTGGACTCCGGACCGTACGTTTTGCTGGCCCGAAAACAATTCAAAGGGAAAATATTGCATTCTCTGTTTCCGCTAGACAACGTCATTTCTTCGACTTCATTGTGAAGGTGGTTTTTACATCTTGGGTCTACGATAATAAGAATAATTTTAAAAGGTAAGTAACTAATATTCTAAAATTTGACCCCATTTAAATTCTCGATTTTCTTCTACAAGTGATAATTTTGTTTCAGTGTCCTTGATGACATCTGGATCTACTCTTTCTCTCTGATTCTAATTGTAAAGGATTCGAATAAATATTCTAGTAATTTAACTTAAATTAACCAGTTACTCTTTCTTAAAACCTGTCCCTTAAAATCAGAGCTTTAGGCTCTGTGAATAAATCAGGTTGAATCACCGATGCCGGCCGAATTAAATATGTAAATTATGATTATGTTTAGTTTCAATACTTTGAGACGTAACAATAATATAATGTATAATTTATAATAATTATAATATATATTTATTATAATATATTATTTAAATAATTTTATATAGTTTATATACTTATATAAAATGAAGGATGTCTTAAACTAATATTAGCTACTTCTTTCAAAAATCTGTCTTCAAAATCGTATCACCTAGCTTAAAAACTCACAGATACTAAGTCTTGTAAAAACTCGACAGCCATATTGGATCTACTATTTTGTATTTTGCAAAAATCTAACTTTAAATACGTAATCAGCGACCCAACCCAAGTAGAAATTTCCGGAGTTATGAAGGAGTTTAACACCGGCTTGATACTGACTCAGTACTGACCGTCGGTACTGACTTTCGGAACCCGATCAGTACTATGAGTATACTGACTCCAAAACCGAATCAGTAATATGTCGGAGTTAAAAAAGTGTTAAGATCAGTGCTGGCAGAAAACTGTCATAACACCAAATCAGTACTGCGAAGGAGTTATAAAAACAAACAAACTTTGTTATAATGGCATTAAACCGGTCACTATTAATAACAACATCGTTTGATTTATTAACTATTAAAATATTTTTAAAGATTTTTAAGAACATTATTCATCAACAATAACGCCAAACACTTAATTAACATAGGGTAAGTAATACAGTCTTCAGCCACTTAAGGACAGGCCGAAACATTTTATTTTTTTTTCCTAAAAATGGCCAACTTTTCGATTTTTTAAATATTTGTTATCAGTTCGTGGCACTTTTGCGATAAAAATTTGCTAATTTTCTTTAACGAATGGTCATTATGCAACGAAATAAAACAATAATTTCACAAAAAGTGGAAAACATCTATAGCCGGCCATTGATACAATAGTCGGACACAACAGATACAGTAGTCGGCCACCATAAATATTAATAAATATTAGCTAATCTACGAAGTTTTTTATTTAATTTGATATTAGAACTTGAAATCTAGAGTCTTTTTGTTGAAAATAAATATTATTTTCAAAGCAACATTATTGTATTCTTTTATTATTACGTGCTTAAAGTCATGCATTATAGGCTATGTCAGTTGTATACGCTAAGTCTCGTCGCTTAATAAACACCTGTCAAATGTACCATAACGTAAAATTTTATTTTCTCGAATTATTTTAAAACACTTAAAAGTTATTACTATGCAATATTTTTGTTTATCGCGGAACTCTAGGTTATCAGGAAAATTAATATTAATTAATTATTATTTATTAATTATTTTTATTATTATGTGTTATTAATAATAAAATTTTTTTTATTTTTTTAAATGTAAAAATATATACATTTTTCTATTATTATTTAAATAAATAATTAAATAAATAATTTTTACCATATTTTTATGCTATATCTAATAATTAATATGTAATGTCTTGTTAAAATGTATATAAATATATAAAACATGTATTTATAATAATTTTTCTTGAAATAAATATGTGACGTGCCGCGACAAAAGGGACCTTAGCTCCCAATAGTGAATTTTGCAGGAAAGGCGATTGAAGTAGAGCGTCTCTGATTGGTGGAGAAGTTCTACTAGAATTCAGCCCCACTACTCACTACACATTGATATTTGTCCGCGTTACACGAAGCGCACGAATTGTATGTATATGATTAGTGTAGTTGTATTGGAAAGTGGAATGGGTGCTTTTCTGAACAACCACGTGTAAACACTCAACAAGCTCATTTTTGAACATTAATAACAAAAAAATCTATAAGTAAAAAGTATTTTTGACGCTTGTATGTGAAAGAGCAACTCAATAAATATTGAATGATATACATAACTCGAAATTAATTTTTTCAGAGCTAAGGTCCCTTTTGTCGCGGCACGTCACATATATTATACAGTGAATTCCTTATTATAGCACTGGATATATCCTTCGTATAATTCAAAGGGAAGTTTACAAAAATATACTCTCAAGCTTGCGTGGCTGTGCGGTTAGTGTATTCGACTTGCGTCCTCGAGGTCTAGGGTTCGATCCCCACGTGCGTGCGATATTTTTCCGTCTTAGTTCTAAGTGTTTAGTGTATAATTAACAGTTAATTAACATTAACTCAACAGTGTTACATAAAATATAAATTTAAATAATTATAAACAATAATAATAATAATTTAGTAATTAATTTAAATAAATAAGATTGTCTAAATTAATGAAAAAAAATAAAATTATTTTTAAAACCTTATTTCAATAAAAGGAATTTTGCTAATTATTTACATTTTTATTGATACTCATAAAAGTTTACAGAAATATTAATAATAATTATTAGTACTCAATAAATTACTCCCTTTTCTTTAATAATCAAATAACAAATTAATATAAGCTTCTAAAGGTTAATTTTGTTTTAGAGAACGCGTTACAGCATTTTCCAAATTTGGTAAATTTTACCTGCGAATCAGTAATTAGGCGGTGTTCTGCCAGTGATATTTTAATGCTGACTTAGTACTGACTGCCGGTAAAAAATCAGTACTGGACAGCGTTACCAGCCAGGGATTTCCAAGTACTGATTTAGTACTGGAGTCAGTACTGCTATACTGCCAGTCAGTACTGGGCCAGTAAAATGCCAGTATTAGATTTCTACTTGGGAAGAAACCCTGGATATCAAGTTTTATGAAAATTCAAGAAGTTTTTTAAAATTCCGACCGTCATATTGGATCCGCCATTTTGTATTTTGAAAATTTGCTTTTAATTTCTTAATCAGTGACCCCAAGAACCTCTCTATCCTAAGGTTAAGCCAAATCGGCGGATGACCTTGTGTGGTCAAAAGAACCTTTCATCGATTTTTTTGTGGACCTGTGTAATTTGACAAGTACATAGTTGTTATATTAACATTATGACGTAGGTGAAAATTATTGTTGTTGTTTTTACTCATACACATGTAATATATTATCTAATATATTTATTGATATATTTGTTAAATATATTTAACAAATATAACATTTGGGTATGACAAATGACATTAGAAATAGTAGTTGTAGTAGAAAAAACAATTTGCGTTAATTGGGACATATTTTTAAATTGATTTCTTAACTGACCTTTAGTATTATTTATTAGACATGTTTAGAATTTCTATTTTTACTACTAATTCAGATTAAATAGTAATTTTATTATTTTATACAAAGTTTATAAAGAAGAATGAAAAATATCCGCTGGCATGTGGGTTCAAACCCCTGACGCATATCCGACACGACTATAGACGCACCTATTTAAACCGCACGGCCAACGAAGGCTGGATGAGAACTCACCTAATCTACTTTATTAATGGCAGTACAGTATATTTTGTTACTTACTGTTATATAACTGTTACGTAACAAAGAAAAACTTGTGATTTTTTTTATTTATAACATATGAGTAACGTTTTAGTAAAAATGTCTACCATACATTAGTCACAGTGTTCTGTAACAATCTTGTAACATTTATGTAAGTAACAACTTTGTAACATTATTGTAAGCAAGTTGTAATAATACTTCAATAATACTTCAAAGTGTAGGGTAGAGCGGGGCTAGTTGAGCATAGGGGTAAGTTGAGCAACCGAAATATTTCAGGCTCTATAAATTGTCCGCTAATTTTTTCAATGCCAGAAAGAAGCAGGCGCAGGAGGGAACATAACTGCGCAAGTGCCTGCTTCTTTCTGGCATTGAAAAAATTTAGTGGACAATTTATAGAGTCTGAGATATTTCGGTTGCTCAACTAGCCCCGCTCTACCCTATACTTCAAATTAATTTTGAAATTTTCAGAGTACATTAAAAAATTTAAAATAAAATTAAAAATTAGTGATATTATATTAAATATCGTCAAAAGTTTTAATATGGCTTCTATTATATTACATAACAGTTATGTAGCAGTTACGTATTTTAGCTCTGTATGTACTGAAATGTTACAGAACATGTTTCAGTAACACTGTTGCTATTTTATTATATAACATAGTAAAATAATAATAATGTTACAGTGTGTTATAATTATGTTACGTACTTTATAAATCATAACAAAATGTTGTATCTGTAATGTCACTCAGTTTTGTAACAATTGTGTAACAATTAGAGAACAATTTAACAAGACGAAAATTATAACTCAGTGATGTAATGAATATATAACACAGTTATATAATAGTTATTTAAAGAAATTATGTAACCGTTATATCACCATTCAGTAACAGTGTTATATAAAAGTGTTACTATCGCATTATATAATAGTTACATATTAATATTGTCACAGTGAGACATAACAATGTATTCTATTTAACGTAACGTGTATGCTGGGTTCGTTTTAAAGCACTTCAAAGTTCTATTAAGTTAAAAAAAATTAGAGTAAGTTGGATATTAATCAAATATACCAAACAATATTCATTTGTTATCTAAAACCTTTTTTTACCAAAGGACAAGAAATTTACCTTTTAAATGAAATGAGCTATATGAGGCATTCCATGTCAAGTAATCCAGGTGGAGAAAATTTTTCTCCAATCGTAGCAAAACTTGGGGCTTTTGTAGTACTAATAGATAGTAATTTTTCGTGAAAATATTTTTTTACCTAGTTTAATATTTTCCGAGGTGGAGGGGGTTAAATTTTTGGGTTTTTCAGCACAATGCTTATTTTGATAATTTTTTACTCTTAAGCTATTAAACATAAAAATTTGGCAAGGTACTTTTTGGAAAGGTTTTTTTATGCTCTTTCGATTGAAAATAAGCATTTAAAGAAAAAAAATTTTTTGACCCAAAAAAATCAAAATTAAGAATAAATTTTAATTTTTTGAAAAAAAGGTCCCATTTTTAGTGTTGCATTCGAGCGAGAAATCGCTCGAAAAGGACGAGAAATCTCGTGAAGAAGACAATGAAAACAATTGAATGTCGAGCGATTTCTTTTCAAGCGATTTCTCGCTCGAATGCAACACTACCCATTTTTTTTATTAACGAAAGCTAAGGTTTTTTCCTAAAAGGACATATAAATGAAAAAGTTTGACAAGAATGTTCAAATATTGAAAAAATAAATTTTCTCGTAAACAGAGCTAAAAACCGGGTTTAGTGAGTAGAAATCTCTGTTTTAAATGTTTAAACATTTTTGTCCCACTTTTTCATTTATATGTCCTTTTAGGAAAAAACCTCAGCTTTCGTTAAAAAAAACATGCGATATTTTTTCCAAAAAAATTAAAATTTATTTTTAATTTTAATTTTTTTGTGTCAAAAAAAATTTTTTTTTAAATGCTTATATTCAATCGAAAGAGCACGAAAAAACCTTTTCAAAATGTACCTTGCAAAATTTTTATTATTAATAGTTTAAGAGTAAAAAATTATCGAAATAAGCATTACACCGTAAGACACCTGGACCACTTGACATGGAATGCCTCATATATGGTTGATTCTCCACGAAACCGACAATTTCATGTCCCTAGTGTTTTTTAAGAAACAGATTGGACATATGATAATGAATCCAACGTAAAAAAGTAACTCTGGCGTTACAAACAAAAACCTATAGCCACTTTAATTTCTAAGATTAAATATTGTTTTTTAAATGCAAATTTAAGAGCCAAATCGTCATGGTGAACATATTTCATAATAAATCAAAAAAATAATAATTTTTTTAGCAAATAATGTATAGTCGTATTATTTCAGTGAATATAAAAGACAGGAAAAGACAAGAACCGATTGAAAATTGCTAATAATTTATTTTAAAAAACAGTATTTATTTTGCGTCATGGTGAAGCCGCAGCGTCATGGTGAAGCCTTTTTTGTCTTCCATTGACGTTGTGATTTAAACAAGTGTATAATTACAACAATTTTTGTAATTGTTTGCAAATAAAATTAAACAAATATAATTTACCTTGTTTAAACTATAATTTTAGTAAGTTGTGACATTAATTATTTTATAAATTTTCCTAAATTAACGTACAAATTTTTAAAAGTTACCAAGAATTTATTTTCATTTAAATTGGGTCAATAAATTACGATAAATGATTTAAAATAATTTATAAAATTACAACATATATTTCCATAAATTTCCATACATTACAACATAAATTTCCATAAATTACCATATAAATTTCCATAAATTACCATATAAATTTCCATAAATTTAAAAAATTAGTTTTTAAAATTTTCTTTTATTTACTAAAAAAAATTTATTTAGGTACCTTAGACAATTTATAAATTACCGCATAAATTACTATAAATTTCCTGCATTAGTCTTTCTAATCTTGAATTATGTTTTGTAATAATATTATGAATTATCTCACAATTTTTATAAATAACCGAATAAATTACCATAAATTTCTATAAATTACCATAAATTATTGCATAAATTTCCTGAAGTAGATTTTTAAATCCTGAATGAAACAAAAAACAATTCCTATAAGTTCAACTATCAATTTTGTTAGCATAACAAAACTATGGCAACTAATTATGCTACATGGATGCGTGAACAGTTACTTTGTTTAAAAAATACAAAAATTACAAACAATTTGTCCGGACCGTAACAGATATTTTATTCTTGACTATCATATTTAAAATTTACATTATGATTTTTATTTTTATTGAAAAAAAAATTCTTAAATAACAATAACCAAATTGTCGGTTTCATGGAGAATCACCCATATATTTGAGTTATAAAACACTCTTTAAGTGTCATAAAAAATAATCTTTCAATACATTCAAAGTTAATGTAAAATATTGTAACTCAGAGTAAAATCTTTGCAGACAATGGAATTATTTCTCTTAATATTTAAAACTGGACCGAAAAAAATTCTTGATTAAAGCGGATTCCTCTAATTTTGATGTAAATTTTTCTCTGGAATATGGCTCAAAAATAGTCTTCTTATTTTAAAAAGATTATTTTCTATGTAAGAATTATTCTCTTAAAGTAAGAGGAAATACTCTTCGATGAAGATCAATATTTTTATATGAAGTATAAAATTTTTAAGGTTTTATTATAAATTTAAGGTTTTAAAAGAATAACTTTTCTTTTGAAACAAGAATAATTTTTTTTGTGTCCATTTTAAAAATTGACCACGTCTTTGAAAAATAATCGTTCACTCTAAAAATGAAGAGTAAAATTTCACTACACTTGTATAAGTTAAGATATCTTTTTTAAAATTTCAAAGTGGAATTTTCACATAAAGGTATACACGCCGTTTGGATTTAATTTAAATAATATAAACTACAAGGAAGCGAAATTAAATCATAAACTAAGTCACCTCTGTTTAAAAATTGTTAAAATATATCCGTCAGAGGTTATTTATGGTAGAGTGAATTTTTACACCCAAGAAATTTGAAAGTGCAATTTTATTTAAAAATGAGAATCTATAAGAAGAATTCTGATTCAACTCACAGTTTTTTAAAAGATTTTAAGTTAACTGTAAAACAAAGTTTTAAAGTACTTATAGAGCTCAAATGCTTTTTTTCTTAAATTTTTCGACTGAATTTTATCGTATATAAGTGTAACGTTGTTATTTACTTTTAAAATGAATTTTCACTCTAAACATTTCCACTCTTACAGTGTTTGAAACTTTAATTTATATAAAAAATAAAATTACCATTCCACTGTTATTCTAAAAACTCTTGATTGAGAATTCTAAAACGAGACTACAAATTTTTAAAGAGTAAATTTCACTCCTGACTATATATATATACCCAGATAGCCAAGCGTACTAATCATTATTTTTCAGTACAGCGTATTGGTATCGTACTCATATTGTACTAGCACAAAATAATAAAGTATGTACATACCAGTACGATACTAGTATAATAACGGTATGCCATACGGATAGAATTATGAAATTGCCAAAGTACTCCGTACGAGTATAATACTAAGTACAATACCAGTACGCCAAACTAATTGAGATTTTAGGTTATCAATTTACAATGCTTTTCAGCCATTATCTGTACGACATACTAGTACAGTACCTGGTACAGTGCGAAGGTACATGGCTGGTACAGTACTAGTACGCTGGTTATCTGGGTATATATATATACCCAGATAACCAGCGTACTAGTACGATACGCGTACAATACGAGTATGGCGTATAAGTCGTACTGGTACTGTACCCGCCATCTACCTTCGCACGGTACCAGGTACTGTACTAGTATGTCATACCAGTATGCTATACTCGTATAATACGAGTACGATAATAGTATGGAGTACTAAAGGTTTTTGTAATTTAGTTCATCGTACGGTTACTGTATTTGTACTATACTAGTACCGCGTGTAAAGCCTTTTATATCCCCCCCTATTGTGCCTTAGTTTGTATTAAGTATTAACTATTTTAATTTAATATTTTATGATACATTTTCTGAAAGAATCATTACTAAGATCAATTTAATTTTTAAGTAATCTATTTTTATTAAAAGAGTTCTTTTTTGTACCTAACAGATATTTATTACATGTAAATTATGTAACTTGTAATCACATTTACTTATATTAGAACAATCAGTGTTTTGAAGTATTTTAATTAAATAATTCTGCAGTGGTTTTGCTTTGTTAATTTTTAAACATTCTTTAAAATAATTATGAATAATTACCATTTATATAATCTAAAAGTACTTTAATGTAAGGAAAATATTTTGGACGTTCTAACCTATAAACGATGACACATGTTTATGTAATATATAAGAAAAATTATAAAAAAAATTATTAAAAAAATGTGCGATTGCTATATATATTTTATTGTAACTCTTGAATTAAAAAATTTTTCTCAAGTGTAAAGTACAAAACAGTTGAAAATTAAGAAGTTGTTCATTGTTGTAGTAGTAATTAGAATACGCTAATGATAAAAATAAGCATGATGACAAAGTAAAACCACTTGAGATTAATAGTATAAACTTAATACAAATGAATTAATAGAAACTAAACTACTGATTTCTAATTAAAATATAAAGACACATGTTACAAAGATTAAAACTTTTGGATTGCGTCCTAAAAGTCAGCTTTTCCACAAAAAGTCATTGCACCATGTGCACTGGATGCATATGTCATTGACAACTGTGAAGTAAATTAGGTTATGTTTGCATCACCACACAGAGTATGGTGTACCGATATTGTACTTGTATCGTGCGAATATGCAGTATTTTTATAAGTGACAGTACAACGTAATGGTTTTATACCGTACCAATACGTACATACTTAATTATTTCGTACTGGTACAATACGAGCATAATCTCAGTACGCCGTACTGGAAAATAACTATCAGTACGCTTGACTATCTGGGAATATATATATATATATATATATATGTATTTATTCCTTCGTTCTACAATCGAAGGAAAAAATGAAGGAAATGTTTGCACAACATTTTTTACGTTTAAATTTTAAAAAGTAGTTTAAGTTCAAGTTAAAAGTATTATCCAAGTATTTTAGAAAAATACAAATTGTAAATTTTACAGCTTAAAAACATTCATATTCATTTATATTCTGTCAGAAAATGACAGGAAACTGAGAATGAATTCAAGGAACAAAATTTAAGATAACAATTATTTAAATCTTTGTAAAGTACAACTATTTGAAATTATTATCGAAGTGTAAAGTATTTGAACACTTAAAAATAATATTTATATAATTTATTAACTTTCATTGTCACAATGGGACATGCCAGGAAACTGAGAATTTAGGTCTTAAATGCTTATTTTTTGCAAAAAATATTTTTTGAAATTGGGTAACTTTTTGTGTCATAATAGAAACATTTGAGCACTAAAGTTCCTATTAAAAGTAATTTTATTTTTCAAAAATAATGTTAAAACAACCTTAAACATGATATCTTCCTTCTTTTGTAGAACTACTTGCACACACACACACATATATATATATATATATATATATATATATATATATATATATATATATATATATATATATATATATATATATATATATATATGCTTTTATCTCAGTAAAAATCCACTTCATGGATATTAGTAATTTTAGTACATTCACTACAAGTATGAATATTGAAATTTTTTTCTGGGAAACAACAAGTATTATTTGTATTCTCGTATTAAATAGTAGCTAACTCTCTAGCTCAATGCAACTTTCTTTATCTACCAGAAATACTAAATTACTCTCGAGTTCACTCGAAGACCAGAGCTCGAAACTAGTCCTAGAAGAAAATAATATACTCTGAAGCTATATCCATTTTTGAAAGATATATTTCACACGTCGACGTATTTTTCAAGGACACTATGGAAAAAAATAAACTATACAATTTCACGCAAATAAGGAGAAAACTCTAAGCCAATGGATTCAAAACAATTTTAAACTTGGCGTGAGAAAATCAAGTTAGAAAATAACGTTTATTAGGAAATAAATACGCAATCTTAAAAAAAATTTCTCATGTGATGAGAATGTAAAAAGTGCATCTTGAATACGTATATATAATTCTGTAACAAGTTATGTTAAATCTATTTTATTTAAATGAATCGTTTGTAAATACTAATCACGTAGTTTTTGTGTCTTTGA
The DNA here is from genome assembly GCA_032873175.1 of Leptopilina drosophilae. Taxonomy (NCBI): domain Eukaryota; kingdom Metazoa; phylum Arthropoda; class Insecta; order Hymenoptera; family Figitidae; genus Leptopilina; species Leptopilina drosophilae. The sequence continues at coordinate 40,651,419 of CM065479.1, forward strand.
CTTTAACCTCATCATATTCTCCACTCCCAAAACAGATCCTACCGAATCCATGGAGTGAATAAGAAAGAAAAAAAAGGACTAAACATTTATCCGAATCGAATGTTTATACATTTTTTAGGAACATCTGTATATTTTAGCATGTACAAAACTGGAATTAAATAAACTGAAAAAAATGTAATAAATTGATTCAAATTATTGAAAAAATATTCTTACTTTATTTCAAATAATAATTTTTATTTGGATCTAATAAATACAGGCAAATACACGGCGGAAATACGCCAGGTAGACATAAAAGGGATTATATCAGTGAAATTTAGGGCCGAAAAGATCCGAATTGTAATTTTTATACAGATGTTTTTTATTTAAATTATTTATTTTATGTTTAATTTGTAATTTTTGTTTATTTTGTGATATATTTTCATTTACAAAAAATGAACATACAAATTTATAAATTAATTAAAATAAAAATGTAAATAATTACAAATAAAGTATTATTTGATTTTAAACATGATTCTAACGAAAGAAGACTGACTTATTTAAATTATTGTATTCATTTTGCTTCCTCGTGAGGAAGCTTTGTAGTCGTTTAATTTCCAAAATTTTTAAAAATCCTTTTGACAAATTTTCTTCTATATGGGACTATGTTATATAAGACCCTGAACAATTGTCCGGATGTATGTATGTGTGTGTGTGGATCCCGATTTTTGTGAACACGATAACTCGAAGAGGTTTTAACGAATTTGGCTAAAATTTACCAGGTATATTTATCATAAAAATATCTCGAACTGGATTGATAGACTTTAAAAAATTCTCAGAAAATTTTTTTTTTGACTTTTTTCTAAAAAAATTTTTTTTTTAAAAATTTTTTTTTAAGTTGGTTATTGAAGTTAATATATAATAAAATCTTATTCTTTGCATCAAGACGAATCGATTGGTATATAAAAAGAATAAATTGTATGAGAATTTATAGAGTTAATCACAATTAAAGCTGAAAAATTCGCATTTTTCTCAAAAAATGAGTTCTTTCCGCAAAATTATGTTGCTGTATAAGAAAATCTTACTCACTTATTTCTGAAATTTTATTCTTTGCATCAAGACGGATCGATTGGTATATATATAAAGTATATATTGTATTTAAATTTATAAAATTAAAACCATTTACAGACACAAAATTTGCATTTTTAATAAAAATTCATTTTTTCTTAAGAATCATGTTGCTGTACAATAAAATGTTATTATTTATTGAAAAATAAATCTAAAATCTTATTCCTTGCATCAAGACGAATCGAATCGAAATAATTATAATAAATATAACAAATTTTTAAAATTAATTTTTAATTAGATTTGAAGACAACAACATGGAAAATATGTCAATACGTGACAATAAGTTAGTGCTTCCTCCACGAGGAAGCAAATTTTTTTGCTGATCGTATAGAGGAAGCAAAATGTTCATGTAATGAACATCTGGATTTACAACTTGTTTAATTTTATATATACACAGATATTTTTCTATTTTAATTACTTATTTCATATTTGATGTAGAGGAAGAGGTTCGGTTGTGAACATGGTTACTATATATAAATTAATTTTTCAACAAGTTAAATATAACAAAAATGTATTTTTAAACATTGTTAAATGTTCTACAAGTCCAAGTGAATTAATTAAATGATAAGTTCAAAGCGTATTTACACAGTAAATATGTTATATTTTATGATCCAATACCAAGTATCAAAAAATGTTCACAAGCAAAATTTTCTTCATGATCTTTTAAAATGATCGTCAAGTTTGGTTGTGGGCATTCAAATTGATTCAGTTGTGGAGACCACTCTTATTTTTGATAAATGGTGAAATATCGTTGTCGATATAATCATAAGTAATTCCTTACAACATTTAACAGTGTTTTATGAATTTTAAAAGTTTCGTGATCCAGCACGTAAATTAATATAATGAGACTTTGATGTCTGTACAACGTTCGCAGTTATAGTAATTGTAGTAACTGGGCAGTTCAGGTTCAGTGTGAGAGATCATATATGCTCTTACATGGGGATCAGGTAATGTCAAAATTAGAAAATTTGACTTGTGAACGGAATCAATTTACTTCCTCTACGAGCTAAGGTCCCTACCTTTAAATACATATACATATGTTTGCTTAATATCTACAAGTATACAAATTATGAGTCAAAAACAAAACTTTGTCCACAACCGAACCTATTCCCCTTGAAACGGTATTTTAATAGTCAAAATTAATATGGATAAAAATTATTTATATAAAAATAAATTGCAAATTTGCAAATTAGTATTGAATAGAAATTAAAAATAGAATAAAATTGAGAGAAAGAGAATTGAAATTTCAGCTAAATTTAAAGTTTTAGAAATTCAAAATCAGTTCAATAGAGTACGAATGTACTGGGATATTTGAAAACCCATGGAAACATTACAGCTGATTCAAGGCCAAGTTTAAGAAAAAGATAAGAAATTTTCATACTTGGAGAATTGAGAAATCGTTTGAAGACAAGATAAATTTTATGCACAATTTATATAGAGTTCAATACAATGATAATTTTTCAAATAGAATTGCATATTTTGTTTTATAAAATTAGTATTAATTTTAGTAATTATAATTATGTAATAACATAATTAATTACACAGCCACACAAAAAAATTTTTTTAGCTTGACCTGGAGATCTCACTATATGTATCTTACGTTTTTGGGGTCGCTGAATCCGAATCCGAGATCCATTTAACCCCATCAGATCATGGTTTCTTATAACCCCAGAAAACCAACATGGCGGACACCTTTTAAAAAAAATTCATCGGATTCGCTTAAAAATCGTTACTTAGGGGTTTTAGGAGTCGCTGATTACAAATTTGATATCAGTTTTAAAAAATTCAAAATGGTGGATTCAATATGGCGAACATTTTTTTCGTAAAATTCATCGGATACGGTTGACATTTTTTTGTCCCTCCATTTGAATTTTTAAAAACTGACATCAAATTGGGATTCAACGACCCCTAAAACACCCAAATAATGGTTTTCAAGCTAATCCGATCAAATTTACAAAAAAAAATGTCCGCCATATTTGATCCATTTTGAATTTTTTGAAACTGATATCAAATTTGTAATTAGCGACGCCTAAAACCCCCGAGTAACGATTTTCAAGTGAATCCGATGAATATTTTTAAAACGTGTCCGCCATGATGATTTTCTGGGGTTATAAAAAACCCTGATCTGATGGGGTTAAACGGATCTCGGATTCGGATTCAGCTACCCCAAAAACGTAAGGTACACATAGTGAGACCTGTAGGCCAAACTAAAAAAAAATTTTTGTGTGGCAGTGTTATTTAAATAGGTAAAGTAAAAATAAAGTAAATAAAGTAAGTAAGTAAGTAAGTTTTAATAAAGTAATAATAAAATTTTTATTGACAAATAGTAAAAAAATTAGCATATATTATAACATAAAGTTTAATTGCTAAAAGTATATTATTTGAAGATATATTTAAATTATAAGAAATAAAATATATTCAGAGATAGAAATAAATGGCAGTTACGCAATAGCATTGTTGTGGGTAAATTTTTCCCGAAAGGACAGAGATATATTTTCTTTTTCTCTTGTCTCCAAATTGTCTACAATTTGGAGACAAGAGAAAAAGAAAATATGTATCTGTCCTTTCGGGAAAAATTTAAATATTATTGGTGAAAAGAATAAGACGTGCCACTACCTGGTGTTATAAGTACTAATTATAATTATATAATTATTTTTCATTTTTGCGATCACAGTGCAAGACACTTTCTAAGTATTGTTACGATAACTATATTGCTGGTATGGAAAACAGATTGAAATTCAGTCCAAAAGGGTTTTGGGGTTAGGTCAATTCTTTACGTAAAGATTCTAAGATCCCGAAAGAAATGCATTTAGGTAATGTTACGGCTAATAATTGTATTGACATTGCTAATCTGTTTGCGACACAATTTGAATCTGTTTTCTCTAATTCCAAACCAAATTCATATACTATTTCTTTTTTCCAATTAATATTTATTATCTAAAGGACATTTCCCTAAGTAAGGATGATATTTTATGTAAGTTAAAAAGCTTAGATGCTTCTAAAGGAGCTGGTCCTGATGACATTCCTGCGTCTATTTTGAAATCGTACTGTTTATCATTTATTGATCCTTTATTTTTGCTTTTTAATAGGTCATTATCTACTGGCGCTTTCCCTTATGATTGGAAAAGAGGAATAGTAGTACCTATCTATAGATCTGATAGTAAATCAGATGTCATAAATTATAGACCAATGACAATTCTATGCGCAATATCTAAATTATTTGAAAGTCTCATTTATGATATTATTTATACGTATATTCTGCTAAATTTATTATTCCTGAACAGCACGGTTTCATGAGAGGCAGATCTGTCCAGACCAATCTTTGTATTTTTACAGAATGTATACGTGATAATCTCGAGAATGGCTTTTAGGTGGACACCATTTATGCTGATTTTACAAAAGTAATTGATAAGGTTAATCATCACATTCTTGTGTTTGAAGCTTGGGGCTCTGGGTTTCTCTGGTCATTTAATTCAGTGGATTAGTAGTTACTTGTCTGACAGACAATTATCTATTAGAGTAGAAGATGATTATTCTCATACATTTTTAGCAACCTCAGGTGTTCCACAGGGTGAGCATCTCGGTCCTCTCCTTTTTTTGTTATTTATTAAGATTTATAAGTTAGTCAACAGTATTAATGACTTTAATGAAATTCAATCTGATCTATCTCGCTTGCATGATTGATCAATCAGTTATTATTTAATACAAAAAATGTAATACTATTTCATTTACTAAAAAGAAAAACACTTCTCTCTTTGAATATAAAATTGGATGTGACAAAATAAGGAGGGTAACGAGTATTTGTGACCTTGGAATTATATTGAATCAAAACTTTAGTTTTGATGAACATATATCTGTAAGTAAAGCGTTTAGAGTCCTTAGCTTCGTCACGAGAAATGCTTCTCGATTTACAAGCATATCCACCTTGATGTCATTGTTTTATTCTCTTGTGAGATCGATTGTAGTTTGTAGTCACGTCGTCTGGTCACCTTATCAAAACACCTAATATTTTAAGATTAGAAAAAGTGCAAGATGCATTTTTGCGCTTTGCTGCTAGACAGAATGATATTGTTCGAGATAGATTTAATCATGACTACGCGGATCTTAGATGTATATTTAATGTGCCTAAAATCTCATCGTACCTTGTATACGTAGACATACTTTTCTTATTCCGAATTTTTAATAATCGCATTGATATTTATGGTATGAATTCAATTTATGATAGACTATGTAAAGAGGCTAACTTGCACTGTGCTAACTTAGATTTTTTTAATTCTTTAATATGAGCCTTTTCATTGGCTCTATGCAAATTACTCCTAGATACAAATAACAACGCAGCCTAGTTATTTAATGTCAATAATATACTGTGTTAAGATTATAACTAATTTTATTTCATAAAATCAATCTAGTACAACTTGTACAAAAGGGCGTTCTTTTTTTTCTTTTGCTTGCCCGTAAACAGGTAAATAAATAAATATTGTATAACGCAGGAATTTGTTGGTTTACAACTTACGACCTGAACTTTACAATATATAAGACATTAATATAACACTTACAAATATAAAAGAATACTCAGGAATTTATTTTTTTACAGCGTACTACCTGATATTTTTAAAGAACACTGACATTGTTAAAATATTAGAACACAGGAATATATAACACAGGAATTCGTTGAAGGGAAACACAGGAATACATTTACACACACATTTACAAATCGTAAAAATTACTCAGGAATTTGTAGTTTTACAACTTACTACCTGGTAATTAAACAAAAATTATCTACAAAGTCAAGCCCTCGTAGAAGTATTGGGGAATTTACCAAGAAATTGGTTTACTACCTCATAATCTGAAACCTTAAGGGATAACAAAAGCAAATCGTAAGTATATATTGAATATTCTTATGAGCTGCGTTCATGTAGTAATAGGCTATATCGATGTGTCAGTTTGAAAGATTCAATAAATATTGATCCCAGACCACCAAATTATTATTTATAATAGGTAATAATTAGTTCATTGAAATTAATTATTTAGTTAACTTTTCAGATAAATAAATAGATTTAACTAAATAAATAAAAGTAATTATTGATCATTTTTCGATATTATATAATTCATAATATCTAAAATAAATAAAAAACTGAAAAATTTATATTATTAAAGAATATTTATTTGAGTAGAAAATTGTTAATTTAAGGAATAGGGAAACTTGACTTTTTGTAGGCAGGATTTATAAAATTTTATTATTAAATTTTATTAAAATTTTTGTTTGTAGATTTGTCAAATTGGAAAAATTTACATATTGCAATTATTGCTATATTTTTTTATCTAACGAAAGAAAGATAACAAAATTATCTTATTTAGTAGTGGATAATTTAAAAAGAATTAAAAGTTGAATTACCGAATAATTATTGGAGCAAATTTCTCTAATTTGGTTACAAAGCGCCAAATTTTTTTAAAAATAAAATATAATATTAAAGAAAAATTTGAATTACATTATTTATTTCATAAAATCTATTACTATATGTTATCAAAACAAGATCTTATCAGTTGATATAGTTTGGCACGTGCCTCATTGTTAGAGAGTCTTTAAATTTTGGAAATAATGTCCCTTTAAATTTATACAAAAGCATTCTTTACTACATATATATTACTTTACTATATATATTTTTTTAAATAAAGAAAAAAAAACGTTTAAATAATAGAGGAACAAATCAAAGTAATTTTTAAAAAATAATTACATCCCCAGAAGCACGTAATATTACAGCAATATTTAGAGAACTGCCGTAACATTACCAATATTGCCTCAATGGTACCAATGGTTTTAAAATACTGTTGTAATGTTGGTAATATTACGTGCTACTGGGGATTTTATTTTTGAACTGAATCCGAAAGGCAGTATTATAAGTATATTTTTAAATAGAGTTTTTAATCAATTACCATAATTTCTATTTCATATTTAAAGATCATATGACATAAAATGGTTAATACATCCGTGAACGTTCACTCACTAATAACATTTTAACGAACCTCTTTACGGCGGAATCGTCAAATTGTTTCCCGCCGTATAGAGGATTGCCTGTATTTGTTTGTTTCAAACAACCTGGGGTGCGTTCATGTAACTCTCACTTTCACTCTCACTTTCACTTAAAAAAATCCACACTTTCACTTTTCACTCTCACTTTCACTCAAAAAATTCTCGTTTTCACTTTTCACTCTCACTTTCACTCAAAAAAATTCTCACTTTTCACAGTCATTATCACTTTCACTCAAAATAATTCCCACTTTCATTTTAACTTTCACTTTCACTCAAAAATTCTTCACATTCAGACAGGCTAAAATATGTAAGTCAAAATAATAGTTTTCTATGTAAATATATTATTTTTCACACAATTTTAGGCGACACATGTTTTGCCCTTTGGCCAAAAAAATTATTTAACGAAGTTAAGCGCATTTGAATTTTTAAACTGCGAAGTCTGATTTGAAGAAAATAACGGTAAAAAATATCTAAATTGATGTATCTTTCTTGCAACTGTCTATAATTTAATGGGTTTTTTGTCCCTCATTTCGGATTAAATGTTCTTTAAAGTCCCACAAGTTTAATTAAAAAATTTTTAAATTTAACAAAATGGCGGCTATTTTTCGAAAAAAAATTAAAATCAAATTTTCTCAAAAACCCCATCGTTTTTTTCTCTCAATTTTTTTAATTCTTTTCTAGAGGTCTAAAGATTATTTTCCAAAAAAATTTATCGGGCTCCCGCATCTTAAAGAGGAATATCAATTTTTTTTGGTTTTTTAAAAATGAAAAATCGAATTTTTTCGATATCTTTACAAAATACAACAAAATTTTAAAATAAAAAAAACTTTTATCTTTATGAATTAAGTAATTATTTATTGCAACTGACATTTCCAGCATTATAATTTAATTAAATTAATGAAACTTGCATTTTCAAAGTATATTAAACTTTTCATTCAGAATTTGGATGCAAAACACTTTTAATGTTGCAAAAATTCAAAAACTATATGAAATACATTCAACAAAAAATAAATTTCTATGGAATTCAAAATTATTTTACTCCACCTTTAGATTAATTCAATATTTAATTTTCTGTTTTAATGTATTGTTTTACTTTGTTACTATTAGGTTTGTTCTGCTTTTATTTTTTAGTTAGTTTTTTTTCTAGATGTTTTGTGTTCTTCATAGACTTTGCTGAAAAAATGACACAAATAAATATTAGTAGAAATTTCATGCCTAATCAGCACATAAGCTTGCCACAAACTTACATTAAACTTGCTGTGCAATCTTGCTACAAGATTATGATATGAGCTTGCTGCGAGCTAGTGAGGCAAGTTTTAGACAAGCTTATTTGGCAAACTTGCTACAAGTTTGCCGGATAAACTTGCTACAAAGATGCTGCAAGCTGCCGGATAAATTAAAAAACTTGACACGATGCGCAGTTGAATTCTATGGCATTTACGGCTGCGCAGTAAATTTATTTGACACCTGGATATATTGCTGAGTGCATATTTTAAATATAAGATTATAAGAATTATAATAAAATCTCCAGAAAAAATTAAAATTGCTTCAATTAAATTGTATATACTTGTGCAGCAAGCTTGCAATAAGCTTACTGCAAACTTACACTAGAAACTTGTAGCAAGTTTACCAAATAAGCTTGTCTAAAACTTGCCTCACAAGCTTGTAGCAAGCTTATATCATAATCTTGTAGCAAGATTGCACTGTAAGCTTGCAGCAATAGGACATTTTGTTATTTACCACAAACTTGTCACGAGCTTGCTTTGTAAGCTTGCACACCTTGCACAGCAAGCTTAATGTAAGTTTGTGGCAAGCTTATGTGCTGATTGGGATGGAATCTAATGTTTAGTAAACGATCGAATTTTTGTTATAAAGTTTGAAAAGTTCTTTTAATACTAAATATCTTTTTTAATTTCGTTAACTGTTTTAACATTATTTTTTAAACTAAAACGAAAATTAATGTTGATAGGAAAATGTTTTCTTCAGATTGAAAGAAGTATCCTAATTTTATGGGAATTCATAGGAAAATAATATATTGTTTACGAGAAAATAAATTGATAAAGCTTAGAGAATTAGCTAGAAAAAACACGAACGAAAAAATAAAAGCAGAACAAACCTAATAGTAACAAAGTAAAAAAATACATTAAAACAAAAAATTGACGTACACTGAAAAAAGCACTGAACCAAGAAGTTAATTTTTAATTGAGTAGAAACAATTGAGGGGCTGAATGCTATAATGTGTTACGCGCCATGTTAAATGAATGGCGCGTAACACATTATAGCATCCAGCCCCTCAATTATTAACTTATATTAATCATACCATTTTCTTGGCTCAAGACTATGGGTGTTAGATGAAATAAGTAATCACTTAAAGAAAAAAATAATGATTTGCCTAATGCTCAAAATTACTTGACACAAGAAAACAAAATTTCTTCCAATAAGAAAATATAGGTTTGTTTCAAGTAAATTATGCAGTTTTTAAATTTTTGTAACATTAAAAGTGTTTTGCATTCAAATGCTGAATTAAAAGTTAAATATACTTATAAAATGCAAGTTTTATTGATTTAATTATATAATAATAATAATAATAATTTAAATTCTCTGAATGCTGGAAATGTCAGTTGTAATAAATAATTACTTAATTTTTCAAGACAAACGTTTTTTTCTTTTTGAAATTTAGTTGCATATTGTAAAGATATCGAAAAAAATTTGATTTTTTATTATTGAAAAAACAAAAAAAAATTGTTATTCCTCTTTAAGGGGGCAATAGCAGTTGTAACGTCAAAAAATTGACATTTTTTCAAGAATTTTTTTCTTGTAAACCATGAAACTTTTTTTAAAATCGATTTTTTTAAAAGTACATAATTGAAGCGTTGGGTGCAAGAAGGGCGTTAGGCGGATAACGCCCGTTTTGATATTATTGAATGAGAATTATTACAATATCATCTAGTTCATATCACCAAAAATTTATTTCGATATGAGACTTCTTGACGATGTTATGAATAAAAATCTGCGTAAATGTCACATAATTTTGTAATTTAAAATGTTTTTAAATAGAATTTGCATGTAAAAACAAGTGAAAATCGACACTTCATTAAAAAAATTTGGTTAAAAAAATTTTCATTAAAAATGTCAATTTTTTTAGAATTAGAAATGATTTAAGGCTTAATTATTTTTTAAAAATAAAGAAAATCACAAAGTATATCTAGAAACATTTATAAGTTAAAGTTATCGTGAGTTTAAAATTTAAATTTCACTAACGCCTAAAACATTGTGTGGTTAGGCGAGTGGCTGGGTGCAAAAAGGGCGTATAAATTAGTTTTGAAAAACATTATTATTAAATAGTTAATTGCAACTTTCTCTTAATTTTAAAATTGCATTTGATAGCTTAATAAAAGACTAATTAATTAAAAGAAAGTTTTTTTGATTTGAATGTACAGTTTTTGGGCAATTAAAGTTTAAAACTTTAACTTGAAATATCTCCGTTTATCGTTTTTTGTTATACGCCCTTCTTGCACCCAACGCTTCAATTTAGATTTAAGTTAACAAAAAAAGAAGTTAAAAATATTGAGAAGTTCCAAAGTTATATACCGTTAAAGTAAAGTCCTTCGAAAAAAAAGAGTTTTGCGGTGACCAACACTATGGAAATCTGATTAGTCCGAAGTTAAAAATCGAAACAGATTTACTTTTATTGAAAAATTATCTAGTTCTTAATCAAAGGATTTAAAAGGAAAAAATATTTGAAAAAATGGCGTCTTGACAAAGTTGAAAGTTAGATTTTTTTCGTCAACTTTATCTAGTCGCCATTTTTTCAAATATTTTTTCCTTTTAAGTCCTTTAATTAAGAACTAGATAATTTTTCAATAAAAGTAAATCTGTTTCGATTTTTAATTTCGGACTAATCAGATTTCCATAGTGTTGGTCACCGCAAAACTCTTTTTTTCGAAGGACTTTACTTTAACGGTATATAACTTTGGAACTTCTCAATATTTTTAACTTCTTTTTTTGTTAACTTAAATCTAAATGATGTACTTTTAAAAAAATCGATTTTAAAAAAAGTTTCATGGTTTACAAGAAAAAAATTCTTGAAAAAATGTCAATTTTTTGACGTTACAACTGCGATTGCCCCCTTAATCTTCGAGTTACCGGACGTCCACCCAAGGTGGCCAACTAATACATAGTGTTGAATATCTCCTTGAATTTTGCATCAATCAAATCGTCATTTTAACTCACTGAAAAAAATTTTATCTACTTTCGAAAAAAACAAAAATAAATTTGTTTTACACTTCTTCTTGTTTATTTATATCAATTAAAAAAGTATGTACGAGAATACTGAAAATGACCGGGTGTTTGTTTTTGTATATTGCAAAAAAATAAAAATAAAATCGTTAAACTTTTACAGTATAATTGTTTTATATCAATAAATAAAATATATTATGATGTTATATTTCATTTTTATTTGTTTAAGCAAATTATTGATGTTATTAACCAACTTTTCGCAGAATGCACCTAGAAAGTTTAAAAATTTTTTAAACAATAGTTAAATTTTTATTTTTATCTGTAATCATATAAGATTTAGTAAATTGCAAAATTAGGAAAAAACTGCAACTTTCTAGGTGCATTCTGGAAAAAGTTGGTAAATAACGACAATAATTTGTTTAAAAATTGTTTAAATTGTTTAATTGTTTAAAGTTAAATTTTTATTCAGCTTTTATTATTTATCTGTAATCAGAAGATTTTAGTAAAATGCAAAATTAGGAGAAAACTCACACTTTCTAGGTGTATTCTTGAAAAAGTTAGTAAATAACAACAATAATTTGTTTAAAAATTGTTTAAACAATAGTTAAATTTTTATTATTTATCAGTAATTATATGAGATTTAGTTAATTGCAAAATTAGGAAAAACTGCAACTTTCTAGGTGCATTCTGGAAAAAGTTCCCGCGTGGAAATGAAAGTATGGGCAAAAGATGGCAAAGTATGGGAAAGTGTGGGTAAAGTATAGCGAAATGTGGCACTAATTTTGACAAAGTATGGCAAAGTATCGCTAAGGAGAGAATCTCATGGTTCAAGTGTGGCAGCAACAAAAATCAATTTTTCATTAAACAATGTGACGGGAAAGTCATTCTGACGTTATTTCAAGCCATATATTGATCAAATATCTTTTAATAAAGGTAAGGGCTGTAGGGTTAATAGTTCGCCCCTGCGACCTTACATCGATTGAAGCGCCAATAATTCGATCAATTGACACATTACCAAATTTTCAAAAAGAAAACGTTACTCTTTGTTCGACCGTATAGAAGCTTTGATCACTAATTGTATGTGAATGTTTGATTTTGAATTTGTTCGACGAAATTTGTTAAGTTAAGAGTGATCGACAAGAGTCGATATTTGATCAAAATTGCACGTAAGTGATTAATGTTTTCTTGATCTTGTTTAATTTTTGCTTTTGCTTATTTTTCAACTTTGTGTTTTGTTAATTTCTTAAAAATTAACTGGCGTCCGCGTATTTATTATTATTTTCTTTTGCCAAATAGAGCTCCAGCAACTCTGAACCCGGTCGCGCTGGATGTGAATAGAGTTTGTTTTATTTATTTAATATATTTTCTCTTTAAAATTAACTAGTTAAAATTCTATTCGTCTCATTTGGCGCCCAACGTGGGGCAACGTTGGATTTTGTTTGAATATTTGCCAATAATTTTGAATTTTGTGTGCAGATTGAATTTTCTTTAATAATTTTGAAATAAAGTTTTGGAATGATGAAATTATTAAAGTTTTTGAATTGTGATTTTGTATGTTCGAGTATTTGGTTTGTGTATATATCTATTGTTTAAGCGACCTTGAAGGATCAAAGCTATGAACGTATTTTGAATAGTGACAAACTGGGAACTTCGATAATTTTATTTTATATTTATCTGTCGATAGTATCTTAATTAAACTGAAATTATTATTGTGTTAAAACTTTTATTTGTTTAATTGGATTTGTATGTCGAATGACAAAATTTGTCTGTTAGTTGGAATCAAAAAAATATTTTTTTTGGAATTGTTTTTAGCTAAAAATTTGTTTCTTTATTGAAAATTGTTTTTAAAGTGTAGAACAAAGAGTCATTTTTGATTTTCGACAGGATCTTGCTCCGTCGAGAAAATTTGTTTTGTATTTGATGGCGATTACTTTCGCTGGTTTTGATTTTAATTTCGATGACCGTGAGTCAATTTTGAGGATTTTGTCATTGAAATTATTGAATTTTGTCAATTCAAGATCTTGCTCTTGTTGGAAAAACCGTTTTGATATTTAAATTTTGTCAAATTGACAAAATATTTTGTTTGTGTTAATGCAAAGCGTTTTTTATGTTGACGATGGCTCGATGCATGTTCGCAACAATTTTGAGTTTTTGCATTGATTTTTGTTTGATAATTTAAGATCTTGCTCTTATTGTCAAAAATCTTGTTGTTCTTGTTGTCGAGATTTTTTTTGCTTATATTTTGACAATGAGAACTTTGCTGTGTTAATACAAGACTGTTGTTATGTTGACGATGGCTCGATGCATGTTCGCAACTATTTTGAGTTTTGTATTAATTTTAGTTTTGATAGTTCAAGATCTTGCTCTTGCTGTCAAAATTTTTGTTGCTCTTGATATAAAGAGTAATTTGTATTTTTTGTGATTCAAGATCTTGCTCTTGTCATAAAAACTTGATTTTTTTTGCTTTTTCAAATAGAAATTGAATTTTTTTTGTCTTTATTATTGTTTATTTTGCATAACAGTTTTTGTTTTGACAGTTAGATCTTGCTCTGCTGTTGGGTTTTTGTGCAAAGTAAAATTTATTTATCGAAATTTTTTTTTCATTTAGTTTTGTTGATATAAGATCTTGCTCTTGTTAACAAAATATTTGATCGTTATAAAGATTATTTTGTATAAATGCCGATGATTCAAGATCTTGCTCTTGTCATTGGTAATTTTGCTAAGTAGAAATTTTTTTTTATTAAACATTAAAGAAGCTTATTTTTTTATTGCCTGACGGTATGATTTTGCTCAGCTGTCATAAAAAAAATAGATTTTTTTGAACTAATCAGTTGTCTAAAGAAAATTTTGACTTATAAATATTGATTTTTTTTCTTTAATAATTGCCAATAATGAACAGCTGATTGTACATATAATTAAAATTATTTTGTGATCTTGTCTCGAGTCAGAATATTTGAAGTCTCGTTAACGAGATCAATTGTTTGACAACAAATTTTTTTTTTATATAAATGTTTGTCAAAATTATTTTAGATGAATATTTTGTTCGGATAATGATCCTTACAAGGCGACGAAATATATTCGTAACTATTATTTGAAATTGTGTTATTTTATTAATTCACTTTAATTTTATTTTCGAATTAGATTTTATTATCGAATTATATGTATTAGGAAATTATTAAAAAAATTTTTTTTAAGAATTCGACTTGGCTTGACGTTAAAAATTTTTTTTTCTTTTTCGATTATAATTGACTAATTTTTTTTCTCTTTCGTTTGCAATGACGTCAATGTTCTTTTCTCCTCCAAAGCGGAATTTGGATTCGACAGTGTTGGTTTCGAGCAGAGATTTGCCGGGTCGAAAGGATCGTAATACATTAGAGTCACAAAATAATTCGACTTTGCCTAATACGCGAAATTTTTCGGATACAAATGCAGATCAGTTAAGATCATTATCGCGTAATAGTACCGGAAGTCTTTATGGTTTTGCAATGGAAAATGCGATCGGAAGGGGAAATGGTAGAATTGATACTCCCTCTTTTTACGTTGCATCTAAAATGCATCGTCGATTGGACTCATTGGAAGAAGCTTTGATGGTGTTGACGGCTAAGTTCGATCAAGTTCTAAATATTGTGAGCTCTCGGGGTAACTTACGCTCTGAAGGGGGAGAAACGCGAATAATAGAACAATCTTTTTCCTCTGACGAAGAATTAATCGATATTGATTCGCGTAAAAATAAACAACCGTCAGTTCACCCTCGATCTTTGGTTGATCACACTCAAAATGAACAATTCGTTCAAAGTCGCGGGGATTTGGATTCGGTTGAACAGGTTTCGCATTTTGAGAATAATACAAGACGCGTACTTTTCGACAATATTTCATCTTTGTTGAATGAAAATTCTCAAGCCATTACTAGCGAAATAGGGGGCGCTGAAAATTCGCGTTCGAATATAGAATCGAATTTTGAAAACAATTATATCCCACGCATGATTATGGTAATGAATAGAGTTATGACCAATGAAGAAAATTTTAACGATCAGTGTCGTCAAATGATCGATACTTCAAGGCATAACGTAAATCAAATTAATGACAATAACGTGAATCGTGATTTGGGTTTTTCTCGTAATAATTTTAGTTTTCCTGATCGTGATTTATTAAGATCAGTTTATCGCAGAATTGGTTCAATGTTTTCATGGAATGATAGTGACTTCAGAGAGGATGAACAATTTGGACAAAATCATTTGATGTTTATGAATCAAAACCGATAAAGGGGTAATGCTTCGAATAGATCACAGAATAGATTAATTCCTCCGTATTGTTCAGCCTCTGCGGAGAATTCAAGTTCTATCCAGATCGGTCGAATGGTAAATTCTTGGAATATTTCCTTCCCTAGATCAGACAAAGATCCAGTACAATTATTTACTCATCCTAAGGGACTATTTAAGTACGAGTGGTATAGATATGAATTTATTTATTTTGTCTAAATTAAACCCTCACTTAACATTTGAAATTTTGAACTTACTTAGAATAATTATCAGGAATTATTATATAATGTCAATGAACGTAATTACACCTTCAATAGTTCAGCTGACATTCAAAGTTAGTATCAAATCCTAAAACAGATTTGTTTGTTGTAAAAAGATCAAATAGATTCCGATAATGACCAGTAAATAATGTTCAACCAGATACTTCAGAAAATAATTAATTTATCAGGAAAGTAGTTGAATATGGTTTAGAATCGTGAGTCTAATCGTTTTAGGAATGGCCCCAAATCTCGAGATAATCAATTATTTAACAAACAAAGATTGAATCAAAATCTTAGGAACTTTGATAGATAGAACAATGCGACTGATAGGGATTCGTCAAAGTCTTTTGATGAAAAGAAATTCTTTCATCAAAATTGTGGTGAAAATGGTCACACAGATCCCTACTGCAAATCAAAAGCGCAGCTTGTTTGTTGTATTTGTTGTCAAATAGGACACACTAATACTAGTTGTCCTAATAAACAGGAAAACGACAATTGCCCTCAGTAATTGATCCTCCAGTTATCGAAACAGAGGACAGGTCAGATGAAAATAAAAACTTAATTTCTCATCTAATATAGGTCAAACCAAAGATTTAGATCAGGCTTATTTTCGTTTTTCGAGTGTTGAACTCGGTTAGGCTTAGTCTATATGCCAGTGATTGAGTTTGTTCTTCAGACTTGGAAGATGAGCTCCATGATCTGGTTTGGAATAATTAGAAAATGAAATAGAAAATGTTGTCAGTTTATCGACAATTGGTAGCAATGAGTTAGGAAGGTTTAATCCTGTAGAGGTCGACTGCAGGTGATTGAGAACTTGGAAGTCAATTACAATATCTTTCCCCTGATTTTACTTCTAAAGGAGGAGTTCAGTTAGGTGGTAGATCAATTGTTAAAACTAAAAACAGAACTTCTTTTGTGATTGACATGGGTCATGTTTATTGTAAATATTTATGGTAAACATACGTATTCATATCGCAACGTTGTTCAGGTTTAATTTTCTCCAGAATTTTCAATTTAGAAATCTTTTAGATTAAAGAAACCTTCTTGATATAGAGTTCTTAAATGTGACAGAGAAAGTTTAGATTTTGGAAATGTGTTGAGTAGCGATGAAATTGTTGATTGACACTGTAGAGCTCAAACTCGTTGAAAAAAGGGAAAATTCGGATATTGTCGTTGTTCATGACTTAAATACTTAAATATTAAAGTTTGTAGAAATATTGGCAGTTCGAAATTTGACAGGAAAAATTGTTGTCAAAGTACTAGACACAGTTTTTGATCGTTGGGGAATTCCGGAATCGATCGTAACCAATAACGGCAAAGAATTCATAAATCAAGATGTCAAAGCGTACTTGTTGGCCAGAGGCGTGAGACATATTACTACCCCGTTAGTACATCCTCAATGTGATCCGATCGAGCGTGTAGATTGAACGATAAAACCAATAATTTTCAGTTTATATTGATCAAGATCATAGAGAATGGGACGAAAATTGATCGAAAATACAGTTTGCCTCATACTGGTACTCGTGTTTCTCCGTTTTTCTTGAATCACGATCGCGAGGCTATACCCAAGCGAAATTTGAAATCAACCGAGACCGAAATGAGCATTGACGAACTTGCCGATGACGCGGTAAAGACTTGGATTAATCACATGAAAATCATTGACGATTTTATCATAAGATCGAGAATGAATTGCTCGACTCGCCAGGTCGAATGTCGATAGATAAAATATCAGTTGAACTTAAAGTGGGTATGGAGGATTATTATCCGAATAATAAGTTAAATATTAAAGTTGAATGATATTCCTCAAGTTTGGTTCACTTTTGCTTTGGTCATGTTTTAATTTCTAGAATATGTGGTCTGAGTATAGTCCAACTGACAGACAACAACGGTAGAGCTATTGGCAAGTATTTTGTATCAAATTAGAAAATACGACGTCGATGTGTGCGATTGTTATAAAATATGTTTTGTAAATCGATTGTAAGCAACAACATTTAGCGGAATCATCAACTTTGTTCCTGGGAGATCACAGAGAATTCTGGTCTGACTGAATCGCTTGTTGAGTGCAGGATAGCTTCGAATTTTGAACTAGCTGAATCATCAGCTGAACGAGAGAAATTGGATCAACTCGGGGAGTTAAAGAAATATCGACGACCTGATGTGGGATCTTGATCAGCAGGTGATCAACTATCAAGCTTACATTGACTCAAGGGACAATTACTTAGATGACGGCGTTTCAGTTTATTCCATGATGTCTACCAAATTGAAGTTTGATGATCAACAGGTTAGAAAGCCACATCATAGGCTCAGGATCTTATTGACGAGATTTAATCGAAAAAACCCAAACCAGTTAATCTCACCAGAACAAACAGATTGACTCAGCAACAAATTGACGCTGAGTATCTCCAAAGGAATGTGTTTCCAAGAATCAGAGAGTCGAGGACTGTCGAGGGAAAGATTTTAACGTCGACGGATGATCATGCGGCTGTCATTGCTTTTGCAGTAAAAATGGAGCCCTTCTCATACACCTTGAAGAATGTTCCAACTTTCGACGAGGCTCTGGAAAAACTCGGAGTGTCAAAATTGATCATTCAAAAGTATGAGTCTTCATCAATTTCCATGACCAACTACAAAATTTTGTCCGATAAGTTATTGAATAGGCTTATTATCAGGACGGCAGAATTGCAGATCAGGAAGAGGCCTGGATCTTATTGTGTCCGTGATGCTGACAGATTCGAAACCAACGACTACATCTTCCCATATGTTGATTGACTTCGTCTGAATTATACAACGATGCCAAGAAAATCAATTTTGAGAGATCATATGATCAAGGAGGCACAAGCACAGGAAATTCGACGCAAGGTCAACGAGAGTTTTGCATCAAATCGAACTAGACCAAATTTTTGATCAAGGAGAATGCTTTGGTTGTTATTGAAAACCCTGCAAATTCAACTGTTCCTGGACTTCATCAATTGGCGAAAGTCAAATAAAAGATAGTTAACTACACCTTTTGCTAATTTGACACTTGATAAAGTGATGAGGCTCAGACCGGAATCAGCAGATTGAGAGGAATATTGGGTCATCGTATCAGCGTCAAGTTGGATGCATCGAATGATCATAACATCTTTGTGAATAGGAACATTTACCAGAGAAACAAAATATGCTTGTGACTTAGACATTGATCTTTTGTATTCTTTTCTATCATTGTATTGCATTTGTTGATGGTTTAATTTGCGTTGCATTTTTATTGATAGAATATTTCGACTAAATGTGAATCAATTTTGACCAAGGGTACTACCAAAGTTTCCTTTTATATTTTGTATCTATTTAATATAACTTTTAATTTCTTTTACAGATTATTATTACTTCAATGAACAATTTTGTTTTTTTTATATGACCTTGGTAACTTTGATATCTTATTAACCCAAATATGACATTTCTTAGTTGACTGAACAGGAAACTTCCAAGAATGTTTAAATATCTTAATTTTTAGAAGCAAGAATGATATTAATCTAATTTTTCTTACAGACATTAATCACTATTATTTTACTTGTCTTATTTTATATTGATTATCAATTTAATTTTTTCAGATTAATTAATTGTTTTGTTTTAGTTTCAAGTTCTCATTTTCCTTGAACTAACGTCATCTCTGAAGGGGGAGAATGTGACGGGAAAGTCATTCTGACGTTATTTCAAGCCATATATTGATCAAATATCTTTTAATAAAGGTAAGGGTTGTTGGGTTAAGGGGAGATTCCACTGATTTTTTTTTTTAATACCGAAATTATTTTTTTTTAATTTTTGGTTAGTATGATTATCTAAAAATACGGGAAAAATAGTCTGAAGCGATAAGAATAGACTCGCTAGCAGGAGAGTAGGAATAACATCACCTTTCCACCTCGAAAATTCATGTTTTTTCATTAATTACCTAACTTCAATTTGTTTATTTTTAAATTTACATTTTTTCTTTTCGCACCGCTTGAAAGAGTAGTTCTTAAGTAATAAGAAATGTCTACTGTTACATATCAAAGGTTATGTATATAACTTTAAGTTAAATTTTTGTATATTTGGTCCTTTAAACTTTAAACGCGTTTTTCTCGAAACTACACATTTTCAACTTGTTTACACTCTCATTTTTATAATTTTCAACGAAATAACTTGCAATTTGGACAGCATGCTCCTTGAATGTGTAGTTTTCGTGTAAACTAGGATATTTAAGATCCATTAATATTTATAAAAGTTATAAACAATTTAAATTGCAAAATTATGGTCGAAAAATTAAAAAGTCTGCCATTTGGTTATTTTTCAATAAATTTTTTTTGTTCTAGTTTACACGATAGCCATAATGGAATAGATTAAGAAAATTTTTGACTTTTTTAGTTTAGATTAATTGTCGCAGAGAAAAAATGTAAACAACTTTTAGAGGGGACCACTTTCGGCAGCCATTTTCTAAGACTCCATTAAAAAAATAAATAAATAAAAAATGGTTTTTATTATTGTAACACAAGTATTTTATTGTAAAAAAAGTTTAACTAAGAAATATTTATTTTACTACCTATAAAAAAATTTTTTAAAAAAACCTTAATTTCTGTGGAATCTCCCCTTAATAGTTCGCCCCTGCGACCTTACATCGATTGAAGCGCCAATAATTCGATCAATTGACGCATTACCAAATTTTCAAAAAGAACACGTTACTCTTTGTTCGACCGTATAGAAGCTTTGATCACTAATTGTATGTGAATGTTTGATTTTGAATTTGTTCGACGAAATTTGTTAAGTTAAGAGTGATCGACAAGAGTCGATATTTGATCAAAATTGCACGTAAGTGATTAATGTTTTCTTGATCTTGTTTAATAAATCATGTTCCTGGAAGTCGCTTGATCTTTATTTTTATATTATTTTGTTAGGGTTCCCCAACGGTACCTACCCTGTGATCTTTTGCTTATTTTTCAACTTTGTGTTTTGTTAATTTCTTAAAAATTAACTGGCGTCCGCGTATTTATTATTTTCTTTTGCCAAATAGAGATCCAGCAACTCTGAACCCGGTCGCGCTGGATGTGAATAGAGTTTGTTTTATTTATTTAATATATTTTCTCTTTAAAATTAACTAGTTAAAATTCTATTCGTCTCAACAAAATAATAAAAAACCGGACAAGTGCGAGTAGAACTCGTACTAAAACCGAGGGTTCCGTACCCTCCATAAAAACTTTAATTTTTTTTTTACAAAAAAATTTGAGTTTTTCGCTAAAAAAATTTGAAGATCAAATCTAATCATGTTCGCTGTATTTTTCTTGAAATCTACAAATGGAAATACATAAAATAAAAAAAGCAGTCCAATAGGCAAAGAATTGTTAAAACCAAAGGGGGTACACACTTTTTTTTTAAAAAACGAAATTTTTTTTAGTTTTTCGCAAAAAAAATATGAAGATTAATTCCAATAATTTTTTCTGTATGTTTGTTGGAATATACACAAAAAAATAAACAAAAATGTATAACGCCAGTCCACTAGGTTAAGAATTGAGAGAACTAGCATATGTATAATTATTATCAAAAATTGAAAAAAAAATTTAATAAGGAAGATAAATTATAATCATTTCCACTATAATTTTTCCATAAACTACACGTAAAAATACATAAGTGTACCAATTTTCAGCTCTCTAGGTAAAAAAATGTGAGCGCTAGGGTAAAATATACAATTTTTTGAGGAAATTTAAAAAAAATTGAGTTTTTCGATAAAAAAAATTTGAAGATCAAATCCAATCATGTTCGCTATATTTTTCCTGAAATCTACAAATGAAAATACATAAAATAAAAAAAAATTCAGTCCAATAGGCAAAGAATTGTGACACACTTTTTTTTAAAACGAAATTTTTTTTTAGTTTTTCGCAAAAACAAATATGAAGATGAATTCCAATAATTTTTTCTGTACGTTTGTTGGAATCTACACGAAAAAATAAACAAAAATATATAACACCAGTCCACTAGATTAAGAATTGAGAGAACCAGCAAGGGTTAAATTATTTTCGACTTTGCAAAAAGAGATTTTAAATTTTCGATGAAAACACCATGAAAATAAATTCTAATCACTTCCGCTATATTTTTCCTGTAATATATGCATAAAAACGAATAAGTATGCCAATTTTCAGCTCTCCAGGTAAAAAACTGTGGGCACCAGGGGGGGGGTACATGCATTTTTCTCGAAATTTTCAAAATTTTCGAGTTTTTCGCTGAAAAAATTATGAAGATCGATACCGAATGTGTTCGCTATATTTTTCCATTAATCCATTTTTGAAAATACATATGCATACCAATTTTCAACTTTCTAGGTAAAAAACTGTGAGCGCTAGGGGGGGGGGGGGTGGGTACATGCCTTTTTTGCGAAAAATGGCCAAAATTTGATGTTTTTCGTCGAAAACTCTATGAAGATCAATCCCCAATCACGTTCGCTAAATTTTTCCTGTAATCTACGCGTGAAAATACATAAGTGTACCAATTTTTAGCTCTCTAGATGAAAAACTGTGAGCGCTAGGGGGGGGGGTACATGGTCATTTTTGTAACCGTTCCAATAGGGTTCCTACCGGGGTACGGAACCCTAAAAACACAAAAACTTTAAATATTTTCCATTTTTAAACCATAAACAAAGCGAGGCATATACAAAATTTATTTTTTAAATGGTTTTTTTAATTTAACTGTTAAAATGAACTATGGGCAAAGTATGGCGAACCATGAGATGAAAGAAAACTTATTTCCTATACATTTTTGAACTATGGGATCAAAAATGAACTATTTTCTACAGATTTTCGAACTATGGGCAAAAGATTGTAACAAACTTTACTTTTATATAATCTAAAAATGCAAATTATTAAACGTTAAAAATTATTTTCTTTTTTATAACAAAATAAAATTTTATATTATGAGACGAGCGAACATAAGTAAAATTGTAAATTGGTACAACATCTTTTATATGATTTATAAAGAAATCAAGTCAATCATAAATATATTTATAAATAGAAAGATAAAAAGACACATAAATAATAGATTACCATGAAATATATTTAATTAACAAGAAGGCAATTTAGTTTTTTTAATTAATCTATATTAATATTTAACGCCCTTTGAACCGTCGTGTCAAAATGACTTTCAATTACACACGCACACTTCACTAATGGTAGAGTACTTATCGATATTTTTCTCCTTTGAGTACTTTTCCTTTATTCCAGCAACCTCATGCATCCGGATTGTCCTTATAGTTTAAATCCCGGCAAGTGGAGATCCTTTATTTACTGGCCAACAGGATTATTCCACAGCTCGGATATCAGGAATGCAGGTCCGCCGTCTGGGTCGAGTATGGTGATAAAGTTCGTGTCAATTTGCAATATAAAAATCCGCCCACTTTGTTCGCCACACTAATTTACAAATCATAAAGAAATTATGTACAAAAAAATATATACATTAAAACTTCGCGAATAAACTCTTGATATATCTTACCATCAGCGTCCTCGGCCGGCACTTGATAATGTGGCGCGTTTTCACACGTTCGGTTCGCAGGGCGAAGATCAATTAACATTTTGATCCACGCTTCCGCGAAACGACGCCGATTTCCCGCCATTTCCCACCCTTTTCCTTCACTCTTGATGAAGCATGCCGAACCGAGAACCCTGATAGGTCCCAAAAACCTATGACAAAGTAACCTCGACACCAGACCCCATCCCACACATCCCCGACACCCGGCAACCACAGATGCATGAGGACCAGGAGGGATATGCAATCGCTTCAAGATGATGAACTATGGAAGGAAAAAAAACTATTTTATATATATTTTAGAATTATGGGAAAAAGATGAAGAACTATGGGATACACTGAAAAAAATTCATGAGACATTTTCAACTACATCCCCTTAGTAGAGTAAAAAGTAATAAAAATAACTACTTTTTTAGTTAGTCTGACTATTTTTGATACTATGTATATGAAGTTAACGAGACCACTTTATCAAATCAAGTCGGAAATAGTTGGATAATTTGCCGTTAATTAGTCGTTAATTAGTTGTGAAAAAAGTAATTTTGTCGTTAACGTTTTTAAAAAAAAAATGGCGGCTTCGCTAACTTCATATGAAGTTAGCGAGACCCTATTGCCAAAATGCGTAATTAAAATAATAGAGAGGTCTATAATTAACCAAAATTTGCCGTTTTTTTGTCGCTTTAAATATATCAAAAAAAAATTTTTAAATATTTATTTTTACTACCAGTAGCTACTAAAAAACGGAAAAAGAATTATAGTAATGGCTACAAAAAGCGTTAAGTAATAGAATTACATGGGATGCCCTGCTAGTTTAGTACCCGCTTAGTACCATTAGCTACGTTGGTGCGTTTCTAAACAAAAATTCATTCATTAAACCACCAACAAAATATTCAACAACAAGTAGATTTCAATAATTTTGCTAGTTTCACTTAATCACGATGAAATCAAAAAAAGTCAATTCTAACAATCTTCATTAAAACACATAAAATTATATTGCAAATCTGTCAGGATATTATAACAGTTATGATGAAAAAACTCGTAACACGACAAAATACCAGAAAATAACATTTCAAATGTTATGCAATGAAAGAACAAAATTCCCATTATTTTACGTAAATTGACAATTTTTTTAGTCAAAATTAATTTTAAAAAAATTATACAGTCACGACAAAATCAAAAACCCCTTTTATTAACAGAATTCGTAACACAACAAAATCCCAGAACATAACATTTCATCTGAGATGCATTGAAAAAATAAATTTCCCATTATTTTACGTAAATTGACAATTTTTTTAGTCAAACCTAATTTTCAATAATTTATACAGTCACGACAAAATCAAAAACCCCTTTAAGTAACAGAATTTGTAACACGACAAAATCCCAGAACATAACATTTCATCTGAGATGCATTGAAAAAATAAATTTCCCATTATTTTACGTAAATTGACAATTTTTTTAGTCAAACCTAATTTTCAATAATTTATACAGTCACGACAAAATCAAAAACCTCTTTTAGTAACAGAATTCGTAACACGACAAAATCTAAGAACATAACATTTCATCTGAGATGCATTGAAAAAATAAATTTTCCATCATTTTACGTAAATTGACAATTTTTTTAGTCAAAATTAATTTTAAAAAATTTAAACAGTCACGACAAAATCAAAAAAATATTTTAGTAACAAAATTCGTAACACGACAAAATCACAGAACATAACATTTCAACTGAAATGTTATTGAAAAACCAAAATTCCCATTATTTTATGAAAATTGTCAATTTTTTCAATAAATATCAATTTTTAATAATTTAAACAGACGCGACAAATTGTTCTCTAAATTTTAATTTCCTTTTTTTTTAAAACATCGAAATTTTTATAATCGAATCCTTAATTTGCATAATTTTTAGATTATTCTTTATTCTGTTACTTAAATAGTCGAATTGTTTTTTAATATGTTGCAAAATTCTTTAACATAAATTTTGTTTTTCTGATTGACTATTAGTCATAATTATTATCATTCCTCCGAATTGACTTATTACATAATTTTCAATCCTGTGAAAAATTTTGTTACGTAAATTTCATTTATCGAAATTCTAATTTTCAAAATGTCTTAACTATTTGTCATAAAATCTTTTTTGTACGGAATTTCATTTGACATCATTTTTAAGCATCCGAACTATTTTTAAATTTATTATGGAAATCACAGAAATTTCATTTGTCCTAAAATAACAGTAGAAATGACAAAAAAATTTGAAAATTTCATTGTTGTTTTAAGACAAATGAAATTTCTGTGACCGTAAGGTGTCAATTCACGGAAATTTTATTACGGAATTTTTTTTCACGGAAAAAGAAAAGACGGTTGAATTTTAATTTTAGGAAAATTGGGAAAAAAGCTTTAAAGTCTATTCTTGTTAATTTATTATTGTTAATTATTTTTTAAATTATACATCTTTTTATTAATACGCGTTAAATTCTAATCAATGAAAATACTGAAAAAAATGTGCACAACAAATTCAAGGTTAGTTAAAATTTTATTTTCAGTAAACATTCTTATTTTGAATAAAGTACAGAATAATTTTAATTAATTATTAAAATAATTAAATAAATCAAATTAAAATGAAATGAAAAATAATAATTAAATAATAAATAAAATAAAATAATTACAATAATTATTTATTTAATATATTTTTAACATTTTTCTCTTATTGTAATTTTTTTATTTAAATTTAAAAAATTGTGCAAGTATTCAATTATTATTTGAATTGTTTCTTTTAAATTGATTATTTTTAAAGATTAAAATTAAAACAAAATTTTTCTTCTTTCAAATTATTCAAAACTAAATTTTTTTCAATGTCATTTTATTGAAAATATTTTTTTTCAGTCTACGAGAAATTATTGAAAAATTTGGTTGCTGTTCTGCTATTTTCTTCCAACTCATTCGCAATTTTACGAATTTAATTTTTGCTCACAATCAAAAAGAAATTTGTATAGACGTTCTCATGATATGGGACTATTTTGTAAGTTCTTTGTGAAAGTTTTAAATTTCTGTTATTTCTAAACGTTTCTTCCTACTTGGAATAATTCCAGGAGAAAAATTTAAGATCAATTGATTTTTCTTCTTAAAAGTGAAAATTTCGAAATGTAAAAACATTTTGTATAGTCAAGTACGTAAGGCTGAAGACAGGTGTATAAATCGAATAAATAATAGAAATTTTCTAAATTTCATACTCTATAAATCTGAATAATAGTAAACATCATGCAACTGATTTAAATTAGCGTATACCCAGATTTGTAGCAAATTGGCAAAGGTTTAAAATTGATTTTGACTAAAAAAATTGTCAATTTACGTAAAATAATGGGAAATTTATTTTTTCAATGCATCTCAGATGAAATGTTATGTTCTGGGATTTTGCCGTGTTACGAATTTTGTTACTAAAAGGAGTTTTTGATTTTGTTGTGACTGTTTAAATTTTTTAAAATTGATTTTGACTAAAAAAATTGTCAATTTACGTAAAATAATGGGAAATTTATTTTTTCAATGCATCTCAGATGAAATGTTATGTTCTGGGTTTTTGTCGTGTTACGAATTCTGTTAATAAAAGGGGTTTTTGATTTTGTCGTGACTGTATTAATTTTTTAAAATTGATTTTGACTGAAAAAATTGTCAATTTACGTAAAATGATGGAAAATTTATTTTTTCAATGCATCTCAGATAAAATGTTATGTTCTTGGATTTTGTCGTGTTACGAATTCTGTTACTAAAAGGAGTTTTTGATTTTGTCGTGACTGTATAAATTTTTTAAAATTGATTTTGACTGAAAAAATTGTCAATTTACATAAAATAATGGTAAATTTATTTTTTCAATGCATCATAGATGAAATGTTATGTTCTGGGATTTTGACGTGTTACGAATTTTGTTTCAAAAGAATTTTTTTGATTTTGTCGTGACTGTATACATTTTTTAAAATTAATTTTGACTAAAAAAATTGTCAATTTTCGTCAAATAATGGGAAATTTATTTTTTCAATGCATCTCAGATGAAATGTTATGTTCTGGGATTTTGTCGTGTTACGAATTCTGTTAATAAAAGGGGTTTTTGATTTTGTCGTGACTGTATAAATTTTTTAAAATTGATTTTGACTGAAAAAATTGTCAATTTACGTAAAATGATGGAAAATTTATTTTTTCAATGCATCTCAGATGAAATGTTATGTTCTGGGATTTTGTCGTGTTACGAATTCTGTTAATAAAAGGGGTTTTTGATTTTGTCGTGACTGTATAAATTATTGAAAATTAGGTTTGACTAAAAAAATTGTCAATTTACGTAAAATGATGGAAAATTTATTTTTTCAATGCATCTCACATGAAATGTTATGTTCTGGGATTTTGTCGTGTTACAAATTCTGTTACTTAAAGGGGTTTTTGATTTTGTCGTGACTGTATAAATTATTGAAAATTAGGTTTGACTAAAAAAATTGTCAATTTACGTAAAATAATGGGAAATTTATTTTTTCAATGCATCTCAGATGAAATGTTATGTTCTGGGATTTTGTAGTGTTACGAATTCTGTTAATAAAAGGGGTTTTTGATTTTGTCGTGACTGTATAATTTTTTAAAATTAATTTTGACTAAAAAAATTGTCAATTTACGTAAAATAATGGGAATTTTGTTCTTTCATTGCATAACATTTGAAATGTTATTTTCTGGTATTTTGTCGTGTTACGAGTTTTTTCATCATAACTGTTATAATATCCTGACAGATTTGCAATATAATTTTATGTGTTTTAATGAAGATTGTTAGAATTGACTTTTTTTGATTTCATCGTGATTAAGTGAAACTAGCAAAATTATTGAAATCTACTTGTTGTTGAATATTTTGTTGGTGGTTTAATGAATGAATTTTTGTTTAGAAACGCACCAACGTAGCTAATGGTACTAAGCGGGTACTAAACTAGCAGGGCATCCCATGTAATTCTATTACTTAACGCTTTTTGTAGCCATTACTATAATTCTTTTTCCGTTTTTTAGTAGCTACTGGTAGTCAAAATAAATATTAAAAAAATTTTTTTTTGATATATTTAAAGCGACAAAAAAACGGCAAATTTTGGTTAATTATAGACCTCTCTATTATTTTAATTACGCATTTTGGCAATAGGGTCTCGCTAACTTCATATGAAGTTAGCGAAGCCGCCATTTTTTTTAAAAAAAACGTTAACGACAAAATTACTTTTTTCACAACTAATTAACGACTAATTAACGGCAAATTATTCAACTATTTCCGACTTGATTTGATAAAGTGGTCTCGTTAACTTCATATACATTTTGATACTTATTTAAACTGTTTTATGTAGTTAAAAATTATTAATTTTTTAAATTAATGTAATTTCACAGTTAACTTTGTAACTGTAGGTATGTTACAGAAATGACTACAAAAAGTAGTAGATTCTACTACGTAAAGTAGTTCGATAGACTAATTTTGTAGTAGTTTTTACTTCTTCTAGGAGGTAAATAATTTACCATGTAATTTATGTTATAGGTTTTTATAGAAGATTATCAACTGTGAAAAGTTGTAAATGCAACTAAATTAAGTAGTAAAATTAACTACAGTTATTAGTTGAACTGTATCAGGAATGCCTTTAATTATTAAGCAAGTCATCGTAGCGGGCGAGCGTGGTTAGGTGGTTAGGTTATCAGTTTACGAATGTTGGGGTCGAGCGTTCAACTCCCAACGTTTAGAGATTTTTTCTCCGTTAGGTATATTTACATTAAATATATAAGGTACAGGTATAAAAGTGGGTACGGAAAAATATAAAAAATACAACTCGATAATATTTATAATAAATTATAAATAATTTTATTTTACCATTTTAAGTAGTTGTCTTTACTACTAAGTAATCTTAGTAACTTTAACTACAAATCAGCAGCTAATTTTACTGTAAAACTGTCATTGGTTCCTATTTAACTAAGAAAAGTAGTTAATGCAACTGTATTATCACTTCATTCAACTGCATGTCTAATAATAAATGTAAACTCAAAAATATCTTTGGGGACTTATTGAACTAAGAAAAGTAGTTAAAAAGTAGTCAAATTTACTAAGATTTTTTTCAGTGTAAAGAATAAACTATTTTCTATAGATTTTCGAAATATGGGCAAAAGATGGCGAATTATGGGATGAAAAATAAACTATTTTCTATAGATTTTCGAACTATGGGCAATAGTTCTCCATCTTTTGCCCATAGTTCGAAAATCTATAGAAAATAGTTTATTTTTCATCCCATAGTTTGCCATCTTTTGTCCATAGTTCGAAAATCTATAGAAAATAAGTTTTCTTTCATCCCATGGTTCGCCATACTTTGCCCAAAGTTCATTTTAACAGTTAAATTAAAAAAACCATTTAAAATAGTATATTGTGCATCTAGGGAGAAAAATGGGTGATTTTCACGAGTGTGAAGTTTGCAGTTCGAGGCGCAGCGAGCGTACGAGCCGAAGGCGAGTGCATGCGAGTGAAGCCGAGAACTGTTAACACACGAGTTGGAAATCATTTTTTCTCCCGAGTTGCACATACTATTTTTTCTAACACACGTATACCGAAAGTACAAATATCTGATGAAACATTGAATACATCTACGTAACGGTTAAATACAAATAAAAAAAGTTTGTTACGTAACTTACGTGAGTTACGTAACTGTTGAATGTAAATGAAAAAGTTAGTTACGTAAATTGCGTAACATACGTAACTGATGTATGTAAACAAAAAGTTAATTACGTAAGTTACGTAAATTACGTGACTTATGTAAGTAACTTAACATACAACAGATACGTAAGTTACGTTACAAACATCACATACGTAAGTTACGTTACTTACATCACATGCGTAAGTTACGTAACTAACATCAGATACGTAAGTTACGCCAGTCGTTTAAGTTACGTATCTCACGTAACTGATTCACTGATGGTCATACTTTGATTTATACATTGCACCTAATAACATTACGCAGAAGGTAAGTTACTTTTCCTCCCTGCTAATGACGTCAGCGGGAGGAAAAGATTAACTTTTCTCCCGCTTGACAGGTAGGAAATGGTGTACTTTCGGTGCGTGTGTTAGAAAAAATAATTTTTGTATATGCCTCGCTTTGTTTATGGTTTAAAAATGCCACATTTCGCTATACTTTACCCACACACTTTCCCATACTTTGCCATCTTCTGCCCATACTTTCATTTCCACGCGGGATTGATAAATAACAATAATTTGTTTAAAAAATAGTTAAATTTTTATTCAACTTTTATTCTTTCTCTTTAATTATATAAGATTTAGTAAATTGCAAAATTAGGAAAAAACTGCATCTTTCTAGGTATATTCTGGAAAAAGTTGGTAAATAATAATAACAATTTGTTTAAATAAGTTTTTAATAATGAAACATAAATGTCATAAAACATTATTAAGATACAGTATTTTTATTTACACATAATTATATTCAAAACGTTTGATGAGTTTTAATCGTTTTAGGAACATAATTGTAAAAAAACGTTTCGACACCCCGGGTGACCGTCCGAAAGTCCGCGTATACAAAAATTATTGGTAGCGCGAAGGTTAAGATGCGGGACCCCAATAAATTTTATTGGAAAATAATTTTTAGACTTCTAGAGTGTAATAAAAAAATTGAGAGAAAAAAAAGGGACGGGGTTTTTGAAAAAATTTGATTTTAATTTTTTTCGAAAAATATCCGCCATTTTGTTAAATTTTAAAATTTTTTAATTAAACTTGTGGGACTTCAAAGAACATTTAATCCAGAATGAGGCGCAAAAAAATCCATTACATTATAGACAGTTGCAAGAATGATACATCAATTTAAATATTTTTTGCCGTCATTTTCTTGAAATCAGACTTCGCAGTTTTAAAAATTTAAATACGCCTAACTTTGTTAAATATTTTTTTTGGTCAAACGGCAAAACACGTGTCGTCTAAAATTGTGTGAAAATAATATACTTCCATAGGAAACTATTATTTTGACTTACATATTTTAGCCTGTCTGAATTGAAATGGAATCAAACAGAATATAACTGAATATTTATTAACATCTACAAAAATTTTATAAATTATTTCCAGTCAAATTCTATAGATTGCACTACAGTGAAAAGTAAGAATTTTTTGAGTGAGAGTGAAAAGTGAGATTTTTTTAAGTGAGAGTGAGAGAGAAAGTGAGAATTTTTTGAATGAAAGTAAAAGTGACAGTGAGAATGAAAAGTGGAAATTTTTGGAGTGAACGTGAGGGTGAGACGTGAGAATATTTTAGGTGAAAGTGACAGTGAAAATTGAGAATTTATTAAGTGAAAGTGAAAATGAGAATTTTTTAGTGAATGTGAGTGTGAAAGTGAAATTGACAATTTTTGAGTGAAAGTGAGAGTGAAAAGTGAAAATTTTTGAGTGAAAGTTAAAGTGAGAATTTTTTTGAGTGAAAGTGAGAGTAAGAATGAAAGTAAGAGTGAGAGTGAAAGTAAGAATGAAAGTGAAAGTGGGAGTTATTTGAAATGAAAGTGAGTGTGAAAAGTGAGAATTTTTGAGTGAATGTGAGAGCGAAAAGTGAAAGTGAGAATTTTGTTGAGTGAAAGTGAGAGTGAAAAGTGAAAGTAAGAGTTACACGAACGCACCCCTGAATTATTTTAATTACATACTACATTTATTTAGTTAAATTTTTCAAACAAATAATTTATTCATTTCACACAACTAATTAAATGTTTGAAACAAATAAAAACTATTTGACACAATTAATTAATTTTATCGCTTCAAGTAAACTAAATTATTTAATTCGAATAATGTATTATTTAATAATAGTATATTGTGCAACGAGTGGAGAACAAGGGCGATTTCTCGCGAGCTTGAAGTTTGCTGCTCGAGCGCAGCGAGAGCAGCAATCAAGCGAGCGAAAATCGCTGTTTGCCACGAATTGCACATATTACTTTGTCCAACAACTGAAAAACACTTTCTATTAATTTTTCATACTAATTATAATAATTTTATTCATTTATTGTCAGAACTTAACATATTAATAATACAATTAATTTTTCAAAATTTTAATTTTTAGTTATAAATTACTTATTTAGGTCAAAATTTAACAAAGTTAAAGCAAATTAGAATAGATTTTTATGATTTATTTATAGTGATATGGAACCGAAATAACCACACATAATGTGCCTTTACTCTTTTCACCGCTCATTTCTCCACTGGACAAACGGCCAGTGGAGATATGAGGTACATTTCTCCACTGGTGCGTAGTGCACAATGACTCCATTTCCCCCAAGGCGTTGGACAAAAGTATATTATTTAATAAACGTAAATGAAAAATATTTGGATCCAATCAATTGCTTATTAAAATCAAAATACTAAGTCATTTGTGTATTGACTAGTATTACCGCTTGCACATTGAACTAACTGGTTCCAGAATCCAGCACCTCAATTTTTTACTTTATTCAAAAATTCCTGTATTCGTTAAACTAAAAAATAGTGCAGTGAAAGTAGCAGTCGCGCTAAGCGCCAATGCATAGGCGTCGCAACACAAAAAAGAGCAGGGGCACAACAAATCACTATTCACATATTAACAAAAAAATACAAAAACAAGGAAATCAGAAAGCTTCTATACTAATACTAATCACTCTCAAGACATTAACAAAAATTAAAAAATTATAAACCATCTAAATTGTTATGAATAATGTTCAGCAGTCGACATTGTTTATCAAAAAAAGATCTTTTTCATTAACGCTAATGTCTCGAGAGTTCTTTCCCGAAGTTTGATCGTTTTCTACCCCCTTAAATTTTTTTTAATTAGTCTGTTCTGAAAAAAGTTCTTTTTTTGATAAACAATGTCGACTGCTGTACATTATTTATAAAAATTTCAGTGGTTTTTAATTTTTTTCATTAACGCTAATGTCTTGAAAGTTCTTTCCCGAAGTTTGATCGTTTTCTACCACCTTAGATTTTTTATAATTAGTCTGTTCCGAAAAAAGTTCTTTTTTGTTAAATAATGTCGACTGCTGTACATTATTTATAAAAATTTCAGTGGTTTTTAATTTTTTTCATTAACGCTAATGTCTTGAAAGTTCTTTCCCGAAGTTTGATCGTTTTCTACCACCTTAGATTTTTTTTTAATTAGTTTGTTCCAAAAAAAGATCTTTTTTGATAAATAATGTCGACTGCTGTACATTATTTATAACAATTAAAATGGTTTATGATTTTTTTCATTAACTTTAATGTCTTGAGAGTTGTTACCCGAAGTTGAGACGTTTTCTACCCCCTTAGATTTTTTTTAATTAGTCTGTTCCGAAAAAGTTCTTTTTTTGATATATAATGTCGACTGCTGAACATTATTTATAACAATTTAGATGGTTTATAATTTTTTTAATTATTGTTAATGTCTTGAGAGTGATTAGTATTAGTATAGAAGCTTTCTGATTTTCTTGTTTTTGTATTTTTTTGTTAATATGTGAATAGTGATTTGTTGTGCCCCTGCTCTTTTTTGTGTTGCGACGCCTATGCATTGGCGCTTAGCGCGACTGCTAGTTTCACTGCACTATTTTATTTAAAAAAAATGAAAAATGGACGTCAATATGGCGCATCTAAAAAACAGTATTTTTTTTAAATAGGGAAAACGGTGGGCATTTTACACCGCGCAATTTTATGTCTAAAATAGAAACTGAACGATTTTTATATAGATGACATCCTAAAGAATACTTTATATCCTTTGTTCAATTTGCGTGTGATAAATATCTATATTTTCATTGTTTTTTATCGTCTCGGATCTTTCGAAAAAATCGATTGTAAATAACTTTATTATCTTTCATTAATAACACAGCCACACAAAAAAAAGTGTCTTGATCTGGGGTCGAGACATATATATTCCGATGTATTTCGATGCGCTGAATCCGAATCCGTCATCAGAATTTGGCTAATGGGTCCTGGTTTCGCCCTAACCTCAAAAAATACCTTAAAATCGCTAAAATGGTCGCTTTTAAATGATCAAACTTGAATCTAAGAGCATATTATTAAGTTTCTGAAGTCCTTTTTTAATAAACTATTCTATAAGCTTTTCAATTGAAAATTCATATTCGAAACATTAAATCTATCGAACCTAACCTCAAAATTATAACTAAGCTTCCAAACAAACAAATTATATCATACACTGCGCAATAAAAATTTTGTAAGCTCATGAAATTTACTATTCAGGTCTTTTTGTGATTACTGATTACGGACCCTATGTCAAGTTTCCAAAATCCGAAATGGCGGATCCAATATGGCGGACACAATTGTAAAAATTTGTTCGGATTTGCTTGAAAATCGTTACTCTGGGTGTTTTCGAGGTCGCTGATGACGTATCTGACATTAAATTTTTAATTGTTCACCCTTAAATATTTCTAGTAATTAATTTCAAGTCGATATATTTATTGTGTGTATTCAATCTTTAAATGTATGCTATTGCTACTTCATGGTTCAGAATCTCTCCTTGTTAGCATTTTTCGACTGTATCTGTAACCAGGGCACCTTCACGTGGTGACGGTGGGCAACGGATCCATACTGGCAGAGTCCCTGAGTTAACGGCGTTCATGCCGTCATGGCAGATACAGGAAGAAAATGTTTTACGATGCAGGGATTATGAACCCCAGTATCGGCGTCTAGTCAGGTTGGGAAAGCGGGCCCTCCGACGTCGTCATCCGGCAACCGTAGCTCTTCAATGATGGGTAACTTGGTTGATAAAGAGTCCAATGCTACAAGAAAAGTGACTTCTCGACTACATAATTGTAACAAAAGTCCCGATTCCTTTTGTTACATTTGTAGCAAATATGAAGTCAGCTCCCTGCGGAAAAAATAGATAAAAAAGTAGAAGATCTGTACGAAAATTGTTTCGGTCGTAAATTATTACACCAAGAAACAAATTGGGTTCCTCATATTGTTTGTAACTCCTGTAGACTTATGTTGTATCGCTCAAAAAATTGGAAAGATGAAAAATATCTAAAGTTCTCTACACCCACGATATGGAAGAAACCACGAAATTTAAAAGACTGCTATTTTTTATGAATGACATCAAAGGAATTACCTCAAAAATAAGAGTTCCATTACATATATAAATGTGTCAACATTAATCAGACCTACTGAAATTGATCGAAAAGCGGGAAAACTTGATGTTACTTTTAAAAAATATGTCGAAAAAGTAGAAGTCGACAATGAAACAGAAGAATTTAGTAGTGACAGTGATGAAAATGACAATGATGATGAGGAAAATGAGTTCACCGCGTATTACAATAAAGAAAAAAAGCCAATATTAGTATCGCAACCGGAGCTAAATGATTTTATTAGAAATCTAGGTTTACTAAAAGATAGTGCAGAATTTGCTGCTTCATTTATGAAGAAAAGAAACTTATTGCATCCGAATACGAAAGTGTTATTTTATAGAGATAGAGATAAAGAGTTCCGAAAATATTTTACGAAAGATAAAGAGACATCTTTGGTGTATTGTACTGACATAATAGGTTTGATGGACAATTTAAAAGAAAATGTGTAAAGAGATGTAAACTGGAGACTTTTTATCGATTCCTCCAAACGTAGTATAAAAGCCGTTTTACTACACAATACAAATGTCTACGCTCCTGTTCCAATAGCTCATTCTACACAAATCAAAGAAGAATATAATAATATAAAATTGCTTCTAGAGAAAGTGAATTGCCAAAAACACAAATGGTTAATTTGTGGTGATTTTAAAATTATAACAATATTACTGGGTCAACAATCGGGTTTCACGAGAGAGCCATGTTTCTTGTGTCTATGGAATAGCAGAGATCGTGCTAATCATTACAAGAAAAAAAATTGGCCTTCAAGAGATTCGTTTAAACCAGGTTCTCACAACGTCATTCATCAAAGTTTGGTAGACCCCGAAAAAATTATATTTCCGTTTCTTCACATTAAGCTTGGTGAGATTAAGCAATACGTGAAAGCGTTAGATAAGGACGGTCCATGCTTTAAGTACATTGCGAAAAAATTTCCAACTGTTTCTGATGCTAAATTAAAACAAGGGGTATTTGATGGACCACAGATTCGAGCATTATTTAGAGACACGAATTTCGTTTCATAAATGACCGACACTAAAAGGGCAGCTTGGAAAAGTAACAAAGAAGTTTCAACAAATGTTCTAGGAAACAATAAGAGTCCCGAATCTAAACAAATTGTAGCCCAAATGCTTAAAAACTTTCAAAAATTAGGATGCTTAATGAGTTTAAAACTACACATCCTCGATTCGCATCTGAATAAGTTTTCCGAAAATTGCGGACATTACAGCGAAGAACAAGGAGAGCGATTTGATCAAGATATCAAATGGATGGAAGAACGATATCAGGGAAGATAGGATGAGGCAATGATGGCTGACTTTTGTTGGATGTTCAAGAGAGAAACGAGTAGAAAAGGAAAAAAACGTAAGCGAAACCCTTTACATCGGTCATTTGAAGAAAAAAGAACACGGTATAATAGCAAGACAATGGATTGAAGAGATGTTTCCAAAAAACCGCAAGTAATAAATCTAAAAAAATTGTTAAAATAATAAAGACTGCCATATTGGATCCGCCCTTTTTGAATTTTTAATAACGGACATTGAATTCGTCATCAGCGACTCCGGAAACCCCCTGAGTAACGATTTTCAAGCAAATCCGAACAAATTTTCATAATAGTGTCCGCCATATTGGATCCGCCATTTTGGATTTTGGAAACTGGACATAGGGTCCGTAATCAGTAATCACAGAATGACCTGAATATTAAATTACATGAGCTTACAAAATTTTTATTGCGCTGTATATGATATAATTTGTTTATTTGGAAGCTTAGATGCATTTTTGAGATTATGTTTGATAGATTTAATTTATTATATGAATTTCTAATTGAAAAGTTTATAGAATAGTTTATTAAAAATAAAGGACCTTAGAAACTTACTAATATGCGTTTAGATTCAAGTTTGATCATTCAAAAGTGACAATTTTAGCGATTTTAAGGTATTTTTTGAGGTTAGGGCGAAAACAGGACCCAATGGCCAAATTCTGATGTCAGATTCGGATTCAGCGCATCGAAATACATCGGAATATACATGTCTCGACCCCAGATAAAGACACTTTTCTTTTTTTGTGTGGCTGTGTAATAAATAAAAATATTTTGATGTTTGTGGTAAAAGTTATGCAAAATGTTGTATTATTTTTACATGTAAAGTGAAATTGCTTTAAGGATGTGCACATTCGTGTATTTAATTTTTATTTTTGAAACTAAAAATTAATTTTATAACTTAGAATAATTTAATACATATTTGATATAGTATGTGTTAAAACTAAATTTTTATTTACTAGCGATGAATTCCGCGCTCGCTAACGCTCGCTCGGATACTATTGTACTGTTAATTTTTTAATTACTAATATATGTTGTATAGCACTATACTTTTAGGAAATTATTAATTTTAATTAATGAATTTTTTTTATTAATTTTATTAAAATTATTAATTTATATATTTAAGTTTTATATAACAAAAAATAATAATACATTAAAATAGAATTGATATATATTATAAATACGTAATTATTGTCTTTTCAAATTGTCATTTACAAAAAATTTTAAATTGTTCATTTATTAAATGAAATTGAAAAATGTTGTTTTTCATTTCTTATTGAAAAAATTGATATCAAGAATTTTTAAATTTTTAATGAGATA
This sequence comes from Leptopilina drosophilae, assembly GCA_032873175.1. Lineage (NCBI taxonomy): Eukaryota > Metazoa > Arthropoda > Insecta > Hymenoptera > Figitidae > Leptopilina > Leptopilina drosophilae. Next base: position 40,689,555 of record CM065479.1, read on the forward strand.
ACACAATTTTATAATTAATAATTTAAAAAAGAATAATTTGAAATAGTATTATAAGTAGAAATTGTTTTGTACAATTTAGAAACAAAGTTGATTAGATTTGAAGAATTTAAAATACATATTAAATTATGAAACATTTATTTGAATAATAATCCTTTTGTTACTGTTAGGACATTAAACAATTTCTATAGTTGTTTTAAAGAATAAATATTTTTATTTATTTTAATAATATATAATACCCAAATAGTACGTAATTATAAATTTTTTTTAACTTATTTTTTAATTATAATTTTTTTATTTATAATAAATTTTTATTTTATTATTTTATTTCTGCAAAGTATAAAAACATTGTAGTATCCATTATATTAAAATTTTTGAATGTCGAACTAATGAGTAAGTAGCTGAGCAGTATTTTGTTTTGAAAAGTTTTTTTTCGAAATAAAGTGAACTTGAAAAGATAAAAATGATAAATATTAGTTGTTCCTAATTTCTCTCAACGCAGTTGTGCTATGACAGTCAAAAGTTGTGCAAGTTAAAACAAATCTACGAGAGAAGTGTTTTAGCATCAAAATTTTATTGATTTCTCATTTAATATAACCATATTATTTCAAGTAAGTTTTTATTTAAAAAAAATTAAATAATGTAATTAATAAACTGTAATTGTAATTGTAATTAATAATTTTCAATAAGTCCTTCTTAGGACTTAATATTCATTCGGCGACCCAAAAAACCCCTGAATAACAATATTCAGATGATTTTATTAATTTTTAATTAATATTTTTCCGCTATATTGAATCTAGCATTTTAATGTTTTAAATTATTACCTTGGATTCGTATTCAGCTACCTTAAAAGCCCCACGTAACAATATTTAGCTGATTTTAGCAATTTCAAAAAAAAATCTTCCCCATATTGAATCCGCCATTTTTAATTTTTAAATTATGACCTTGTATTCGCATTCAGCTTCCCAATGAAACCCCGGGTAACAATAATCAGTTCAATTTATATAAACTTATTGAATTTGAAAAATTATTCCGATATCCAAATAGCCAAATTTAAAATCATATCCATTATACGTCCCAGGGATATTTAAATATATTATTTTTTTAATTTAGTTAGTAAATTTAATTATTAAGGGTAATGAACTAATTTAAAAAAAATTAGGTAAAAAAATTCTTATAAAAAGATTATTTTTTTTAATTTAGTTAGTAAATTTAATTATTGAGTTATTATTTAATTATTTTTAATTATTAAAATTTTAATATCTGTCAAAATCTTTGTATTTTCTGAGTTAAAATTTTGTCAGATGTTAAAATTTTAACCTAGTAACTCACGTGAAAATGTTCTCGAGAGAATTTAACCTCAAGAATAAAAATATACCACTATAAAATCTTCAGGATCGTATTCGTGATTGAGATGACTTTTTGTTTATTATAATAGTCACGTTAAGCATACAAATTGAAAATCTACTATCAACATATTCAACGGATTTCGACACTTAAGTGAGAAAAATTAATGGACATCATAACAAAAGGGTTTAAGCACCAATTTTTTAAATTAGGATTTTCCCATTTAAGAAATAAGTAACTATTTACACATTTCCATTAAAAATTTTCTATTTTATTGACTTTTTAAACAGTTTTCAATGAAAATTAGAATTATAAAATAACCTTAATTTTTAATAAAATTGTAATAGCAAAAATTGTTTTAACTTTGAATTATTGTTATTATTTACATGAATAACAATTCAATTCGAGAATTTGTGTATTGCTTAATCTAGAAGAAAAATTTCATTGATAAAAATTAACGATTTAACGAATTTAATTTTAATTTAATGATATTTTTTATTTTAAAAAATATACCCTTTTTCATATTATAGGATTAAAAAAGTAAATGGATAAAAGTAAATTTTTAAAGAGTTTTATCTCAACAAAAAATTATTTATTAAGTGATTGTTTTGAAATCAAGCAATACACAAATTCTCGAATTGAATTGTTATTCATGTAAATAATAACAATAATTCAAAGTTAAAACAATTTTTGCTATTACAATTTTATTAAAAATTAAGGTTATTTTATAATTCTAATTTTCATTGAAAACTGTTTAAAAAGTCAATAAAATAGAAAATTTTTAATGGAAATGTGTAAATAGTTACTTATTTCTTAAATGGGAAAATCCTAATTTAAAAAATTGGTGCTTAAACCCTTTTGTTATGATGTCCATTAATTTTTCTCACTTAAGTGTCGAAATCCGTTGAATATGTTGATAGTAGATTTTCAATTTGTATGCTTAACGTGACTATTATAATAAAGAAAAAGTCATCTCAATCACGAATACGATCCTGAAAATTTTATAGTGGTATATTTTTATTCTTGAGGTTAAATTCTCTGAGAAATATGGAGACAAATGTCAAAAGATTTTACCGGGAATTTCTCGGGAGTAAGTACCGGGAATTTTCCGGTAGTGACTCTCGGTCATTATTCGACATCCCGCGTGGAAGAGGAAGCTTGGGCGAAATCCAGCAAAGTATGGGAAAGCTTGGCAAAATTCGGCAAAGCTTGGCAAAGTGTGGCTAATGAGCGTTTCCCAAGCTTTGGAATGTACATGATCAACAACGATTATTAAAGTACGCGGACACTTAGGAAAAGTATAGAAACAAGAAAATAGGTATGGGAAAATAAAAAATTTATTATTTTTTTCTTATTTTTATGAAAAATTAAAAATCTCGCATTTTGGAGCTTGGCAAATTTCGGCAAACCTTGGCAAAGTATGGGAGAATAAAAATTTTGAATTTTTTTCTATTTTTATGGAAAATTAAAAATCTCAATTTCTGGAGATTGGCAAAGTTCGGCAAAGCTTGGCAAAGTATGGGAGAATGAAAAATTTTGCATTTTTTTCATATTTCTATGAAAAATTAAAAATCTCGAATTTCTGGAGCTTGGCAAAGTTCGGCAAAGCTTGGCAAAGTATGGGAGAATAAAAAATTTTGAATTTTTTTCTATTTTTATGGAAAATTAAAAATCTCAATTTCTGGAGCTTGGCAAAGTATGGGAGAATAAAAAATTTATTATTTTTTTCATATTTTTATGAAAAATTAAAAATTTCGCATTTTGGAGCTTGGCAAAGTTCGGCAAACCTTGGCAAAGTATGGGAGAATAAAAATTTTGAATTTTGTTCTATTTTTATGAAAAATTAAAAATCTCGCATTTTGGAGCTTGGCAAAGTTCGGCAAAGCTTGGCACAGTATGGGAGAATAAAAAATTTTCCATTTTTTTCTATTTTTATGAAAAATTAAAAATCTCGCATTTTTGAGCTTGGCAAAGTTCGGCAAACCTTGGCAAAGTATGGGAGAATAAAAAATTTTGAATTTTTTTCTATTTTTATGGAAAATTAAAAATCTCAATTTCTGGAGCTTGGCAAAGTTCGGCAAAGCTTGGCAAAGTATGGGAGAATTAAAAATTTGGAATTTTTTTCTATTTTTATGGAAAATTAAAAATCTCAATTTCTGGAGGTTGGCAAAGCTTTGCCGAACTTTGCCAAGCTCCAAAATACGAGATTTTTGATTTTTTATAAAAATAAGAAAAAAATAATAAATTTTTTATTCTCCCATACTTTGCCAAGCTTTGCCGAACTTTGCCAAGCTCCAAAATGCGAGATTTTTAATTTTTCATAAAAATAAGAAAAAAATAATAAATTTTTTATTCTCCCATACTTTGCCAAGGTTTGCCGAACTTTGCCAAGCTCCAAAATGCGAGATTTTTAATTTTTTATAAAAATATGAAAAAAATGCAAAATTTTTTATTCTCCCATACTTTGACAAGGTTTGCCGAACTTTGCCAAGCTCCAGAAATTCAGATTTTCAATTTTCCAAAAAAATAATAAAAAAATAATAAATTTTTTATTTTCCCATACCTATTTTCTTGTTTCTATACTTTTCCTAAGTGTCCGCGTACTTTAATAATCGTTGTTAATCATGTACATTCCAAAGCTTGGGAAACGCTCATTAGCCACACTTTGCCAAGCTTTGCCGAATTTTGCCAAGCTTTCCCATACTTTGCTGGATTTCGCCCAAGCTTTCATTTCCACGCGGGATGGTTTTTGCATATAGGGAATACATTTTTGCAAACACTGATATTTTCAAAAAGATTATTGGTCCAGGACTTTGGAAATATGTCAAAAGTTGTATTTGAACATTCAAAATTAATCTTCTCTTACATTTTTCAATATTTTTTAAAGCATTTTTTTCTAATCTTATTTTATAACTCTAAACAATCTCTCGCATGGATTACCAAAAATATGCAATTAGTGTAAAGATAAAAATTGTAACCTCTTCAAAAATTAAAATTTCAAATTTTTGATCATCCTATATATTTTTGGGTTAAAAATAGTGCCAGAAAAAAATATAACCCACTTTAATAATTCAAATTTAATGGGGTCAAAGTTGGGGGTGGTACCTCCCCTTAACCCTCACGGGCTCTGCGGGCCCTGCGCGCACAAGCCGGGTCCGAGGGACCCGGTATTTAAATTCAATAGAAATCAAAAATTTGATAGCAAAATTGTTAATATTTTTTATCTAACTTACAATTGTAACAGTTTAAAGAAACTATTTTAAAAAATAGTTTTAAAAACATTATTTATAATAAAAAAATATAAAAAACAAAAAAATAAAAAAATATTTCCATCCAAATCACCGTATAATGTATAAATAATTATATAAGCATTTTATATATTATATATATGTTATATATATATATATATATATATATATATATATATATATATATATATATATATATATATAAAATAGTTTAAAAAATAGTAATATATAATAATGGTAGAAATATAAAACACCTGAAAAAAATCTTCAGCTAAATTACCTAATAATAATTATCTATAATTAGACGTAAAACAAAAAAAAATTTAGCGACCGCCATATTGAATCCGTCATTTTGAATTTTTCAATTCTGACATCACATTTGTAATCAGCGACCCTAAAAACCCCCGGGTACCGATTTTAAAGAAAATCTGATCGATTTTCTGTTCTTTAACTTTTGGGAATGGAATTTTCCAGAAAACATACAAAACGCACTATATTTTTCGCACTACGTCACTTCCGGAATTATTTAGGATATGTTTACACTTATTACAGTAGGTGATGTTGAAACATTACAAAATAATGAAATATTGCAGAAAAATTGCAAACTTTTTATACGTATTTATAACCCGGGTCCCTCGGACCCGGCTTGAGTCTTTACGTATGTTCGACTTAACCACTTCGGCGGCATGGCGTTCCTATTGGCGTTCCATGAGTAAGTGGCAGAAGCGGCAAAAAAATGCGAAAATGGCGTTCCTACTTGAACTCGATTTCAAAAGTCTGTAGTCAAGTTAAACTTGCCATAATAAAATATTCTTATTATTTGAGATAAATGAAGATGAATAGGACAAAAAAAAATTATTTTTTAGAGATGTTTAATAGTTTTTTTAAGGTTTTGATATAGCCAATTTTTAATACTTTTTACGAATGGCGTTCCAATATTCAGCCAAAATAGTTGATAATTTTGAATCCGCCTATTTGAATTTTTTTAAATCCATTTAAGATTCATAATCTCAAATAATAAATAACTTTTGGTTTGGTTGACTTAATTTGTTTACAGAGTTCAGGAATAAAGTTTAAATAGGAACGCCATTTTCGCATTTTTTTGCCGCTTCTGCCACTTACTCATGGAACGCAAATTGGAACGCCATGCCGCTGAAGTGGTTAAAAGGAAATTTTCCAGAGTATTTTATGAATTAAAAATTCTTTATAAAAATGAAAATTGTGTGTTTTTATACGCCCTCAAGTCTAATGTGAAGTTGATTTTCTAATAATATTTTCATAATCGGAAGTAGATAAAAAAACTTTTCTCCGGGTCCGAGGGACCCGGCTCGAGCCCGTGAGGGTTAAACTGAACAAATTATAAGTTTGATTTAAACAAAATTTGTTTGAATCAAATAATTTTTTTCTCAGTGTATGTGTTTGATCTTTATTTTTTGTTAACAGTTATGCTTGTGCTTGTTAAGATAATATTTTGTTTGTTTAACATTTTCTTTAATGTATGTAATATTTTGTACAGAACAAAATAAAAAAAACATTACCTACAACTTTGTTAAATTATTACCCTAAAAAAACAAATACATACACTGAAAAAAATATATTTAGTGGAGAGTAGGCTACATTGAACCAGCGTCAACAGTGAACCACTTTAATTTTCTAAGAAATGACTGAGTGGAATTTTTTCGTATTTAATATATAAATTAGTAATACCGAAAGCGACTACGTCCAAAAATTTCGAGCACGTAGGTTTATTATTTACAAAGAAAAACGAAAAAAAACTGTTTTTCACGTACAAAACAAAAAATTTTGTGGAAATATAATGAATTTTTTTTATTGAAATAGGAAGTTTTAAAAATTAGTAAACTTGTGATTTATGTCGCTTAGGGTGTCAACTTTAATATTCCGATGTGATAAAGAATTTTAAGCCTTACATAAATTTATTATAAACAATTTTTGTTGTGAATGTCATGTGAATGCAGTGAGTGCGGCATCATTGAACCACCCGAAAAAGCAAAGAATTTTCAATTTTAAGAGTGGTAAAGTTGTCTGCTCTACTAATTAGTAAGAAAAATACTAGAAGACATGCTTTCATCACAATTGTGAACGAGATAAACTCAAACTGTCACTTTACCTACCTAACCTGACATCAAAATATATTAATCTCCTATATTAGCAAATAATAACTCTTTAACAACAATTTTCTATTTTTTTGAGTGAAAAATAATATTTTTACAATGTGTAAGTGGAAATATCATTTTTGAAGTAAATTGTAGTGTTTTATTAAAGGTGGTTCAATGTAGACACAGATTCTTTAAAATAAGAAAAGTGTAACTTGTTAGAAAAAAATTAAATTTAATTATTTAAACATAATAATTTGTGTTTGTAACGTGTATATTAACTAAAGGAGTACTTCAGCTTAATGTTGATACAAAAACCTGATAAAAATTTGTAAAATTTAATTAGTTCTTGGACTTTAGAAAATACCCGGTTCAATGTAGCCTACCCTCCCCTATAGTACTGCCATAAATATAGCCAATTCTGACATATTATATTGGTAGATATGATACAGCCATACAGTATTGTTGTTTCAGCCATACGCAGTGTAGAACAGCAATATGTATTTGAGAGACAATAATATGTATGCAGAGAACACGAATACTGTATTTTAAGAACAGCAATACACGGTATTGCTGTTTCAGCTATACATCCTAACCATACTTGTATGTCAAAATTAACATTATCATTTTTTTCAGTGTATGTGACCTGTCTAAAAAGATGAGCAAAAGTTAATAATTTTGTGCAAACCTATGAATATTTAATTGTTTATAACTTTTATTTAAATAACTTTTAACAAAATTAATTCAGTACTTTTTTTATAATCAACAATTATCTTATTGAAAATTGATAAAAATTAAAAATTATTATACAGTTATTAGTTATTCTTTTAAATATTTACAATTTATATATATAAATACACAGAGTGTCCGCCCAACCGGGAAAAACCCGGGAGAAAAATCAATCGGGAGGAAACCAGGAAAACGCCGGGACTAAAATTTTACATTTAAAGATTTTAGAAAGTTAAAGTTAAAGGAAACAGTTTTAGTCAATAAAATTTTCTGATAAGTTTATTTACAGATTTCATTCAAATTTTTCATAAAACATCAATAACTTCTTTTTTAAATAAACATTTAATTATTATTTTTTTTTCCATAATAATTAAAATTCATCAAAAGATTCAAATTCAAACATTTTGAAATTTAACTACTTATAAAAAATTGTTATTAAACATCAAGACATCGATTACTCCTAGTCGAAGAGTCGAATTAAAGACGACCGAGTGATAAAATCATTATTTTATATTATAAGATTTTATAAAAAAATGTTAGAAAATAATTGAATTTCTAGGATAATTTTTTTTATTTATAAAGATAATTAAAATTATGCCAAGAATTTTATTAAAATTCTTTGCAAAAAATTAAATTTCAGAGAAGAATTTTATTATTTATAATGATAATTGAAATTTTGAACAGATTTGTTTTAAAAATGTTTAAAAGTTATTGAATATTGAAGAAGAATTTTGATATTTTTAAAAATAGTTGAAGTTGTGATGAGAATTTTAAAAGAAAGTTGAAAATAATTGAATTTCTGCGAAGAATTTTATTACTTTTGAAAATAAATGAACTTCTAGGTTGAATTTTATTATTTATAAAGATAATTACAAATGTACAGAAATATATAAATAATTGAAATTCTGACAAGAATTTTATTAAAATTCTTTGAAAATAATTGAATTACAGAGAAGAATTTTATTATTTATAAAGATAATTGAATTTTCGAACAGATTTTTTTTCGAAATGTTTAAAAGCAATTGAATTTTGAAGAAGAATTTTGATATTTACAAAGATAATTGAAATTTTGAAAATGTAAAAAAACTTTTGAAAATAATTGAATTTCTGCGAAGTATGTTATCTGAACTTTTGAAAATAATTAAATTTCCATGATGAATTTTCTTATTTTTTGAAGATAATGATAATTTGACGAGAAATTAAAAAAAAATTGAAAATAATTAAAATTCTGCGGAGTATTTTATTACTTTTGAAAATAATTGAATTTCCATGATGAATTTTATTATTTATAACATTCTGACGAGAATCATAATTTGAATTATCTTTATAAATAATAAATTTTTTCTCTGAAAGTAATTTATTTTCAAAACTAATAAAATTCTTCGCAAAAATTTAATTACATTAAAAAATTTTATTTAAATTTCTTTAAATAATCGAATTTTGGAAAAGAATTTTATTATTTATAAAAATAATTAAAATTTTGAACAGATTTTAAAAAAATGTTGAAAATACCTAATTAAAATTTTGCCATGTATTAAGTATATATATATATATATATATATATATATATATATATATATATATATATATTTATTTATTTATTTCAGTATAAACGGGTTTACAAAATAGCACCCTTTATATATAAAAATACAAAGTTTCAGCTTAAGTTTAAAAGGAAAAAGAAAATCGTGTTACGGGCTACAATTTAGTTTGTCAAATCAGTTTAAGTTCTGCACATAATTCTGAAGGTTTTGCTTAAATCTAGTTATACAATTGTCGAAAAAATCTAAGTCACTGGCATGGTTGGCTTCTCGACAAATACGTGTGAGAGGAGAATTGCTTCCCGAGTTAGTGCGGCTAGACGGTACCTTAAAAGTTAATTTATTTCTTAATAAAATGTAAGGAACCGACAGCGAGACGCTAGAGATCAAAGCCGGACAGTCAATGTGACCATTTAAAATATTATAAAAAAATTGCAAATCAAGTTTAAGAAATTTTCTTTCAACTGAGGGAATCCCCATTATAATGCGTAATTCTGAATAATCATGGCTAAAGAAATCGTAAGGTATATCAAGCTGCCTAGCAGCGAATCGCAAAAATTTGTTCTGAATTCTCTCCAACCTCAGTTTGTGACAATTATAAATAGGCGAATAAATGATTGACAGAAATTCTAAATGAGGTTTGACGAGTGAGGAAAACAGAACTTTAAAAACACGAAGATTAAAAAAAACTGAGGCAGACCTTACACCTTGTCCAAGAACAGTTAAAGATTTCTTAACAACAAATGAAACATGATCGTTATAATTAAGAGCAGCATCCATCATTAAACCCAGATCGCGCTGTCGACTTACTCTAGTAAGTGGCACTCCATTGACGTTATAGCAAAAACTAATAATTTTAGACTTGCGGCAAAACGTCATTATTGTACATTTAGAAATGTTCAATGGCAACTGATTTTTAGTGGACCACAGGCATACTCTATCAAGGTCATCTTATAGATCAAAGGCACTTGATTGGTCATGAATAATTCTATAGAATTTAAGATCGTCGGCAAAAGTTAAAAAATTTCTTTCGACAAAACAAGTGTCAATGTCATTTATATAAATTAGGAAAAAGAGAGGACCAAGATGAGAACCCTGAGGTACACCCGAGGTTGAAATAAATTCCCGTGAGAAAACACCATTGATCCTAACTACCTGTCTTCTGCCACACAAATAAGAGGACAACCTCTGAAGTTCACTGCCTGAAACCCCATAGCCCTGTAGCTTAGTCAACAATAATTTGTGATTAACCTTGTCAAAGGCTAGAATGCTAGATACAATTGATCATAAATCAAACTTTCAAACAATTTAGGTAACGCGCTAAGAATAGTAACTGGGCGATAATTCTGAACATTGGATCTATCTCCTGCCTTGTATATAGGTGAGATTATTCCCAGCTTCCAATAATCTGGAAAGTATCCAATCTTTAAAGAATTATTAAATGTAATCAGGAGTGGTTCCATGATCGAGAAACAGCACGACCTCAAAAAAGACACCGGGATGCCATCATGACCCGGACCCTTGTTAATATTCAGGGAGCGTATTTTATTCCAAATATCCCTCCCAATAATAGGACTAAATCTTAAATCGACCCTTTGTTTAGATGTAAATGCATAAGCAGAATCTTGATTAGGGAGATTGTAAACAGATCCAAAAAAATCAGCAAATAAACTTGCAATACTCAAACTGTCCGTAGCGCAGGACTGACCAAAGTACATTTCGGCAGGGAAAGAAAATTTACTATTATTATTATTATTAACAAAATTCCAAAAATGCTTTGGATTATTGATTAGATCTGCCTCAGTGACGAGTAAGTACCGATTATAATCTTGTTCAGACACTTTTTTATATTTTGCTCGCAAAATTGAAAATTTCTCATAGTAAAATAAGTCTCTAGTCCGTTTGTACATTGCATGGACAATTTTTTTCTCCACTACTATATTTCTTAACTCATTCGAGAACCAGATAGGATACGTAGAGGGCTGACAATACACAAAAGGGACAAACTGATAAAAAGCACTCTCAACATGCATACAAAATTTCGTAAGAATTCTATCCAAGGCAGCACGGCAATCACTTTCGGATACTTGAGAAGTATGAAAATTATTTATTACAGATAACTCACTCTTAAACTCTAAATTCCAATTGACATTCAACAAGTAACCATTGATCAGATGAAAGTCAGCTCTCTTAAAATTAAGTTTCGAAAAGTATCTTGGCGAATCGTCAATTGTGTTAGTCGCCGTTATTGCGTAAATAAGAGGTGGATGATAAGCATCCATTAACAGTAAAATCTCGTCAGAGCGGTAAACCACACTATAATCAATGTTTGTTAATATTAGATCCAATATAGAGTTATGATTATTAGAAATCCCATTTAATTGAGATAAGTTAAAAAAATCCAAATTGTCTATAAACAGTAAATAAATTTTCCTTTGAACATTAGTAATTCCTGATCTTAATTTATGCCAAAAACATAATTCACTGCGGTCATTATTTAATTCCCATTCAATAAATGGTAAGTTGAAGTCCCCCAGTATGTGAAGTGGTTCATTAGGCATTTTATCACGAATTAAGTCAAGAGTGTGGAAAAAATCTCTATAGTCATCTATGCTAGAATTTGGAGGAAAGTAGATAGCACCGAAAATATGCCATAAACCCAATATTTTAATACGTACAAATAACATTTCAGTTGTAATACCATCAATAGATATAGGACTATTTAAAAAATAATTATTTACAGCTATCAGTATTCCACCTCCGCGCTTAGATAGACTAGTAAGAGAATTTCTATCCTGTCTATAAACGTTAAAGTTCTCAAATCCTAATTCGCTATTGTCAATGCCCTTATGCAGCCACGTCTCAGTAAAGACATAAACAGAAACAGAAAACGATGGGATAGACTTACGAAGACTTAATAACTTAGTACGCAGGCCCCTCACGTTCTGGTAATATACCTCAAAGTTACGAGTAAAAGATTTTGAAGAGGGAGAAGAGCAAGGCTGAAAAGTGGGGAGCGGTGCTCCATCGTAGTACGAAGCACCTACGTTGATGTCTGTGGAACAGCTGACTTCCTTCTCTCTACAATCATAGGTTCTCCTCCCACATGCACTATAAGCAGATTCTGTTCTCCTCTCCCCAGACGCTCTGCTAATTCCACGTGAACTTTTTTTAGGCGTTCCCTCTGTAGAGGTGTTAAGTCTCTGGACAGCGAAATCGTCGAACTGTTTTTCCCCACCAAGTCCTTCCTCCCCTTCCAATAAGCACGAAGTACATCGTTCATCTGTAATTCATTGGCGAATGTGATTCGTATCGGACGAAGAAGAATATTATTCAATTTAATCCTGCCCAGTCTTTTGCACTTCACTAGACCTGGATCACATACAATATTAATAGATTTAAAAAACTCATTGATCTTACTAGAATCTAATTCACTGGTAGCATTATTTGTAGCCGTCTGATTTTCAGATGCTTCGGGACAACCAAACATAATAAGGTTACACGTTCTTCCCAACCTGTCAGATATCTCCGCTGTGCATCTCGAAGAAATAGATTCCTCCGAAATAGCAGCATTGTTGTTTAAATCCTCAAGTACTTGAACTTTGTCTTCCAAACTCACAATTCTCTCCACAGCATCACACAACTTAGTAGAATAAGAGGACACAGTGGATGTCAGGGTGGATATTTTTTCCTCTACAGCATCCAACTTACTACCAATAAATTCCTCGGAGTCGATTTTAGCCTTAGAATAATAGTCATTTAATACTTTGCTAATTTGCTCGATAGAAATAGTTGTAGAAGAGCTTGGTGACAAAGACCTAGATGATGGTTTGTGGGAACAACAACGTCTTTTGCCTGATGTTTTACTCACAGCAAGACCAATACACCCAGGATGGTAGAAAACACCACATGGGCACAAGGAAGCATCTCCGGCTATGTTAGCGTTGCATTGACGACAAACTCTTGGGTCTGACATGTTTACCATCAATGAGATAAGCGTATAACGGGCTCAGATAAAGTCACATACAGCCCTGAGAGCGAGCCTAATAAGTTGCGACGGTTAGTACACCAAAATGAGCAATGAAAAACTTTTCAGTAAATTATCCATAAATTCGATGAACCACCACAAAACCAATTAACACAGATTAAAATAGAGCACTTTAAGTACACAAAACAACAAAACTCAAAGAAAAAAGACGCTCTAAACACACAAAAATGTGATTAACGACAGAGCAACCCACGACACGTGCTCACACGCTCACATGCGTACTATTTACTCATATATATATATATATATATATATATATAATGTACATAATATGTATGTATAATATTTATGTATTATGTACATAATATATTAAGTATATATATTAATAAATTATTATTTATTTATTAAGTATATAAGTATATGTGTGAGTATACATGTGTATGAATTGAGTGCATATGTGTTAGTATACATGTGTATGTATTGTGTGTATATGTGTGAGTATACATGTGTATGTATTGTGTGTATACGTGTGAGTATACATGTGTATGAATTGAGTGCATATGTATAAGTTTTCATGTGTATGAATTGAGTGCATATGTGTGAGTATACATGTGTATGTATTGTGTGTATATGTGTGAGTATACATGTGTATGAATTGAGTGCATATGTGTGAGTATATGGGAAATATTTTATGTATATGACATGTGTGAGTGTATGTGTAACACATAACTTTTTACCAACCAACTTTTTACCAACAAGGAATTAATATAATAAGGATTTCTTCGTTTAAGTAGAAAAGTCAGGTTGATTTTCCATTACGCGTCAAGCGGTAAGAGAGACATCTGCTGTCACTCGCTTGAGAAAGAGAGGGAAAGCACAAAATCCTTCTCAACAACTATTTAGGTGGCAGGAGTAGTCGATTCGTATAAAATGTGTCGCGCGCAACTGAGCACCACTGGAGCCGGAGAACCTCCTTAACTTGATTACGTGAAAATTAGAAAATTAGTTACCATATTTATAATAATAGTAAAATAAAACATAATTTCTTTTGAAAAATATTTTTATTTTAGTTTAAGTTTTAACTTATTTAAATTACAATTTAAATTAATTCAAAAACTTTTAATCCATAAATTCATATACTCCAAGAGTAACATTTACTTACTGTTTATTAAATCTTTTGATATTGATAACAATTTTGTTGATTTTTTTATTATTAAATAATTATTTATCAAAATTAAAATCTAATAATTTTATGCAGTCAAATGACAGTTTCGAAACATTAATATTGATAACAATTTTGTTAATTTTTTTATTATTAAATAATTATTTATCAATATTAAATTTTAATAATTTTATGCAGTCAAATGACAGTTTCGACACATAGTTCTTTTAATCGACATTTTGTCGAGATTGTCGATCCGATGACGATCCGAACGATAATAATGTTTAAAATGACGATCATTTTTATCGTAATCGTTTTTTCTCGATCGTCTCGTCCGACGTGCATCGTAAAGTCATTAACTAGTTAATCTGCGGGTTAACTAAAATTCGCAGGTAAAGTTAGAAATTCGGACATTAACTAATTAATGCTAATATTACAAGAATAAAACTGTTAAAGTGCGAAAAGTTAATTTCATCTAACTCGAGACTCTGATATTAATTTAGAAAGAGATAAAGTACTTAATTATTGGTTCTATTGAAATCTTTCAATTGAACTTTGACTGTTCACAGTGCGTGATGTGTGTTACTTATCTTATTTATTTATGTTTTTTATTTATGTTAATATATGACTCCAAAACCTTCTTTATTGTAATTTATCTATTACTTTATTTATTGGTATTTACTTCATCTTTTTTATTTATTTTAAGATTTTACTCGAAAACATTTTTTATGTTTTATTAATTGTTTCTTTACTTTTATTTACAATTGTTATTAGGGGAACAGGTCCAGTTAAGGGCATAGTTTCGTTTTTAACTCATAGTTTGTGTCCTTGTAGATATTAAGCAAACATATGTATATGCGTTTAAAGCTAGGGACCTTAGCTAACTTCTCGTGAAGAAAATAAATTGATTCAGTTGACTAGAAGAATGTTATTTAAAATTCAATAAATTTGTCATTTTTCTAACAAAGAAAATTTTGGTTCGCTTGTGGGCCCACTTGAAAAATCTATTAAAAATGCAAAAAAATTAATTAAGTAACCATTCATTAACTACATAAGGATGACTTCTTCTAATTTTGACATTACATGCTCCCCATGTAAGAGCGTATAAGATTTCTCACACTGAACCTGAACTGTCCAGTTACTCCAATCACTATAACTGCGAACGTTGTACGGACATCAAAGTCTCATTATATGAATTTCCGTGCTGGATCACGAAACTCTTAAAATTCATAAAACACTATTAAATGTTATAAGAGATTACTTATGATTATATCGACAACGATATTTCACCATTTATCAAAAATAAGAGTGGTCTCCACAACTGAATCAATTTGGATGCCCACAACCAAACTTGACGATAATTTTAAAACATCATGAAGAAAAATTTGCTTGTGAACATTTTTGTAATACTTGGTATTGGATCATAAAATATAAAATATATTTACTGTGTAAATACGCTTTAAACTTATCATTTTAATTAATTTACTCGGATTTGTTGAACATTTAACAATGTTAAAAAATACATTTTTGTTATATTCAACTTGTCGAAAAATTAATTTATATATAGTAAGAAGCGCAGTTGTCTAATCACTTTTGTATTCGCATAGAAAACTACGTTAGGTCATAACACTATACCTGATATTTGCCAAATTGGACAAATCTCTTTTCTGTCAAAAGTTCTGCGTGGGTATGCACAACCGAACCTCTTCCCCTACCATATTTCTTTTTTTCAATAATATTAAATTGTTATATTTGACTTAAAAGTCCATTGTTCTCAAATGTTTTTACTGTTCCAATACTGTACACTTGTTATTCAATACAGATTTTTATTTAGAAATCAAATTTTCTTTATAATTTATGGCAAAGAAATACATCTCAAAGGTATAAATATCACGTGAAAAATGTCCGACCGAAACTGTAGTAACATAGAAAATAAAAAAAACAAAATTGCGGATTAAAAATGGCGTTCAAAGTTTACTTTTTAAAAATAATACACACCAGGTGCACATGTTTTCAAAACTTCATCGGATTCATCAAATTGGTTACTCGAGGGTTTTTGGGGTCGCTGATTACAAATATAATAGTAGTTTTCAAAAATTCAAAATGTCGGATCCTATATGGAGGACATTTTTTTAAAACTTCTTCGAATTCACTTGAAACTGGTTACTTGGGGGGTTTTTTGATTACTGATTACGAATATGGTAGAAAATTATAAAAATTTTAAATGGTGGATCTAATATGGCGGACACATTTTTTAAAATTTTATCGGATTCAATTGAAATTGGTTACCGGGGGGTTTTGGGGTCTCTGATTTCGAATATGGTAGAAGTTTATAAAAATTCAAAATGGCGAATCCAATATGGCGGACATTCTTTTAAAAAATCATTGAATTCACTTGAAACTGGTTACTCCGAGGGTTTTGGGGTCGCTGATTACGAATATGATAATTGTTTTCAAAAATTCAAAGTGGTGGACATTTTTCTTAAAACTACATCGAATTCACTTGAAACTAGTTACTCGGAGGGTTTTGGGGTCGCTGATTACGAATTTGGTAGAAGTTTATAAAAATTCAAAATGGCGGACATTTTTCTTAAAACTACATCGAATTCACTTGAAACTAGTTACTCGGGGGGTTTTGGGGTTGGTGGTTACGAATATGGTAGAAATTTATAAAAGTTCAAAACATTGGATTCACATCCAAAATGGCAGACACATTTTTCAAAATTTTATCGGATTCACTTGAAATTGGTTACTGGGAGGTTTTTGGGGTCGCTGATTACAAATATGATAATTGTTTTCAAAAATTCAAAGTGGCGGATTCAATATGATTGACATTTTTCAAAATTTCTTCGGATTCCCCCAGGCAGAAAAGTCGGTGGTGTGCCGATGCCTACGACCGGTTCGACACCGGCCCGATGGTAAAGTCGGACAATAACCGGTTCCAGCACTGTGGTACCGGGCCGGTTTCTAATAGACAACCGGCCCGGCACCGGCCCGGTAGTAATGTCGAACAATAACCTGTACCGGCACCGGTCCGGTATCGGCATTCGATACCGTTTTTACACCGAAAACGTAGTTTTGCCGGCATCAAAATTAGTACCGGCCAGGCACCGGCCCGGTACCACTACTTGATACCGTATTTACACCGGCGATGAACTTTTGCCGGCATCAAAATTAGTACCGGCCCGGTACCACTACTTGATACCGTTTTTACACCGGCGATGGAGTTTTGCCGGCATAATATTTTTGTGTCTTAAAAAGTCTAAATTTTTAATTTTTTGAAATTTTTTTACACTATTCGGAAGAATAGGAAAATCAAATCTCTCGAAATCAAATGTTTTTTAAAATTTTTTTTTATATAGTTGGAAAAATTACATTTCATTAAACTTTATTAATTCAGCTTTAAATTGTCTGGGAAAATCAGTCAAAAATCGGGGAATTTGTTACTGCTGAATTACTAGACACCCTATAATAACTTTGTTCGTTCAAAAAAATTTTGTTCAGGTTTTATTTCATTTATTGTTATAAATTTTTGATAATCTAACAAGGTATTATATTAATTTCATTATACTAAGTTTCTGCAAGTTGTTTCTATAAAGCCGGTACCGGGCCGGTACCATGCCAGCGTTTTTTCTTTAGCCTTAGTCCCAACGTATAATGACATTAACAAATGTTATTAAAATTATTAACTTTGACATTACATTATTCAATCTGTCTTTTAGAAAAGGTTTTTTCTATTAATTTAGAACATTTTGTAATTAGTCCTGGGGTGCGTTCACGTAACTTTCACTTTTCACTCTCACTTTTCACTCTCACTTTCACTCTCACTCCAAAAATTCTCACTTTTACTTTTCACTCTCACTTTTCAATTTTACTCAAAAAATTCTCACTTTCACTTTAACTTTAACTTTCACTTTCACTCTCACTAAAAAAATTCTCACTTTTACTTTTTACTCTCACTTTCACTCAAAAAAAATTTCACTCTCACTTTCACTTTCACTAAAAAAAATTCTCACTTTCACTTTTCACTCTTACTTTTACTCAGAGTTTCACTTTTACTTTTACTCTCACTTTCACTTTCACTTTCACTTTCACTTTCACTTTCACTCTCACTTTCACTCTTAAAAAATTCTCACTTTTACTTTTCACTTTAACTTTTACTCAAAAAATTCTCACTTTTACTTTAACTTTAACTTTCACTCTCACTTTCACTCTCACTCAAAAAATTCTTACTTTCACTTTTTACTCTCACTCTCACTTTTACTCAAAAAAATTTTCACTCTCACTTTCACTCAAAAAATTCTCACTTTCACTTTTCATTCTCACTTTCACTCTCACTCAAAAAATTCTCACTTTTCACTCTCACTCTCACTTTCACTCAAAAATTCTTACTTTTCACTCCCACTCTTAGTTTCACTAAAAAATCTCACTTTCAGTTTCATTTTCACTTAAAAAAATTCTCACTCTCATTTTCACTCAAAATTTCTCACTTTTTACTCTCACTTTCACTTAAAAAATTTCTCACTCACTTTCAATCAAAAATTCTCACTTTCACTCTCACTTTCACTAAAAAAATCTCATTTTTCACTTTTACTAAATAATTCTCACTTTTCACTTTCACTCAAAAAATTCTCACTTTCACTTTTCACTCTCACTTTCACTCTCACTCAAAAAATTCTCACTTTTCACTCTCACTTTCACTCAAAAAATTCTCACCAGGTATATGTTTTTAACATAAAAATTACAAATTTATCATAACTAAAGTTAAAAAAATATAATTTATATATAAAAATTTTGTTATAAAATTTCCTCAAACCAGTCAAAAAAATTTATAGAACAAATATGAGGCATTCAATGTCAAGTGATCCAGGTGGAGAAATTTTTTTTTCAATTGTAGCAAAATTTAGGGCTTTCGTAGTACTAATAGATAGTAATTTTTCGTGAAAATATTTTTTTACCAAGTCCAATATTTTCCGACGGGGAGGGGGTTAAATTTTTGGGTTTTTCAGTACAATGCTTATTTCGATAATTCTTTACTCTTAAACTATTAAACATAAAAATTTGACAAAAGACATGTTGGAAAGGTTTTTTCATTCTCTTCGGATTGAAAATAAGCATTTAAAAAAAACTGTTTGACCTAAAAAAATCAAAATTAAAAATAAATTTTAATTTTTGGGAGGAAAAGGTACGATTTTTTTAAAACAAAAGCTGAAGTTTTTTCCTAAAAGGATATATATACTAGGGGAGCCTAGCACCCCTGCGCGCTTCGCGCGCCAACGCCCTAACTATTTCTTATATTTATTTTAATTTTTATTTTCAAATTATATTCTCTTAATATGAAGGAAATTGTTTGTCAAATTTTGACGTCTAGGTCCAATCTGCCATCAAAATTGACCTAAATTTTGAGGGTAGCATAAATTGTTTGTCAACTTTAGACGTTTAGATCAATACTGCCCTCAAAATTGACATAAATTTTGACAGTAGCAGAAATTGTTTGTCAATTTTTTATGTTTAGGTCAGAACTGCCCTCAAAATTGTCCTAAATTTTGAGGGCAGCGGAAATTGTTTGTCAAATTTTGACGTTCAGTTCAAAACTGCCCTCCAAATTGACTTAAATTTTGAGGGTACTTAAATTTTGTAGTACCATAACAGCCTGCAAGTAAATAAAATTGTCTTTGGTATACGCTTTGACGTCCCATTTGGCGCTCCTATTTGAGGGGCAAGCTCTGACCTGTAGGTGAAACATAGATTGACGTAATTTGATGGCCCACATTAAGGCCCCTTTTAAAACCCGTATTTCAAAAAATAGGTAAAATTAAACATGTATTTTTATCCGTTATTTATCCTCTTAAATAATATAAAGATTGTATAATATAAATGGATAATATAAAGATTGTAGGTAAAACACAGATCAAATTTTGAAGTAATGTGATGGCCCACATTAAGGCCCCTTTAAAAACCCGTAGTTCAAAAAATAGGCAAAATTAAACTTGTATTTTGACATAATGTAAGGATCTACACGGAGACCACTTTTTGACATATTGGTCAAAAAATAGGTCAAATTAAACATGGATTTTGATGTAATGTTATAACATTACATCAAAGCTGGCTAAAGGCAGGGCCAAGGTTGGCACAAGCAGTTAGAAAACCTATGCAAACTACAGGCTAGGGTGGAAGCTCTTCATGGCTCAAGCCTGGCTCATGAACATAAACCAGGGTAGAGCCAGGGCTGGTTGAACCACGGGATCACAAAATTTTTTTTTTGTTATTTTATAATGTCTTTTCATCTCTAAAACCGCGGCTTTCAAACACTGAAATTTTTTTTATCAAATTAAGAAAGAATTAAGCCTGGGAATACCCAGGCTTTAATTTTCAAAGTCTATTCACCTCCAAAACAATGGGAATTGAACTTTGAAATTTTTTTGTGTTAAATAAAGAACGTAAAAAACCTGGGAGCACCCTGGCTTCAAATTTCCAACTTCTTTTAACCACTAAAATCGTGGCTTTCAAACACTGCAATTCTTTCCACAAAATGCAGGCCGGAACAAGCATACTGGCTTCAGTTTTCTAACTTCTTTTCACCTTTTGACTTGATCTTTGAAAATATTTTTTGCATTAATACCGTCAGAAGCCTTGGAGCACCCTGGCTTCATTTTTCCAACCCCTTTTCGCCTCCAAAACAATGATATTTAAACTTCAATAAATTTTTGTGGTGAATATAGAATGTAACAAGCCTGGGAGCACCCTAGCTTCAGTTTTCCAACTCCTTTTCACCTTCAAAACAATGAGACTTGATCTTTGGAATTTTTTTTTATTAATACCGTAAGAAGCTTGGGAGCACCCGGGCTTCACTTTTCAAACTCCTTTTCACCGCTAAAACCGCGGCTTTAGAAAATCGAAATGTTTTTATAAAATGCATACCGGAACAAGCCTGGGAGCACCCTGGCTTTAGTTTTCCACCTCCTTTTTACCTCCAAAACAATAAGATTTAAACTTTAAAAAATTTTTGTGTTAAATAAAGAATGTAACAAGTCTGGGAGCACCCTGGCTTCAGTTTTATAACTCTTTTTCACCACTAAAACTACGCCTTTCAAATATTACAATTTTTTTCTAAAAAAGGAGACCGTAAGAAGTCTCGGAGCACCCCGGCTTCAGTTTTCCAACTCCTTCTCACCACTAAAACCATGCCTTTCAAAAATTGCAATATTTTCATAAAACGCATACTGAAACAAGCCTGAGAGCACCGTGCCTTCAGGTTTCCAACTCCTTTTCACCTTCAAAACAATTAGACTTGATCTTTGAAATTTTTTTTATAAATACCGTAAGAAGCTTGGGAGCACCCGGGCTTCACTTTTCAAACTCCTTTTCACCGCTAAAACCGCGGCTTTAGAAAATCAAAATGATTTAATAAAATGCAGACCCGAACAAGCCTGGGAGAACCCTGGCTTCAGTTTTCTATCTCTTTTTCATCACTAAATCCGCGGCTTTCGAATATTGTAATTTTTATATAAAATGCAGACCGAAACAAGCCTGGGAGCACCCCGACTTCAGTTTTCCATCCCCTTTTCAACACTAAAACCATGTCTTTCAGAAATTGCAATTTTTTTCATCAAATGAGACCGAAACAATCCTGGGAGCACCATGGCTTCAGTTTTCCAACTCCTTTTCACCGCTAAAACCGCTGTTTTAGAAATTCGAAATGTTTTTATGAAAAGCAGACCGGAAGAAGCCTGGGAGCACCCCGACTTCAGTTTTCTCTCTCCTTTTTACCACTAAATCCGCGGCTTTCGAATATTGTAATTTTTTTATAAAATGCAGACCGGAACAAGCCTGAGAGCACCCTGGCTTCAGTTTTCTAACTACTCCTTTTCACCACTAAAAGCATGTCTTTGAAAAATTGCAGTTTTTTTTCATCACATGAGACCGGAACAAGCCTGGGAGCACCCTTGCTTCAGATCTATAAATCTTTTCTACCACTAAAATCGTGCCTTTCAAATATTACAATTTTTTTCTGAAAAAGGAGACCGGAACAAGCCTGGGAGCACCCTGGCTTCAGTTTTCTAACTCCTTTTCACCACTAAAACCATGTCTTTGAAAAATTGCTGTTTTTTTTCATCACATGAGACCGAAACAAGCCTGGGAGCACCCTGGATTCCGTTTTCAAACCCCTTTTCGCCTCCAAAACAATGAGATTTAAACTTCAAAAAATTTTTGTGGTGAATATAGAATGTAACAAGCCTGGGAGCACCCTAGCTTCAGTTTTCTAACTCCTTTTCACCTTCAAAACAATGACTCTTGATCTTTGAAAATTTTTTTTATAAATACCGTAAGAAGCTTGGGATCACCCGGGCTTCACTTTTCAAACTCCTTTTCACCGCTAAAACCGCGGCTTTAGAAAATCATAATGTTTTTATAAAATGCAGACCGGAACAAGCCAGGGAGCACCCTGGATTCAGTTTTCTAACTACTCCTTTTCACCACTAAAAGCATGTCTTTGAAAAATTGCAATTTTTTTCATTAAAAGAGACCAAAACAATCCTGAGAGCACCCCGACTTCAGTTTTCCATCCCCTTTTCAACACTAAAACCATGTCTTTCAGAAATTGCAATTTTTTTCATCAAATGAGACCGAAACAATCCTGGGAGCACCATGGCTTCAGTTTTCCAACTCCTTTTCACCGCTAAAACCGCTGTTTTAGAAATTCGAAATGTTTTTATGAAAAGCAGACCGGAAGAAGCCTGGGAGCACCCCGACTTCAGTTTTCTCTCTCCTTTTTACCACTAAATCCGCGGCTTTCGAATATTGTAATTTTTTTATAAAATGCAGACCGGAACAAGCCTGAGAGCACCCTGGCTTCAGTTTTCTAACTCTTTTTCACTACTAAAATCGCGCCTTTCAAATATTACAATTTTTTTTCTAAAAAAGGAGACCGTAAGAAGCCTGGGAGCACCCCGGCTTCAGTTTTCCATCTCCTTCTCACCACTAAAACCACTTCCAAAAATTGCAATTTTTTTCATCAAATGAGACCGAAACAAGTCTTGGAGCACCCTGGCTTTCTTTTCCAACGTCTTTTCAGCACTAAAACTGTAACTTTTGAAAATTGCAATTTTTTTCTTAAAATGCAGACAGAAGCAAGTTTGGGACTCCTGTCTTCATTTTTCTACGCCTTTTAACCTCTTAAACCACAGCTTTCGAACATTGCAACCTTTCTGTCAAATGAAGATCGGCTCAAGTCTGAGAATGCCTTTGCTTTAATTTCCAACTTCTTTCCACCTTAAAAACGGCAGCTTTCGAACATTGCGAATAAAAAAATGTCAAACATGATTATTCAATTCTTATAATAAAAAATAATATGGCAAATGCTTGAATCAACGTGCGACTCAAATGTTTTTATTTAATGTATATTATGTCTTTATTAATTTAACTTTTTATCTTTATAACTCTTTTATCATTTCAAAAATATAATTTATTAAATATTAATTTTTTAACTAAAAATTTCATGGCATTTAATTTACTCGTCCACTTTTCTCTTTTTACCTTCCGGTTGGTCTGTAGTTTCCTCTGAATTCTTACTATTGTAAAATTTATTTTATTAGTCACATTGTAATAGGTACTTAGGTAGGTACCATTATTAAATTTTTAATCATTCTTTTTGTAAAATATTAAATCTAGATTATTTGTAAATGAAATACCTGTTCGCCTTTTCTTTTTCATTTTCTGACAAATCATCTTCATTTTTACTGGACTCTATTTCTTTTTTAGATTTGTTGTTATTCTCGTTATTGCGTTTTTTGGGATTCCGCAGAGTATTACACTGATTATTCAGACAATCTATGTATTTGTCATATGCGAATCCTTTCGCCTTCAATTTAACATAATCTATAACATTTTTTGAAAATTTAGAATCATTTTAAATACTGTATTTTTCAACAGGGTTGCCAGAAAATTCTGATTTTAAAATGCCATGGCTTTCCCAGGTTTTCCAGACCTTTTTTAAAAAAATTGCAAATTCAAATATAAGATTGTTTAAAATAATTTTTAGATATTTGCAAAAGAAAAAAGAAACCAATTAAATTGACAATAAAATATTAGTAATATTATTGATTTTTTATTCTCCAAATTAATTTCTTGCTTAAAATCGCGAAATGAAATTATATAACTAGAAATAATAATTTTTTAAAAGTTTTTTTATCCAAGAGATCGAATTTTTATTCAATCAGATTTTATAGAACAAAAATATAATGAGTAGAATTTTCTTATACTGAAAAATTTCTCTTTAGTTGAATTTTCAATTTAATAAAACTTCTATTTATTTGATTTTCAATATAACAGATTATCTACTTTAAGGAATTTTCATCTAACAGAATTTTTTATTGAAATTTATATATATTAAAATTTTCCAAGATTTTTATTTTTAAAAATTTCTATTTAAGGATTGTTTATTTGAACAAATTTTTACTTCTCTTAATTCTTATTTTGCAGAATTTTCATGTAGTCAAATTTCTATAAACTGAAATTTTATTTTAACAAATTATTATTTTATATTTATTATTTTGTAAACCGGGAAAACCCTTGGAATTTTTAACTATATAGAATTACTAGACACCTCGAATATTTTCTAAGTATTAAGATAAATTTATACATACTGTAGACAGCATTTCTAATATCTTCTGGGATCGCTTTGCCTTGTCTTCCATTTCTTGAATGACCAAGTGCGGTCATCGTTTTTAGTTCGTCTTTACCAACTAAAGCCAACATCAATCGCCTTGCCATTTCTTCAGGACGCTTTCGGAATCGAGAGTATTCAATCTCACGTTTGGGATCAATAAATACCTCGTTGTTAATTACCATAACCGAGGATGTAAGTGGTGAGGCATTTTCACCAGAGGTCTTGTTCGTTAACTATTCAGACGGATTAAATACAATTAAAGTTTAGATAAATAAATCAAGGCGATTAATAAAAAAAAATTCTCTCATAATTTTAGTCCTGTGAGATGGTAATTCTTCGTCAAACAAATTTATAAACTAATAAAATGACTACATCGATTGTGGATCAATGAAGGCTCTTAAATTTGTCACAAAAATTTCTGTACAACATTTACTTCAATTAAAAATAGAATATTTTAGTTATTTTACAGATTTAGATCCACCACTGGTGCATTTATTCTAGTAATAAATTTTTTTATTCAATTAATTAAGAAAAATAAATAGTTAAATGAACTATACTCCAAAATATCCCAAAACTTCTACCCTTTTCCCCACGTATATTATATTATTATTATATTATTATTATTACGCATTATTTTATTATATTATTATTATTATACGTATATAAATATTCGTCTAAATTTAAAATTCTTTGCGAAGAATTACCACTCGGTAAGACTACGGATTTCCACAGATTGAAAAAAACTTTTTAAAGATTAATCACTTTATCTGAAAACATGATTTTATTATAAATGATAACTGACTGGATTTGCAGTTGTTTCTTCATGTAACTTATTTTGAGCAAAGATAGCTAGTTTTCCAAGAAATGTGACAACTTCCGGAGTTACTAAAAATGAAATGACATTTCTAATTAAATATAAATTAGTTAAATGAAATTTTTAATTATTAAATTGTTATTATAATTATACATTAATAAATTATAAAAATATATAATTACATATTATATTATTATATTAAATCATTAGTTAATTTTTTAATTACATTAATTAAATGAATAAATTTAAATAATATAGATAACAAATTAATACTATTTTTAAAAAACCAATTGTAACCTTTTGGAAACACCAAATTCATAAATTCTGATACGCTTTTTGAGGAATTTGATGATCTTGAAGAATTTTTATCATTTTGCTGTTCCTTTGTCGTATAAACATTTCCGCCAAGTTCTAGATTTTTAGATCCAACACCTTTAAACATATTTTTAAGATTTTTAATATTTTTAATATAGAATTGTTAATTAGTTGCTGATATATTAGGTATAAAAACTTTCTAAAACTGAAACCGACTTGAGAATTTGTGATGTGTGTCAAATAATAAAAATTTGAAAACTTGATACCCTAAATTTTAAATAAATCTAATTCTCTTGTTTATATATTATTCAGGATTCCATAGAAATAAAGAAAATAAGACAAAAAATTTGGAAATTGAAATTATCAAGAAAACAGGAAAAAAATAAAAAATTTTTCTCAGAAGTAATACAAGATTGTAACATTTTTAGAAATGTAATGATCAAACTTTGGTTTCTAAATATTTATTTAAATTTTTAATCTATAAAAATATTGACTTTTATAATTATTACGAACATTTTTGAAATTTTTTATCTCAGCCAGAAAAAATTGATTAAAATTTAATTCATAATTTGAAATTTAAATCTAAATTATGTCTTAAAATTAGGTAAAAATTAGTTTAAAAACATCAATTTTTGGAGGTATCCCCGATTATAATTTACTAGCTTCAAATTTGTCACTTTCTATTTTTTTACCTTTCGCAACAATTGTTTTTAGACCCATCGAAGTTTCAATCGCCATCGGAAATTTCCATTCTTGTTTCTACGATTTTCATAGTTTCGGTATGATTCAACGGTTTCTGAGAATTTCCACCTTTAAAAAGTCGGAAAAGTCTATTAAAATTACTGCAAAATTATAACATTTCTAAAACATTTTCTAAGATTTTTTTTACAAATAAAAATTTGTTTAACTGTTTTAAAATATTGACTTTTATAATTACTAACATTTTAAAAAAAATTTATTTCGGTTGGAGAAAAAATGAATAAAATAAATTTAAATTTAAATCTAAATTCTGACTGGATATTGGGTAAAAATTAGTTTGAAAAACATCAATTTTTGGAGATCAATTTTTGTAATTTTTTCATTTTCTATTTTTTTACCTTTCAAAACTTGTGTTTTCGCACCCTTTGAACCTTCAATCACTGATTCCTCGCTATCGGAAAATTCTGTTCCTTTTTCTACGATTTTCATAGTTTTGGTACGATTCGATGATTTCTTAGAATTTCCACCTTTAAAAAGTCGGAAAATTCTATCAAAATTATAATTTTCTATTGCTTATTATTTATTTCTACTTCAAATTTATAAAAAAAATAACAAAAAAATTTTTGTTCTGAAATTTTTATTAAAATTTTTACTCTTTAAAAATATTTACTTTTATAATTGCGATCATTTAAAAAAATATTTATTTCGGTTAGGGAAATAATTTTTAAATAAAATAGAATTAATGTGGAAAATAACAATTTTTTGAGGCGCACCGGATTATAATTTACTAGCTTTAATTTTTTCACTTTCTTTTTCTTACCTTTCGCGACTATTGTTTTTCGACCCTTCGAAGTTTCAATTGCCGATTCCTCGCCATCGGAAATTTCAACTCCTTTCTCTACGATTTTCACAGTTCCGGTACGATTCGCCAATTTCTGAGAACTTTCACCTTTAAAAAGTCAGAAAATTCTATCAAAATTACTGCAAAATCATTAAATTTATAAAAAGTGTAACGAAAAAATTTTTGTTATGAAATTTTTATTTAAATTTTAACTCTCCTAAAATATTAACTTGTATAATTGCTTACACAGGGTTGCCAAAAAAATTTAACTTTGTTTTTTCCTGACTTTTCCCTGATTTCCAGACAGAATTTTCACTTTTTTCCTGATACTAAAGAATATTCCGATTCACTCTAAAAATGATTAGAAGCTTTAAATATATTCTAATGTTTGCGAATTTCTTTAATTATAAAATTATTGGTAAACAATTATTTAATCATTGCTATTTATCCATTAAAATTAAGATATTCAAAAATTTTAAATTAATATTTTTTGAAATTTCATAACGTATAAGAATATTATAATAAAAATGAACAAGCCAATCACTCCGAGTCGAAGACTCGGAGTAATCGATTTCTTCATGTTTGTGTAATAATTAACGACAATAACCCAGGAATAAAATTATTATTTTATATAAGAATATTGTTACTCGTAACTTCTTTGAAATTGTTTTCATCATTTATATTTAATTATTATTTAAAATTTTAACAGAAATTTATTCTTAAATTAATTTTTATTAGAAAATTCTACGAGAATTAAATTATTTGAAAACAAAAATAAATAATTTATAAAATTAATTAAATTCATGTAATCAATTTTATTAAATTTTGTTAAATAAATTGAAATTTTTTAAAGTTTATTAAAATTTTTGACAATAATTTAATTCTTGAGAACAATTTCGCAACCTTTTATAAATATAATTTAATTAAAAACGAGATTTTTAAAAAAACATTTGAAAATAATTTAATTTCTACAAAGTATTTTATTACTTTTAAAAAAAATGGAATTCTTGTTATAAATTTTGATATTTATGAAAATAATTGAATTTTGGAAAAGAATTTTATTAAAATTCCTTTAAATAATTGATTTTATGGGGAGAGTTTTGGTGCTTAACAAATTAATTGAATTCTTTTGCACAAACACTTAAAAATTTTTTGAAAATAGTTGATTGACTGAGACGAATTAAAAAAACATTTTTTGAAAATTTTATGAAGATAGTGAATATTGGAAATTATTGAAATGCGAAAAACTATATGAAATAATTGAAATTTTGCAAAGAATTTTATTTAAATTTTTTTAAAAATAATTGAATTTTTGGCGAAAAATTCTGTTATTTTTAAAAATAATTGAATTCTTGACGATATATTCGTTAAACTTTTTAAAAATAATTGGATTTCTTCGAAGAATTTTATAACTTTTGAAAATAATTGAATTCTTCTGATGAATTTTATTATTTATAAAAATAATTGAATTTTGCAAAAAATTTTTTTTTAATTTCTAAAAGTAATTGAATCTGTGTGAAAAATCTTTTTATTTATCAAGATAATTGCATTAAAACTTTTGCAATAATTAAATTGAAGCGCTGGATGCTATAATGTGTTACGCGCAATGTTAAGTAAATGACGCGTAACACATTATAGCATCCAGCCCCTCAATTATATTAAAAAATTCATTCTGCACTGAAAAATTTTTAGGTTAGCAGCTGTATCAGTTGTGGTTGCGGCTGCGCGCCTTCATCTAAAGTAGAGAGGCATCCCCAAGGTGATAGAGCAGCACACCATGCTGAGTGTGCTGCTTGCCGTGACGGGAGCGCTGCTCGCCCGCACAGGTCAGCACAGCTCTCTTAAGAGAGAAAGCAGTGCACCCAAATTGTGAGAAGTATTTTTTTCTAATCGCGGAACGGCAGCTCACCCAAAAACTTTTCCGTGTGGTCACACTGAGAGAAGTCCGGGAACTAATACGTCCCGTGCAAGGCTTGAGTGATCATTTTGAATGTTCTTATGTGAACCTTCGATCGGGACGTCTCAAGCCCCGATAAAAAACGTGGAACGTCCCGAAGCGGGATTACTTACAACTTTTAGTTTCGGCCATGAATTGTCTTTCACATGCGGGAACAATGTTTGACCGATTCGGGGTGTCTGAGCCCTAGATTCGAGACATCTCAAACGCGACAAGCAGAGTAGCTTATAGCGACGTCTAGCGGGAACTATTAAGCCCTGGACTTCTCTCAGTGCAGAAATAGAGAAAAATTTTAAAGGTTTTGTAATAGAATTCATTGTAGTTTGATAGTTTATGAGGCAAAAAAATGACACTAAAAGTCAGAATTTTTTATGAATTACAAAAATTAATTTTTTTAAGTACTTTTTATAAAAATCCCTGACTTTTCTGACCAATTCTACGTTCCCTGACTTTTCCTTGATTTCCCTAACATATGGCAACCCCGTAATATTTTAAAAAATTTCTATTTTAGTTAGAAAAGAAAGAATTTAAATAAAATTAAGTATAATTTAATAGCTTTAATTTTTTCACTTTCTATTTTTTACCTTCCACGACTATTATTTTCGCACCTTTTGAACCTTCAATCACTGATTCCTCGCCATCGGAAACTTCAACTCCTTTCTCTACGATTTTCACAGTTCCGGTACGATTCGCCAATTTTTGAGAACTTTCACCTTTAAAAAGTCAGAAAATTCTATCAAAATTACTGCAAAATCATCAAATTTATAAAAAGTGTAACGAAAAAATTTTTGTTTTGAAACTTTTATTTAAATCTTTACTCTTTAAAAATATTGTCATTTATAATTTCGATCATTTAAAAAAAATTTTATTTTGGTTAGAGAAAGAAGATTTATAATAAAATTAATTTAAATTTAAATTCCGTCTGGTTATGAGGTAAAAATTAATTATTTAATTTTTTCACTTTCTATTTTTTTACCTTTCGAGACCTTTAAAAATATTATTCTAATTATCTTTTGGTTCTTACAATGATTCTGTCCAGTAAGAAATAAAAATAAAGAAAATGTTATGTGTTTCTATATTTATCTTTTTAATAATTATATTGTATCTGCTTAAGTGTGTTTTTTTGGATTTAAGAAGAGAAGGCAGTCTCTATTTTTTTCTGATTCTATTTAGTGTTTAAATTTATTTACTTTATATTGTCAAAATTGAAAATATAAGATTTCATAGTATATTTTTTCTTTAAAATAAGTAACACAAAATAATAGTTGAATATAATAAATAACTATTTTATGCATACGAAATAATAATTTTTACATATTAGAGTTCAAATAAATTGAATTTTCCATTTAATAGGATTTGAATAAATTATAATTTAAATGGAATAAATTTAAAGTTCATTAATTAGTAATGAATTTTAATACAAATAAATAAGCTTGAACATCAATCAATATGTTTACAACTAAAATAACAATAATTTAAATTTTGTCTAGTTGAAATACAAATTGTTTAAAATTTATATAATTTAAAATTTAATTTTTAATTGAATTTAAATTTGATTAAAATTGATTTTTACTGAAAATTATTATTTTTAAAAATCTTATTTGCAGCTTGTCCAAAATTTAATTGTTTTTAAAATTTGCAAGAAAAATATTTTTTTTGAAAATTGAAAAAATTAAATGTTTATTATTTGATAAAGATATATTACCCGCTTTTCTGGATCCGTTACTTTTCGCCAATTGAAGCGTTGGGTGCAAAAAGGGCGTTAGGCGGATAACGCCCGTTTTGATATTATTGAATGAGAATTATTACAATATCATCTAGTTCATATCACCAAAAATTTATTTCGATATGAGACTTCTTGACGATGTTATGAATAAAAATCTGCGTGAATGTCACATAATTTTGTAATTTAAAATGTTTTTAAATAGAATTTGCATGTAAAAACAAGTGAAAATCGACACTTCATTAAAAAAATTTGGTTAAAAAAATTTTCATTAAAAATGTCAATTTTTTTAGAATTAGAAATGATTTAAGGCTTAATTATTTTTTAAAAATAAAGAAAATCACAAAGTATATCTAGAAACATTTATAAGTTAAAGTTATCGTGAGTTTAAAATTCAAATTTCACTAACGCCTAAAACATTGTGTGGTTAGGCGAGTGGCTGGGTGCAAAAAGGGCGTATAAATTAGTTTTGAAAAACATTATTATTAAATAGTTAATTGCAACTTTCTCTTAATTTTAAAATTGCATTTGATAGCTTAATAAAAGGCTAATTAATTAAAAGAAAGTTTTTTTGATTTGAATGTACAGTTTTTGGGCAATTAAAGTTTAAAACTTTAACTTGAAATATCTCCGTTTATCGTTTTTTGTTATACGCCCTTCTTGCACCCAACGCTTCAATTGTCTCAATTCTAAAATGCTCTTATCCACTTGAGTTCTAACCGCTTCCCTCGTTTTATTTTTTTGAGCAAATTCCGATTGATTTTTTCTTTTCCTAGGCACTGTTTTTGTTGGCTCTTGTATAAGTGTTCCGTCCTCAGACACATTCAACTCATCCAAGAAAGCTTTGTCTTCTATAATTATTACAGCAGGGTTATAATGGGTCCATTGATTATAATTAAATTTTTTAAATAAATTAAATGATTAAATGTTTTCAATAAATCCATTTAATTTTTAATAATTAATTAAATATAGGTATATATAAATTAACAAATTCAACTGATTCTAGAAGAATTTGAATTATTAAAATTTTTTAAAATTTAAGTTCTTTAAAATTTCAAATTAAATTAATTCAAGATTGAAATTTTATAAAATTTCAAATTAAAACATTTTAAAGTTCATTTCTTTATGAAATTTTAAACTCAACTCTTTTAAAATTCAATTAATTTATAAATATTTAAATAAAATTATTTGTTTAATAATTTATAAGTAATAATATATTAATTTGTTCTATTAGTTATTTTTTTATATAAAAAAACTATACTTACCACTTCTTGCTACCACAATTATTTCGTATGAAACTCCTTTTATCACTAACTCAGCTTCGTCTCCATCAGGAACATTTTTCAGTTTTGGCGGTTCTTCAATTGTACTGCAAGATTTCTCAGATCTCCAAAACACCAGACAAAACATTTTTCTTGAAGACATTTCTCTCAATTCTGTCAATCCCGATTTGTCAAAATGAGATATGTACAATATGAATGTGGTTAATTAAAAACAATTGAATCGAAAAACATAAAAATTTTTAAATATCTCGAATTTATTTACCTAAAAATAAATTTATTAATTACTGATTATTTTGAAATAAACATATTTATATTTTTTAAATTTTGTCAAACGAGTCTAATTTAAAAATATTTTTCTTTAAATCAATTTAAATTTAATTAAAAATACATTGTTTTTAAAATTTACATTTTCATCTTTTGTTTAATTTAAAAATGAAAAACGGATTTTCATGACATGTTTTTCAGAACTTTAATTTGAAAAAATATATGAAATTATATTAGATTTCTTGTAAGTTGAAGCTTACAATTTTTAAAAATAAATTTTTATTATAAATCTAATTATAAAAAACAGTGCGATTAATGAAAATAAAATTTAATATTGACCAACAGAAAAAGTGGAAAAAGGAATAAAAATTTAAAAGCTGCTTTCAAAATCATTCCTATTGAACAAAAAGAAAAATTTTGGAAGAATTTTGTTTTCAACAAGCAATGAGATTTATTTTTATTTAAATTAAATACTGACAAGCACAAAAATGAATCATTTTGAAAATTATTCCTATTCGACACAAAGAAGGATCCTACAAGAACTTCAACGGTTTGATGAAAATAATTTAGAAAACCCATCTGATTCTGTGAGTTGATTTTATTATACTTGAATTGCTATTTTATATTTAATTTAAATAATCAGTAAGACAAAATATTTATATAGAATGTTTTTCCAAAAAAATTATTTTTTGAACTAATATTACAATAATATAGAATAATTTAATAATACAACAATCGGTAATTTATTAAACATCATTCAGACAAAGTTCCGAAATTGGCTATAATTACAACTTCCATTGACCCCTGCCTTTATTGGATATAAGTATAGGTTATCAATTTTCAAAGTCAAATTAACTTTAGTTGCCAACATTGCAGGTTTCTCTTATTTTTCATATTTTTACAGGGTTACTGCGGAAGACTGATTTCAAATATCCATGATTTTTCTTGAAATGTTTATTAAACAAAACTTTTCTATAATCAAAATTAAAGTGTAACATAATTTTCAGAATTTTAATTAAAAGAATTTATAATATGAAATTCGTATTTAATCGAATCTATACTTCTATGAATTTTTATTTAATCGAATTTTCATTAATTTTAATTTTTGTTTTGCTTTATTTGTATTTATCAAATTTCCATCAATAGAATTTTATTTTTAAACAAATTTTCATTTAGTAGAATTTGTACAAATAGAAACTCTACGAAATTAAAATTTGGTTGATAAAGTTATTAAATTAAATTAAAATCAATTTATTTCACTTTTTAAAATTTCGCTCAATAGAAATTCGTTATTAAGAAGATTTCATCCACTAAAAATTTAACTAATTTCATAAAATTTTGACATTTCCAAGTTGTTCATGACTGAAAAAAATATTCCATGACAATTCCAGGCTTTTTATAGATTTCCCAGGTCTGCGGTAACCTTGATTTTACCTTCACTTTATGAATTCAATTATTTTCTACAATTTTCAACTAAACTTCATATAATAATAATTTTCAAAAATTTCTTCTAGAATTAAATTATTTAAATATAAAAAATGAATTATTTTATAATTTTTGTAACTCTCCTTAGGTTTTTCTTAATTTATTAAGGTATAATATTTTCAAAAAATTATAAAGAAATTCTTACAATTAATTTTTTTTTAATTTTTTAAAGATAATAGTTCTTAATTTTGAAAAATTTCCATTCAATTAAAATTTGATAAAATCTTTTTAAAATAATTGAATTTTTTAAAAATATAAATAAAAATGTTCAAATTTTCGATGAATTTTAACTATAAAGAAGGCCATAATTTCTCAAAAACTGTAATAAGTCCGAAAAGTACATTTTCATAAATTGTTATTTACATTGTTCAAAGATAATTGAATATTAAAATTTATTATTAAACAATTTTAATTAGTTTTTAAAAATAATATTTTAATGTAATTTTTCGAAAATTGATTTTTTTTTAAATTTACCTTTAAAAGATTTTTGATAATTTAATTATTTTCAAAATTTTGAAAGATTTGTTTATAGTTATTTTTTGCATCATAAAAATCAAAATAATTTACATTTTTTATTCTCTTTACTGACATGTGTCCACACTGTTTAAAAAAGGCCAATAATAAAAATTTCTTTGAAAAATATTTTTTACTCCAAAATAATAATACTGATTATTATAATAAATATTTTGACTGCTTTAATATAATTAATTCAAACACTTGCAGAAACGAAAATAATAACGTGTATTGTATTTTCAAGGTCAAATACACAATTATAATAATATAAAATGAAAGCTTAAATTTCATTTTTTTGAACAAAAATCATGTTAAGTTACACATTTATGTAAATATTTTTTATGTAACTTTTTCCTCCCTGTCCTCCACGTTTTCCTTTCCGTTCTCCACCCTGTTCTCTACCTTGTCCTCCATGCCTTCCACCATAACCTCCCCCCCAACCTCCTCGCCTTCCACCATAACCTCCTCCCCAACCTCCTCGTCTTCCACCATAACTTCCTCCCCAACCTCCTTGTCTTCCACCATAACCTCCTCCTAGATATTTTTTTCCATTTCTTCCTGAACCTCTAAATTCACCTCTTTTTCCACGAATATTTCTATTTTGTCCTCTACCATCTTTCCATCCAGCATTTCTTTCATTTTCATAATTTGTCCTTCTTCTGTACCACTCTCTTCGGCTTTTTCCACCTGCTTTAGTTCTTTTTCTTACAATCCCTGCATTTAATAAAAAAAAATATTAATAATATTGATGAATTTATCGATCACTCCGACTCATTGAATGACTCGGAGTGATCGATAAATTCATCAATATTATTAAATGCCACCGAGTGATAAATTCAAATCAATATTATTAAAAAAAATATTATTTACCGACATATAATATGCAACAACTAATTATTAATCAAAAAAAAAATTTCATTTATGCAACAACTAATTATTAATCAAAAAAAAAAATTTCAGATATTTTTAGGTAAATCATTTTTCAAAAATAAATCAGATGTTAATTAATAATTACTTTTTATTGTTAAGTCAGAATTTACTTAAATATTGCTTTGTAATTTATAAATGAAAACAAAAATAAAAGGCTAAATAAAAATAAATTAAAGATAAAGAAATAAAAAATAAAATAAAACGATGCAATTTTATCATCTCAAATTTAATTTCGCATTACCTCCTGATCCTTCCCGATTTTTTCCAGCCGAATTTCTCCACTCCCCACTCCAAACTACTCTCTCTCCTCCTCTGACTTTGTCACTTCCACCTATACAATTGACGAATATCTTTTAATTTTTTTAATGAGAAAAATAAAAATAAGTCGAATAAGAACACTTAAAGTTTATGTATTTAAGACAGTTGATTCGTGGAAATTTATTGATTAATTTGAAAATTTTGTTTCTGAGATCTTACTTTTCATGTTTTTAGATTTCATCACCGCCTCATTGTCACTATAAAGATTAATCAAGCCTCTTTCGTCCATGTTTGATAAAATTGAACTTTTGCTGAAAAACATTTTTTTAATGAGAATTAAATTTAATTTTCTAAACTCAATTTTATACTCACAATTTATTAACGTTTCAATCTTTTTGACGCTTCATTAATGTTGAATAACATAGGTTAAAACTTAAGTTGAATTTCATTTGTTAATTAACTAAATTGAAAGTATAGTTTGAAATTACTAACAAAACAATTGTGAAACTAATGAAAATAATAAGCAATTTCACAATAAAAAAATATTATTTGAAAAATTTGTTGGAAAATATCTTGGCTTTAAATATGAAATTTTCTAAAGTTTGCAGGGAAAATTACATTAAAAATTCGAAAAATGAAATTAAACAGGAACGTAGTAAATTTGAAAAAAAATTGGGTAATCTATTAGGCTAAAATTTTAAATTTTTCAATTACGTTAATTTTTAAAATTAACATTAAAAATAATTAGAATATCGAAGAAAAAAGTAACGGAAAGAAGTAAAATTGAAATATCAATTTGATAATTGTTTTTGAAGAAATTTTCACGGTTATTTTTCAGTTAAAACGAAAGGTAGTAAAATTTAAAAAATGATTGAGAAATTTCTTGGGATAAAATTTTGTAGACTTTACATAAAAATTAATTAGAAACCCGAGAATAAGAAAATCAATTTTCGGCAATATTTTTTATTTTCAAGTTTCGATTTCTACATTTAAAATCTGTTAATTTTTTAGACTTCGCGAAAAAATGCATACAAATTTTTAAAAAAGGACATAAAAAATCCATTTAAAAAATTTTTTTGGGGATTTTAAACTCTTTGGACAGATGGTGGTTAAGTTCAAAAATTTATTAGACAATTTCTTGATTTGAAATCAAAAGATTTAAAAGATAACAGAAGTATTAATTAGAAAATTAAAGAAAAATGAAAATTAAAAAAAAACATTTTGAAGAACAAATCCTGGGAATTTTGCAATTAGAACTAGATGTAATAGAGTTAAAAAATTGATTTAGAAATTTCCAGGTTCGTAATTTTTTAATTTTCAAAATAAAAAACAAAAAATAAATTTGTTTACGTTATCTGAATTTTATGTAAAACAATAAGACACTTTATAAAAATATTTTTGAGATAAAAATGCAAGCAGAACACATAATTATTATCAATTGATATTTGAAAGTGTTGGAAATTTTCAGCTAATTAAAATATAAAGAATATCTTAAAACTACAATTTTTTTAGTTTCAAGTTTAAAAATTGTCATATTTTAAATTATGAATTTATAATTTTTAACAAAACTTCAACAATCATTTAACTAATATTTTTTTAGTTTTATTACTTTATTTCATTACTTTTAAATCGTATATTTTATAACTAAAACAAACATGCAATAATATAACCTCAAAATTAAACATGTGTCAATGATAGAACCAATTCATAAATTAATTATATTTTAATTCTTATTTTATTCATAATAATTATTATTTATTCTCACCTGAAAAACGTTATCCATTTATGTATTAATCAAATATGCGCACTTATTGTAAAAACACATTTGTAATACAAAAATACAAAATAAATTCCATTCTTAACTTTTGAGCACTTTAAAGTTTTAAATTACTTTTCCATCACTCCAATTGTAAAAGTGATTAAATAAATTAATTAACACTTAACGATGAGATACTGGTTTTCATTAATCAAAAACTTTAATCAATTTCTGAATTTATATGCCACTAATATATTTGTAAACACACGACAAACTGACTTCATTATGGGGAATCCACACTTCAAACTAAAAGGCTAAGCCATCAGCGTTGCCAACTCTTATTTCTAAAAAAAATTCAAAGAGTGGTGCTAAAAATCCGAAAAAATCAGGAACTAACATTTAAAAATCTGAAGATCTTCGGATTTTTTAGAAAAAATTTTTTTAAACATATAATACTTAACAA
Source organism: Leptopilina drosophilae (assembly GCA_032873175.1). NCBI lineage: Eukaryota > Metazoa > Arthropoda > Insecta > Hymenoptera > Figitidae > Leptopilina > Leptopilina drosophilae. The sequence continues at coordinate 40,727,651 of CM065479.1, forward strand.
AAAGAAAAAACTTTTGACTCAATAGCCATTTAATCAGAAGATAATTTTTTTTGTTCTAAAATTTTGTGGCAAAAATTATATTTTTAATTATATTGACTGTGCTGTCGTTTTAGGATGAACTAAAAATTCACATTATCATTTCTAAAATCGAGAAACACTTTATTATTAATTTAATCTGTCTCGAATCCTGAATCTAAATCTACAGCATGTTTAAAATAATATATATTTGAATTTAAAAGTTTAAATTGATGATTAGTTCCGAAAACCTCAGAGCAAACTAAATAATAATAAGATTCCATTCAATAAGAATAGAATAATGGATAGATAGACAGACATACATCACAAGACCAGATTTAGTATGCTTGAGGTGTCTCTGGGACTAGTTAATTATATTAGTAATTGGTTTTCAAAAAATTAGTGATTGCGAAAATGAGTTTCCGAAAGCAGGTACAGCGATAGGTCGTTTCACGTGATTTCAGATTCTAATACACAGACAAATTCAGTGGCGGATTCAGGGGGGGCACGGGTGCTTGCCCCCCAAGAGTCAAATATTCCTCACTGAAAAAGAAAGTTCTAAATTAGAGCTGATTTCGGTACTAAAATAGAACCAAATTATGAATTAGTACCAAAATTGGTACTAAATTAATACCTTTCTTTTTACAGTGCTATGAGATAGAAAGAGATAACATTATATTGATTTTTTTGAATGGATGCCCCCCCCAAAATTTAAACTTTATAAACAATTTAAAAATGTGAGTCAATTTTAATAAAAATTCAATTAAATTTGCTAATTTTATGAAATCTTCACATGTTGGTGTCTAAATTTTCAAAATGCAAAATTTTTAATATTACATATTATTTTGCGATGATGAATTAATATTTAAAAAAATTAAAATTATAAATTAATTTCTTTTTTTTAAGTAAATTTTTCATCTTAACCCAATAACATAACATTATTTTAATGTCACTATACTGTTATATCCCAGCTTAAAATCCTCGTACAGGATCCTTAAAGGATCCTCTTGGGATCCTGTACAGGTCCTGCGCAGGATCCCATACAGGATTCCGTACTGGTCCTATAGAGGATCCCGTACGGGATTTTGGGACAGGGTTCCTGTGCAGGTTCCGATGCAGGAATACATTTTTCTGTCCAACATTGATATACGAGCCTAACATATTAAAATATGAAGTCTATGTATGCCAAATGTTGCTTAACATAAAAATTTTTTTAAAAATTTCCTGTACAGGATACTGCAAGTGTTCCTGTACAGGAATCTTTGTAGAAATCTTTGATAACTAAGGTTCCTGCATCGGAACCTGCACAGGAACCCTGTTCCAAAATCCCGTACGGGATCCTTAAAGGATCCTGTACGGGGATTTTAAGCTGGGATGTAATGTCAGTAACATTACAATGTAACATATAGTGACATTACCTGGTAATATTACAGCAATGTCACTGCAATGTTACAGTAATATTACAGCAGTGTCACAGTAATGTTACAAAGAAGATTGCAAATTTCCGTATAATAATATTTTTAAAAGTTTTCTTTGGAACATTATAGTGATATTACAGCGACAATAAAGTAATGTAACGTGCTACTTGGGAATAATAGCAGTGAAGTATTAATTAAAATTAAAAATGTACCTCTATAAATTTATTTAACTAAAAATATTTCTCATTGGTCTTAAAAAATTGTTCGCTAATATATTTAATATTTAAATTAAAATTTAAACAAAAGTATATTTTATCGTTACGCTATTTTTGGGTGAAAGTCTAAAAGTAAATAATTTACATATATTTCTTACAAAAATTTTAAAACCTTGTATTATACCTAAGTAAAATATTAATTCTTCAAAAAAGTATCCTTACGCACGTACATTTTAAAAATAAAATTATTTATTAAATATTTAAAAAATTTCAAATAAAAATTGATTTAATTGGTTGTAAAATAACAATAGAAAGAAACAATTAATGCCTGCTTGCGCGCATATAATATTGCTAGCTACTAATAATTTTAATTGTAATTGAAAAATTAAAAACTATTACATTACCTTACTAAAAAATTAAGAACAGGCGAAGTATTATGCCAGTACTGAATAGTACTAGTAAATATCCAAAAGGATAACGTTTTTCAGTACTGATTTGTCAGTACACTGGAACGCCGGTTTAGCGGACACCGCTTTATTGGATTTTTTTGGTCGTGATTTACGTTTTTTTTTGTCTTGTCTGGTTAAAGATATTGTTCACTTTAGTGGACAACACCCCCCGACAGTCCGCTAAACCGGCGATCGAGTGTAGAACCAGTAAAATTTTGTCATTATTTACTGATTCAGTACGATTAATGCTGGCATGCCGTTACTAATAGTTCAGAACTGGCATTATACAGAATTATTAATCATATCATTAATGACTCATTACGGGTACCACACGGAAAAACTTTTTTTCAAGAGTATTTCCTAAACTTATTCAAGAACTCAGGATATGGAAATAATACAAGAAATGCTACGAAACCATAAATTGAAACATTATTTTAAGCTGTTCAGGGATAACTGTAGTAAATTTCTGGACTACTTGTTGAGTTTTCTTGAAAAAGTCCTGAACTTGTTTAAGAATAGAAAAATGTAAAATTAGCGAAAAAAATTTGCCCGCGTGAGTAGTCGAACCTGAGACCTCGACACTCAAGGTCGCTCCGCCTTATGCCACTCGGCTGCAGGGACGCGTTACGATACTTTAGTTTTAGATCGTTTTAAAGCGTTTAAAGCCAAGTGGCGCTGTATACCTATTGGTTACGCTACGCCTTCTTTCTTAAATAGTTCTAGACTTTTTCAGCGCGCAGTGACTGAAGAACTCAGTCGCAGCGTCAAGAACAATTATTTCCAAGCCATTAGAAAAACACCTGAAAATTCTTTAATGAATATTGAACTTTTCTAAAAGGAGTTCTAAATTTTTCCCATATCCTGAGTTCCTGAATAAATTTAGTAATGACTCTTGAAAAAAGTTTTTCCGTGCAAGGAACTGATGCAATACTGCCCCCTGTTGTCAATAATGGCATATGCCAAATTTTGTTTAGGAAATTATTATTTATTTAATTATAAATTATTAAATTGCCTAATTAGGATAATGACATACAAGACGAACAAATAATTAATAATGACGCATTGCGTGCTGGCAATGGAATGGAAGTTGACTGTAACATGGAGTTTCCTGATGAGAATATGAGTGTGAGTTCTTTTAGCACTGGAAATAATGATAATATTTCCTATAATTCAAACGCTGATGAAGGTGATGACAATGATACATCAGATGATGGTAAGTATCTTTTAAAGCATGCTGCACTGTAAAAAGAAGTATCTCATTTTGATATGTTTTGGTAGTAACTTTTAAAACACTTAAATTGTCTTAATTTAAGACACTAATAATATCTTATTGTGAGATGCTACAAGTATCTCATGCTACTATCTTTTCAAAAGAAAATTTAAAATCTAGTTTCATCGATTGCAAAACTTAATTTAATTCTCTTAATTTCCAATATTTATAGTTAATTACTTTTTTAAAAATGCAAAAATTAAATTTTAGGTTATGTTATCTACGTCGCCACTGCTAACAAGCAAGGCTAAACACATTTTTATATATATTAAGGCTGTTTTCAGCATTCGCCCCAAGTTACCGAAAACAGCCTAAGGTGAATGAACAATTAAAGAGAATTTTCTGAGACAAACTATCCAGAATACATTTATTTAAATTTAATTCAATCATTTTTAACAAATAGCACACGTCTGTGCTATTCTGATTATTAATACAAAACTATTTCTCACTTTTATTGTCACTTTATGTATTTATTTATTTACGTAACTTCAAGTTTCGATGAATCTTTCAAGTTGCAAAAAACTTACCTCAAACATGTAGTAACTTCAGACTAATCTTAAAAAAGACTTTTTGTGTTATAGCCAAACAAACATCTTTCTTTTTAAGGTAGAAAATACATCTTACTTCCTATGGAATTATCAAAAGTATCTTAGTATTCAATAAGATACTTTACTAAACATCTTACTTTGAGATGGAACATGATATTTTTTCAACTTATAATAAGATACCACGTGAGATACTTCTTTTTACAGTGTGTAATAGTACGTATTCGAGAGGAATGTTATACCAAAACTAGGAAAAGTTATTGACAAATATGTGTCGCATATTATTTTTCATAACAAATGCATGGAAACGTAAGGATAACATAAACCACTTGTATCTCAGTAGTTAGATGTGCTGGGGGTCCAAGTAGTTTTTATTATTTATAAATATTTATAAATTATTATTAATTTTGAAAAATGCTGTTATAAATAATTAATAAATATTTATAAACAATAAAAATAATATTATTTTTATCCAATTCCTAGCAAGACACAAACTTGCCAAAATACTTATACAGGGCGGCTACTTTTTTCATAAAAAAATCACGGTCATTTCCCGGTCAGAAATCATTTTTCCCGGTTATAAAGAATAACTGAAAATAAATTATTGCATGAATAATTGAAAAAATTCCCTGATTGTTAGGCAGAACTTTGACTTTTTCTCAAACTCTAAAAATATTTTAGTTTACTCTAAAAATAATTATTGAAAGCCCAAAATATGTTTATAATACATTTTTTGAATATCTTTAACTGTAAAATCATATGGAACTTAAGTAGATTTTTCAAAATAAATATTTAATTATTATCCATTATTTTTCCACATTAATATTATTAATATTAATTTAACATTCTTAAATATAGAAAAAGTTGTTTATGAATAATTGTAGAAAAACGAATTGATGTTAATGCAAAATACGGTTTTTAAAAAATTTATTTTCTAAGAAAAGAAATTTTATTTATTTTTTATTTACATTATTCATTATTTAAAAATTAATTTTTATAAATTTCGTTATCACTTTTGTTCTAATTAATTCAAATTTTTAATAACCCAGGTGCGAATTTTCGGTTGGCCCATAGTTGGGCCAACTTTTACAAGGTCGGTCCAACTTCTCGTGCCAGAGGTTGGGCCAACCATACAGATGATAACGGTTGGCCGTCTAATGGCGACGATGGCTGGCCCGACAAGTCATAAAGAAGTTGGCCCAACTTAAAATGCATATGTTGTGCCAGCTATACATTTCAATGGTTGGTCCAAAAACTGACGCCAAAGTTGGCACGACTTTAAATGCGTAAGTTTGGCCAACTTTAACAGCCAAAGGTAAAAAATTATTAAAAAACTAAATTATTTAAACAATTAACACGTTATTATTAGCAAGAACATCAGATATAACCTTTACCTATTATTATTAAACACAATCTCATACATACATTTTCGAAAATATCTACCGCTTGCTGGGATCGAACCCCTAACCTAACGCGCCGAAGACTTATACACTGACCACTACGCTACGCTCACATGGGAGTCCATACCGTTAAATGTATATTAAAGCTGCAACAGTCGGGCCAACCGCGGCCCAGAGTTAGGCCAGCCGAGAAAGTTTAAGTCATTTAAACTGTTTTTCACAAAGTTTTGCCAACCGTCGGGCCAACCGTGGCCCAGAGTTTGCCCAACCATAAAGTTTGAGTTATTTAAACTGCGTTTTACAGAGTTTTGCCAACCGTCGGGCCAACCGTGGCCCAGAGTTTGGCCAACCTAAATTTGTAAGTCATATGAGATACGTTCCCCATAGTTGTGTCGACCTTTGTCGCCAAAGTTGGCCCGACGGTTGGTTATACTCTGCATGTAATGGTTGGCTTGCAAAGTCGGGCCAACTGTGGGCACTAGTACTTGCCAAAGTTGGGCAAACTCTGGTAACCAAAACTTCGCTTGCCAAAGTTAGGCCAACCGTGGGCCAACCTTCAAACTCTGGCGGCCAACCTAAATTCGCACCTGGGAATTCAAATTTGTTTTATTATAATATACAAAATAAAAATTTTAAATTGATTTATTTTTCACTATTTTATAGGATGTGAAATTTTCTCTCTTTCAAATATTTTCGACGAATTCAACTAAAATTATATTTTGTTTAATTTTGGTAGAAATAGAAAGAATTTAAAATTAAATTTAATATATATATATATTCTTTTTTTAAGTATGTTACCTTGGACAACAAAAGTCATAATTTTCTTATAAATTCTAGAAATTGAATATTTTTATAATACTTTTGATAAAATTTCCTGACAAAATAAAATGATTTTGTAGAAGATCATTTAATTTTTTTAATGAAATATAATTAATAAGTCTTAAAATAACTATTTCTATTTTTTCTCACAAAATAATCAGTGTTTTTAAAAAAAAATTTCTAAAATCCCAGTCAAGATCAAAATTCATTGTCATTTCCCGGTTTTTTACAGTCCAAAAAATTCCCTGCGGCATTTCCCCATTTCCCGGTCCAGCGGCCACCCTGTTATAGCAGTATCATGGTACTGGACAAAATTTTTCACTAAACATAACCTAAAATATTTTAGACGATATGCCTTTTATCTCCACAGAAAAAAAGTTTTGATAATTATTTGAAAATGTGATATACTTTCTAAATCATTTCCATGAAAAGAAAGATACGTTTTTTATGCATGTAGGTATGATTAAAAAAAATTATAACTTGAAGCAACAAAATTTACAAACATTTTACAAATTAAATCAATTTTTAAATGTTTACAATAGTGAAGGCTTGGGATTCCGCATGAATGCTAAGCTTTGATTGCTTAATATTGGTCCAATATTGGCAACTAATATTAAAAAAATTTAATCAAATAGAGGGGAGAGTTGTTAGAGTTGGGCACCGTTTTGACTTTTCTTCATAACTTCCCCTGTAGAACGAATTTCGCGATTTTACGAATATTTTTGGAAAGATCAACTAAAGTGTAATGTTTTTGCTGAACATTGTAAAAAAGTCGGACTAAAAGTTTCAGAGTTATAAACAATTTTTTTAAAAAATGTTTTTAGAGTTGGGACACTGTAGAAAATCAATTAAATATTTAGGTAAATGATTAAAAATGACTTTCAAATGATAGAATGCCACTTGGGAATAAGGAAAGGAACCATGAAATTAAAATAAAATCCCATATTATGCATTTTCATATAACTTTAGATAATTTATTCCTCATGAACGAAATCCAAAAATTCAAAAAAGGTTGTCAAAACTTTTTTTTCACTCTTTCCAATGAAAATGAAGTTTTAAACACCTCTTTAAGTAAAAAAATGAATTTCTGTTGCAAGTATGCTTTGTAATAGTGAAATTTCTCTCATGGCCCAACTCTGACTCACGCGTCGTTTTGCGTCATAAGCGCACAGAACACAAACGCGTGACACAAACACCAAATTACTTTACACATTTTCACATATCATCTTAATGCACAATTTCTGTAAACTTATTTTGTCTTTAGCACATTTCTTCTACTTTTAGTTCTCTTTTTCTGACAACACACCACACCACCACTCTTTTTTTGCTGAACCTATATCACAAAGGGGTACGTTGGTCAAGTATAGGTTCGTATACTTAACTGCGACTCATATGAAAAGATGTCTGACATTAGTAGCGGTGGCTCAAACCTGAACACTGCCCAACCCTGACAACTCTCATCTAATTATTTAATTATGATATTTTATGATTATCTTTTTTTCCTTTTTATACTTTTATAAATAAATATTAAAAATTTGTTATTTAATAGAAAATGAACTTGTAATTTTATTAAAAATGTCATAATTGTAAAAAATTCTATCGTCTAATTAACGTTAAGGCCATGTGGGAAATATTCCTCGAAAAAAGTGGTTCCCCACCTGTCGTCTCACTGCTAAATAAGTTTTTATATCTCGTTCGGATTTATCAGGATAATTAGAGGAATTCGTGCTTATAAAAAATATTCTCGAAATTCGCAAGTAATTTTTGAAAAAAGTATTAAAAAAGAAAGTTGAAAAGTTGCAGTTTTGGCGAAAGTAAAAGACAATATGGCGGCGAGCCTCAAATTATTCCATCAATCGTTAATCAATCCTCAATCGTTAATAAAATAATTTCCTCGCAAAATTATTGTTAAAACGGAGAGCAGCGCGCCTCAGAGAGTCTTCCTCTATCACCCTTCCTAATATGAACACGAATTGTTTTATCTTTTTCTGAATATTTAAACAATTTTTTCAATAATTATTTATCAACATTTTGCAAAATTCCAAGAGCAGCGCGACTCTCAGAGCATTTATCTATATTTACCAAAAAAATCCCGAATCAAAATATTCTTTTCTTTCTAAATAAGACCGCGACCACGAATCCATTTTTTCTTTCACCTGTCCTTAATTCGATGATTGAATTTTTTTGCAGATCTGTCATTTTTAATAAAAAAGCTAGTTTATTTTTGATAAAATACATTTTTATTATTAAAAGTACAAAAATAAAAAATGCTCATAAAATAAATTGCAATAAATCCTCATTAAGGACATTTTATTTATATCATATTTATTGTAACATAGAGTATTTTGATCCTGAAGATGGTCATGATATACTTTCTTCTGCAGAAAGTAATTCAAATTTAAGTGCAGATGACGATGATGATGATAGTGATGATAACGATGATAGTGATGAGAATGATAATGATGAGGATATAGAAAACGATGATTATAATAGCGATAATGATGAGCCTGAAAATCAAAACCTTCCTCTTTATGAAGGTTCCCCACTCACAGTAAAAGAAAGCCTTTTATCTATTCTTGCTGTTGTGTTGCGATTTTCACTCTCAGGAGTTGTTACAGCTGCAATATTAGAATTACTGGCCTTGCACTGCCCTGAACCAAATAATTGTAGAAAAACGTTGTACCAATTTAAAAAATACTTTGAGAAATTACGAAGTCCTCTTACACGACATTTTTACTGCTCCTCGTGTTTACAAAATCACCCAAGAGAATTGCCGCAATGCCCAAACTGTTTAGTGGAAACTAAAAGTACATATTTCTTAACAATTTCCATCATTGATCAAGTTAAAGCTCTCTACAAGCGACAAGGTTTTCACGAAAAATTGCAGTATCGATTTAACAGGGTTAAATTGAATGATGAAAATATAGAAGATATATATGACGGAAGAATTTATAAAGAATTATCGGAAGTTGGAAAATTTTTATCTGATCCAAATAATATTTCGTTTTCTTGGTACACCGATGGTGTCACGGTATTCAAGTCATCTAAATTTTCCTTTTGGCCATTTTATTTGGTAATAAATGAACTCCCATACGACTTGCGATTTAACAAAGAAAATCTGATTCTAGCAGGAATGTGGTTTGGAGAAAGTAAACCTTCAGCTAATCAATTCCTGTTACCCATATATCAAGAAATTTCACCTATAATGGCTGGCATTAATGTGGATACACCTGATGTTGAGAATAGAATTATTAATGTGAAGGGTATGATTATTGCGGGAACATGCGATCTTCCAGCAAAGGCATTGTTTATGAATATGAAACAATACAATGGAGTAAATGGTTGTCAGAAATGTAAAATAAATGGGAGGAGAGAAGGACGTACTCATATTTATCCACATCAAGTAAATCTTCAACTTAGAACTGAAGAAGAGACAATGCGCCAAGCAAAAAGAGCGACACCTAAGAAGCCAGTTTGTGGAGTTAAAGGCCCAACTATTCTAACTTATATGGTTTATAAGTGGATAAGATCAACAGCAATAGATCCAATGCATTGTGTATTTCTCGGAGTGTTCAAATCTCTTCTAATGCTCTGGTTTGACCCTTCTAACGCTGGAGAACGTTACTCTATTTATGATAAAGTTGATAACATTGATATGCTTATCAAAAAAATTAAGCTTCCTCAATTTGTTCAAAGACGACTTCGTTCTATAAAAGAGCATTTAAAGTACTGGAAAGCATCAGAGCTAAAAGTTTTATTTTTCCACGTCTCTCTCTCAGTTCTGGAAGGTGCATTGAAACCCGAGTATTTTGAGCATTTCAAATTAGTTGTTAATGCTATTTATCTCCTTAGTCAACGAAGCATATCAGAAGATATGTTAAATGATGCAGATCGAATGATAATAGAATTCCATGCTAGATATACATTTTTGTATGGTGCTCGCAACATGACGAACAATTTACATTCGATGCGTCATTTTGTCGAAGATATTCGCGAAATTGGTCCTCTATATGTGTATTCTTGTTTCACATATGAAGATATTAATGGCAAATTGAAAAATTTAGTACATGGAAGTAAAGGGGCACAACTTCAAATATATTTTGGTGCATCTTTGTATGTGAACACATACACACTAAACCAAGACGAACTTGCTGAAGGATCTAAAGCGCATGCTTTTTGTAAAAAGTATATTTGTTGCTCTGAAAAATTAAGACTGCAACGTATACAAGAAAATTTGTACGTTGTTGGCGGTTTTTCAAGAATACGAATTCCAAGTGATGTACATCAATTGTTTTTGAATCCTGGAATTCAGGGGGTAAAGTTCGTAGTGTTCAAAAAATTAATGAAGAACAAAATTATATATACGTCCGAAATATACACTAAGGCGAAAGTCACCAATTCCAAATGTGCACAGTATGCTGCAAACAATAACTATAGATTTGGAATTATTCGACTATTTTTAAAAGTGTCAGTTTGTGAATGTCGAGTTAATTGTGATTGTCCAGCAACTTACTATGCTGTTATTAGGAGATATCGAAAGGAACTTGCTTTCCCTACAACAGTGCTTCCTGAAATTGGGTTAAACTTCATTCATCGAGTTTATGAAATTCTAAATCAAATGGACATTGTTAATGTAGACAATTTACAAAACGTGTGTTTCTTTATAAATGTTGAAAAAGAAGGAGCGACATCAACATTTGTTTCACAGCCAGTGAATGTTATTGAAAATGAGTAAAAAAATGAAACTTTGAAATACGCACATATATACATGTCGACATAATTTTAATTTACTAGATTAAATTTTTTTGCTGAATTTAATCGCAATTACAGTTTAATACACTCGCAACAATTTGTGCTGAATCTAGTCTACATTAAAATTATATACACTCGACACAATTTGGAATTAAAAAATTTGGACTGAAATTGATCGCCACTAATATTGGCAGTATTTGACGTGAACTTTGACATTGTCTGAGTAGTTATTAACATCTTTGTTGAATTTAATCACTATTACAGTTCATCATAGTCGCAACAATTTTTGCTGAATCTAGTCTGTACATTAAAATACACTCAACATTATTTGGAATTTGTAGATTTTGACAGAAATAAATCGCCACTAATATTGGCAGTGTTCGACACGAATTTTGTCATTGGCTGAGTAGATTTAAAATTTTTTGGTTGAATTTAATCGCTACTACAGTTGAATATACTCGCCACAATTTTGGCTAAATATTGTTAAAAAATAGAGAGTGTGTTCTGTTGCCAGTATAGAATCAACAAAATTTGAAGATTTTTTCTGAGTAAAATAAAAATGTAAATCATCGTCATCATCAATAATTTTGAAATCATCGACTGGATTATTTTCCAAACATGAAGAATATGAAAAGTATGTATAAAACATTATCCATAAACTATTCCTTTTAAAAATTATCAAAACACTGTAAGTTATTGGATTATCTTATTATTTTCATAAATCTGTGCCCTAAACAAGGTACTTTTGAAGTAATTTTTATGTAATTCTAAATTACAGAATAGTTTTTTTAAAACATTTTTTATGAGTTCATTTTTCTAAATCGTGTCATTTTTAAATTTTGATCACTTCTGCGATTCTTTTTTAAAATTTTTGTCAAAGAACCTACATTTTGTCCAACAAAACTATGTAACTCCGAACATCAGTAAACATTTATTTACTAAGAAAATATATAAAATAGGTTAAAAAATGTTTTTTTTTAATTTTCTAGAAAATTCGTTGTCCTTCCCTTTTAAGTTCTATAAAGATATATTTTAAAAAATGTTAGATTTTTTAAAAAAAGTTACAAAAACAAAAAAAAATTGTAAAATTGGTGAAGAGTGAAAAAATAACACTTCATTTTATAAGAAAAGGATATAAAATTTTTTTCTGAAATCGAAAAGAACATGAAAAATACTTCAGTATTCTTAATTTACAAATTAAAATTCATAAGGTATTATAATTGTGGAGTTAAAAATGCAATAAACTTCTAACCACTTTCTATAGTATTTTATACGTAAATGTGCTAATATTTTAAGAATTTGTTGCTGTCGTGTATCTAATATTCTAATTCAATAGCTTTCAATTTTTCAATGGAAAAGTTTAGAATTACTATCTCTTATAGTTACAACTTTTTAATTGATTTTTACAAAAACAAAGTAAATATAAGTTTTGCGTATTATATAATCCACTTAGTAATTTTTTTGTCCTGTCTGCACAGAAACTGTGTTATTTCGTGCACATGAGGCGGGCGCAAAGTAAATGATTCCCACCCAGAGGTAAGGTGAGCGGGCGCAAAATAAATTCGCGCCCGCTGACATCAAATGAGCGGGCGCAATAGTATATTGTGTGGCAAGGGCGAAAAGTTGTCAATTCCTGACTGAGTTCAAAAATTGCCGCCCGAGCGAAGCGAGGGCGGCAATCGTACGAGGTCTGAATTGACATTTCCGCACGAGTTGCACACGATATTTTTTGTCCAATTGCGCGATAAATAAGACGCATCCGTAAATTCAAAAATGAATATGCACTTATTATTGAATTTGTATGAATTATTTTTATTAAGCTTAAGACAAATCCGAATATTTTTGATAAATTTAACAATAAAATTTTACTTAAAAACTTTATATCTTCTGGAGCACCGATAAAATACTAATTTTGTAATAAGTTAAATAATATATCGTAATATTGAACATTTTAATTACAAATAATCTTAATAAAAACACATTAAATAGTGACGTGATAAAATAACAACAGAATAAGTAATAGAAATTAATAATATAATAATTATTAGTCTTTATTTAATACTTCTAAAGAAGCGGGCGGAAAATAATATACAATATACATGTACGGAAAGTCGAGTTTATCGCGCATGTAGGACAAAAAATACATTTCCGCCCGCTGCCATTATAGAAGCAGGCACAAAATATTTCTTCGCTCATTTGTGCATCCAGTGACCTTAACTTTTAGAAAATGACATCACAAGTCATTTTTAACAATATGAAACAAACAAGCAATTCAACCAAATGTGTGTGCACTTAATAACACACTTTCCATGTAGCAGGACAAAAAATGTTGTTCGCAACACGGGCGCAAAATTGATTGTGTCTCAGGCGAAATTATGGGACAACCTCGGCGACCCTACGCATCCTCGGCTTCGCCTTGGTGCTTCGGGGTCCCCATGGCCTAATCTCGCTTTCGCCAAAATCACTTATTTTGCGCCCTTAATACGAAAATAACTAATTAGAATTTATATCTAAACCAAGGTGGGCCCATAAATACATATTATTAACAAACATTAACAATATGTTTTTATTTATTTATCATCGTTACAGTGGCACCTTTAGTGATTACAAAATTTATATTGTGGATCTTTGTCAACTACTCATATCCTGCCAAAATAACAGTGACCGAAGTCAACAGAACGGGTTGGTGATCATTCTGGCCTGAAAAAGATGTTACCTTCAGTAAAAAGCCATTATAAAGTTATTCACATCTACATCGTCACAGTCAGGATATCATCTTCCACTTAAAACCAGTCTATTACAAAATTATGTTTATTTAATTCAATTTGCTTACAAATTATCAATTCCACGTAAAAATGTTATTGAAAATAGCTTAATTTTAGAAATACTTTATTAGAATTTTATTACATTTAGTATTTTTCGTTTTATCCTTTATTAAAAAACTAGCAAGGCTGAATGTTAAGGTTTTTAAAGTTTAGCCCAATTTTCGACTTGTATATTTTTGTATCAAGTCCGGTATACAAATAATGTAACAATTTTCAACATTACAATTTTTCAATAAATAAACTTAATTAAATTTCCATAAATACATAGATTTGGTGTAATTTAAATAAAAACACTGCATTTCCAGAATATTTTATTTTGAGACTAGCATACAATTTATTTGAATAAAAAATATAACAAGCTTAAAAGACACGTTTTTGAAGTGAAATAGTGTTGGAAGTCCAAAAACCATGGAGGTAAATGGTTTTGGAGGTAAAAAGGCATTAAAATTTAAAGCCAGAGCGTTTCTAGGCCAGAGTCGGTATTGATTTTATTAAAAATATTAAAATTATTATATTATAATATTAAAAATATTATAACATTTTGTGAAAAAATTGCAATGTCCAAAACTCACGGTTTTAATGGTGAAAAGGCTTTGAAAAACGAAGCCACGGTGTTCCCAGGCTTGTTACGGTCTTAATTTAAAACAAGAAATTTTCAAAATTCAAATCTAATTGTTTTGAGGGTGACAAGGCGTTGGAAAATAAAGCCAGGGTGTTCCCAGGCCGGTTACGATCTGAATTTTATGAAAAAATTGCAATGTTCAAAATCCGCGGTTTAAGTGGTGAAAAGGAATTAGACAAATGAAGCCAGGGTGCTCCCAGGCTGTTTACATTTTTTATTTAACACAAAAAACTTTCAAAGATCAAATCCCATTGTTTTGGAGGTAAAATGAAGTTGGAAAACTGAATCCAGGGTGCTCCCAGTCTTGTTCCGGCCTGAATTTTATGAAAAAATTGAAATGTTTGAAAGACATGGGTTTGGTGGTGAAAAGGAGTTGGAAAACTGAAGCCAGCGTACTCCCAGGCTTCTTACGGTATTTATAAAAAAAATTTTCAAAGATCAAGTCTTATTGTTTTGGAGGTTCCTAGGCTTGTTATGGTCTCATTTTATAAAAAATTGCAATTTTCGGAAGCCCCGGTGATAGTGGTGAAAAGGAGTAGGAAATTTGTTGCCAGGGTGCTCCAAGGCTTCTGACGGTATTAATGCAAAAAAAATTTCAAAAATCAAGTGAAAAGGTGAAAAGGAGTTAGAAAACTGAAGCCGGGGTGCTCCCAGGCTATTTACATTCTTTATTCACCACTAAAAGTTTTTGAAGTTTAAATCCCATTGTTTTGGAGATGAAAAGGAGTTTGAAAACTGAAGCCAGGGTGCTCCCAGGCTTGTATCAGTCTTTATTCACCATTAAAATTTTTCAAAGATCAACTCTTATTGTTTTGGAGGTAAGAGGACTTTGAAAATTGCAGCAAGGGTGTTCCCAGGCTTGTTATGGTCTCATTTCTTAAAAAAATTGCAGTATTTGAAAGTCACGGTTTTAGTTGTTAAAAGGAGTTGGAAATTTGAAACCAGGGTGCTCCCAGGCTTGTTTCAGTCTCATTTGATAAAAAATTGCAATTTTTTAAAGCAATGGTTTTAATGGTGAAAAGGAGTTCGAAAAGTGAAGCCAGGGTGTTCCCAGGCTAGTTACATTGTTTTAGAGGTGAAAAGGAGTTGGAAAACTGAAGCCAAGGTGCTCCCAGGCTAGTTACATTCTTTATTCACCACTAAAAGTTTTTGAAGTTCAAATCCCATTGTTTTGGAGGTGAAAAGGAGTTTAAAAACTGAAGCCAGGGTGCTCCCAGGCTTGTTTCAGTCTCATTTGATAAAAAATTGCAATTTTTTAAAGCAATGGTTTTAATGGTGAAAAGGAGTTCGAAAAGTGAAGCCAGGGTGTTCCCAGGTTTTTTACGTTCTTTATTTAACACAAAAAAAATTTCAAAGTTCAATTCCCATTGTTTTGGAGGTGAATAGACTTTGATAATTAAAGCCTGGGTATTCCCAGGTTTAATTCTTTCTTAATTTGATAAAAAAATTTCAGTGTTTGAAAGCCACGGTTTTAGAGATGAAAAGACATTATAAAATAATAAAAAACAATTTTGTGATCCCGTGGTTCAACCAGCCCTGGCTCTACCCTGGTTTATGTTCATGAGCCAGGCTTGAGCCATGAAGAGCTTCCACCCTAGCCTATAGTTTGCGTAGGTTTTCTAAATGCTTGTGCCAACCTTGGCCTTGCCTGTAGCCAGCCTTCTGCGATTTGTTATTCTCTATTTGACCTATAGGTAAAAAATAGGTCTATTTTGACATAAGTTTTGACATATCTTTTTGACCTATAGGTCAAAAAATAGGTCAAATTAGACGTAGACGTTATTTATCCTCTTTTTGACCTATAGTTTGAAAAATAGGTCAATTTTGACATAAGTTTTGACATATCTTTTTGACCTATAGGTCAAAAAATAGGTCAAATTAGACATAGACTTTATTTATCCTCTTTTTGACCTATAGTTTAAAAAATAGGTCAATTTTGACATATGTTTTGACTTATGCTTTTGACCTATAGGTCAAAAAGTATATCAAAGCAAACAAAAATTTTAAAGTAATGTGAGACCGTTACCCAGGCGGAAATTTCCAACCGGCGCGGATCCTAGCCAGTACTGACGCCGGTGTAACTGTACTGGCTCGGAACTGCCTGCCAACCGAATGTGAACGGGCATTCTACCGAATAGTGACTAGGCCAGGAGCGCGCTGGCAACCGGCTCGGAACTGGCATTCCTACCGACCGGGAGAAGCCGTTCCGTGTATAATTCAACCGGCTGGGACCTGGCACGCTACCGACTGCGGATTTTCAATTTAATAGCTGGCATTCTACCGCCTGACAACCGGATCGGATCCAAATGATAATTTTAACAAATATCAATTCAAAAAATAATAATTAATTGCAAAAGATAAAAATACTGATGACAAGTCATTGACAGTTCTCTTTACACATTTTTTTATTTTTTTATACACTTAAACGCAATTTTTCATTACATAGACATTTGAAAAATCCTAACGCTTGAGGGTACGAACCTATGCCTAACCGAATATTTCCGCACCGCAATCTCGCACGCCAACCACTATGCTACGCTCGCATGGGACTCTGAAATCTTAAATACTCTCAAGTGTCACGAGCTGAAATAAAACTTGTAGAATTACTACTTGTCAATGCTACATCTATATTTTTATTATTATATAATACATTAAATAATTGTTTCTCAATATAATAATATTGAACATAATAATATTAATAATTTTAATTAATATCTCAATAGTAATAAATTTATTATTATTGAGATATTATTAATTAACGTGAATATTAATATTAATAATTTATTATTAATTCTCAATAATATTAATACTAATTTATAATATATAATATTAATTAATAATATCTAAATAGTAATAAATTTATATTAATAATATGAATTTATTTATAATAATTATAAAGTAAAAGTGTGAGGCAAATTTTTTTAATTGTTTAATTTGAAAAAAAGTCTCAATAAATAATTACTTAATATATTGATTAAATTTATTTGTTAATTAATCATTATTTTCTAAAATAATGCAATTAATTATTGGAATAGTTATTTAGAACTGACACATTTATTAAAAATAAATTTGATAATCGATAAATTAACCAACGATAAATTTTCAATTATTCGCGAAAGCTAGTTTTTATTTTTCTGTCGCTGAGCAAAAGCGAAGATACCGAATTGCGGGAATGCGACATCAGCCGGTCGCACTAGGCCGCGTCAGCCAATCAGAGCGTCGATCGCTCCCACTGCGCGAGTCTCCCCACTCAACCGCGCCACAGAGCTCGGAGATAGAGCTCTCGTCGTCACTTCTTACCGAGCTGCCTGCCTGCACGGTCGCACCGCTCTCACCCAACGCTACACAGTGTTCCCCATTTAAAATAAATACGCTATCATTTTTGTTCATTTAACTTCCTGTTTTTTTCATAAAATTCATTTTTTCCCCTTAGTACTTTTTCCCATTAATTGACTTTCCTATTTTTATTCAACGCGCTTTTGCCTAATTAGTTTTTTTATTCACTCCGAATTTTCGGAAACTCTTGCGAGGGTCCAAAATTTCCTTTCTTTTTCTACTTTCCTTTTCAAGAATTTTTAGAAACTTCCTGAGGGTCTAAAATTCTTAAACTTCCTTTTCCCAAGTAACACAAACTTCGGAAACTCTCGGAGGGTCCGAGGTTATGTTTTTTCCTTTTCATTCTTTTTTTTCATTCTTTTTTCCTTTGCCACAAAGAAATTACGGTTCCGTGGAAACTCGCCGAGGGTCCCGAAGCTGTCATTCCTTTTCCCGGTGATTTTTTGGAAACTCGCGCAGGGTCCAAAAATTGTTAGTTCTTTTCCAAAAATCAATTTTTTTTTATTTTATTTATTTATTTTTTGTGGGTTTGCGCGTAAATAAATTCTCCCTGTTACGAACGAAAAATAAATTTTATTTATTTTTATTTATTTAGTAATTTATTTATTAATTATTCGCCGGAGGAACCAAGCTGCCAATACCTTAGAAAAAAAAATTTCAAACAGATAATGTTTATTTTTGTGGGTTCGATTGATTTGATCGCCGATAGAAGACGAAACTGCCAATGAATATGATTAAATTCCAAAAAGTATCTTATTTCCTTTGAGATGAAAATTTAACACTTAATATTTGACAGAATGTAAAATTTTAATAAATGATAAGATTCACAATTTAGTATAATTAGCTTTATTTATTAACATCAAAATTGAATTATAATAATGCTTGCTTGATACAATAAGAAAATAATAAATAGGAACGATACATTTGTTATCTTACTTACAGTATACTCTTACACTCTACCGCCTGAAAGATGGAGAGAAGGGAGGATATCTTTGACTCACCGTTCTTCCGACGGGCAAAATGAATGAAAGGTGTACGCTTACGCGTACTATCCACGTCTCGAAACGCGGTATCGGTACCCGTTTAAGTGTAGACGGCGCAGGTACAATCCGCACAACTGGCCGGTTATAAGAACAAGAAATTACTAAATTATTTTAATAATTTCTTACTACATTAAATCACCGAAAGGGACTCGCCGGTTTAAGATTTTTATTTAATTTAACGTCCGCCCAAATAAAACTCAAAAGTCAAAATTTGAAGCCAGCACGCGGACGGGTCTAAAGTAAACTATTATTCGGATTCTACGAATAGCTAATGTGATACAGCGAATAAAAATTTATTTTCAACTTTTATTCGGATTCGACGAAAAGCTAATGTGATACAGCGAACAATAATTTTTTTAACCCTAAAAATTATTATCTGGCTCAACGAAAATCTATCGTGATACAACAGAATATAATAATTTTTGAATTAAAGCAATATCCCGAATTATTATCTGGAGCGGGACTCTGAGTTAGCGCCACTATAATAGCGCGCACTATAATAGCGCTACTATAATAGCGCCACTATAATAGCGCACACTATAATAGCGCTCACTATAATAGTGCTATAGCGCCACTATAATAGTGCTCACTATAATAGCGCTCACTATAATAGTGCCATAGCGCCATTATACTATTATAGTGGCGCTGTTATAGTGCGTGCTATTATAGTGGCGCTAACTCAGAGTCCCGCTCCTGGCTCAACGAAAATCTATCGTGATTCAGCAGAAAAAATTCTAGAACGCCTCGCGAAATTTACTTCCGACTTTTATTTGTTTAGACGAGTAATTACTACCGCACAAACGCGTTATAAAGGATATAGAAGCTACTTTAAGACTGGAGACCAGTGCTTGTGCCCTGGCTTTTATAGAAGCTCAGCTCAATGCAAAATGGAATAGATGAAATGGGGGTTGCTCGGAATTAGGAGTGGCAATACCATATTTGGACATGTAGTGTTGGATTCTGAGAATTTTTCAATAGCACATCTTCCACGACTTTTATTTCTAAGAATAAAATATGAGTTGCAATGTTAAAGAGCAACTATAGCCGTCTTCTTGTCTCTTTCTTTATATGAAATTAACCCTGCACGTGTTAAACTTCATCAAACCTGCTATTCCACAAATTTTTAATTCTAAGAATTAAGTGTGAAAAGCAATCTTAAAGAACAACCATAGCTTCCTTCTGTCTCTTTTCTTTATATGAATACGAGACTAACCCTACACGGGTTAAACTTCATTGCAATGTGATAGTTGGTTTTGAAGATGTAACTTATATTTTTATGTTCCAACACTTCTTTAATTTAAGTATAAAAGGAAGGAAAATAGGGGAAGATTGGTATACATGCATAGTGCATTGCTTCTTAAGAATCTCCAGTTGCGTTGTCAATAAGCATAGATTATGATTGTGTGCGTACAGTACCAGCGTCGCATGACTCAGTGCACCTAGTCGCGAAGAAGAAGAGAAGAAAGAGATAGTAATATGAATTGAATTACGCGAATATCCTCCCCTTTTCACATCTTATATCTTTTTCTTTTCTTTTCAGCAAAATTTTGTATTGATATTTGGCTACTATTTTAATCATTTACTCACTACATATATTACATTAATTGTCGAAATTATTTATTACAAGCCAAATTAATTATAGTCTTGTTTATTAATATTAGAAAAATTAATTATGAAATATGAATAATTATAATTTAATTATAATAAGAATAAGAATAATCAATTATGGCTACTATATATACAATTGATTATTAATAAAATATGCATATTTTATAATAATTAAGAAAGAATAGAAATTATTCTTTCTATTTTTAATTACTTTAGTTGAACGTGTATATATATGTATATATATATATATATATATACATTATGTATCTTCGAGACATCAATGCGTATCGGTTTACTTCTATCGACGCACGTGGCTGCCGGGGACTGTAGTAGTTAAGTGTCTATGTATAAATAAATTTCAACATTGACACTTTCCTACCTTTATATTTAATTAAAAAAATTTTTTTTTAATTTATGAATTGCTGAAATTGTTAACGTTACGATTGTTCGTAACACTCCCAATAAAGAAAACTTCGGAAACTCCCGGAGGGTCCGAGATTTCTTTCTCCCTAAATTACCTTTTTTCACCGAGTTTTCGGAAACTTATTTTTAACAAGGGTCCAAAATTCGCTGATATTGTTAAAGCGCAAAATTGACGATATCAAATTCATAATGTGATTTATGATGTGACAATAAATGACAAGATCCGCAGTCAGATCCGGCCCAGCACCGAGCCAGTACGGACTTAACATATCCGTCATTCTTCCGACGCCGCAGAAGAATAAGATCCGCGGGCGGAAGAAATCCAGTACCGAGCCCGTACTGACAATAGTGGGAAGACGGTTCCGACAGTCGGAGCATAATCTGTACCGCGCCGGTTGCGTTTTCAGATCCGAATCGGTACAGACCGTCGGTACTTGCGGTCTGTACGGGCGCGGATCCCAGCCGGTTGTAAACTCCGACATTCGTCCGACTTTTCCGCCTGGGTATTTATCCTCTTTTTGACCTATAGGTCAAAAAATAGGTAAATTTTGACATAAGTTTTGACGGACCATTTAGGATAGGGCGCCCTTACAGAATCTTGAAACAGCGGCGGCGGCGATATCTTTCTGTATAAAATATAAAATCAGGAGGTTGGCGCGTGATTTTATATTTACTTCTATTTATGGATAATATAAAGATTGTAAAATGCAATCCTATGATATTAGCCAATCTAAAATTTTAAACCTTTGTCATGAATTTTGTAGTACCATAACAGCCTGCAAGTAAAAAAAATGTTTTTGGCATATGCTTACGTCCTATTTGGCGCTCTAATTTGAGGGGGCAAGCTCTGACCTGTAGGTAAAACATAGATCAAATGTTGACGTAATGTGATGGTTCACATTAAGGCCCCTTTAAACATGTATTTTTATCCGTTATTTATCCTCTTTTTGACCTATAGATAATTAGGTCAAATTAGACAAAGATTTTGACGTAATGTGGGTCCGTTATTTATCCTTTTTTTGACCTATAGGTCAAAAAATAGGTCAATTTTGACATAGGTTTTGACGTAATGTGAAGCCGTTATTTATCCTCTTTTTGACCTATTGTTAAAAAAATATGTCAATTTTGACATAAGTTTTGACGGCCCTTACTATAAGGAGCCCATAGAAATCCTGACTCTGCGGGGGCGGCGAAATGTTTTTATATAATAGGGAGAGATTTATATATGAAAAAGTGAGAATTGAATGTTTAAACTTTGAAAAAATGAATTTTCTCCTAAACAGAGCTAAAACCGGGTTTAGAGCGCTCCGGTGAGCAGAAACCTCTTTTTTCAATGTTTAAACATTGTAGTCCCACTTTTTCATATATATGTCCTTTTAGGAAAAAATCTCAGCTTTCGTTTAAAAAAAATCGTACCTTTCCCTTCCAAAAATTAAATTTTATTATTAATTTTGATTTTTTTGTGCCAAAAAAATTTTTTTATCTCTTATTTTCAATCGACAGAGCATGAAAAACCCGTTTCAAAATGTACTTTGCCAAATTTTTATGTTTAATAGTTTAAGAGTAAAAAATTATAGAAGTAAGCATTACACTGTAAGATCCCTGGATGACTTGACATGGAATGCCTCATATATAGAATAACTTTATAGAACATTCTATCAAATATTTTATAGAATATAACTGAATATTTCTTAACTTCTACACAAATTTTATTAATTATTTCCAGTCAAATTCTAAAGAATATTCTATAGAATGCACTACAGTAAAAAGAGAGAATTTTTTAAGTGAGAATGAGAGAGAAAGTGAGAATTTTTTAAATGAAAGTGACAGTGAGAATAAAAAGTGCAAATTTTTTGAGTGAAAGTAAGGGTAAGAAGTGTGAATTTTTTAGGTAAAAGTGACAGTAAAAATTGAGAATTTTTTAAAGTAAAAGTGAAAATGAGAATTTTTTAGTGAAAGTGAGAGTGAAAGTGAGAATTTTTGATTGAAAGTGAGTGAAAAATTTTTTAAGTGAAAGTAAGAGTAAAAAGTGAGAAATTTTGAGTGAAAGTGAGAGTGAGAGTAAAAAGTGAAAGTTAGAATTTTTTGAGTGAGACTGAAAGTGAGAGTGAAAGTTAAAGTGAAAGTGAGAATTTTTTGAGTAAAATTAAAGTGAAAAGTGAGAATTTTTGGAGTGAGAGTGAAAAGTGAATGTGAGAATTTTTTTAATGAAAGTGAGAGTGAAAAGTGAAAGTGAGAATTTTTTGAGTGAGAGTCAAAGTGAGAGTGAAAGTAAAAGTGAGAGTGATAGTAAAAGTTAAAGTGAAAAGTGAAAGTGGGAATTTTTGGAGTGGAAGTGAAAGTGAAAGTGAGATTTTTTTTTAGTGAAAGTGAGAATAAAAAGTGAAAGTGAGAATTTTTGGAGTGAGAGTTAAAGTGAAAGTGAGAGTGAAAAGTAAAAGTGAGAATTTTTTTAGTGAGAGTGAAAGTGAAAGTTACGTGAACGCACCCCTGGTGTCACACTTCATATATTAACTTTCCATTCACTTTTCATAAGCAGGTATAGGTTAGCGGATGCGGCGTCGACTTTGCAGCCTGAGGGTCCGGAGTTCAATTCCTCATGTCTTTAGATTTTTCGTTAACAATTGAACCGCCGGCGACCAAAAGGGCATACGCATGACTTTCGTTGGCCCCGCGTACAGCGATTCTACGGCTGCGCGAGGATTTTTTTTTAGTGAAAGTGAGAGTAAAAAGTGAAAGTGAGAATTTTTGGAGTGAGAGTTAAAGTGAAAGTGAGAGTGAAAAGTAAAAGTGAGAATTTTTTTAGTGAGAGTGAAAGTGAAAGTTACGTGAACGCACCCCTGGTGTCACACTTCATATATTAACTTTCCATTCACTTTTCATAAGCAGGTATAGGTTAGCGGATGCGGCGTCGACTTTGCAGCCTGAGGGTCCGGAGTTCAATTCCTCATGTCTTTAGATTTTTCGTTAACAATTAATAATAATAATTCATATGTTTCAGCATTCTATTTAGTGCTTACAATTAACTTAATTAATAAACAATATTGTTTATCGATTAATATATGTAAAAATGTATTGTTAATAAAATATACTAATCTGACACCGTGCCAGCATAAAGCCGGCAGAAAAGTAACAAAATAATTTTTTTTTACTACCGGCCCGGTATCGAGCCGGTGGTTTACCGGCACCAGGGCGGATATTTCCCGGGTTATCATTGTTGACTGGATCGGCTCCGGGCCGGCGGTAATGCCGGTCTCATGCCGGCACCGGCAAGTCCGCCCTTGGTACCGACCCGGTACCAAGCCGGTCGTTGATTTCTGCCTGGGCCTTTGAAAGTGGATACTCGGGGGTTTTTGGGAATGCTGAAGATGTTTTGCACGTAAACGTAGATTTTAAAGTCTAATTAAATAATCAAAACATTAAAATAGTCAAACATTTTTTGCAGAAGTATAATTTGCACAAATGGCACTATAAGAATGTTTTAATATTACTGCTGTCATTAGAGCAATTTATACATTTTTACATTGTTTCTCATTTGCTGCCTTTGGGATTACCAATTTCCTTTTTTTCTAACTAATTTTTAAAAAATCGGACAAGTGCGAGTTGCACTCGCACTAAGATCGAGGGTTCCGTACACAAATTTTCAAACAAAATTTTTTTAAAATTATTTTAACAATTCTTTTAAAATTAAAAACAAATTAAACAAAATGGTAATATACTATAATAAGATAAGAATAAATATTTTTATTATTTTATTTTATTAATAAATTTTTATATTTCTCTGTAATTATACTTATGTTCACCAATCAGGTTCGCTATAATTTTCCTGTAATCTGCACTTAAAACTAAAGATTTTTGCTTAATTTCAGCTCACCGGTTCTAAATTGTAGAAGTTAAGGGGGGGGACAGGGTCATTTTTTGCAATTTTTTCAAAAAAATTTAATTTCTTTCCCTTCTATTTCGCAAATATGTAGGTCAATCGTGTTCGCTATATTTTTCCTGTAATCTGCACTTAAAACTGAAGATTTTTGCTGAATTTCAGCTCACCGGTTCTAAATTGTAGAAATTAAGGGGGGGGACAGGGTCATTTTTTGCAATTTTTTCAAAAAAATTTAATTTCTTTCCCTTCTATTTCGCAAATATGTAGGCCAATCGTGTTCGCTATATTTTTCCTGTAATCTGCACGTAAAACTGAAGATACCTGCTAAATTTCAGCTCACCAGGTTCAGATTTGTAGAAGTTAAGGGAGAGACAGGGTCATTTTTTGCACTTTTTTCAAAAAAATTTAATATCTTTCCCTTCTATTTCGCAAATATGTAGACCAATCGTGTTCGCTATATTTTTCCTGTAATCTGCACTTAAAACTAAAGATCACTGCTGAATTTCAGCTCACCAGGTTTAGATTTGAAGAAGTTAAGGGGGGGGACAGGGTCATTTTTTGCAATTTTTTAAAAAAAATTTAATTTCTTTCCCTTCTATTTCGCAAATATGTAGGCTAATCGTGTTCGCTATATTTTTCCTGTAATCTGCACTCAAAACTAAAGATCCCTATCCAATTTCAGCTCACCAGGTTCAGATTTGTAGAAGTTAAGGGGGGGGACAGGGTCATTTTTTGCAATTTTTTCAAAAAAATTTACTTTCTTTCCCTTCTATTTCGCAAATATGTAGGCTAATCGTGTTCGCTATATTTTTCCTGTAATCTGCACTCAAAACTAAAGATCCCTATCCAATTTCAGCTCACCAGGTTCAGATTTGTAGAAGTTAAGGGGGGGGACAGGGTCATTTTTTGCACTTTTTTCAAAAAAATTCAATTTCTTTCCCTTCTATTTCGCAAATATATAGGTCAATCGTGTTCGTTATATTTTTACTGTAATCTGCACGTAAAACTGAAGATCCCTGCTGAATTTCAGCTCACCAGGTTCAGATTTGTAGAAGTTAAGGGGGGGACAGGGTCATTTTTTGCAATTTTTTCAAAAAAATTTAATTTCTTTCCCTTCAATTTCGCAAATATGTAGGTCAATCGTGTTCGCTATATTTCTCCTGTAATCTGCACTTAAAATTAAGATCCCTACTGAATTTCTGCTCACCAGGTTCAGATTTGAAGAAGTTAAGGGGGGGGGACAGGGTCATTTTTTGCAATTTTTTCAAAAAAATTTAATTTCTTTCCCTTCTATTTCGCAAATATGTAGGCCAATCGTGTTCGCTATATTTTTCCTGTAACCTGCACTTAAAACTGAAGATTTTTGCTGAATTTCAGCTCACCGGTTCTAAATTGTAGAAATTAAGGGGGGGACAGGGTCATTTTTTGCAATTTTTTCAAAAAAATTTAATTTCTTTCCCTTCTATTTCGCAAATATGTAGGCCAATCATGTTCGCTATATTTTTCCTGTAATCTGCACTTAAAACTAAAGATCTCTACCGAATTTCAGCTCACCAGGTTCAGATTTGAAGAAGTTAAGGGGGGGGACAGGGTCATTTTTTGCAATTTTTTCAAAAAAATTTAATTTCTTTCCCTTCTATTTCGCAAATATGTAGGCTAATCAGGTTCGCTATAATTTTCCTGTAATCTGCACTTAAAACTGAAGAATTTTTTTGAATTTCAGCTCACCGGTTCTGAATTGTAGAAGTTAAGGGGGGGGGGACAGGGTCATTTTTTGCAATTTTTTTCAAAAAATTTAATTTCTTTCCCTTCTATTTCGCAAATATGTAGGTCAATCGTGTTCGCTATATTTTTCCTGTAATCTGCACTTAAAACTGAAGATTTTTGCTGAATTTCAGCTCACCGGTTCTAAATTGTAGAAATTAAGGGGGGGGACAGGGTCATTTTTTGCAATTTTTTTCAAAAAATTTAATTTCTTTCCCTTCTATTTCGCAAATATGTAGGCCAATCGTGTTCGCTATATTTTTCCTGTAATCTGCACTTAAAACTAAAGATCCCTACCGAATTTCTGCTCACCAGGTTCAGATTTGAAGAAGTTAAGGGGGGGACTGGGTCATTTTTTGCAATTTTTTCAAAAAAATTTAATTTCTTTCCCTTCTATTTCGCAAATATGTAGGCTAATCAGGTTCGCTATAATTTTCCTGTAATCTGCACTTAAAACTGAAGAATTTTTTTGAATTTCAGCTCACCGGTTCTGAATTGTAGAAGTTAAGGGGGGGGACAGGGTCATTTTTTGCAATTTTTTTCAAAAAATTTAATTTCCTTTCCTTCTATTTCGCAAATATGTAGGCCAATCGTGTTCGCTATATTTTTCCTGTAATCTGCACTTAAAACTAAAGATCCCTACCGAATTTCTGCTCACCAGGTTCAGATTTGAAGAAGTTAAGAAGGGGACTGGGTCATTTTTTGCAATTTTTCAAAAAAAATTTAATTTCTTTCCCTTCTATTTCGCAAATATGTAGGTCAATCGTGTTCGCTATATTTCTCCTGTAATCTGCACTAAAAATTAAGATCCCTACCGAATTTCAGCTCACCAGGTTCAGATTTGAAGAAGTTAAGGGGGGGGACAGGGTCATTTTTTGCAATTTTTTCAAAAAAATTTAATTTCTTTCCCTTCTAATTCGCAAATATGTAGGCTAATCGTGTTCGCTATATTTTTCCTGTAATCTGCACTTCAAACTAAAGATCTCTACCGAATTTCAGCTCACCAGGTTCAGATTTGAAGAAGTTAAGGGGGGGGACAGGGTCATTTTTTGCAATTTTTTTCAAAAAATTTAATTTCTTTCCCTTCTATTTCGCAAATATGTAGGCTAATCAGGTTCGCTATAATTTTCCTGTAATCTGCACTTAAAACTGAAGAATTTTTTTGAATTTCAGCTCACCGGTTCTGAATTGTAGAAGTTAAGGGGGGGGACAGGGTCATTTTTTGCAATTTTTTTCAAAAAATTTAATTTCTTTCCCTTCTATTTCGCAAATATGTAGGTCAATCGTGTTCGCTATATTTCTCCTGTAATCTGCACTTAAAATTAAGATCCCTACCGAATTTCAGCTCACCGGGTTCAGATTTGAAGAAGTTAAGGGGGGGACTGGGTCATTTTTTGCAATTTTTTCAAAAAAATTTAATTTCTTTCCCTTCTATTTCGCAAATATGTAGGCTACTCGTGTTCGCTATATTTCTCCTGTAATCTGCACTTAAAATTAAGATCCCTACCGAATTTCTGCTCACCAGGTTCAGATTTGAAGAAGTTAAGGGGGGGGACAGGGTCATTTTTTGCAATTTTTTCAAAAAAATTTAATTTCTTTCCCTTCTATTTCGCAAATATGTAGGCTAATCAGGTTCGCTATAATTTTCCTGTAATCTGCACTTAAAACTGAAGAATTTTTTTGAATTCAGCTCACCGGTTCTGAATTGTAGAAGTTAAGGGGGGGGACAGGGTCATTTTTTGCAATTTTTTTCAAAAAATTTAATTTCCTTTCCTTCTATTTCGCAAATATGTAGGCCAATCGTGTTCGCTATATTTTTCCTGTAATCTGCACTTAAAACTAAAGATCCCTACCGAATTTCTGCTCACCAGGTTCAGATTTGAAGAAGTTAAGGGGGGGACTGGGTCATTTTTTGCAATTTTTTCAAAAAAAATTTAATTTCTTTCCCTTCTATTTCGCAAATATGTAGGTCAATCGTGTTCGCTATATTTCTCCTGTAATCTGCACTAAAAATTAAGATCCCTACCGAATTTCAGCTCACCAGGTTTAGATTTGAAGAAGTTAAGGGGGGGGACAGGGTCATTTTTTGCAATTTTTTCAAAAAAATTTAATTTCTTTCCCTTCTAATTCGCAAATATGTAGGCTAATCGTGTTCGCTATATTTTTCCTGTAATCTGCACTTCAAACTAAAGATCTCTACCGAATTTCAGCTCACCAGGTTCAGATTTGAAGAAGTTAAGGGGGGGGACAGGGTCATTTTTTGCAATTTTTTCAAAAAAATTTAATTTCTTTCCCTTCTATTTCGCAAATATGTAGGCTAATCAGGTTCGCTATAATTTTCCTGTAATCTGCACTTAAAACTGAAGAATTTTTTTGAATTTCGGCTCACCGGTTCTGAATTGTAGAAGTTAAGGGGGGGGGACAGGGTCATTTTTTGCAATTTTTTTCAAAAAATTTAATTTCTTTCCCTTCTATTTCGCAAATATGTAGGTCAATCGTGTTCGCTATATTTCTCCTGTAATCTGCACTTAAAATTAAGATCCCTACCGAATTTCAGCTCACCGGGTTCAGATTTGAAGAAGTTAAGGGGGGGACTGGGTCATTTTTTGCAATTTTTTCAAAAAAATTTAATTTCTTTCCCTTCTATTTCGCAAATATGTAGGCTACTCGTGTTCGCTATATTTCTCCTGTAATCTGCACTTAAAATTAAGATCCCTACCGAATTTCTGCTCACCAGGTTCAGATTTGAAGAAGTTAAGGGGGGGGACAGGGTCATTTTTTGCAATTTTTTCAAAAAAATTTAATTTCTTTCCCTTCTATTTCGCAAATATGTAGGCCAATCGTGTTCGCTATATTTCTCCTGTAATCTGCACTAAAAATTAAGATCCCTACCGAATTTCAGCTCACCAGGTTCAGATTTGTGGAAGTTAAGGGGGGGACAGGGTCATTTTTTGCAATTTTTTCAAAAAAATTTAATTTCTTTCCCTTCTTTTTCGCAAATATGTAGATACATCTTGTTCGCTATATTTTTCCTGTAATCTGCACTTAAAACTGAAGATCCCTACCGAGTTTCAACTTACCAGGTTCAGATTTGTAGAAGTTAAGGGGGGGACTGGGTCATTTTTTGCAATTTTTTCAAAAAAATTTAATTTCTTTCCCTTCTATTTCGCAAATATGTAGGCTAATCAGGTTCGCTATAATTTTCCTGTAATCTGCACTTAAAACTGAAGAATTTTTTTGAATTTCAGCTCACCGGTTCTGAATTGTAGAAGTTAAGGGGGGGGACTGGGTCATTTTTTGCAATTTTTTTCAAAAAATTTAATTTCCTTTCCTTCTATTTCGCAAATATGTAGGCCAATCGTGTTCGCTATATTTTTCCTGTAATCTGCACTTAAAACTAAAGATCCCTACCGAATTTCTGCTCACCAGGTTCAGATTTGAAGAAGTTAAGAAGGGGACTGGGTCATTTTTTGCAATTTTTCAAAAAAAATTTAATTTCTTTCCCTTCTATTTCGCAAATATGTAGGTCAATCGTGTTCGCTATATTTCTCCTGTAATCTGCACTAAAAATTAAGATCCCTACCGAATTTCAGCTCACCAGGTTCAGATTTGAAGAAGTTAAGGGGGGGGACAGGGTCATTTTTTGCAATTTTTTCAAAAAAATTTAATTTCTTTCCCTTCTAATTCGCAAATATGTAGGCTAATCGTGTTCGCTATATTTTTCCTGTAATCTGCACTTCAAACTAAAGATCTCTACCGAATTTCAGCTCACCAGGTTCAGATTTGAAGAAGTTAAGGGGGGGGACAGGGTCATTTTTTGCAATTTTTTCAAAAAAATTTAATTTCTTTCCCTTCTATTTCGCAAATATGTAGGCTAATCAGGTTCGCTATAATTTTCCTGTAATCTGCACTTAAAACTGAAGAATTTTTTTGAATTTCAGCTCACCGGTTCTGAATTGTAGAAGTTAAGGGGGGGGGGGCAGGGTCATTTTTTGCAATTTTTTTCAAAAAATTTAATTTCTTTCCCTTCTATTTCGCAAATATGTAGGCCAATCGTGTTCGCTATATTTTTCCTGTAATCTGCACTTAAAACTAAAGATCCCTACCGAATTTCTGCTCACCAGGTTCAGATTTGAAGAAGTTAAGAAGGGGACTGGGTCATTTTTTGCAATTTTTCAAAAAAAATTTAATTTCTTTCCCTTCTATTTCGCAAATATGTAGGTCAATCGTGTTCGCTATATTTCTCCTGTAATCTGCACTAAAAATTAAGATCCCTACCGAATTTCAGCTCACCAGGTTCAGATTTGAAGAAGTTAAGGGGGGGGACAGGGTCATTTTTTGCAATTTTTTCAAAAAAATTTAATTTCTTTCCCTTCTAATTCGCAAATATGTAGGCTAATCGTGTTCGCTATATTTTTCCTGTAATCTGCACTTCAAACTAAAGATCTCTACCGAATTTCAGCTCACCAGGTTCAGATTTGAAGAAGTTAAGGGGGGGGACAGGGTCATTTTTTGCAATTTTTTCAAAAAAATTTAATTTCTTTCCCTTCTATTTCGCAAATATGTAGGCTAATCAGGTTCGCTATAATTTTCCTGTAATCTGCACTTAAAACTGAAGAATTTTTTTGAATTTCAGCTCACCGGTTCTGAATTGTAGAAGTTAAGGGGGGGGGGGGCAGGGTCATTTTTTGCAATTTTTTTCAAAAAATTTAATTTCTTTCCCTTCTATTTCGCAAATATGTAGGTCAATCGTGTTCGCTATATTTCTCCTGTAATCTGCACTTAAAATTAAGATCCCTACCGAATTTCAGCTCACCGGGTTCAGATTTGAAGAAGTTAAGGGGGGGACTGGGTCATTTTTTGCAATTTTTTCAAAAAAATTTAATTTCTTTCCCTTCTATTTCGCAAATATGTAGGCTACTCGTGTTCGCTATATTTCTCCTGTAATCTGCACTTAAAATTAAGATCCCTACCGAATTTCTGCTCACCAGGTTCAGATTTGAAGAAGTTAAGGGGGGGGACAGGGTCATTTTTTGCAATTTTTTCAAAAAAATTTAATTTCTTTCCCTTCTATTTCGCAAATATGTAGGCTAATCAGGTTCGCTATAATTTTCCTGTAATCTGCACTTAAAACTGAAGATTTTTGTTGAATTTCAGCTCACCGGTTCTGAATTGTAGAAGTTAAGGGGGGGGACAGGGTCATTTTTTGCAATTTTTTCAAAATAATTTAATTTCTTTCCCTTCTATTTCGCAAATATGTAGGCCAATCAGGTTCGCTATAATATTCCTGTAATCTGCACTTAAAATTAAGATCCCTACCGAATTTCAGCTCACCAGGTTCAGATTTGTAGAAGTTAAGGGAGGGACAGGGTCATTTTTTGCACTTTTTTCAAAAAAATTTAATTTCTTTCCCTTCTATTTCGCAAATATGTAGGCCAATCGTGTTCGCTATATTTTTCCTGTAATCTGCACTTAAAACTGAAGATCACTGCTGAATTTCAGCTCACCAGGTTCAGATTTGTAGAAGTTAAGGGGGGGGCAGTGTCATTTTTTGCAATTTTTTCAAAAAAATTTAATTTCTTTCCCTTCTATTTCGCAAAAATGTAGGTCAATCGTGTTCGCTATATTTCTCCTGTAATCTGCACTTAAAATTAAGATCCCTACCGAATTTCTGCTCACCAGGTTCAGATTTGAAGAAGTTAAGGGGGGGGACAGGGTCATTTTTTGCACTTTTTTCAAAAAAATTTTATTTCTTTCCCTTCTATTTTGCAAATATGTAGGCCAATCGTGTTCGCTATATTTCTCCTGTAATCTGCACTAAAAATTAAGATCCCTACCGAATTTCAGCTCACCAGGTTCAGATTTGTGGAAGTTAAGGGGGGGACAGGGTCATTTTTTGCAATTTTTTCAAAAAAATTTAATTTCTTTCCCTTCTTTTTCGCAAATATGTAGATACATCTTGTTCGCTATATTTTTCCTGTAATCTGCACGTAAAACTGAAGATCCCTGCTGAATTTCAGCTCACCAGGTTCAGATTTGTAGAAGTTAAGGGGGGGACAGGGTCATTTTTTGCAATTTTTTCAAAAAAATTTAATTTCTTTTCCTTCTATTTCGCAAATATGTAGATACTTTGTGTTCGCTATATTTTTCCTGTAATCTGCACTTAAAACTAAAGATCCCTGCCGAATTTCAGCTCACCAGGTTCAGATTTGTAGAAGTTAAGAGGGGGGACAGCGTCATTTTTTGCAATTTTTTCAAAAAAATTTAATTTCTTTTCCTTCTATTTCGCAAATATGTAGATTCTTCGTGTTCGCTATATTTTTCCTGTAATCTGCACTTAAAACTAAAGATCCCTGCCGAATTTCAGCTCACCAGGTTCAGATTTGTAGAAGTTAAGGGGGGGGACAGCGTCATTTTTTGCAATTTTTTCAAAAAAATTCAATTTCTTTCCCTTCTTTTTCGCAAATATGTAGGCCAATCGGGTTCGCCATATTTTTCCTGTAATCTGCACTTAAAACTGAAGATCCCTACCGAGTTTCAGCTTACCAGGTTCAGATTTGTAGAAGTTAAGGGGGGGACAGGGTAATTTTTTGCAATTTTTTTAAAAAAATTTAATTTCTTTTCCTTCTATTTCGCAAATATGTAGATACTTTGTGTTCGCTATGTTTTTCCTGTAATCTGCACTTAAAACTAAAGATCCCTACCGAGTTTCAGCTCACCAGGTTTAGATTTGTAGAAGTTAAGGGGGGGACAGGGTCATTTTTTGCAATTTTTTCAAAAAAATTTAATTTCTTTCCCTTCTATTTCGCAAATATGTAGATACATCGTGTTCGCAATATTTTTCCTGTAATCTGCACTTAAAACTAAAGATCCCTACCGAATTTCAGCTCACCAGGTTCAGATTTGTAGAAGTTAAGGGGGGGACAGGGTCATTTTTTGCAATTTTTTTAAAAAAATTTAATTTCTTTTCCTTCTATTTCGCAAATATGTAGATACTTTGTGTTCGCTATGTTTTTCCTGTAATCTGCACTTAAAACTAAAGATCCCTGCCGAATTTCAGCTCACCAGGTTCAGATTTGTAGAAGTTAAGTGGGGGACAGGGTAATTTTTTGCAATTTTTTTAAAAAAATTTAATTTCTTTTCCTTCTATTTCGCAAATATGTAGATACTTTGTGTTCGCTATGTTTTTCCTGTAATCTGCACTTAAAACTAAAGATCCCTACCGAATTTCAGCTCACCAGGTTCAGATTTGTAGAAGTTAAGGGGGGACAGGGTCATTTTTTGCAATTTTTTAAAAAAAATTTAATTTCTTTTGCTTCTATTTCGCAAATGTGTAGGTCAATCGTGTTCGCTATATTTTTCCTGTAATCTGCACTTAAAACTAAAGATCCCCACCGAATTTCAGCTCACCAGGTTCAGATTTGTAGAAGTTAAGGGGGGACAGGGTCATTTTTTGCAATTTTTTAAAAAAAATTTAATTTCTTTTCCTTCTATTTCGCAAATATGTAGATACTTTGTGTTCGCTATGTTTTTCCTGTAAGCTGCACTTAAAACTAAAGATCCCTACCGAATATCAGCTCACCAGGTTCAGATTTGTAGAAGTTAAGGGGGGACAGGGTCATTTTTTGCAATTTTTTCAAAAAAATTTAATTTCTTTCCCTTCTATTTCGCAAATATGTAGATACATCGTGTTCGCAATATTTTTCCTGTAATCTGCACTTAAAACTAAAGATCCCTACCGAATTTCAGCTCACCAGGTTCAGATTTGTAGAAGTTAAGGGGGGGACAGGGTCATTTTTTGCAATTTTTTTAAAAAAATTTAATTTCTTTTCCTTCTATTTCGCAAATATGTAGATACTTTGTGTTCGCTATGTTTTTCCTGTAATCTGCACTTAAAACTAAAGATCCCTGCCGAATTTCAGCTCACCAGGTTCAGATTTGTAGAAGTTAAGTGGGGGACAGGGTAATTTTTTGCAATTTTTTTAAAAAAATTTAATTTCTTTTCCTTCTATTTCGCAAATATGTAGATACTTTGTGTTCGCTATGTTTTTCCTGTAATCTGCACTTAAAACTAAAGATCCCTACCGAATTTCAGCTCACCAGGTTCAGATTTGTAGAAGTTAAGGGGGGACAGGGTCATTTTTTGCAATTTTTTAAAAAAAATTTAATTTCTTTTGCTTCTATTTCGCAAATGTGTAGGTCAATCGTGTTCGCTATATTTTTTCTGTAATCTGCACTTAAAACTAAAGATCCCTACCGAATTTCAGCTCACCAGGTTCAGATTTGTAGAAGTTAAGGGGGGGACAGGGTAATTTTTTGCAATTTTTTTAAAAAAATTTAATTTCTTTTCCTTCTATTTCGCAAATATGTAGATACTTTGTGTTCGCTATGTTTTTCCTGTAATCTGCACTTAAAACTAAAGATCCCTACCGAATTTCAGCTCACCAGGTTCAGATTTGTAGAAGTTAAGGGGGGACAGGGTCATTTTTTGCAATTTTTTAAAAAAAATTTAATTTCTTTTCCTTCTATTTCGCAAATATGTAGATACTTTGTGTTCGCTATGTTTTTCCTGTAAGCTGCACTTAAAACTAAAGATCCCTACCGAATTTCAGCTCACCAGGTTTAGATTTGTAGAAGTTAAGGGGGGGGACAGGGTCATTTTTTGCAATTTTTTCAAAACAATTTAATTTCATTTCCTTCTATTTTGCAAATATGTAGGCCAATCGTGTTCGCTTTATTTTTCCTGTAATCTGCACTTAAAACTAAAGATCCCTACCGAATTTCAGCTCACCAGCTTCAGATTTGTAGAAGTTAAGGGGGGACAGGGTCATTTTTTGCAATTTTTTCAAAAAAATTTAATTTCTTTCCCTTCTATTTCGCAAATATGTAGATACATCGTGTTCGCTATATTTTTCCTGTAATCTGCACTTAAAACTAAAGATCCCTACCGAATTTCAGCTCACCAGGTTCAGATTTGTAGAAGTTAAGGGGGGGACAGGGTCATTTTTTGCAATTTTTTCAAAAAAATTTAATTTCTTTCCCTTCTATTTCGCAAATATGTAGGTCAATCGTGTTCGCTATATTTTTCCTGTAATC
This sequence comes from Leptopilina drosophilae, assembly GCA_032873175.1. Classification (NCBI taxonomy): domain Eukaryota; kingdom Metazoa; phylum Arthropoda; class Insecta; order Hymenoptera; family Figitidae; genus Leptopilina; species Leptopilina drosophilae. The sequence continues at coordinate 40,763,131 of CM065479.1, forward strand.
TGCACTTAAAACTAAAGATCCCTACCGAATTTCAGCTCATCAGGTTCAGATTTGTAGAAGTTAAGGGAGGGGGACAGGGTCATTTTTTGCAATTTTTTCAAAAAAATTTAATTTCTTTCCATTCTATTTCGCAAATATGTAGGTCAATCGTGTTCGCTATATTTTTCCTGTAATCTGCACGTAAAACTGAAGATCCCTGCTGAATTTCAGCTCACCAGGTTTAGATTTGTAGAAGTTAAGGGGGGGACAGGGTCATTTTTTGCAATTTTTTCAAAAAAATTTAATTTCTTTCCCTTCTATTTCGCAAATATGTAGATACATCGTGTTCGCTATATTTTTCCTGTAATCTGCACTTAAAACTAAAGATCTCTACCGAATTTCAGCTCACCAGGTTCAGATTTGAAGAAGTTAATGGGGGGACAGGGTCATTTTTTGCAATTTTTTCAAAAAAATTTAATTTCTTTTCCTTCTATTTCGCAAATATGTAGATACTTTGTGTTCGCTATGTTTTTCCTGTAAGCTGCACTTAAAACTAAAGATCCCTACCGAATTTCAGATCACCAGGTTCAGATTTGTAGAAGTTAAGGGGGGGACAGGGTCATTTTTTGCAATTTTTTTAAAAAAATTTAATTTCTTTTCCTTCTATTTCGCAAATATGTAGATACTTTGTGTTCGCTATGTTTTTCCTGTAATCTGCACTTAAAACTAAAGATCCCTACCGAATTTCAGCTCACCAGGTTCAGATTTGTAGAAGTTAAGGGGGGGACAGCGTCATTTTTTGCAATTTTTTCAAAAAAATTTAATTTCTTTCCCTTCTATTTCGCAAATATGTAGGTCAATCGTGTTCGCTATATTTTTCCTGTAATCTGCACTTAAAACTAAAGATCCCTACCGAGTTTCAGCTCACCAGGTTTAGATTTGTAGAAGTTAAGGGGGGGACAGGGTCATTTTTTGCAATTTTTTAAAAAAAATTTAATTTCTTTTCCTTCTATTTCGCAAATATGTAGATACTTTGTGTTCGCTATGTTTTTCCTGTAATCTGCACTTAAAACTAAAGATCCCTACCGAATTTCAGCTCACCAGGTTCAGATTTGTAGAAGTTAAGGGGGGGACAGGGTCATTTTTTGCAATTTTTTAAAAAAAATTTAATTTCTTTTCCTTCTATTTCGCAAATATGTAGATACATCGTGTTCGCAATATTTTTTCTGTAATCTGCACTTAAAACTAAAGATCCCTACCGAATTTCAGCTCACCAGGTTCAGATTTGTAGAAGTTAAGGGGGGGACAGGGTCATTTTTTGCAATTTTTTTAAAAAAATTTAATTTCTTTTCCTTCTATTTCGCAAATATGTAGATACTTTGTGTTCGCTATGTTTTTCCTGTAATCTGCACTTAAAACTAAAGATCCCTGCCTAATTTCAGCTCACCAGGTTCAGATTTGTAGAAGTTATGGGGGGGGACAGGGTCATTTTCTGCAATTTCTTCGAAAAAATTTAACTTCTTTCCCTTCTATTTCGCAAATATGTAGATACTTTGTGTTCGCTATATTTTTCCTGTAATCTGCACGTAAAACTGAAGATCCTTACTGAATTTCAGCTCACCCGGTTCAGATTTGTAGAAGTTAAAGGAGGATGGACAGGGGCATTTTTGAAAATTTTTTCAAAAAAATTTAATTTTTTTCCTTTCTATTTCGCAAATATGTAGGCCAATCGTGTTCGCTATATTTTTCCTGTAATCTGCACTTAAAACTAAAGATCCCTACCGAATTTCAGCTCACCAGGTTCAGATTTGTAGAAGTTAAGGGGGGGGACAGGGTCATTTTTTGCAATTTTTTCAAAAAAATTTAATTTCTTTCCCTTCTATTTCGCAAATATGTAGATACATCGTGTTCGCTATATTTTTCCTGTAATCTGCACTTAAAACTAAAGATCCCTACCGAATTTCAGCTCACCAGGTTCAGATTTGTAGAAGTTAAGGGGGGGACAGGGTCATTTTTTGCAATTTTTTCAAAAAAATTTAATTTCTTTCCCTTCTATTTTGCAAATATTTAGGTCAATCGTGTTCGCTATATTTTTCCTATAATCTGCACATAAAACTAAAAATCCCTACCAAATTTCAGCTCACCAGGTTCAGATTTGTAGAAGTTAAGGGGGGGACAGGGTCATTTTTTGCAATTTTTTCAAAAAAATTTAATTTCTTTCCTTCTATTTCGAAAATATGTAGATACATCTTGTTCGCTATATTTTTCCTGTAATCTGCACGTAAAACTGAAGATCCCTGCTGAATTTCAGCTCACCAGGTTCAGATTTGTAGAAGTTAAGGGGGGGACAGCGTCATTTTTTGCAATTTTTTCAAAAAAATTTAATTTCTTTTCCTTCTATTTCGCAAATATGTAGGTCAATCGTGTTCGCTATATTTTTCCTGTAATCTGCACTTAAAACTAAAGATCCCTACCGAATTTCAGCTCACCCGGTTCAGATTTGTAGAAGTTAAGGGGGGGGGACATGGTCATTTTTAGCAATTTTTTCAAAAAAATTTAATTTCTTTCCCTTCTATTTCGCAAATATGTATTCCAATCGTTTTCGCTATAATTTTCCTGTAATCTGCACTTAAAACTAAAGCTCCCTACCGTATTTCAGCTCACTAGTTTCAGATTTGTAGAAGTATAGGAAAAGGGGAACAGGATCATTTTTTGCAATTTTTTCAAAAAAATTTAATTTCTTTTTCATATATTTCGCAAATATGTAGATACATCGTGTTCGCTATATTTTTCCTGTAATCTGCACTTAAAACTAAAGATCCCTACCGAATTTCAGCTCACCAGGTTCAGATTTGTAGTAGTTAACGGGGGGGGGGGGGAGAATGTGTCATTTTTTGCAATTTTATCAAAAAAAATTCAATTTCTTTCCCTTGTATTTCGCAAATATGTAGATACATCGTGTTCGCTATATTTTTCCTGTAATCTGCACGTAAAACTGAAGATCCCTACCGAATTTCAGCTCACCAGGTTCAGATTTGTAGAAGTTAAGGTGGGGACAGGGTCATTTTTTGCAATTTTTTCAAAAAAATTTAATTTCTTTTCCTACTATTTCGCAAATATGTAGTCAATCGTGTTCGCTATATTTTACCTATAATCTGCACTTAAAACTAAAGATACCTACCGAGTTTCAGCTCACCAGGTTCAGATTTGTAGAAGTTAAGGGGGGGACAGGGTCATTTTTTGCAATTTTTTCAAAAAAATTTAATTTCTTTCCCTTCTTTTTCGCAAATATGTAGATACATCTTGTTCGCTATATTTTTCCTGTAATCTGCACTTAAAACTGAAGATCCCTGCTGAATTTCAGCTCACCAGGTTCAGATTTGTAGAAGTTAAGGGGGGGACAGCGTCATTTTTTGCAATTTTTTCAAAAAAATTTAATTTCTTTTCCTTCTATTTCGCAAATATGTAGGTCAATCGTGTTCGCTATATTTTTCCCGTAATCTGCACTTAAAACTAAAGATCCCTGCTGAATTTCAGCTCACAAGGTTCAGATTTGTAGTAGTTAACGGGGGGGGGGGAGACTGGGTCATTTTTTGCAATTTTTTCAAAAAAATTTAATTTCTTTCCCTTCTGTTTCGCATATATGTAGAACTATCAGGTTCCCTATAATTTTCCTGTAATCTGCACTTAAAAATAAAGATCCCTATTAAATTTCAGCACACCAGGTTTAGATTTGTAGAAGTTAAGGGGGGACAGGTTCAATTTTTGCAATTTTTTCAAAAAAATTTAATTTTTTTCCCTTCTATTTCGCAAATATGTAGGTCAATCGTGTTCGCTATAATTTTCCTGTAATCTGCACTTAAAACTAAAGATCCCTACCGAATTTCAGCTCACCAGGTTCAGATTTGTAGAAGTTAAGGGGGGACAGGGTCATTTTTTGCAATTTTTTCAAAAAAATTTAATTTCTTTCCCTTCTATTTCGCAAATATGTAGGTCAATCGTGTTCGCTATATTTTTCCTGTAATCTGCACTTAAAACTAAAGATCCCTACCGAATTTCAGCTCACCAGGTTCAGATTTGTAGTAGTTAACGGGGGGGGGGGAGACTGGGTCATTTTTTGCAATTTTTTCAAAAAAATTTAATTTCTTTCCCTTCTATTTCGCAAATATGTAGATACATCGTGTTCGCTATATTTTTCCTGTAATCTGCACTTAAAACTAAAGATCCCTACCGAATTTCAGCTCACCAGGTTCAGATTTGTAGAAGTTAAGGGGGGGACAGGGTCATTTTTTGCAATTTTTTTAAAAAAATTTAATTTCTTTTCCTTCTATTTCGCAAATATGTAGATACTTTGTGTTCGCTATGTTTTTCCTGTAATCTGCACTTAAAACTAAAGATCCCTGCCTAATTTCAGCTCACCAGGTTCAGATTTGTAGAAGTTATGGGGGGGGACAGGGTCATTTTTTGCAATTTTTTCAAAAAAATTTAATTTCTTTCCATTCTATTTTGCAAATATGTAGGCCAATCGTGTTCGCTATATTTTTCCTGTAATTTTGCACTTAAATTTTAGATCCCTACCGAATTTCAGCTCATCAGGTTCAGATTTGTAGAAGTTAAGGGAGGGGGACAGGGTCATTTTTTGCAATTTTTTCAAAAAAATTTAATTTCTTTCCATTCTATTTTGCAAATATGTAGGCCAATCGTGTTCGCTATATTTTTCCTGTAATTTTGCACTTAAATTTTAGATCCCTACCGAATTTCAGCTCATCAGGTTCAGATTTGTAGAAGTTAAGGGAGGGGGACAGGGTCATTTTTTGCAATTTTTTCAAAAAAATTTAATTTCTTTCCCTTCTATTTCGCAAATATGTAGATACATCGTGTTCGCTATATTTTTCCTGTAATCTGCACTTAAAACTAAAGATCCCTACCGAATTTCAGCTCACCAGGTTCAGATTTGTAGAAGTTAAGGTGGGGACAGGGTCATTTTTTGCAATTTTTTCAAAAAAATTTAATTTCTTTCCCTTCTATTTCGCAAATATGTTGGTCAATCGTGTTCGCTATATTTTACCTATAATCTGCACTTAAAACTAAAGATCTCTGCCGAATTTCAGCTCACCAGCTTCAGATTTGTGGAAGTTAAGGGGGGGACAGGGTCATTTTTTGCAATTTTTTCAAAAAAATTTAATTTCTTTCCCTTCTTTTTCGCAAATATGTAGATACATCTTGTTCGCTATATTTTTCCTGTAATCTGCACGTAAAACTGAAGATCCCTGCTGAATTTCAGCTCACCAGGTTCAGATTTGTAGAAGTTAAGGGGGGGACAGCGTCATTTTTTGCAATTTTTTCAAAAAAATTTAATTTCTTTTCCTTCTATTTCGCAAATATGTAGGTCAATCGTGTTCGCTATATTTTTCTTGTAATCTGCACTTAAAACTAAAGATCCCTACCGAATTTCAGCTCACCAGGTTCAGATTTGTAGTAGTTAACGGGGGGGGGGGGGGGACAGGGTCATTTTTTGCAATTTTTTCAAAAAAATTTAATTTCTTTCCCTTCTATTTCGCAAATATGTAGATACATCGTGTTCGCTATATTTTTCCTGTAATCTGCACTTAAAACTAAAGATCTCTACCGAATTTCAGCTCACCAGGTTCAGATTTGAAGAAGTTAATGGGGGGACAGGGTCATTTTTTGCAATTTTTTCAAAAAAATTTAATTTCTTTTCCTTCTATTTCGCAAATATGTAAATACATCGTGTTCGCTATATTTTTTCTGTAATCTGCACTTAAAACTAAAGATCCCTACCGAATTTCAGCTCACCAGGTTTAGATTTGTAGAAGTTAAGAGGTGGGACTGTGTCATTTTTTGCAATTTTTTCAAAAAATTTAATTTCTTTGCCTCCTATTTCGCAAATATGTAAGCCAATCGTGTTCGCTATAATTTTCCTGTAATCTGCACTTAAAACTAAAGATCCCTACCGAGTTTCAGCTCACCAGGTTCAGATTTGTAGAAGTTAAGGGGGGACAGGGTCATTTTTTGCAATTTTTTCAAAAAAATTTAATTTCTTTTCCCTTCTATTTCGCAAATATGTAGTTACATCGTGTTCGCTATATTTTTTCCCTGTAATCTGCACTTAAAACTAAAGATCCCTACCGAATTTCAGCTCACCAGGTACAGATTTGTAGAAGTTAAGCGGGGGAACAGGGTCATTTTTTGCAATTTTTCAAAAAAAATTTAATTTCTTTCCCTTCTATTTCGCAAATATGTAAATCAATCGTGTTCGCTATATTTTTCCTGTAATCTGCACGTAAAACTAAAGATCCCTACCGAATTTCAGCTCACCTGTTTCAGATTTGTAGAAGTTAAGGGGGGGACAGGGTCATTTTTTGCAATTTTTTCAAAAAAATTTAATTTCTTTCCCTTCTATTTCGCAAATATGTAGATACATCGTGTTCGCTATATTTTTCCTGTAATCTGCACTTAAAACTAAAGATCCCTACCGAATTTCAGCTCACCAGGTTCAGATTTGTAGAAGTTAAGGTGGGGACAGGGTCATTTTTTTGCAATTTTTTAAAAAAATTTAATTTCTTTTCCTTCTATTTCGCAAATATGTAGATACATAGTGTTCGCTATATTTTTCCTGTAATCTGCACTTAAAACTAAAGATCCCTACCGAATTTCAGCTCACCAGGTTGAGATTTGTAGAAGTTAAGGGGGACAGGGTCATTTTTTGCAATTTTTTCAAAAAAATTTAATTTCTTTCCCTTCTATTTCGCAAATATGTAGATACATCGTGTTCGCTATATTTTTCCTGTAATCTGCACTTAAAACTAAAGATCCCTACCGAATTTCAGCTCACCAGGTTCAGATTTGTAGAAGTTAAGGGGGGGGACAGGGTCATTTTTTGCAATTTTTTCAAAAAAATTTAATTTCTTTCCCTTCTATTTCGCAAATATGTAGGTCAATCGTGTTCGCTATATTTTTCCTGTAATCTGCACTTAAAACTAAAGATCCCTACCGAATTTCAGCTCACCAGGTTCAGATTTGTAGAAGTTAAGGGGGGGACAGGGTCATTTTTTGCAATTTTTTCAAAAAAAATTAATTTCTTTCCCTTCTATTTCGCAAATATGTAGACCAATCGTGATCGCTATAATTTTCCTGTAATCTGCACTTAAAACTGAAGATCCCTGCCGAATTTCAGCTCACCAGGTTCAGTTTTGTAGAAGTTAAGGGTTGGGGCATGGTCATTTTTTGCAATTTTTTTGACAAAATTTAATTCCCTTCCCTTCTATTTCGCAAATATGTAGATACATCGTGTTCGCTATATTTTTCCTGTAATCTGCACTTAAAACTAAAGATCCCTACCGAATTTCAGCTCACCAGGTTCAGATTTGTAGAAGTTAAGGGGGGGACAGGGTCATTTTTTGCAATTTTTTCAAAAAAATTTAATTTCTTTTCCTTCTATTTCGCAAATATGTAAATACATCGTGTTCGCTATATTTTTTCTGTAATCTGCACTTAAAACTAAAGATCCCTACCGAATTTCAGCTCACCAGGTTCAGAATTGTAGAAGTTAAGGGGGGGGACAGGGTCATTTTTTGCAATTTTTTCAAAAAAATTTAATTTCTTTCCCTTCTATTTCGCAAATATGTAGGTCAATCGTGTTCGCTATATTTTTCCTGTAATCTGCACTTAAAACTAAAGATCCCTACCGAGTTTCAGCTCACCAGGTTTAGATTTGTAGAAGTTAAGGGGGGGACAGGGTCATTTTTTGCAATTTTTTCAAAAAAATTTAATTTCTTTCCCTTCTATTTCGCAAATATGTAGATACATCGTGTTCGCTATATTTTTCCTGTAATCTGCACTTAAAACTAAAGATCCCTACCGAATTTCAGCTCACCAGGTTCAGATTTGTAGAAGTTAAGGTGGGGACAGGGTCAATTTTTGCATTTTTTTCAAAAAAAATTTAATTTCTTTCCCTTCTATTTCGCAAATATGTAGATACTTTGTGTTCGCTATGTTTTTCCTGTAATCTGCACTTAAAACTAAAGATCCCTACCGAATTTCAGCTCACCAGGTTCAGATTTGTAGAAGTTAAGGGGGGGACAGGGTCATTTTTTGCAATTTTTTCAAAAAAATTTAATTTCTTTCCCTTCTATTTCGCAAATATGTAGGTCAATCGTGTTCGCTATATTTTTCCTGTAATCTGCACTTAAAACTAAAGATCCCTACCGAATTTCAGCTCACCAGGTTCAGATTTGTAGAAGTTAAGGGGGGGGACAGGGTCATTTTTTGCAATTTTTTCAAAAAAATTTAATTTCTTTCCCTTCTATTTCGCAAATATGTAGATACATCGTGTTCGCTATATTTTTCCTGTAATCTGCACTTAAAACTACAGATCTCTACCGACTTTCAGCTCACCAGGTTCAGATTTGTAGAAGTTAAGGGGGGACATGGTCATTTTTTACAATTTTTTCGAAAAAATTTAACTTCTTTCGCTTATATTTCGCAAATATGTAGAAAAATCGTGTTCGCTATATTTTTCCTGTAATCTGCACTTAAAACTAAAGATCCTACCGAATTTCAGCTCACCAGGTTCTGATTTGTAGAAGTTAAGGGGGGGACAGGGTCTTTCTTTGAAATTTTTTCAAAAAAATTTAATTTATTTCCCTTCTATTTCTCAAATATGTAGATACTTCGTGTTCGCTATATTTTTCCTGTAATCTGCACTTAAAACTAAAGATCCCTGCCGAATTTCAGCTCACCAGGTTCAGATTTGTAGAAGTTAAGGGGGGGGACAGTGTCATTTTTTGCAATTTTTTCAAAAAAATTTAATTTCTTTCCTTCTATTTCGCAAATATGTAGATACATCGTGTTCGCTATATTTTTCCTGTAATCTGCACTTAAAACTAAAGATCCCTACCGAATTTCAGCTCACCAGGTTCAGATTTGTAGAAGTTAAGGGGGGGACAGGGTCATTTTTTGCAATTTTTTCAAAAAAATTTAATTTCTTTCCCTTCTATTTCGCAAATATGTAGATACATCGTGTTCGCTATATTTTTCCTGTAATCTGCACTTAAAACTAAAGATCCCTACCGAATTTCAGCTCACCAGGTTCAGATTTGTAGAAGTTAAGGGGGGGGACAGGGTCATTTTTTGCAATTTTTTCAAAAAAATTTAATTTCTTTCCCTTCTATTTCGCAAATATGTAGGTCAATCGTGTTCGCTATATTTTTCCTGTAATCTGCACTTAAAACTAAAGATCCCTACCGAATTTCAGCTCACCAGGTTCAGATTTGTAGAAGTTAAGGGGGGGGACAGGGTCATTTTTTGCAATTTTTTCGAAAAAATTCAATTTCTTTCCCTTCTATTTCGCAAATATGTTGATCAATCGTATTCGTTATATTTTTCCTGTAATCTGCACTTAAATCTAAAGATCCCTACCGAATTTCAGCTCACCAGGTTAAAATTTGTAGAAGTTAAGGGGGGGACAGGGTCATTTTTTTGCAATTTTTTCGAAAAAATTTATTTTTTTTCCCTTCTATTTCGCAAATATGTAGGTTAATCGTGTTTGCTATATTTTTCCTGTAATCTGCACTTAAAACTGAAGATCGCTACCGAATTTCAGCTCACCAGGTTCAGGTTTGTAGAAGTTAAGGGAGGGAGAGGGTCATTTTTTGCAATTTTATTCAAAAAAATTTAATTTCTTTCCCTTCTATTTCGCAAATATGTAGATACATCGTGTTCGCTATATTTTTTCCTGTAATCTGCCCTTAAAACTGAAGAACCCTACCGAATTTCAGCTCACCCGGTTCAGATTTGTAGAAGTTAAGGGGGGGGACAGGGTCATTTTTTCAATTTTTTCGAAAAAATTTAATTTCTTTCCCTTCGATTTCGCAAATATGTATGTCAATCGTGTTCGCTATATTTTTCCTGTAATCTGCACGTAAAACTGAAGATCCCTACCGAATTTCAGCTCACCAGGTTCAGATTTGTAGAAGTTAAGGGAGGGGGACAGGGTCATTTTTTTGCAATTTTTTCAAAAAAATTTAATTTCTTTCCCTTCTATTTCGCAAATATGTAGATACATCGTGTTCGCTATATTTTTCCTGTAATCTGCACTTAAAACTAAAGATCCCTACCGAATTTCAGCTCACCAGGTTCAGATTTGTAGAAGTTAAGGGGGGGACAGGGTCATTTTTTGAAATTTTTAAAAAAAATTTAATTTCTTTACCTTCTATTTCGCAAATATGTAGATACATCGTGTTCGCTATATTTTTCCTGTAATCTGCACTTAAAACTAAAGATCCCTGCAGAATTTCAGCTCACCAGGTTCAGATTTGTAGAAGTTAAAGGGGAGACTGGGTCATTTTTTGCAATTTTTTCAAAAAAATTTAATTTCTTTCCCTTCTATTTCGCAAATATGTAGATACATCGTGTTCGCTATATTTTTCCTGTAATCTGCACGTAAAACTGAAGATCCCTGCTGAATTTCAGCTCACCAGGTTCAGATTTGTAGAAGTTAAGGGGGGGGACAGGGTCATTTTTTGCAATTTTTCAAAAAAAATTTAATTTCTTTGCCTTCTATTTTGCAAATATGTAGGTCAATCGTGTTCGCTATATTTTTCCTGTAATCTGCACTTAAAACTAAAGATCCCTACCGAATTTCAGCCAACCAGGTTCAGATTTGTAGAAATTAAGGGGGGGGGGGGCAGGATCATTTTTTGCAATTTTTAGAAAAAAATTTAATTTCTTTCCCTTCTATTTCGCAAATATGTAGATACATCGTGTTCGCTATATTTTTCCTGTAATCTGCACTTAAAACTAAAGATCCCTACCGAATTTCAGCTCACCAGGTTCAGATTTGTAGAAGTTAAGGGGGGGACAGGGTCATTTTTTGCAATTTTTTCAAAAAAATTTAATTTCTTTCCCTTCTATTTCGCAAATATGTAGATCAATCGTGTTCGCTATATTTTTCCTGTAATCTGCACTTAAAACTAAAGATCCCTACCGAATTTCAGCTCACCAGGTTCAGATTTGTAGAAGTTAAGGGGGGGCAGGGTCATTTTTTGCAATTTTTTTCAAAAAAATTTAATTTCTTTCCCTTCTATTTCGCAAATATGTAGGTCAATCGTGTTCGCTATATTTTTCCTGTAATCTGCACTTAAAACTAAAGATCCCTACCGAATTTCAGCTCACCAGGTTCAGATTTGTAGAAGTTAAGGGGGGGACAGGGTCATTTTTTGCAATTTTTTCAAAAAAATTTAATTTCTTTCCCTTCTATTTCGCAAATATGTAGATACATCGTGTTCGCTATATTTTTCCTGTAATCTGCACTTAAAACTAAAGATCCCTACCGAATTTCAGCTCACCAGGTTCAGATTTGTAGAAGTTAAGGGGGGGACAGGGTCATTTTTTGCAATTTTTTCAAAAAAATTTAATTTCTTTCCCTTCTATTTCGCAAATATGTAGGTCAATCGTGTTCGCTATATTTTTCCTGTAATCTGCACTTAAAACTAAAGATCCCTACCGAATTTCAGCTCACCAGGTTCAGATTTGTAGTAGTTAACGGGGGGGGGGGGGGGACAGGGTCATTTTTTGCAATTTTTTCAAAAAAATTTAATTTCTTTCCCTTCTATTTCGCAAATATGTAGATACATCGTGTTCGCTATATTTTTCCTGTAATCTGCACTTAAAACTAAAGATCTCTACCGAATTTCAGCTCACCAGGTTCAGATTTGAAGAAGTTAATGGGGGGACAGGGTCATTTTTTGCAATTTTTTCAAAAAAATTTAATTTCTTTTCCTTCTATTTCGCAAATATGTAGATACTTTGTGTTCGCTATGTTTTTCCTGTAAGCTGCACTTAAAACTAAAGATCCCTACCGAATTTCAGCTCACCAGGTTCAGATTTGTAGAAGTTAAGGGGGGGACAGGGTCATTTTTTGCAATTTTTTTAAAAAAATTTAATTTCTTTTCCTTCTATTTCGCAAATATGTAGATACTTTGTGTTCGCTATGTTTTTCCTGTAATCTGCACTTAAAACTAAAGATCCCTACCGAGTTTCAGCTCACCAGGTTCAGATTTGTAGAAGTTAACGGGGGGACAGAGTCATTTTTTGCAATTTTTTCAATAAAATTTAATTTCTTTCCCTTCTATTTCGCAAATATGTAAATACATCGTGTTCGCTATATTTTTTCTGTAATCTGCACTTAAAACTAAAGATCCCTACCGAATTTCAGCTCACCAGGTTCAGATTTGTAGAAGTTAAGGGGGGGACAGTGTCATTTTTTGCAATTTTTTCAAAAAAATTTAATTTCTTTCCCTTCTATTTCGCAAATATGTAGGTCAATCGTGTTCGCTATATTTTTCCTGTAATCTGCACTTAAAACTAAAGATCCCTACCGAGTTTCAGCTCACCAGGTTTAGATTTGTAGAAGTTAAGGGGGGGACAGGGTCATTTTTTGCAATTTTTTCAAAAAAATTTAATTTCTTTCCCTTCTATTTCGCAAATATGTAGATACATCGTGTTCGCAATATTTTTCCTGTAATCTGCACTTAAAACTAAAGATCCCTACCGAATTTCAGCTCACCAGGTTCAGATTTGTAGAAGTTAAGGGGGGGACAGGGTCATTTTTTGCAATTTTTTTAAAAAAATTTAATTTCTTTTCCTTCTATTTCGCAAATATGTAGATACTTTGTGTTCGCTATGTTTTTCCTGTAATCTGCACTTAAAACTAAAGATCCCTGCCGAATTTCAGCTCACCAGGTTCAGATTTGTAGAAGTTAAGGGGGGGGACAGGGTCATTTTTTGCAATTTTTTCAAAAAAATTTAATTTCTTTCCATTCTATTTTGCAAATATGTAGGCCAATCGTGTTCGCTATATTTTTCCTGTAATTTTGCACTTAAATTTTAGATCCCTACCGAATTTCAGCTCATCAGGTTCAGATTTGTAGAAGTTAAGGGAGGGGGACAGGGTCATTTTTTGCAATTTTTTCAAAAAAATTTAATTTCTTTCCCTTCTATTTCGCAAATATGTAGATACATCGTGTTCGCTATATTTTTCCTGTAATCTGCACTTAAAACTAAAGATCCCTACCGAATTTCAGCTCACCATGTTCAGATTTGTAGAAGTTAAGGTGGGGACAGGGTCATTTTTTGCAATTTTTTCAAAAAAATTTAATTTCTTTCCCTTCTATTTCGCAAATATGTAGGTCAATCGTGTTCGCTATATTTTTCCTGTAATCTGCACTTAAAACTAAAGATCTCTACCGAATTTCAGCTCACCAGGTTCAGATTTGTAGAAGTTAAGGGGGGGACAGGGTCATTTTTTGCAATTTTTTTAAAAAAATTTAATTTCTTTCCCTTCTTTTTCGCAAATATGTAGATACATCTTGTTCGCTATATTTTTCCTGTAATCTGCACGTAAAACTGAAGATCCCTGCTGAATTTCAGCTCACCAGGTTCAGATTTGTAGAAGTTAAGGGGGGGACAGCGTCATTTTTTGCAATTTTTTCAAAAAAATTTAATTTCTTTTCCTTCTATTTCGCAAATATGTAGGTCAATCGTGTTCGCTATATTTTTCTTGTAATCTGCACTTAAAACTAAAGATCCCTACCGAATTTCAGCTCACCAGGTTCAGATTTGTAGTAGTTAACGGGGGGGGGGACTGGGTCATTCTTTGCAATTTTTTCAAAAAAATTTAATTTCTTTCCCTTCTATTTCGCAAATATGTAGATACATCGTGTTCGCTATATTTTTCCTGTAATCTGCACTTAAAACTAAAGATCCCTACCGAATTTCAGCTCACCAGGTTCAGATTTGTAGAAGTTAAGGGGGGGACAGGGTCATTTTTTGCAATTTTTTCAAAAAAATTTAATTTCTTTCCCTTCTATTTCGCAAATATGTAGGTCAATCGTGTTCGCTATATTTTTCCTGTAATCTGCACTTAAAACTAAAGATACCTACCGAGTTTCAGCTCACCAGGTTCAGATTTGTAGAAGTTAGGGGGGGGGACAGTGTCATTTTTGGCAATTTAAAAAAAAAAATCAATTTCTTTCCCTTCTATTTCGCAAATATGTAGGTCAATCGTGTTCGCTATATTTTTCCTGTAATCTGCACGTAAAACTGAAGATCCCTGCTGAATTTCAGCTCACCAGGTTTAGATTTGTAGAAGTTAAGGGGGGGACAGGGTCATTTTTTGCAATTTTTTCAAAAAAATTTAATTTCTTTCCCTTCTATTTCGCAAATATGTAGATACATCGTGTTCGCTATATTTTTCCTGTAATCTGCACTTAAAACTAAAGATCCCTGCCGAATTTCAGCTCACCAGGTTCAGATTTGTAGAAGTTAAGAGGGGGGACAGTGTCATTTTTTGCAATTTTTTCAAAAAAATTTAATTTCTTTCCATTCTATTTTGCAAATATGTAGGCGAATCGTGTTCGCTATATTTTTCCTGTAATTTTGCACTTAAAATTTAGATCCCTACCGAATTTCAGCTCATCAGGTTCAGATTTGTAGAAGTTAAGGGGGGGGACAGGGTCATTTTTAGCAATTTTTTTGACAAAATTTAATTTCATTCCCTTCTCTTTCGCAAATATGTAGGCCAATCGGGTTCGCCATATTTTTCCTGTAATCTGCACTTAAAACTAAAGATCCCTACCGAGTTTCAGCTCACCAGGTTCAGATTTGTAGAAGTTAGGGGGGGGACAGGGTCATTTTTGGCAATTTTTTCAAAAAAATTCAATTTCTTTCCCTTCTGTTTCGCAAATATGTAGGTCAATCGTGTTCGCTATATTTTTCCTGTAACCTGCACTTAAAACTAAAGATCTCTACCGAATTTCAGCTCACCAGGTTCAGATTTGAAGAAGTTAATGGGGGGACAGGGTCATTTTTTGCAATTTTTTCAAAAAAATTTAATTTCTTTTCCTTCTATTTCGCAAATATGTAGATACTTTGTGTTCGCTATGTTTTTCCTGTAAGCTGCACTTAAAACTAAAGATCCCTACCGAATTTCAGCTCACCAGGTTCAGATTTGTAGAAGTTAAGGGGGGGACAGGGTCATTTTTTGCAATTTTTTTAAAAAAATTTAATTTCTTTTCCTTCTATTTCGCAAATATGCAGATACTTTGTGTTCGCTATGTTTTTCCTGTAATCTGCACTTAAAACTAAAGATCCCTACCGAGTTTCAGCTCACCAGGTTCAGATTTGTAGAAGTTAAGGGGGGGACAGAGTCATTTTTTGCAATTTTTTCAAAAAAATTTAATTTCTTTCCCTTCTATTTCGCAAATATGTAAATACATCGTGTTCGCTATATTTTTTCTGTAATCTGCACTTAAAATTAAAGATCCCTACCGAATTTCAGCTCACCAGGTTCAGATTTGTAGAAGTTAAGGGGGGGACAGTGTCATTTTTTGCAATTTTTTCAAAAAAATTTAATTTCTTTCCCTTCTATTTCGCAAATATGTAGGTCAATCGTGTTCGCTATATTTTTCCTGTAATCTGCACTTAAAACTAAAGATCCCTACCGAGTTTCAGCTCACCGGATTAGATTTGTAGAAGTTAAGGTGGGGACAGGGTCATTTTTTGCAATTTTTTCAAAAAAATTTAATTTCTTTCCCTTCTATTTCGCAAATATGTAGATACATCGTGTTCGCAATATTTTTCCTGTAATCTGCACTTAAAACTAAAGATCCCTACCGAATTTCAGCTCACCAGGTTCAGATTTGTAGAAGTTAAGGGGGGGAAAGGGTCATTTTTTGCAATTTTTTTAAAAAAATTTAATTTCTTTTCCTTCTATTTCGCAAATATGTAGATACTTTTTGTTCGCTATGTTTTTCCTGTAATCTGCACTTAAAACTAAAGATCCCTGCCGAATTTCAGCTCACCAGGTTCAGATTTGTAGAAGTTAAGGGGGGGGACAGGGTCATTTTTTGCAATTTTTTCAAAAAAATTTAATTTCTTTCCATTCTATTTTGCAAATATGTAGGCCAATCGTGTTCGCTATATTTTTCCTGTAATTTTGCACTTAAATTTTAGATCCCTACCGAATTTCAGCTCATCAGGTTCAGATTTGTAGAAGTTAAGGGAGGGGGACAGGGTCATTTTTTGCAATTTTTTCAAAAAAATTTAATTTCTTTCCATTCTATTTTGCAAATATGTAGGCCAATCGTGTTCGCTATATTTTTCCTGTAATTTTGCACTTAAATTTTAGATCCCTACCGAATTTCAGCTCATCAGGTTCAGATTTGTAGAAGTTAAGGGAGGGGGACAGGGTCATTTTTTGCAATTTTTTCAAAAAAATTTAATTTCTTTCCCTTCTATTTCGCAAATATGTAGATACATCGTGTTCGCTATATTTTTCCTGTAATCTGCACTTAAAACTAAAGATCCCTACCGAATTTCAGCTCACCAGGTTCAGATTTGTAGAAGTTAAGGTGGGGACAGGGTCATTTTTTGCAATTTTTTCAAAAAAATTTAATTTCTTTCCCTTCTATTTCGCAAATATGTTGGTCAATCGTGTTCGCTATATTTTGCCTATAATCTGCACTTAAAACTAAAGATCTCCGCCGAATTTCAGCTCACCAGCTTCAGATTTGTGGAAGTTAAGGGGGGGACAGGGTCATTTTTTGCAATTTTTTCAAAAAAATTTAATTTCTTTCCCTTCTTTTTCGCAAATATGTAGATACATCTTGTTCGCTATATTTTTCCTGTAATCTGCACGTAAAACTGAAGATCCCTGCTGAATTTCAGCTCACCAGGTTCAGATTTGTAGAAGTTAAGGGGGGGACAGCGTCATTTTTTGCAATTTTTTCAAAAAAATTTAATTTCTTTTCCTTCTATTTCGCAAATATGTAGGTCAATCGTGTTCGCTATATTTTTCTTGTAATCTGCACTTAAAACTAAAGATCCCTACCGAATTTCAGCTCACCAGGTTCAGATTTGTAGTAGTTAACGGGGGGGGGGGAGACTGGGTCATTCTTTGCAATTTTTTCAAAAAAATTTAATTTCTTTCCCTTCTATTTCGCAAATATGTAGATACATCGTGTTCGCTATATTTTTCCTGTAATCTGCACTTAAAACTAAAGATCCCTACCGAATTTCAGCTCACCAGGTTCAGATTTGTAGAAGTTAAGGGGGGGACAGGGTCATTTTTTGCAATTTTTTCAAAAAAATTTAATTTCTTTCCCTTCTATTTCGCAAATATGTAGGTCAATCGTGTTCGCTATATTTTTCCTGTAATCTGCACTTAAAACTAAAGATACCTACCGAGTTTCAGCTCACCAGGTTCAGATTTGTAGAAGTTAGGGGGGGGGACAGTGTCATTTTTGGCAATTTTTTAAAAAAAAATCAATTTCTTTCCCTTCTATTTCGCAAATATGTAGGTCAATCGTGTTCGCTATATTTTTCCTGTAATCTGCACGTAAAACTGAAGATCCCTGCTGAATTTCAGCTCACCAGGTTTAGATTTGTAGAAGTTAAGGGGGGGACAGGGTCATTTTTTGCAATTTTTTCAAAAAAATTTAATTTCTTTCCCTTCTATTTCGCAAATATGTAGATACATCGTGTTCGCTATATTTTTCCTGTAATCTGCACTTAAAACTAAAGATCCCTGCCGAATTTCAGCTCACCAGGTTCAGATTTGTAGAAGTTAAGAGGGGGGACAGTGTCATTTTTTGCAATTTTTTCAAAAAAATTTAATTTCTTTCCATTCTATTTTGCAAATATGTAGGCGAATCGTGTTCGCTATATTTTTCCTGTAATTTTGCACTTAAAATTTAGATCCCTACCGAATTTCAGCTCATCAGGTTCAGATTTGTAGAAGTTAAGGGGGGGGGACAGGGTCATTTTTAGCAATTTTTTTGACAAAATTTAATTTCATTCCCTTCTCTTTCGCAAATATGTAGGCCAATCGGGTTCGCCATATTTTTCCTGTAATCTGCACTTATAACTAAAGATCCCTACCGAGTTTCAGCTCACCAGGTTCAGATTTGTAGAAGTTAGGGGGGGGACAGGGTCATTTTTGGCAATTTTTTCAAAAAAATTCAATTTCTTTCCCTTCTGTTTCGCAAATATGTAGGTCAATCGTGTTCGCTATATTTTTCCTGTAATCTGCACTTAAAACTAAAGATCCCTACCGAATTTCAGCTCACCAGGTTCAGATTTGTAGAAGTTAAGGGGGGGACAGCGTCATTTTTTGCAATTTTTTAAAAAAAATTTAATTTCTTTTCCTTCTATTTCGCAAATATGTAGATACTTCGTGTTCGCTATATTTTTCCTGTAATCTGCACTTAAAACTAAAGATCCCTGCCGAATTTCAGCTCACCAAGTTCAGATTTGTAGAAGTTCAGGAGGAGGGGGGATAGCGTCATTTTTTGCAATTTTTTCAAAAAAATTCAATTTCTTTCCCTTCTTTTTCGCAAATATGTAGGCCAATCGGGTTCGCCATATTTTTCCTGTAATCTGCACTTAAAACTGAAGATCCCTACCGAATTTCAGCTCACAAGGTTGAGATTTGTAGAAGTTAAGGGGGGGGGCAGCCCATTTTGCGTGGCTGGGACGGACACACGAGTGATTTCTTAAGGGTTCCGTCTGTACACCTACGGTGTACGGAACCCTAAAAATAATAAATACGTTTTTCTTGACGTATCTATTAACTGCATTGCCTAAAGCATTTTCAGATGGTGACATTAGAATAATTTTAAATTGCAATATGTGCAAACCATACTTTTGCAAAGAATGTTTTAAATTTAATCAAGAGAAGTGAATTCCAAAATAAAAAACTGTATTGAGAAAACAAATTTTAAAAACAGTAAAAAATTAATAAATATTAATTATCCATTATACCATCTGAAAATGCTTCAGGCAATGCAGTTAATAGATACGTCAAGAAAAACGTATTTATTATTTTTTTAAAAATTAGTTAGAAAAAAAGGAAATTGGTAATCCCGAAGGCAACAAATGAGAAACAATGTAAAAATGTAAAAATTGCTCTAATGACAGCAGTAATATTAAAACATTCTTACAGTGCCATTTGTGCAAATCATACTTCTGCAAAAAATGTTTTAATTCTATTTAAAAGGAAAGAATTTAAAAAATATAAAACTGCATTGAGAAGAGAAATAAAAAAAAACAAAAAAAGTAAAAAATGAAAAAACTTAATAAGACACTCTAAAATGTACGTCTACCACCACACGGTGAGAGTTGATAACGTCATTACTAGTAGAGACGTTTTGACGACGAAAGAATGTATAAAACATGATCAGCATTCCCAAAAACCAGCGAGTATCTAGTTTCAAATAAATCCAATAAAATTTTGAAAAAATGTCCGTAATATTACATCCAGCATTTTGAATTTTTACAAACTTCTACCAAATTCGTAATCAGCGACCCCAAAAACTCCTGAGTAACCAGTTTTAAGTGAATCCGATGAAGTTTCGAAAAAAAGGCCGCCATATTGTATCCACGATTTAAAATTTTTGAAAACTATTATATTTGTAATCAGCGACCCAAAAAACACCCGAGTGACCAGTTTCAAGTGAATTCAATGGCGTTTTGAAATAAATGTCTGCCATATTGGATCCGCCATTTTAAATTTTTGAAAACTACTATTATATTCGTAATCAGCGACTCTAAAAACGTCAGAGTAACCAGTTTCAAATGAAACCGATGAAGTTTTGAAAAAAATGTGCACTTCTTGTATATTATCCTCCAAAAAAAGGCATGAAGGCATGGATAAGGTCGAATATCGAAAATATCGGAGATAACTCGCAGCACGATTAGGAAAAAAGCATTGAAAAAATGCATACTCATAAGCAAAAGTGCATGATGCAGATGGAGCTGCGGTTGTCCGATTGTTGGTTGGCGCAAACTTTTAAATATGCTGATTACCTTTTTTAAAATTTATATTCAATAAGTTTTTTAACATAAAATATTTGGCATATTTCTTATAATAAGCAGATTATAATTTTTGAATACTTGAATTAAATTGAATTTTTTTAAAGATTGAATTAATTTATTTCCTTTCGTAATGAAATTATTATTATATATTATTATTTTAATAATTTTAATAAGATTTAAAAAGAAGATTAAATTTTTTTAATATTTAATAATTTAATAAATTAATAAGAAAATTAAGAAATAGGGTCATTTGGGGTAAATGTAACGGTTTATCTATTTTTTACGAAAAACATCAGTTTTTTTTGTTAAAAGGTAAAATAGACGGATTTTTTTTTGCATGAACTTGTTACTAGAGCTCCCTAGAAAAATTTTATGAGGTTTAAAAAAATATTGATGAATCGTCTACAACTGACTGTTTACATTTACTCCGAGATTTTGAAATTTGCCTAAAATTCGGGGTAAATGTAGACACCTCTGTAGTTAAGCGAGGTTTAAGAAACAAGTTATTTCAAGCATACTATTGTCTTAAGGGATAGAAAAACTGAAAAAAAATTATTCGTAGACATATAGTAAATCAACCAGTTGACTGAAAATGTATCTTATAAATAAACAATCAACCATTACAAAATTAGTGATGTAAAACTTGAATAACTTGAACAAATTTTAATAGATTTTCATTCAATTTGGTAAAAAAAAGTTTCTAAGGTTGCTGAATAAGAATCTAAAATCGAATTTTTAAATTTTAAAATGACAGATCTGATAAGTTATTTAATTATTTTCTTTTAAAATGTAGTTGGAGTACTGTTTACATTTACCCCGCGTTTTCGAATTCTCGGCGTAAATGTAAACACTTAATTATTTATTAACTAAATTGACGAAAATCAAAAATCAAAGTCAATTTTTGTTGGAGCATGAATAAGGAAGAATTACATATTTTTGTTTGATTTTTAAATTTATTTTTATGCAAATGCGAGACAAAATACTGAAACAGAAAAATTTTCAATTTCAAACTTTTTTGCATTAAAAGATAACTTACACTAGGGCATTGCCAATTGTCAAAATAAAATATTGGCAATAGTCAGAACATTTTGTAGGTGAGCTGACGTAAAAATATTGCCGTCGTACTTATTTTTTAATTTGTAAATTTAGCTGAAACATCTACTGTTTATATTTACCCCGCGTTTACATTTACCCCAAATGACCCTACATTGTATTAAAATTAAAAACAAATTTATTTAAATTATTTTTTTATATTTTTTAAGTTAAAAAATTGCTTATAAATCTTAATAAACATGTTAAATTTTTTTAAATACTTGAATTAAATTGAATTTTTTAAATGCTTGATTAAATAAATTTGTAAAAATTTGAAAAAAAGTGACAGAAAATTTAAGCAAAAAATGACTTAAGTATTAAAAATAAGGATTTAATAAAAAGTTTATGAGAGAAGAGTAGCAGAAAAATTAAAAGAGAAAATTGAAATGAGAATAGGCAGGGAAATAGTACAAGAGACGGCCGCGTAGCGGCCGTTGACTGCGCTAGTTTTTAAAAAAGTCAACTTTGAACGCCATTTTTAATCCGCCATTTTGTATTTTTTATTTTCTATGTTACTAAACATTCATGCCATATTTATACTTTTGAGATGTATTTCTTCTCCATAAATTATAAAAAAATTTGACATCTAAATAAAAATCTTTAAAAAATTGTGTTTCTTGTTAACTAATTGTATGTAATTTGTTTATTTATGAATTTACAATATTTCTTACTCCATCATTCAAAAGGAAGGCTTTAGAGCTTTAAGAAATGTTTATTTCAAAATTTTCATCACTTCGTTTTAATACTAAAAAGTTCTGTCAATGTTCAGGTAAAATTTTTGTACATTTGGTCCTTAAAGGGTTAAATCATTTTTTTTGCACGTTAAGGGCATGTCCAAGTTGTGAAATGTAAACAAAAAAAATTTAAACAAACCAAGCACGAAAATCACATTTTGGAAACAGCCTTTTCTCCCACAAAAATTAACATTCTAACATTTTAAAAAAAAATGATAAATTAGTGTGTCAAAATTTCCAATAAAATCATATTACACAATAAGCAATTAAAAGTAATTAGTGAAATAACAAATAAAAATGACCTGTAAAATAGCATTTTTGACGCCTCGCGAAAAATAAACTATTTGAGTACACTGAAAAAACCTAGTCTCAGAATGAGTATCGTACGCTACTCATTTTGAGTTGCAACAAAAATGAGACTTTTAGGTGGCGCCACGTTCTATGGCGTTTAACATAGTCTCATTTTGAGATGCAACAAAAATGAGACTAGGTTTTTTGTGTGTATATCAACTGCACTGACCAAGAAGAAGTCTTATATCAGCGATTGAACCTTTAACATGTAGAAGAAGAAATTTTTCCCTTTCCTCCTTGAAATTACAAAGAGAAAGGGTAAAAACATTGGCAACACAATGTGAAAATGCACATTTTGTTTTAGACTGAAACTCAGTTATTTTCACATGCTTTTAGGTACACAATTCGGTCTTATACTCCTGCCTTTTTCGGTCTTCTAATTTTTCTAAATGAATAGAAATTAACATTTTTTTCATGAAAATGGTACATTGAAAATAACTGAGTTTTAGTCTAAAACAAATTGTGCATTTTCGCATGGTGTTGACAATGCGTCCTTGCCCTGGTTTGCGCGTGCGCGGAGAGCAATCGTCTCATTTGGAAGTCGGTCTCAAAATGAGTAATCGACAACTTTAAGTGACTCGAAATGAGTAATCGTCAACTTCAAGTGACTCAAAATGAATAAAATGATAATGTTCTAGTTACTTTTTTTGTGTTTCGCATGTTTTGTGTTACATGGTTGCCCATCCCTGTTAGTCAATTCATACGTGTGTCTAACCTAAATTTTTTTTCATTTCTTATAAATGCAATAAATCGACAACAAGTATTAATGTTTTGACAAGTGCAACGTGTTTATTAATAATAAACAATTATTTTAATTCATATTTCTATAAATTATTCTTAGTTTTTCCAATGTGATTGTATTTTTATTGTAAAGACAAAATTATATTTTTGTTGCAGTTCAAAATGAGTCTCATATGCGACTCATTTTGAGTCCAGTTTTTTTCTGTGTGGAAACTTTGACACTCTATATAATAATTTTTAGAAAAATTCCTTCCAATGTTAATTTTTGTAGGAGAAAAGGCTGTTTCCAAAATGTGATTTTAGTGTTTGGTTTGTCTACATTTTTGTTTGTTTTCATTTCACAACTTGGACATACCCTTAACGAAAGTAAACTTTGTAATGTACGTATTAACCGATTAATCTGGACATTAATGATAGAACGTCCAACGTCCTTCCGGCAGGACCAAAAAGACTCAGGTGAGTCCGTCCGAAATCGCTGAATAAAACTAACATGGATTGACATAAACAAAAAGTAATATATATGGTTGGAAAGGTGATGAAACAAGCTTTCAGCGCATGTAAATGTCGAGCTTGTAAGTTCAAACCGAAGAGCAGGGTAGCTTAAAGAAGTTGAATTTTCCAAAAATTCATATAATTTTTAGTCACAAAATGATGGAACCCGGTCCTGCCGGCAGGATGCTTTTCGCTTTGTTTAAAAGGCTACCAAGCCTAGGCATATAAATTTAGAAATTTGATATTTACATCATTGGAAAGCTTGTTTCATTACCTTTCCAACGATATATTTGTTTTTGTTTTTATCTGCTTCCATATTCATTTTATAAAGAAAATTTGAAGAGAGTTTTTATTCAATAGGCCGCAATTTTGCTGATTAACATTAAAAATGAAATTTTTTTAAATTAGAAAAATAGGTTTCATTCTTTGAACGTTTCTGAATAAAAAGAGACTAGACCGGCCAAAATATATTGATTTTTGTGGGTTTTACATTAAATTTACGAAAAAATGTTTTTTTTTACTTTTTATTAGCAGCAAGTTTGAGGGCTTTGAAAAATGGTTTAATATTATTATTTTAAAAAGTCAAATATATGGATTTTTTCGTCTTTTCATCTACTTTAATCCCAAGAAGCTTCGAAAAAGAAAAATTGAATTCTCTTTTTTTAAAAGCCTTTTTTTCGGAACATCCTTCCGGCAGGACGGGTGCTTGGACGTTCTATCATTAACTACTTAGTGTTAGAAAAAAAGTTTACTTTCGAACTTAATGGATCTGATCAGGTAATCCGCAAATTAACAAGTTAAGGTATTAGCCGCGCTGCTGGCTCTGGCCAAAAGTTTACCGGGCTGCTTACTAGAGTGGGGCAGTGAGAGTGAGGGAGATAGTTTAACTCCCCACTCTATTTGTTCGTATGAAAATTCATATAATTTAGTTATTTTTTTAACTTTCTGTCAATATATTTATAGTTTGAGGCGGTAAAAAAATGTCATGTTTTTTTATTCATTTGTTTCATCTAGTTGAATACTTTGGTAGTTTTATTTAAAAATCTGACGACGATTAGTTATCATATAAATAATTATTAAACAAATTCAATACATGCATTGGGTGCTCCCTCCATGCAAAATGTATGAACTTTAAATTTATTGTTTAAAGCTTTGAAACGGTCAAAATTAATTAAATTGGTCTCATTCTGTGGATAAATACTTCAGGAATAAGTATGAAAAATTTGAAAAAATCTGACGAAAACCATTTTACGCGACTAATACCTTAATGTTCACATTGACTGAATTCCGGACTTTAACTTATATATATATATATATATATATATATATATATATATATATATATATATATATATATATATATATTGAAGTTATGACTGTGATCCCTGTAATTAATTATAATTATTTGACAATACAATACGATTTTTTTAACCGAATTATAAGATTTTAAATTCAGGGCTCTAACTTTTAATTCAGCTTTAAAGATTGAGAGAGAAAAGACACTTGGCGTGAACAGTTAACATTCTTAAAGATCAAGGGAGGACACTCGGTTTCTTTTTTTCTGATGGTTTTTTTCGATATATCGTACAAGTCATTGAAGGGTGGGTTTCTTAAATTTATGGGTTGTTCGAGGAGGGCGGAAAGGACTCGTTGAATTTGTTGAGGGACACAGGAGGAAAACAGATCAGCGTTACTGTAACGCGAACAAACTTGCCAAAGGCATTAACACCGGTGGTGGGTGAGTGGTCTCGGCGGCACTCCCACCATAAAAGAAGAAACTACCTACCAACGAGCAGTAGGTGAGACACACGGTTGAGACAGAAATCAAGAAAAGAAGAAAGAAAGAGAGAGAAATAGATTATAAAACTAGTAAGTAAAAGAGAGTCAGTCAGGCGCGAGAACGGGAACGTAACAATTACTATCTGAGACCGATCGGCGTGGAAAGATTAACGATCTTACTCTTACCGGGATGTCGGGTGCCTCACCGCGATTGCTCACGAGACGAGAGGCACATTAAAGTCACCTTCTTCTTTCTCAATGAGATATTGCCCAGCGCGAGGCGAGCACCTTTTCCAGCCGGTGGTGTGTGTCTTGTAAATCGTACGTTGTTTGCTTGAAAACGGATTGCGAAGTCCATCGAAGGCCGAACGAGAAGCTTTAAACGGAAATAAGTCTTTTAAAGACAACAACGACAAGAAGTCGATTCGCGTAGGTTGATATTCCCTCTCTCTATTTTCTTCTTTCTTTTATTCTTTCTAGATATTTCATTGTAGAGATACAGTTTTTTTTAAACGACATATTACTCGTTAATTTATAATTTATTATATAATTATTGATATTTTAAAATTATATATATATATATATATATATATATATAAATTAAATATTAAGTTATGAAATTCAAACATTATTAGAAGACAATAAATAACAGTTAAGTAAAATATTATATATGTAATTATTTCTTCCTGTATACAAAATTACTTAATAATAAGAAAACATTTCAAATGCACTCTGAAAAAAGTTTATTCGAAACAACCTACCGAAAATTTGATAAACACTTATTGGAAATTTTCTTCTCAGTGGTACAAATTAAATATGTCATAAGTCTTTCAATGAACACATTTCAATATTAAACCGACACTTATAGTTTTGTTTCTTCGATTTACCGATTTAACTAATGAATTTGACGCGAACGCGTACTGTAGACAAGTGAGGCCGCCATTTTTAAATTCACACATGTATTTTTTTAAACAAGCAAACTCATGCTCATGATGCCAGCCAGCTTCCTGCTTTCTCGTTCAGCGGATGCTCCAATGGAAAGACACCTAAACGGACCCTCTAGTTGGACACTGGAACCGCTAGTCCCAAACTGAAATTTAATTGTATTTTCTGTTATAAATCAATAAAAATTTTGAGAAAAAATATTAATTAAATTAATATTCCGTATGGAAATTTTCTCAAATGTCAGTCTGGGTTACTATTTAAAGAAAAATAAGAAAATTAATTTTCTACCCTAGTTATGGTAGATTTAAGGTAGACTCAAAAAATTGCTTTTATTTAATGAAATATTATAAATTAAACTATTGGAATTATTTCCAATAGGTTCCAAGGAACAGTTGTAGATAAAATTTTTGATGTATTTTATGTAAATTAAACAGTTATAAATAAATTGTTGATATTTAAAGTGACAGAGTAGTATCTAGTGAATACATAGTGCTTTTTAAATACCATATTTAGTGATTAAAGAAAATTAAAGAAAAGAAAAATTAGTAGAGTTATGCAAAAAGCTCGATCGAGTATTTCAACACGGAAAAAATTTCGGGCGCGCAGCTTTACCAAAGCGTACAGTTGCAGTGCTAAATGAAAGAACGCTAATATTCTAAGGGTGAGATATCTGCGTTCTCATTGTGGGAGCGGTTAAGTCCCACAGAGGTAATGTGGAACTACCAAAGGCAGAACCCAGTGCCCTCTGTATGTGGTGTAAAACAGCTTTTCTATATCATACGCATATAATATATGGGGAAATCTCACCAAATGGGGACTTTTTCTTTTAAAAAAATTTTATTTTCAATTTAGTGGCACATTGTTTTTTACCATAAATTATTATTTTTCGACCAAATAGAAGTATATTTTAACTGGCGTAACTTATATTTTTTAATTGCTACTGTATTTAAAATATATTATTCATATTTTTGGTTAAGAGTGCAGATTAAACTTACTTCTAAGAGAAAAAAGTTACAAATGAAGATTGTAATTCAACTACTCTTGTTTTTAGATAAAACAACGTGAGCATTATTAAAATAAAATTTTATTTTAAGGAAAGAAATTAGTCTTATTTTAAGTAAACTAATTTTTTAAAATTAATTTTCGATTATATAAAATTTTTTTCAAAATAGGGATGAATACCACCCTATCAGTCACTTCACTTATTCTAAAAAATTTAATATATTTTAAAACCCTTCAAAACACATTTCCTTTTATTTACCTGAACTTACATTCATCAAAAATCCACCCGCAATATAGTTCAAATAAATGTTTTTCAGCAATGGCCCTATAAACAGAGTAACTAATATATTTAGGTGAAAAATTATTTAATATCCACCCCAAATATTATTTTTAGGGGTGAGCATTTTGCACATATATTTATTTACACTAAAGCAAAATATTACGCGAAGGTGTATCCATTTTTTTAAAAGTGATTTCTTGTGCTCGTCGAAAAACCATATTTTGACAACGAGTTACGCACTCGTTACGCACTCGTTACGCGTTTTCCAAGGCCGATTTCATAGATGTATCAAGTGGCACAATGTTCTACTACCCAAAATTCTTTTTCTGAATACCTAAAAATGTAAATAGTATATGAGCAAATGTGAAATGATGATCGCTCAACGAGTATTATAAGAAAATTAATGATTTTTAAAGTTTGGTGAAAATACAGTTACATTTATTAAGAGCTCATTATCTGGAATATTATAATTGGCACACTTGTCCAATTTATATTTTTCTAATCTTCACAATCCATGGATGAATGACGAAAAACTCAAAACATAAAAAATAAATTGCTCAAAAAGTTATCGCTTAATAAAAATTCGAATAAATGCGAGTTACGCCAGGAATTTATCAATTTCTACGATTTTAATGAAGAAATCAGTTGCACCAATCTTTAATTTTGCCTAAAAACAATTATTTTTAAATCTCATACTCGTGAAAGAGAGTTAAGAAAAATATATAAATGTGAATTGGCAATATGGAGGCTTTTTGTGGCACCGATATCTCAGTACCCAATTTGTCCCCATTTGGTGAGATTTCCCCATACGCGTAAAGTATAAATTCTTTCTCTGCTGTGGAACTCTGACGCTCCCAGTCGTGAGAGCAATTCGTTCCCAGTCTTGTTCTCCTTCTGCACCAGGTATAAGCTAGTACTGCATTACCAAAGGTAATACGGCTGCGCGCCCGAAATTTTTTCCGTGAAACTTTTCGTTTTCCTAGCAGAGCTGAGCAGAATTAATCCGAACTTGAACCAAATTCCATCCGACACGTGCATTATTAAACCTAAAATAATTTTGAGCACTTGAATTTTTCGAGCACTCAAATATTTTTGAGTAACTAAAACTCGAGCCCGGCTCGAGCTCGACCATGCTATTCGAGCTTTTTTCACACCTCTAAAAATTAGGTAAACTTATTTAATTTGAGTTCGAAGCCAATCTCAATAATTTATTTCTTATTTTTATTTATTTCACTAATAATAATTGAACATTATTTTTTAATTATGTATATAAAACATTATTAAATCATATTGAATAATATTTTTCACATCTTTCATTCCGTAATTACACTACCGGCAGAAATTGTCGGTACGAACGACGAGCAAGCTACGAAAAGTTGCTGCCGAAATTAAATTAACATATTTTATTATTGAAAAATGATAGGAACTTGGTTCTTGGATCGTTTCTAAGCCAATTAAATTCTGCGTCGTTTAATATATAAATGAAAATTATTTGATATTTTTGAGAAATTTGATCACCAAAAAGATTTTGAAAAAAAATTGATTAATTTTTCTATTTTTGTGCACCATGTTTGAGTGGCTGCACATTTTAGAAAAATTTAGAGAAAAATTTTAAACTCTAGCAACATAATCTTTAAAGTCTCAGCTTTTATTTGAGCCTTGAAAATTGAAAATCCGTTCAGTAGTATTTTAAATATCTAAAAAAATGTCCAAGAATGTTGTTTTATAATTTAGGCGGTGATACACAATTATTGCACTCTCGCTGCTCACCTGGTTCGTTGCGGCAGGGCCGAATAAGCGGCATATAGAGTGGGGGTCATATTTGGAGCCCTTTTTAAGTTTTTTGTAATTTTAGATTTAATATTCATTGAAAATTTAATAATTGTTAAAGGTAATTATTATATATATATATATATATATATATATATATATATGTGTGACGCGACACGAGAAAAGGGACCTATCGATAAAAAATTCATTTTTGATTTTTTAGTCGTATTCCATAGATTTTGAATCGCTCTTTCACGTTAAAAAATCAGAAGTTAAAAATCTAAAATAGTTTTAATAATATAAAGCCCGAAAGTTGAACGTGTGCGCGTAAATACACGGGTTTTCTGCTCATGGCGTCACTATAAACGCCCCCCCTGTAAAATTCTCTTTTGAGGCGATAGGTCCCTTTTCTCGTGTCGCGTCACATATAATTAAGTTATCATTTTACAAACTTTCATGATCAAATAGTCGTTTATTTCTACGTACAAATTTTCACTTTTCTAACTTTTTTCCAAAAATAAACGACTATTTGATCATGAAAGTTTGTAAAATGATAACTTAATTATATATATATATATAATAATTAACTTTAACAATTATTAAATTTTCAATAAATATTAAATCTAAAATTACAAAAAACTTAAAAAGGTCTCCAAATATGACCCCCACTCTATATGCCGCTTATTCGGCCCTGCCGCAACGAACCAGGTGAGCAGCGAGAGTGCAATAATTGTGTATCACCGCCTAAATTATAAAACA
The DNA here is from genome assembly GCA_032873175.1 of Leptopilina drosophilae. Lineage (NCBI taxonomy): Eukaryota > Metazoa > Arthropoda > Insecta > Hymenoptera > Figitidae > Leptopilina > Leptopilina drosophilae. The sequence goes on from CM065479.1 coordinate 40,792,951, forward strand.
ACATTCTTGGACATTTTTTTAGATATTTAAAATACTACTGAACGGATTTTCAATTTTCAAGGCTCAAATAAAAGCTGAGACTTTAAAGATTATGTTGCTAGAGTTTAAAATTTTTCTCTAAATTTTTCTAAAATGTGCAACCACTCAAACATGGTGCACAAAAATAGAAAAATTAATCAATGTTTTTTCAAAATCTTTTAGGTGATCAAATTTCTCAAAAATATCAAATAATTTTCATTTATATATCAAACGACGCAGAATTTAATTGGCTTTGAAACGATCCAAGAACCAAGTTCCTATCATTTTTCAATAATAAAATATGTTAATTTAATTTCGGCAGCAACTTTTCGTAGCTCGCCCGTCGTTCGTACCGACAATTTCTGCCGGTAGTGTATATATTTAAATGATACTGAGAAATTAAAAGTTTACTACACACATGCGTCGTTAGCATAATGGTTAGAGCTTTAGTCTATAAGTCCGTAGGTCATAGGTTCGATTTCCCTCATGCTCAGTTTTGTTTATTTTATAGGTTTGCGTTATTTCTAGAATTAATAACAATTATTATTATTATTATTTCTTAATTATAGAACTAACCTAAACTTGAAAATCTAATCCATTCACTTACTGTAATTGCCTATTATTCAATTTTTAAATTACATAAACATTTTTTTACTTAGTTTATTAAATCCATTTGCTTATTCTTCGCCGTCATCTTTAATACAGGTTAATTAAAAAGGGGAATATTAATTTCAATAAGAAAAATACAATAACAATAGAATGATTCAATTTGGTCTCAACTGGGATTTCCTAACATTGAAAATTAATTGGTTTTAACGTTACAAACCCAGTTTGGGCGTTGACTACCTTGCCCACTTTAGAGATTGGGAACCCCAGTTGGGATCACATTGGAGCCTAACCCACTTTTCCACACGGGTTTTGTGCTTTTAGGACACATGTATCCCACTTGCAAAGCTTTAGTGTAATTTTTACTTTAACCCATTAACGCCTGAATGCACTAAATTTTTAGTCTGACTTCAAACTTAAATATTTTCTAATGAACATATTATTTTCTCTTCGATAAATGATTTTTTTGCATTTAAGTGTCCTCTATCCAAATATGATATTAGAAAATTAATAAAAAATTGTTTAACAATATTTTTTTGCATATAATTAAAAAATTGCATGATTTTTCAAAGGTTTTTTATTATAAATTTTTAAATTTTTAAGTCAAAAAGTTTTTTTGACATCTAATATTACCATAAATCGTGCAATCGATTGTTATACTTTCCAAAAATATATTGACTTTTTAAATTTAAACATTTGATTTTTCATAATGGCGCCTAAAAACTAAATTTTTTTAGAAAATTTGAAATTTGATGCTCGATGTACATTTTTTAAAACTTTGTCTTTAAAATGTTTACTCGGGGGTTTTCGGGGTCGCTGATTACGAATTTGATATTAGTTTTTCAAAATTCAAAATGGCGGATCCAATATGGCGGACAAAAATTTCAAAATTTGGTTGGATTCTTTTACAAATCCGTAAAAACGAAAAATTCGTATTATTTGAAGAACAACAGATTCCTACTCATTTGTATTTCATAACGCATTTACATAGCGGGAGAAATACATCTCTACCACCTGGCGGAAGAAAAGAGAATTATAACGAAAAATGTGCGAATTTTTCAAAATGATAAAAACTTTACATGTAAAAGAGTGCAGAAAAAATTTAATTAATATTAAACAATTAATTTGTCGTCATTAACATTAAGAAATCCTTGTTACTAATAAATAGTTATTAATTTTTATTGTTATATTCACTTTTATAATTTTTTCATTATTTTTTTATAATTTACATATTTTATTAAATAAAGATAATAAAATGTAATAATTATTAGCATAATAATTGCATAATATTAGATCCCCCATTTTGATTTTTAAAAAACTAATATCAGATTCGTATTCAGCGACCCCAAAAACCCCTGTGTGCGGATTTATATGAGAATCCAACCAATTTTTGAAATTTTCGTCCGCCATATTGGATCCGCTATTTTGAATTTTGAAAAACTAATATCAAATTCGTAATCAGGGACCCCAAAAACGCCCGAGTAAACATTTTCAAGCCACAGTTTAAAAAAAATGTATATCGAGCATCAAATTTCAAATTTTCAAAAAAATTTAGTTTTTAGGCGCCATTTTGAAAAATCAAATGTTTAAATTTAAAACGTCAATATATTTTTTAAAAGTATAACAATCGAATGCACGATTTATGGTAATATTAGATGTCAAAAAAATTTGTTGACTTAAAAATTTAAGAATTTGTAATAAAAAACCTTTAAAAAATCATGCAATTTTTTAATTATATGCAACAAAATATTGTTAAACAATTTTTTATTAATTTTCTAATATCATATTCGGATAGAGGACACTTTAATGCAAAAAAAAAATTATTTATCGAAGAGAGAATAATATGTTTATTAGAAGATATTTAAGATTGAAGTCAGACTAAAAATTTAGTGTATTCAGGCGTTAATGAGTTAATGAAATCATCACGATGAAAATTTTATCTTTAATAAATTGTCCCTTACCATTTGTATAAAGTTATTGTCAAAATTAAAAAATTTTGAATGGCTTAATGGCTTCAAACTTAATACACAGGAGCTTTTGGGATCGCTGATTACGAATTTCGAAGCCTATTCGTATAATCAGTAATTCCATTTTTAGTTTTTGAAATCTGATTCCAGAATCATAATCAGCGACACCTAATTTCCCCTAGTAACAAGTTTCAACAAATCCATTCTCTGAGTATTTTGGGGAAAGGTAAAATTGAAATAAGGAAGTAAAGTAAGTATCAACGTTTTACTTTTATTTTACTTTCATGAAAAACGAAATTTTATATTTAAATTTTATTTAATGCCGTCAAAGACAGTGACGAAAACTTTATTAGTTTGTATTTTTAGAGACAAAAATATTCCTAATTGTAATTTTTTTATTCACTTAGGGAGTTAAAATACAATTTAGTGTAATTTTTACCTTATAATCTTCAAAACAGTTGTTTCATTCTTTCTCAGTTTGCAATGAATAAAATTGTTGTTGACGCTCTGCGTCTGCGAGACATGTTGAGGGACATATTAAGAAAAAAAAATTTCTTATTTAATTATAAGAATGAAAAAAAATATATTATATCAACATTATTTTCCATGTATTGTTAAAAATGAATCCAAAAATTTTTTGTTAGTAAACATTAAAAACATTGAATTTTTTAAATCTTCTATCTAGTCTCATGAAGTTTTTACACCGATTTCAGGGTAAATAGAGATGCTAAAAATTGAATAACTATTGTACCATTTAGAATACTAATTAAATAAGAAGTTCCAAAGAAATATAGATGGGACGTTTAACGTCTAGCGACCCAATGCAGTCCCTAAAATTCTATGCATTAAAAATACAAGTTACATACATGAAAATACTCGTTAACTCATCCCCTTTCAATTTCAAAGCGGCAGAATTGAAAATTCAAATTAGCGTCCTTAATATATCAAGTAGAAGAGACTAAATTCGGAAATAAGTAAATGTATTTTGTGTCACAACATATTTCACCGACCTACAAAATTTAACTTTTCTTTTCACACACAAAAAAACCAAACATTTTTGGAAACTAGGACCTAAAAAAGAATACCCGTGTCTAAACGTTTTTCTGGATCAAGTCGTTTGAGGCTTCTAGGGGTGAAAACAACCCTTAAATAAAATGATTAGTTATATTTTAAAAATAGATTCAATTTGCCTAAAACTCGTTACCCAGGGGTTTTTAGGGTCGGTGATCACGAATCTGATGTCTGTTTTTAAAAATTCAAAATGGCGAATCCAATATCGCAGCTCTCAAAATAAAAAAATTGATCGGATTCGCTTAAAATTTGTAACTCGGGAGTTTTTGAGGTCGCTGATTACGAATCCGATGTCAGTTTTTCAAAATTCAAAATGTCGGATCAAAAAAAACCCAAGCAACGAGTTTCAGTCAAATAAAATAATTTTTTAAAAGTTGTGCGACATATTAGATCCGCCATTTTGAATTTTGAAAAACTGACATCAGATTTGTAATCAGCGACCTCAGTTGTGTCACAATATATTTTAATATTTTTGGGGTCGCTGATTACAAATCGAATGTCCGATTTTAGAAATTCAAAATAGCGGAACCAATATGGCGGACGAATTTTTTTAATTTCGTGAAATCGCTTGAAACTTGTCTTTGGGGTCGTTGATTACGAATCTGAAGTCAGTTTTCCCAATGTCAAAATGGCGGACAAATGTTTTTAAATTTTAATAAATTTGCTTGAAACTTGTTGCGTTCCGGTGTTTTCTAAGTCGCTGATTACGAATCAGAAGACAGTTTCTTAAAATTAAAAATGTCGAACATAATTTTTTTAATTTTCATTAAATATACTTGAAACTTGTTGCTCGAGGTTTTCGAGGTCACTGATTACGAATAAGAAATCAGTTTCTTAAAATTAAAAATGGCGGAAATTTTTTTTTTAAATTTCATTAAATTTGCTTGAAACTTGTTGCTCGGGGTTTTCGAGGTCACTGATTACGAATCAGAAGTCAGTTTCTTAAAATTCAGAACAGCACATCCCAAATAATTTTTGTTTCACGTTGTTCAAATGTTTTCATTGATCCATTAATGTGCATTAAATGCATTAAAATTATTAATTATTATAAAAATTATTAATTATTATAAAAAAATTATTAATTATTATTATTAAATGCATTAAATCCATTAATGTTAAATGAACATAGAATAATTTCAGATGAGATTTATTTGAGAAAATCTTTAGAACTCTTATGTTGATAAGATTAATCACTTGAAAATTAAAGATTATTAATTTCTTTTCTCTCATTTTATCGCTTTCTGAGAAGAAGAATTATTTCTATTATAATGTTGTATTGAGTTTCACTGACATTAATTTGTGTTCTGTTTTTTCGTTTTCTTATTCGTTTTGTAGGTACTGATATTTTTCAAATTATTTTATAACTCGTTTTCTATTAAAGCGAATTATATTGCACAAGTTTGAAATTATTTTTCTGTCTTTAAAGTGTTTCAATATTTATTTTATTTTTGTTTTTTGCCAATTTAAAGCGTTTTATCGTCGGGGGAGCGTCGGTAAGCTGACGGTGTTAGAATAACGTTGTTTTTGTTATAAAAACAACAATACAGCGTAAAATAATTATAGGAAATAATAGAAAAATTATTCATAGATAAAATAATACCATTTTACAGTAAATTATTGTAAAATAAGTAAAAAAGAAAGATATTAAAAAAATTTTGTGGTAAACTGTAATGGGAATTGTGTCTAATTTCAATAGAAGTTTTGTTGATATGATGTTATAATAAGTGAAAATTAGTGCTAAAGTGTTATTTAATTATTTACAAGTGAGTCTGATGATAAATAAATTAAAAATAATTCAATGTGAAAATAATATTCTTAGTGTACTTAATATATAAACTTACCGACAATATGGCTTGAGTTTTTAAGTAAAAATAATAGATGTCAGTATACTATGTTGA